>OY986054.1:8930325-10130325 GCA_963920205.1 Stenodema calcarata
TGAATTCATAGTAAATTTAGCTAATATTAGTGGAAGGTCCAACAACGTACTCAATGTCTGGTTACTTTGGTCTAGTGGTTAGTGCATCCGCCTACCATCTGGACATCCAGGGTTCGATTCCCTGGGCCACCATCAAAAGTATTCCTAAATGTCTCATCATATCTGTAAAGAATCAACTTCGATTGATTCCTGTTCCCCAGATAATGCGTTGCAGCCAGTACGTTAACCTAGTGTGCAGATGGCATAGTTCCAGTGACCTTTGGGTCCCATACCTCCCTCAGATTATCTGAGAGATAGGGGTGTGTGCCGCTAAAATGGTTAACAATACCAGGCTGTATACCAAAATCTGATCATTCAGTGGCTGGGATGACGGTTGATAACATGATGATTCAAATACGAGTACTCCCTCAGTTTATCTGAGATTAATATCTTATATTATAAGGGTGGGTGGAATGATTTCTTACTTTCTTTTGTTTTACAGAAGTATTATGAAATAAAAGTTTCATTTACCACCTCCATTTTCATTACCTCCACCACTACAAATTTCATATCTCCTCCCCCTACCGTTGATATAGAAGGCTGGTGGGCCCTCAATATAAAAGGCTGTGGTGATCCCCACGATATAGAAGGCTGTGGTGGCCCCTCGATAATATCTAGCCTTCTATATAATATATCATATTATAATATGATTATAGAAGGCTGTGACTAGGGTTGCCAACCGTACTTTTTTTTTTCTCCGAATAAAAGTTGGCAATCCTGGCTGTGACCCACCTATATAAAGGCTTCATGATTGAGATGAAATCATTAGTTCATCAACCACCAAGCAGTGAACATCTCTCTCGCGAAAATGGAGAATAGTGTTTGTGAAAAGTGTTTGAAGGTGATTCCTGTCAATCAATACTTGAGACATATTCTGGAATGTCGTGGCAATCTGGAATGTGTGTATTGCGGAAGAGAGTTTCAACTCCAACACCGTGCAAGTTTTGAAAGACATGAGAATAAATGTGGGAGACCACCTCTGGTTAAAAAACTCAAGCTGTGGGAACCGAAGAAGGGAGAATTACTGGAAAAAATAGGACGAGGTAAGGTTTATGAATATCATACAGCATTTAAAAACCGACTGCAATCATGGTTTATTCGAAATGATTCGCCTGCTGATTTACCAACTTTTCTTTCGAAAATTCAGGAGAAGGTTAAAATCAAAATCAGAGAAGCTTTGAATGAATTCACATCGATCAAAGTCAATGTAATTGTTGAGTGTACGTTTAAAAATGTGAACGACGAAGTGCAAGATAAAGCATTCAAAACAAGAAATAAGGCTATACAAACTGATACAAATCTGGATGACGTAATCGAGAAATTTAACGAAAAATTGAAAAACGAAATGGAAGAGGCCCAACTGATGAAAAGCGGATGGTCTTTGAAAAATATAGAGGGATTACGTTTAAGAATCAATAAAAACAATCCTCTTGTGGGAAGCACTTACATACGCCTCCCGACTCAAATTGAAAGTAAAAAGGCTTGCGTAAATGTGAAGAATAATGACAAATTATGCTTCCAGTACTCCATTCTAGCCAAATTTATTACCAAAGATGCGCACCGTGTGAGCAAATATTTCAATCTTGAACATCCATATGACTTTTCATGCATCGATTTTCCAACACCTCTACACCAAATTAAAAAATTCGAGACTGCCAACAACATTTCGATCAATGTATATGGACTGGAGAAGGATTACAAAGTATATCCACTCAAAGTTGCTAAAGAAGAATTAGCTGATCATCGAGATCTTCTCCTCATAAATGACGACTCAGGTACACACCATTATGTTTACATAAAAAATTTCGAAAAATTGGTTGTGAGACAGTTGACAAAACACAATGGTCCAATAGTCGTCTGTAAAAGGTGTTTTACAAAGTTCGATGATCAATACGGTAAACCGAAAGAGGAAAAGTTGACTGAACATCTTGAATACTGCATGGAGAATAATGCGGTTAGAATAGAAATGCCTACGAAAAAACCATACATCGAGTTTGAACATCCTGAAAGAATCTTGAGAGTTCCGTACGTCATATATGCCGATTTTGAGGCAATATTGGAACCAGCAGCAGAAGAGCCTACGGAATCCTGCACCAAAACAATTCATAGACACGTACCAATGAGTTATTGTTTCTATGTTAAGAAATTGGATGAAGTTGAGGATGTGCAGTTAGACATACCATCGGAACCGATCGTCTACAGAGGAAAGGATGCAGTCTCTCACTTTGTTCAACAAATTAAAAAAATTGCAGAGACAATCTCGACAGCCTATTCAATGAAAATTCCAATGACACCGCTCTCTAAAGAAAAAGAAACATACTTTCAATCTGCAGTGAAATGTTACTTATGTAACTTACAATTTACTGAAAATGATGGGAAAGTGCGTGATCATTGTCACATAACTGGTGAATACAGAGGTCCAGCACACAATAGTTGTAACCTGAGATGTCAGAATCCGAAATTTTTACCAGTCCTAATACATAATTTCTCGGGATACGACTCACATTTCGTTGTCAAGGAGCTTGGATACGACGAACGAGAGATTGAGGTTATCCCTAACTCCGAAGAAAAGTACATCTCCTTCACGAAAAAAGTAGCAGGAGGATTCAGAATACGATACATCGATACCTTTAGGTTCATGTCTGCAAGTCTAGACGCCTTGGCAAAAAACGTTCCTGAATTCAAAGAGACGTCAAAGTTTCACTCTCTTGAAGATGTGGCCCTAATGAAAAGAAAAGGAGTGTTCCCATATGAATACGTCTCGAGCTGGAAAAAGTTGGAAGAAACCTCTCTACCTCCTAAAGAAGCATTCTACAGCAAATTAAATAAAAGTGGTATCACGGATGAAGATTATCATCATGCAAAAACAGTATGGAATCATTTCAACTGTAATACTCTTGGAGAGTATAGCGATCACTACCTCAAAACAGATGTTCTCCTGCTAGCAGATGTTTTTGAAAATTTCAGAAGAACAATCCATAAAAGCCATAAACTCGATCCAGCTCACTACTTTACATTACCTGGGTTATCATGGGATGCCATGTTAAAATATACAGGAATCCGACTGCAACTTCTTACTGATTATGACCAGATTTTGATGATCGAAAAAGGAATAAGAGGTGGAATTTGTCAAGCCTCCCACAGATATGTGAAAGCAAACAACAAATATACAAAGGATTACGACCCCAACGAAGAATCTACATTCGTCACATACCAGGACTGCAACAACTTGTATGGATTCGCTATGTCAAAACCTCTACCTTACGGTGCATTCAAGTGGTGCGAAGAAGATGTTGATATATCGGCGATTAACGAAGATGATAAATATGGGTACATCATGGAAGTGGATGTCGAGTACCCTCAACACCTACACAATTCACACAATGATCTTCCGTTTCTTGCAGAAAATATTATACCACCGGGGGATATGAACAAAAAACTTACACCTCACCTGGGTAAGCGTGAACGCTATGTAGTACATTATATGGCGTTAAAGCAAGCTATCACTCACGGGTTGAAAGTTACTAAAATCCACCGGATATTGAAATTCAATCAATCACGATGGTTAAAACCATACATAGACTTCAATACTGAATTAAGAAAAAGTGCTAAAAACAATTTTGAAAAAGACTTATTCAAGCTAATGAATAACGCTATTTTTGGAAAAACAATGGAGAACATTAGGAATCGGCTAGCCATAAAACTTGTGTCAGATCCTAAAAGACTGGAAAAACTTATTGCAAAACCAGAATTTTTAGATTCAACCATATACAGTGAAAACCTAGCAGCTGTGCATATGGCTAAAAAGTCGGTTGTATTCAACAAACCAATATACATTGGTATGAGCATACTCGATATTTCAAAAATAACGATGTACGAGTATCATTATGATATAATGTTACCGAAATTTGGACATGAAAGATTGAAATTGTGCTATATGGATACAGATAGTTTTATATATGCGATGAAAACGGATGATTTATACCTCGAAATACTAAATATGATAGACTACATGGACACATCTGACTATCCTCAAGATCATCCATGCTTCTCTTTAAAAAATAAAAAAGTACTTGGTAAATTCAAAGATGAAATGAATGGGGAAACAATTTCCGCATTTATAGCTCTGAGAGCAAAAATGTATGAAATTCTGACAGAAGGAGGAAGAGAGATAAAGAAAATCAAGGGTATTAGCAGGAATGTGGTTGAAAAGGAGATAAAATTTGAAGAATATTACAACTCATTATTTTCAATGGATATAATCAGGAAGCAGATGGTTGTTATCCAGTCTAAAAAACACAACCTTTCAACGGTGCAAGTTAATAAAATTGCTTTATCCCCATTTGATACAAAAAGAAAAATATTGGAAGATGGAGTCTCAACAGTTGCTCATGGGTACTTGGAATAACTCAGACAGAACAAAATACTAAGTATAGAAAAATTGATGTATAAAACCATGTAATTAAATAATAATATCACGTATGTATAAAACTATGTAATTAAATAATTCTGTTAATATTTCTATTATCATTATGCGCCTTTGCCAGACTCACACCCCAAAAATGCTCTTTTTGTATACATACCCTGTCCAAAATGATTTGGTTACAATGATCCCCAGGATCCTACAGTCAAAACAAACAGTCCTATTAGTGATGAAAAAACGGCTATTTAATTGAGATAGAAAAGAGTCAGCGAGAGCTGCCATTGGAAAACAATGTAACCAATCGGAAACACGGCAGAAACTTAAACGCCCGAAATGGTAGTTATGGTCATCTATGGACTTTTTTCTTACCGGAAACACGGCGTCCTCATTAGACCCTTTTTTTTTTTTTGCCCAAAAATGGTATAACCATTCCTTAGGGATGAGCCTACCGGAAACACGGCAATCCCTTAATTCAATGTCCAAAATGGTAGGTAGGTATGGTTATATCTATGGAAATGGTTTTACCAGAAACACGGCATCCCCAGTATTTCCCAATTTCGCCCAAAAATGGTATAACTATTTCTTAGTGATGCGCCTACCAGAAACAAAACGTCCCCTAGTAACACTAAAAACGTAATAATTATTTAAGAGATAGACTTGTATAAATGGGACTCTAGCGTAGTCGTTATGGCCCCAAGCAGTATGAATTTTTAGTATGTAAGTAGGACTCCATCGAAGTGCCTTCACCTTGACGCTGGTGATGGAGCTTTCAACTAAGAAAGGCACACACTATAAGTAACGCTATAAACGCGCAAAATTGATATAAAACCCCTTTGACGCTTTGAACTAAATTTAATATAGCAAATTTTGTATGATCCACCACGGAGCCTGCAGTACCAGGACACCTCCCCACGGGAGGTTATTTTGATGTTTTTTTATTTTTTATTTTTTTTTTTTTTTAATCACTTTATTATTGAAGCGATGTAATTCATCGAGTAATGCTATAACATTTTGCCGATTAATTATATCATACGTTTATTCTTTACCACAAATAGTATGCATTAGGCGTCTAGTACTCCCGAATTAACAATTACTACTTATACGATCACATTTAGTATGAATATAGTTAATAGGTACCACCGATACTTTAGGAAATCTTTTTCTCATTGTGTAGGAAATATTAATAATATGTACGAAATACAGGTAGAGATTGAACAAGGTTTTCCTGCCATGGTACTCTACCAAAGGTACCAAATCTATATATCCTAGCACACTACAAATTCGAACAGGTACGTATAAAAATTTTTTTTTTTTTGATCCACTAGGTACCTATCATCATTATTATCACTTATTACCATTATTATCATATTTGATCACTATTATGATTTAGCTATTGTTAGCTCATTGATGAGTGTGACTTCCTAAGCATAAGGTCTGATACCCAATCCGAAACTCGAATAAATATATATATATATATTTTTTTTTTTTTTTTTTTTTCCATCACAAAAACAAGTAGGTACGTGTAGTGCGGGTCTGTGAATAATGATAGGTCGCCTAATGTGTAGTATGCGGTACTGTAAATAATGAAAGGTAGGCTAATTCGCAGTACGACATATTGTAAATAAATCACTCCACCTCACCACCAATACAAGGTATGTATATAGCTGGTCTGACCCGGCGAGGTACGTGTATTGTGGGTCAGTGAATAATGAAAGGTAGGATAATGTGCAGTGTACCATACTTTAAATAATGAAAGGTATGCTAATTCGCATTATGACATACTGAAAATAATCACCCCACCACCAACACCCATACGAGGTATGTGTTTGGTAGAAGTGCCCCAGCAAGGTGCGTGTATTGCGGGTCTGCCCCTGCATTGCGGGCCTGCCCCTGTATTGCGGGATTGCCTACCCTGACCTTGGCAGGGTGACCCCTGCGCCAGAATTCTCTTTTTCCCTCTACTGTTGTTCGGTTGATGTCAGTGGAAAATAACACATTTCACTGGTTAGAACAACATCTTAATTGATCGATTCATTCAACCAGCCATTCATTTATACAGTCAATGAATCAATAATTATTTTTCAGTTGATGCCAGTCCGTATTATCTAAAAATTTGATGTAGCTTGGTTGTTTCAAGTAGTTTTGTAGGCCAGGGTTTATAGTTATTAGCAAGGCAGCTATTGTCCCTGGGGCAATTGAAGCTAGGAGTTTAGGGGAATTTTAAGAGGGGAAAATTACCCATAAATTCCAAAAATGAAACAGCCTGACAAGTGACACCTCATTTTAAGGATTTTTCAACCCTGAACACGACGTTGAAATCAGAATTGCGATATTCAACGTCGTGTTCACTTTGAAGATGAAGAAACGTGGTTGTTACTAGAGATGTTCTTTACGGTTCAACTGCTCTGATGTAATTTTACGTAAAACCAGTTATTTCCTCGAAAATTCGCTCTTATGCTGCATGACTGTTTTTTTTTTTTTTTTTGCTTAATTCTGCGTAATTCTTTTTTTTTACCTCTTTTATCACCGTTAATACGCTATTTCATACGTATTGTCAAGTGTTATTTATTATATTATTATTTACTTATTTATTGACACATCATGTAACTTCACATGAAAATCATATGAGAAGAATAGAAAAATAAAAATACAAAACATCTGTCCAAATTTATTTCGTCACCTCAGTAAACTTATAACCAGAGACGAGTATCCATAGGTCATTTAGTTTCATGATTTAGGTCATTTTTGATAGGTCAATTAGGTCATTCGTTTTGCAGATTTATGTCATTAATTTTGCCAATATTGCACAAATAGGTCATTGCCCCTCATTTTCCAGAACCCAATAATCGTAATCAGTCGTGACACATTAAAAAAAAATACATAGAACTCCAGGAGAATCAAAAACAGTCCATATGTAAAAATGACAATTTAACTTTTTATTAAATACAATTTTATAAATACATAATTTTTCTCTAATTAATAGGTACAAATGCTCAGAATTTACCGATTTTCCACAAGGTCTGCAGAAAAGCTTCTCCCCCTCCACTGCGAAGTCTTAAAAACCCTCTATCCACTTCTGCATAAGAGCAGCTCTGCTCGTAATTTTTGACATGGTTGGTAACAGTACAGACTCGCAAATGAGGAATGTACTATAACCTGGTATACCGTTCCCCATACTGGAAGTGGTTGGAGGGAGGAATGGGACAAGTCTGACGATGACTGGAGTGTCCATGAATAGTTCAATGACGAGATAACGAGATCACGAATAACTTTTCCCATGGGATTATCGCAAGGCTCTATATTCGTCATCTAATTAACGGCCGAAGAACGTGAGCAAGTAGAAAAGTTCGTTGAAAAAGAGAGTTATCATTTCACACCCTGAAAACATCTAAAATATGTCGTTTTCTATGTCGTTTCCACTTTTTTCGGTGAATTAGGTCATTTTTGAAAAAAACGGCACATTTAGGTCATTTGCATAGGTCATAGGTAATTTACTCGTCTCTGCTTATAACGTGTCCACGGAAAGGTAAGTTCTTAATGAAGTTGTCTTTTCCCGTGGAGCCTCATTCATTCAAAACTAATAAACTATTCCTGTCAGCAATGAAAGTATGAATAACGTACACAATTTAATCCTAATGATGTGAGTTCATTAATATGTTCGTAACGTGGAATTACAAGGAATTCTGCGAGAAAAAAAAATATGTTCTTTGTTGTTAGCCTGGACGCATCTAACAAAGTCCAGATTCTCTATGAATTATCCAATCATTATCTATAAAATTTAATGTCAGTCGTTATTCTGACTTTGATCAAAATTTCGGTAGTTTCCTATTGTTATCATCCAAAATCAGTAGTTTATTCCGTTCAAAAGTTGATTCCTACGGAAGATTTCACGGTTATGCGAGCGACGCACGTCTGCGCGATCTTCCTTCCTGGTCTTCTCTGAAAGGTGACGACGGACCAACTCCCGGTAGGCGATTGCCTTTAATCAAATAATAAACGCTCAATAAAACGACCGGGACAATGCGGACTTTTTTCCGGCCAGAGACGGGAGGTGGGACGGGCGTGAAATCAGAGGTTTTTGTTCGGTAAAAGAACGCTATTCAGGGGGTTGAGGTAGCTCTCGGGACACTGTGCTAGTGGAACGAGTTCATTTCATAACCCACATACCCCCGGGACATGGGTGTCCTATCCCGGGTAGGCCAATATCCGTACTTCCTTCTTCCTCTTTCTATTTATAAAATGAAGCCGAAGAGCAGCGGACCAAGGAGCCTCCCGGTAAGACCTGGAAGGTTCTGATCTCTGTGCAGATGGACAGAATGACGGTTTTTAATACATGACAGTTTGTGAGACATTGAAACCAGGTATGTTTTTCGTACCAGCCCCCTCCCCCCCTCAGACTCATTTTGTTTGGGAGAAATTTTGTTCCTTATTGGACGTATGTTGGCTACCCTGATCCTGCCCTGTGTTGATGATTCGTCTGCGAGAGCGACACAGTGAGTTTGAAAGTGCAAGGGTGTAGTTAAAATGTTGATCAATGTCCTAAAGTATTTTGGTTTCATTATTTTGTAATAAACTAATTTATTCCATATTAATTTGAACATTGAATGTTTTGTCGCTTCCAATAAATAAATTTTATTTATTGGAAGCGACATTACAAATAGACCACTTGGGTCCTAAAAAGAAATTACAGGAGAAAAGCTACTCGCTCTATGTTAGTAGAAACGTAAGTGTAAATGAGAAAAATGAAAAAATATATACCTATATAATAAAATAATAAAAATACAATACTACAAGTGGTTAAGGTGATGGTGAAAAAGTGAGTGGGTATGCGAAGACGAATTGTACTATTTTATATCCCTAAAATTTTACACTGCTACGCCTGCTCTGCCCTATATAAGTATGTAAAACGCCTCAACTCAAAATTCAAAACATTGCAGAAATTCGCCTCAAAGTTTTTCACTGAAACCTTTGATGTAAGTTGACTGCAATTCATTATAAAAACCCTATTTTTGGTGGGATAACGATATGACTATGGAAAAAAACTCGCAAATGAATCGATTTATACTCGATTAATTGCAGTTTTTGGCGATATTCAAATTTCCAGCTTCCGTTTTGGGATTTTTTGTTTGGGTAAGTCACCTTAACGTAAACAATCACTCAAACCGATCTTTTGTTAGGAAACTGTTGTAAATTTTTGTAGGTAAAACGCATCATCTCAATATTTTGGTGAGTTGAGGCGTTTTACCTTAACACTTGCGCGAAAACAAATAAGGTTTGAGGCATTTTCATCCTGGAGTTGAGGCGTTTTACCTTGACAGCGTGTCGTTGACCCGTTTTACATTGACCAATTTTCGTATGTTTATGGTCAGAATTTCCCCCATTTCCGGTTCGAATTTTGAAATTTGGACTTCACCATCGAAAAGGCCAGGTCCAAAATAGGGGGGGGGGGGGTTCGTAAAGATACAATTTTCGTGAAGATTGGGCTTGAGGCGTCATTATTCAACAGGACAGTTTGTAAAGTTTGTTAAGTTTGTTGGATTTGAATCATTTCCTATTCAAGTTTTTTTTGGAGTAATACAATTTTACTATGAATTGGTAGAACTTTAGGCGTTTTTTGAATTTAATAATTTTGTATATATGTGAAACTAGCTATGTTTTGTTGATTTAAGTTAATAAATACTGAATTGAGTGTGAGTGCAGTGTAGTAGATTAATTAGTAGATTTTTTAGATAGTAGAGAAATTGATTTCTTAAAATTGAGATTTCTCTACCGTTCAATCCCTGGAATTTTACTAAGCAACTCCACTGGTTCGTACTCTCAGTTCAAATAATGTTTCGGATTGGATGCACGCGAGCAACCTGACATAAAGCCCAAGTCATCAGCAGGAGGTGGAACACTATCCACATACACCTATAGAAGATATATAGCTTAACGGCGCGACTTACCGGTTATTGTAACCCGCAACAGGTGGGCATTGTCTACCGGCTCGTTATGCGAAGAAGCAACAAACGAGATAGCGAAATACCAAGGAGGGGACTTTTGTCCGAAGAAGCCGCGCCCCTTCTTCACAAGATACAACCTCCGTCACACAAAAGCCTTTTGATTCAACTCGATAAATTATCTTTTCGGATTGTTACTCGGAAGGCTTAACGAGACCGGTGATGACTTTCGGAGGATAGTCCGGAGAAGGGCCGGTATAAAAGTATATTCTTGTTAGGCTTATGACCCCGTTCGTTCGGGAGATGATTCTTTTTTTCCCGCTAATTGGTTGCACGGCGCGGAATGCGGGATCATCTCGAGGCTCCAATACCATGTTGTGAATAGAAGGCAGTCATTCATACGGTTTCAATCATCCATCATCCCAGACATATTCACTCGAGTCCCGGCAGAAAGTCGTCCATGCACTATTGGTGAGGATGGTACGATTTTGAATGAAACGAGTTGATCAGCTAGCCGTAGTCTCGTTTTGACGGATTTTATGTCTCCTATTACTAAAATATAATAAATACCATAATATGGTCTTCCCTGACCATAATAGTATTAATATATTAAGGTCTTCCCTTATACTCCTGATATTCTTTTCTGGTATTCCAAAGACCATAATATTAATATGGTCTTTGGAATATCAGGAAAGACTGTCCACTTGTGGTCAGTAGGGAGACGGAGTCACAAGTCAATCTCAAATAGTTCCGCGAAATCAACGGCGTTTAGACAGAAAAAGGTCCCATGATCTCCTTTCCGGGGACTGATTCGTTTTTACGTTATTTAGTTATTTACACACATATTCTCGTTATTTATTTATATACACTTTTTGTTAACTAATTTTTTGCATGTGGGACATTCAATAGTTTGGAACCAACACTCATTTCCATGTTAATTTGGTCTACAGGCCTACTACTATAATCAATGAAATAGCCAACAAAATTGTAATGTTATATAATATTATATTATAATTATGTTATAATATTAATATTACATTAAATTTTGATCTCCTTCAAAGTAATTACCTTTAACTGTAACGCACTTTTCCAATCGCGTCTTCCATTGTTCAAAACATTTTGGAAATTAATTTAATGAAATGAGCTTGAGGCCATCCAGCGAGATCGGGTGAATAGGGGGGGGGGGGGGGGGTTTGTGAATAGAAAATAGGAAAAGTAATCGCAAAAATAGTAATCGAAAAAAGCCCTGAAAGTTTCAAGTTGCTAAGTAGGTCTGAATGGAGCTGAGTTATATAATTTCAATTCAAAACCCGGTTTTACGCCCTTACCATGTTCTTCTTGTTGTTCAGTTAGCCAAGGGCTACAGTTATCATTATCAGAAGAAGCTTCATTCAGATTATTCATAAATGTAACTATGTGGGGAAGCAACAGGCAGGAAATTGAGACTGCCCTTCTTACCAATATTTCACAAGCACTTCTTCGAACGGTTGGATCAATTGATATTATATCAGACGTGAAAAGTCGATAACAGTCCATCCGTGGATATTAATTACTATTAATAGTTTTTCCAAGTTACCATTACTACTTAACACAGTAGCCCCGAATAATCTGGAATGCTATTATGACCACTTGATGTTGATCGTAGAATTACAACTCTTGAAGTCCACTTTTGTAGCACAGGAAATAACCACGTATACGTATATCCCGCGAGATCTACTCTATCCTGCTCCTATTTAATAACCGTAATTGAATCCTCCTACAACAAGTACACATTCTACTACCGTTCACCTTTTACGAGTAACTACAGGACGGCTATTAGTAACTGTCACTTGTATAGAAATGACTAACGGATCCGATGACTTCAACCTTGAGTCTCGCGTCCGTCGCAACAAGGACACGATTCCTGCGTCACGTTTTTTTCGTTTTATTTCGAAGTCGCTACTTAAAATTACATGCCATCAATCGATCCAATGACGAATTGAAAGTGTAATCGAGTTCCTCTATATAAGGAGACGACTCTGATCGGTCCAAACCACCTATTAACCTCAGTACCACACACTTAAGAATCTTACGATAAGTTGTACATTTACTTCAAAATAGTTCCTAGTGCTCTGATTCATATTCGTCAACCACAATCCTGGATTGAGTGGTTTTATTCTTCTGAAGGAAGACATAAAATTAACTTCCAGTAACTTTGGAAAAATGTGGAAAATGTCGATTCATGGAAATTTAAGAAAAATGGTATTATTATCGAAATGTTTGAAAGTTTTTCCTTATGAGCTCGTGATGAGGGACGTATCAAAGTGGAATCGAATAGTGAAATTAGGCCTTATCTGTGTTTCGAGAGGCTGTGGAATACTGACGTTTCAAATAATAAGATGCGGGATGAGGTGGATAGATTTCATTAACGACGTTGTTGGAAAACCCACATTTATTGGGTGGCGTCTCGTGGTGAGCTCTGAACGGCGGTTACATTCCGTATCCGATATCGAAAATAGAACTCAAAATACTTCTGTTATGTGGATATTCCAATAATCTATTCACCCTCATCTGAGACTTCCCAGCATTTTGGAGGCAGTTTCTTCTTTGAACGTTCTTTAGGGATGTGTTCAGAAGGTTCAGAGACATTTGGTTTATAACATGGGAAATAAAACATAGTAAATCTGCCGGTAAATGGCTTGGGAATACCAGTCATTATCGAGGCGGTCCTTAATTGTCAAGTTGATGGTTATCGCAAGTCCTCATTGTCTACACCGTACCAGAACCTCCATTCCATCGCACTCCGAACCGCGGACGCCGCAAGAGACTCGCACCTCCGAAAATATGACGAGTAATCGTGACTAAGAATAACCAGCCGATTGACAAACTGAAAAGATGAATGCGGACGCACGTTTTCAGGAAGGATAGTTGTTTCGACAAACATGACTCATTTTGCCCATCCTAAATAAAGTTCGTTGCCCATCCGGAGAAAGAGCGAACCCATTACTGGTCCATTCCAATCTACCAATCTAATATTAGATTTTAATTATTACGTAGGGATTAGATTATGTTATATTCATGATTCTTAAATTAGCTAAATGTAATAAGTGGCTCTGGGGACAGGGCGCAAAATTTGATGGTTCATGGCAAAATCAGCTATTTAAGGTATAAACCTTCCATAGCTGATTTTGCCATGAACCATCAATGGTGAGTCTTCAGTTATCTTGCTCAGGTTGAAATTTTGATGAGTTAGAAAATTGAGGCACTGGACATGCTGGTGACGGTAAACCGAAGTTATTTCGAGTCTATCGTGTGAGTTATGGTTTTTTTTTTTTTTTTTTTTGCATTTTATTTGGCATTTAATATTTAATGAAATGTAATAATAATTATTATGTAATTGTAATATTATCGTATACTAGTAAAGTTATAATTATTATAACTTTACTAGTATACGATAATATTACAATTTGATAAAAACTTATTCAGGTACCTAGTTCTTCATAAATTAATATAGATTCCTATTAAGAAATGTTATTACAAAATGTTCTTAATAAATTTTCTTAATAAAATTAAAATAGGTTAAAAATAGGAATAATAATCGAAACTCGTTTTTCTTACCAAACTTTCTACTAATGAATGTCTCTGGCTTTCGTATTCTGGGCATTCCATAATAAGATGTTGTATTGACATTCTGGGGAGTCTTTTTGTCCAATTTCGTGTGTATCTGAGCATATTGTGATATTTCGTCTTATAGTGAACTCTATTGCTTTTATGGTAGCATATATTTCAGTATGGAAGCATGACGATGTGGGCGGCAGCCTGAATTTTTCATTATAATCAGTGTTTAATTCGTGGAGTGCGCACCCTGCTAATTTCTAGATTTTGATCCGTCAGTTATAATTACACTCATTTGGCCACTCATTGCACACAAAATTGTAGAATTTCTGAGTTATGGTTTGTTGCTTTTGGGAGTGCCGCACTCTGGTGTTTCAAGCCGCTGTTGATTGGGCCATCAAGCTGGTTCCTTGTGCACTCAATGTCAGTCAATCTTCAATCCCAGTTTTGCACTCCTAGGTTAGGTAATCCAAATCGTACGAAGTACTAAGGCTTTAAACCCAGTTCAGTTCCAATATCTCCGTTTCAGATTCAGATATTTTCCGTCCATACTCCGTGGACACCCGACGCTACACCGCAATCATAACCTATGCTTTTTGTCCTAAACCCGTCCACCGTGTCTTGCCTCAAGGAGAACCGTCCAACCGAATCCACTTCCTTACTTGCTATTGTTTTCCAACTCACAAAAATGTATTTTTATTTGTTCCCGCCATCAGCCATTTTCTTCAATCGGTCGCGTCGTAGATTTATTGCGTAATTCCCTCGGTTGACTGGCATCTTTCTTACCGTACCTATTACAGATACAAAATGAAACAACTCCCTGAATAATAATCCTCGCTTCTGCGACACTTTTAGGGAAGTCAAGAATCAGTTTTCAAAGGTTCAAATAGAATGAAACTACAGGAATACAAGTATATCGCACGTAGGCTAACTTGATATTGTATACTGATAGAAATTGGAGTGGTGGAATGACTGTGTAGATCTATTTATTTATTTTTTTAAAACAAACGGTCGAGACCAATGACAATGTTTATACAAAAGATACAAGTCGGATATAAGACACCAAGAAAAACGACACATCGAGGAAAATCAAACTTTTAAAGGGATTAAGGTAGTTGGCGAATAACAGGGTGTGGCAAAAGAAGAAGCAGACTCAAGTGAGTGAAGAAGCAAGGATACAAGCTTTAAATTTACCGAAAGAACAGGAGAACAAATCCAGATCGTGAAAAATGCTCATCAGAAGGTTCACAGAACGGTATTCTGCACATGGGGTAATCTAAACTCGGATTTAACAGATTGTTAAGTAGTTGGTGAAAAAGGGACGACGAGTGGGTGAGACAGTCTGGTAGAAGTTTGAAGGGCGCTGAAGTTTATCTTGCTAAGCAGGAGGCTTGGCGAGGATATTTGGTTGTTTAGCAGCTTGTACAGGAAATACGTATCGGCTGTCATTCGGCGCTTTTCAAGATATCGAGGGTGACACCTGTCCAGTAGGAGCTTCACCAGCCTGCCCTCCAACAGAGGTTGGATTCGTGGTGGTCTTGAACTTGCTAGAACGTAGGTAGTTTTCCCTCACCCCAAAACCCTGATGTTGGGCGGGACTCGTTGGTAGAAGACGAAAATCAGAAGACTGTAACATACGACTGTATGTTCAATCACCTCTCAGGAGGGAGTCCAGACTTATCTGGTTGGGGGGAGACCGTAAGCTTTTGAGCTGGGTTCTCCTTAAAACACTTGGAATTGTCCAGTAGGAGTTCATAGGTAACTTAAGATGAGGGTATCCCGAGTTTGAAGGCCACATAACGCAGGAATCTCCTCAGAACTCTCTCCAATGCGTACTTTTGGTCTATATGAAGAGGGGACCACACCGGCTAGTGTTACATAGAAACCCAGAGTCCTTATCGCACCCGCTGACACGACCTTGATGTGTTTGAAATTTACCTGCTGATCACACTCAATTCCAAGATTCTTTATCTCAAGAACTCTCGTCAGGGGAGCCACAGAGCGTATAGTCGAGAACCACAAGACTGTCCTATGGAAGGATATGACAGGGCATTTCGAGGGGTTCAGGAATAGGTTATTTCTGGTGCACCGATCCTCCAAAAGCTCAATGGTTCTCTTTGATGCGACACATTCATCAATGGAGCCAACCCAGCTGTAAAGCTTTATGTCGTCCTGATGAGTGACCAGTCACGCTATTAATGGCCCGAAGGAAACACAAAGGGCCAAGACGACCGCCCTGTAGATCTGCTGCAGACCAGCTTTCACCTAGTAGCATTTACATACCTACCTTGGTGAATCACATACCGGACAAATATTCTACGAAGAAAGAAAGTACACTGTGCAGAGTTTTTGGATGTGCATGCGGCTTTTGACAAGTTTTGGCCAACTCCCTGTTTTTGCTGATGAAGTCATTTCTCAGCAACCGCACTTTCAGGGTAAGGTTTGGGCACAAGTTCTCGTCATTCAAGGGGGCAAGTGCAGGAGTTCCTCAAGGCTCGCCGCTGTCTGCCCTGCTGTACAGTCCCTACTGTCAGGACTTCCCTGTCTCCTCGGCAACAATCTACTCAGTATGCAGACGAGAGACAACAACTCAGATGCAACATTCCCATAAACACACACTTCAAGGCACAATCCAAGCAACATATAACTGACACAAACACCACTCCCTCCTCACATTAGCCTAACAGGCAGTATTGTGAGTAAATTGACTGATTTACTGATTGATTGACAGGTACTAAACAATATTTCATTCATTCGTTTCGGGGTTTTTAATGATTTTGTGTTGAGAAGCACACAAAGAACTATAATGTAGAAGGGTTGTGGGCGAGGAAGGATGCAGTAAATAATAAACCTCGTGGAAAAATTTGCCGAGTTTCATATTTGAGATGCTGCGAACCGGTACACTATGGCATTCTACAGGTCAATATCCTGAGATCGTGATGTGGGCTGCCTCCTTTCTGATCTCCGACTGTTCGAGATTGGTGGTTTTGCGTTCGCCTAACTTTTTTTTCACCCTTGTTGTAGGTCAAGCTGAGACGGTTTGAAATGACTCACCAACGAGTTGACCCCGCGGCGAGATAATGTTACGGAAGCGGTGCGTTCAAAATCATCTCTGGGCGATCCGCTATTTAACGAAAGGTCATATTTTAATGGGGTTGAGGTGACCCAGGATTTTCATCAACCTCGAAATAACATAATCGCTCAAATCTATTTAGATCTAGAAGAAGAGTCTCGTGACATTGTCCAAGTAGGTTTTTTTATGGTCAAAATGAAGTAGGACACAAAAAGGTTGGCAGTTAGCTCAACGAATTTGACTAAATAATTACCAATTAGACTTGAAAATGCTGTACCTCAACGTAACTATAGGTACCTAACGTACTCATCAGGGCAAACAATAGCTATTCAATATGAGGCCATTTTGTCCACCCTTCTCTGTATATTTATGGAAATAAGTTGTCTTTCTCTTCCTAAATTAAGACGAGGTTCTTAATGTGAGCTGAAAAAGTCCCATTTCATCGTTGTTTTTTTCTGGGAGGAGCAACTGAAACAATGCATCATCCAGCCGAGGTAGGGAGCATATCAGAGCGATCTCTGAGTTGTTTACCGTTGCTCGTAGCTCCAACTCCGTTTCATAATCGCGGAGGTTCCCATTGCGTGAACCGGGAGACCTCTCTCTCCGGGACAGAATGCCCTCTCCCTGTCGCTTCGCCGTTCTGGGAAGATGGGATAGTGTGGGTCGATACGAATGAGAAATGTCGGAATCTGTGATGGGGTAACGTATTGGAGATGATTTTTGACGGGTGGAATATTTCTGCTGTTAATTCCATCTGATCAGGTTGCGACTGTTGAGAACTCTTCACGAATTAGAGTTTTGGATCAGGCTAAGTTGTAATAAGAATTGAGTTTGTATTTGTCAAAACCATTTGCAAATACAATGTAATATAATTTAAAAAAAAAATTAAAATTGAGAAAATCAATAGGTACCTATATGTTCAAGTAAATATTCAGCAAAAAATAAAGACCATGTGGCCTAGGCCAAGTAGCTGAAGCGGCTCACATCGTTTCGTGGATTGATACGATTTTCCTTTATTCATAACCAAGTTTTAACTAAACCACTCCTGAATTCAAGTTTGTGTGCAAGGATTTCATAAAATTCGGATAAAGAGGCAATATTGGAGTATGCCTTAATCGCATATGAAAGCACATAAGTAAATGGATTTAATCAAATCGACAACGTTCCAAGTTTCAATATATATATTTTTGTTAAATAAATTCATTCGTTTATTGAAAAGACAGAAGAAAATTTATAGAGAAAACGAGTATTGTCGTATACGAAACTACAGATTACCTAATGATAAAATAAACTACACTTAACGAATGCTACTCCACCATTTGAGGGAACCCTCGTGCTTGGGGGAGGAGTTACATTTTTTATGGCAATTTCAAAACAAAATAAATATTAGTTTCAAAATGTAAATTCTAACCAGTTTATAATACATTATAATCCCAGTAATTAAGATATTTACACTACGAACTATAAGATGCACTAAATAATTTTTTGACAAGTAGCTTGAAAGTACACAGAGACGGACAAATTCTAATGTTCATAGGCAAACTATTATACATTTTTGCACCACGGTACCAACATGTCCTGGCCGCAGCCAGGAGGAAGGGGTTCTTAATACTCCCTCTACCACGATTATTAGAGTCATTTACATCATAGTACGATCCACCTTTGATATATTTGTAGATTTCTATTAATGTTACTATATTGACAGTGTCCGACAATGTTGGAACCTGTAGCAAATCAAATAGCTCCGCCGAACAAAATCGCTTACATTTTTTTAAACGAATTTTCATTAATGATTTTTGGGCCACACGCCCTTCCTCTGATCAGAACAACGGTATCGTCGGCGAAGCAGGCAAATTTCCCTTCAATAGGTAACTGAAGTAGGGAGTTGAGGTATGCTTGAATAGCACGGGCCCCATCATTGTACCCTGGGGGGCACCAAAAGTGAATGTACTTGGTTCACTAAAGTACCCTAAGATTTTCACGACTTGTTCCCGTCAGTTAAGTAAAACTTGAAACATTGAAACTTGGTTTCGGACAATCGATGTCCCTTTCTGTCCCACATCCTGTCACTACTCCGTTAAAGTCGAGCCTCAATCTAGTGCCAACCGCTCTATTTTCACTGTTTCTTATTCACGTTCCCGTCGTTGCATCTTGCATCCTCTGGAGATGGAGATCCTGCTTTACGCCTAACCGAACTCCCTAGGAAGTGCCCCTAGGGAGAAAGCAATCTTTTGTTGCACAACGCTATAAGGTGGCGGCCCCAGCCGTGTCGGTCGTACGATTTTTCGTTTCGACGCGACAGCCAGCTGGTATAGTTTATTTCTGATCGACTTGTCAGTTTGTATATTAATCCGGTTTCACGGCGTTTACTGCCGCCGACTTGGGAATGACCGGATTGACGAGATCAAGAATATGTGTCACGGACCGAGAAACCTTATGCAACTTGACTCTAAGCCCCACTAACTCTTATTACGGCAACCTCTTACGATGTAGGTACCTTTCATATTATGAGTTCCTACACTCGTATAATACAATTGAAACATTCTGGTAAGCAACGTACCGACCTGAATCTCTATCGTATGCTTCACTTTCATATTCTGAGAAGAGTTTTGAACGTCATCATCACAACTTGATCATTTGAAGCTCCTGTATCAAAAGGGAGGCCTGGAAGTCATACTTCTCAAGAACTACTTATGACTAAAGACTGGAATTATATGCTGCCGAAATGAGAAATATATGCAAAATATGCACCCCAAGCCAAAAATACGTAATTTTAAAAAATGGATCTAAAACTAATGGTTATAATACTTTATAATACTTACTGAAGTGAAACTGAATAATTGATAGCTGAATTAAAAATAGAGTAATTCCCCGAATTTGAATAAATGTGCAAGAATATGCAAGAATGGCAATTGTATGCAAAAGTCTGCAAACTCGACCAAAATATGCAATGTAAATTTCTATTTAAGTCACGCCAAACGTTCCAGGTGCCCTCAAACGTAAAACATGGAAGACATACGGATTTTTAAGACATAATATGCAAATTATAATAGACAAATATGCAAAGACATACGCATATTATGCGAAATATGCAAATTCCAGTATCTACAAATGACCATTGTGGTAACTGCAGAGTGCATGCTGTAATGAGGGTTGGAAAATGGGAACTCCTTTTAGACTTGGTTTAGCCTGTCTCCATGTTGAATTCGTTGTTGCCCTTCAACTTTGATGTAGCTAAGCATAACTTGGTTACTGTGCAAACTTGCCCAACCTTCAAATCTGGTCAAGTAAGACTTTTTCAAGGATAACAGTATGAAAACCTTGTTGCAGATGACGGGGACGCTGGGATGGAGTATGGCGGTCCTGGCGGTCTCGGTTGCTCTGATTGAGGGGCAGAGCAACTATGCCACTCGGGGTAACAGCATCGAGTACCCCAACGAGGGTCTTCCGGACTCGACGATCCTCGACGGCAAAGTCACCAAGCTCGACGATATCTCTCCGGTCATCTTCCTCAACAGGACTAAGGCCAAGCTAAACTGCGCTTCCGGCTACATGCAAGTAAGTTCATTGGTTTACTTTCCATTCGTTATGCCCAAATCCAAGAAATGTACCATTTCTTTAGCCTTTTCATATTTCCCACTCCTTTCTTTTACTTAATTGATTTATCGCCAAACTACCATAAGACTTCCCTGCCCCAATAGCCACTGAGTAGGTAGTTGAAAACATCAAGATTTTGGATCTCTTCCCTGATGTAGCATTTAGATTGTATTTATTGGTATGTTACGCTGCTACTTATCCTTTACTTTACCTATAAGATCACTCGAAGATCGGTTTATAGCTGTCACCGATCCGAATACGCTGATAGGGAATAAATCCCGTTTATTCAGTGGAAAAGAAAGGCCTCCAGAGTCGTGGGAAAAGGCCCAGGAAGGTTAAGATCTTTGGAATACCATCGATGCCCCCGAGCAAAACATTTTGCTTCTTGGCTTCGCAATCCGCTCGCCCTGTTGAGCAGTTAGAATGGCGGTCTGGCCTAATGGTTCCAGGTCATTTAGATGCCAAAGGAGAGGATTCTGTAGGAAGACTCCCCCTAGGGTTACTCTACCCTTAAGTCTCCGTCTTAACCCATTGAAAAGGATGCCATTTACTCCGTCGCGGCTCGCCGAGTCTGTCGTCATTACCTAAAGCTTTTGCGGGTGATCCCGACTGGTTTCGATCCCATTTCCTTCATCTTGTTTAGGAGTATTTTTTTTGTGAAGGGTCTCCGAAGAAACGGTGAATAGAGACCTCTTGGAGTAAAGTAGATAAGGTCAGAAGCTTGGTCGAGATCGGATGAGAGGACGAGGGGAGGGGCTAGACCGTTGGGCGAACGAATTACGATGGAGGTGCACGGAATCCCCGCGACACGGATATGCCAACCACGAGACGCCTCGGAAAAAGAAAATCTATTACCTACCTTTTAAATGAGGGAATGAAATGTCAAAACATTGCAAGAACTACGACAATGTTACCTCAGATATTGTACAACAATCACAGTTATCTACGATACAGAAACCTTATTCGATATCCATTATTTGAACTCGCTTAGAGCTGTGATTCTTCCACGATGATTCAACGTTGGGATAATGGGAATTCGAGTTTATGATTGAATACAGGATGAATCACCTACTACGGTATGACTGACTGCATATATACGGCATGTACCCGTACCCACGCATAAATTGAAATGCTAAATGAACGTTAAAAGGGTTTTTGAAGGTTTCAATATAGTTAACGGTTTATGAGTTTGATGAACCCGTCGTAAGAGGAACTCGCATGAACCAAATGAAACGAGAAAATAAAAGGTTTTTGTGGAGATGGCTTATTCTGTGAAAGTCTGCGACGAACGAAAGAGCATAAAACATACAGAAGGGTTCGAGGAACCAACAATTTATCGCTCGAAAAATAAACTGACAATTTTATTACAGCTGTCCCTCGAAAATGTAGGCAGTAAATTTAGCCAGAAACTCTTCAGCGAACGGAGTAAACGGCAGGCATTCTACATCGTCAGATAAATTCATTTACTCCTTACTTTAACACAAAATGTCAGCTAATCTTCATTTAAAGCAATACCTACTTGGATGTCTACCTTCCTCCCAGCCAACCTTCCAACCTATTATATTATAATACGAACTTAGTACAATACAGGGTGTCCCAGTTATTTCAATATCCTGTAAAACCTGACAGCCTGTGGTACGACATCTCCCATATTATCCTGTTTTCCTACGTAAATCCAAACTAGAGGATACCGTTGGAAAGCTGAGCTTTTTGACCAAGTTTTGCAGAAGGTAACACTACAAAACTTTCAATAAGGAGTTAGGTTTTACAGGCGATTGAAAAAAAGGGACATTTCCGGGATTTGACAAATTTTTCTTTTTAGACTGATTTTTTACTCGTTATGTCCGTCTTCTTGACGTAAGGTCGAAAACACGGAAATAATGTTTAGAGTGAAACAACTCGGGGTTTAAGAGGAGTAAAAAATATAAGACATGAGGCATTTTTAGTCACCAATTAGTTGTAAATTCATCCCCGGCGGGATGTCCACCCTTAAGTAGGACACCCTGTATAACTAATATGATCCACTTGCTCTGTGCTTGTTCATGAAGTAGAAAAGAGGTTGTTCGAAGAGGAGATTTTGATTGATGACTTCTGATCAACTAGGTAGGTAGATAATTTGTACAAAACAAGTTTAAACTGTGTTGACAGTTACGGCATTAGCGGTACATTATCTATCGGTCGTTATAGCTAACGACCAAGATTATCTTCACTTTAAAATATTCCGATTATCATTGTGCTGAAGAATGCACCTCAGTGTACATTAGATGTCATATCAACTTATAATTATCGTTTTCAGGTAGAACTACAATTCGACGAACCGTTCTATGGAATCGCCTATGCCGACTTCGATAGAGCCTCTGCCTGCCAGGTGACGGGCACCGGGAACTTCTCAGCTAGGATAGACTTGCCGCTCAAGGGATGTGGAACTCGTCAGGTGGGTGAATTGTAGAGAATCATGTCACCGCAAAATTCCATTGATCTTTAGGTACCAAGGAGATTCAAAGTGCCCTTCAGTATTATGGAGTTACACTTCCCACAAACTAATATATAATTTGATATAATATACAATATATCAGATTGTTTAGTTTGTGGGACGTGTACACCATAATACTGAGATACTCATTGAATCTCCTTGGCTTGAAATGGACTGGATGCAGATTGCGGCAGTACATACCTACCCATACCTATGTATTCATACTTACATGATATGTAAGTTTTCTGTGTAAGCTGCCGCATTCTGTAACCAGTCCATTTGATTCTTTTGGGTTGACACCAAATACAAATTTATTAGGATATTTATATCCTAGGTAAATAAGTACTTCAAATGTTGTTTTTTACATTTTCATGATTATCTACCTCGTCTACACCACTTAGCCTATGAACGCGACTAATTAGAACAGATAAAATACCACACTGATCGACCATATCATGCGTATCAGCTACATACTGTCTTGTAATCGAAGAAATTCAAATAGCTCGTCACCAATCACTTCACTCACGATTTGTATCGAAATGCCCAGACACTGCCCGGTTACGATGGCGCTTGTACCGATATCGCGTACACCCCGACACTCGCGAATTGGCATCTTGAATTCAAAAGTAGTAGTACAATTGATAAAGTTGTATCCGTTGAAATTGAGGTGAAATCACAATCAACAACAAAAACTAGACACCTCGGCCACAGAAAACCCTACTATACTACCTCGGCACAGATGTTATCAGATAACATAAAGATATGAAAGAATCTTTCATATCTTTATGTTATCTGATATTATCTTTCATATGCGGTCGGGAGACTGCAACTGCCTTCTTGATCGGCCGCTCATCTTTTTCCCCCAAAATAATTTATTTCACGATCATTTAAAGAAATATTGTACTCATAATTCATTGTATTGAAATGAATTAACAAAGAGTTTTCTAAACCTGATCTATATAACGTGGGTTTTTTCAACTAGCTATACAGCTTCCTCTCTGCTAAACCTTCTGTATGGATCATTAGTGTGTTTGATCTGTAATCAGTGAAGTAGAAATACAACGGCGGTAGGTATGTTCTCCGTTTTTCAGCAGTGTTTTGTGTTTTTGCAGTTTTCTAGGCTAGTTAAGTGTTGTATTATACAGTTTTCCTTGTCTACGGGAAGAAGGTGGTATTGGATATTAATATATTGTTGGTAAGTACTAATCTTGACACATCGAAGATGTGGGTAGGTATTTGGTGTTCGGTGTCAAGACAAGAGTCTACTCATGGCTATTGCGTACAAAACAATGATCTGCACTCGAGGGTGATCTGTACTGAAAATAATGATCTGTTGTGGTGCAGGTAGGCCCTTCAGGCAGTAATTTATTTAGCTAGTTTACTATAAAAGTTGAGTAATGCTTTCGTTTGATGTATATGACGTTCTAAGCGATACGAGGATTAGAAGGATTACTTATCCCGTCAGATAGTACTTAGGGCCGGCCCATCAAACCCATTTAGGAAGATTTAGCCGTCCGATAAAGTTATGGTCCTAATAAAGCTACGATGCTCGTTAATCCACCGTTGGATAAGACCTATCCGGCCCCTTACATTTATCCGTCCGGCCCACGGCCAGCAATTCGACGTATCTTTAATCTAACAGTTATATTATTCGCCATTTCTAGGACCCTCTGCGAGTGTTCACCAACAACATCATCGTCAGATTTCACCCTTTCTTAGAAATCGACGGCGATGAAGTCATCACCATAGTCTGTCGCTATCCTCCTCCGATCGCACCACCGCCTGCTGGTATTGTCGGACCTATGTAAGTCTTAAAAATTCCAGTCTTACGCTCTAAGTGTATTTATTCTCTAATGTGTTTTCTAAAAACTTGATTCCGTCACTTATTGACGAGATCAATAGTTGCCAAACAACAGAAGAAGAAACATGTTGTTGTTAACAGGATTCTTTCTCTTCTCTTTGGAACTTATTACGTTTGGATCAATCCCAGTCAATGTTGAACGTTAGTATTAATGTATGTTTGAGTATTAGGTTTTGAAGTTTGTATTGCTTTACCCAGCCCTTTTATAGACCCAAATATGTTTATTTGCACCACTCAAATTCTACGTTTATTGTTGAGCAGAAGACTGGATGAGCCGCCTGCACTGCCATTAGCGCCGCCTCTGAAAGGCTTCCAAATCCTCCTAATCATCTGCGGCATCCTCTTCCTGTCCCTCGTCCTGCTAGGTCTTGGTTGTTCCTACTACGCCCTCCGAAGGAAGAAGGTCCAGGTCGTTCGCAGACACCCATTTTCTACGGGTACGGGTTCAGAAATTACCAAGCTCTCCGGCTCGAGCCTTGGTAACATATCAATGTTTGATGTTCTTAAGATTCCAAGAGCCCATGCGCAGACGGCTGGAAGTACGACAGGTTCGTCAGAAATCAATATAAGTATGTATCGCTTTTCTTCTTCTTCTTTCATATTAATTACTCTAATACTTGGCAGGTTGGCGGATCATAGTAACTCGAAGTATTGCCAATATCAAACTAGGGTTTTCATTGTTCGAATACAATCATAGTTTCAAGAATTTGGCACTTTTTGGGGGTCTGCGATGATATTGAGCTGAATTGAGTAGATGAGAAATGCACCACTTTGAAACAATATTTTGCCATCAGCTACTGACTTCTTCAGTGGCAACTGGGTACATGGAGTTTGTCTCTGGATATCAGTTAGGATTGTCTGACTTCTGCAAACACCGTTTATCGATCAAACCCGCTTTGGGTTGATCGAAATTCCTACCAAATTGATTTGGTTTACCCAGCGTTACCAACACTGCTAGGATGAAATTGTACTGTCCGAGTTATGTTCCGTCAGCCTGTTCGTGTATTTTCATCATGTAATAACATACTATCATGCATTTTTCATAATTGTACAAAGCTTCCCTATTTCTGCTTTCTTTATTGTCATTTCAATCACTCCACTCGCAACTGCTATATAAACAAACTCATGAAATTGGTTTTCCTTCTATATTCTAAGTAATCTCGCTAAACTCTATCTAATTTTCCAACGTCCACCCTTCCCAATTTTATTCAACGATCTCAAAAATTGAATCAACAATTTACAACCATCCTAGTTCATTCAAGCCAACCCCCATTTATCTATTCGTACAAACAAATTGGAATAAATGGATGTGTAGGCACTACGATTTTATTTAATGGTTTCCTCTCCCTTTAAACGCTCAAAAGTGAGTGTGACCCATTAAGCGAAACACCATTAAAATTATGTTAATTATGTTGGTTTATTTTGTGATCGCCTTAATACTGATACCGTATTAATATATTTATATGTTATGGATTTATGTTGCGCTTTTTTAAGCACTCGTAAATAAAGCACCTGCAGTAGATAATTAACGTATGTCTGCATTTGCTGCATAGTAAAATGCAATCTCATGAATTTTCTCATTCGTGGCACTTTTTTTTAACTCTTTGTTTAATTCTATTTCTTCAGTACGAGATTTTATACTATAATTTTATACTTCTTGATACTATAATCAAAATATTTAGGTAAATTGGTATCAAAATTTTATGAATATAGTACGTACCTAACTGATTAACGTTTTAAAACTCAATAAATCGTCTACAGATAACCTACTCGTCGGCTCATACATAAATGTCGATAACTAATAAATAAACCGCATGGCATAATTTTGAAAATTGAAATAATTATTTCATTCATTCCTGAGTAAACCAAGTGTGAACATGTATCACAACAAGTATCATAATACTCCTCCATATAGTTTGATCATAATAAATGTAAAGTTCACTAATTATTCATGAAAAAGAAACAAACGGAGCACATCCATTTTGCACCGCTTTCATTCGTCTGTCACTATGTTCGTAATGTTCATGTTCAAAACGGAGGAACTCTGGTGCCCTAAATTGTCAAGGTACGTAATGTTTCTTAAGGTTTGAATTTATAATGAAATTCGGGCGTGCGTTGCTTTGGTTTTGACGGAACGGAAGTTAATGACACGATGTCAGTTTGGTACAATTGTCAATTTAGATAAGACGTGTTTAGGGACTTACCTATTTTTAGACATTGTTGAATATATTTATGTTTGTAGCGCACTCCATTAATTATGTACAACGTAGGTAGGTGTGCTTTGAATTTATTAATTTACTAAGTACATTTATGATATTTTCAATCAAATGTCATTGGATGAGCTGTAATAAAAGTCACTTTAATTCGAAGGATTTGGCCAAACTCGCTTATTTTCTTCTATTTGTGCTCTTCTTAACCATCAAACTTATCTGCTATCCCCAGCTTACAGGATACTTTTTTATCTTCCCTTTGCATGGGAGAACATCAACTTTTTCTTCACTTCTCAAATATACAATTTTGTTTATGTGTGCTATTCTCTTATTAGGACTATTTCTCAAATGTTTATCATTAGTATAAGCATTGTACCATTATTGCCTCTTATTAGTGGCATACAAAATATGTACAAATTTTTCCGAGGGGAAAACATTCTGTTTTTGCGATTTCTCCAATCTGATGGATTTTGTTTGCCTTAGGTTCCGAAGCTGCCCTCATCAGCGACACCATTCCGTCGGACTACCCATCGGAATCTCCAAGCTCAGAAGCTGAAGATATCGACACCCGCAGATCGCTTAGTTCAGGTACTAGACCAGTTAATAACTACCCTTTTCTTTGCCCATATAATATTTTTGTAACTTCCTGAATGAAATTTGTTAGTCGAAAAAAATCAAGTCATTTCGAAAAAGTAGTTCATTTTTTTTTTTTGTTCTACTCCTTTCTAGGTGGATCCTTCGAAAACCGAGCATATGTCCATGATAGTTACTATACTGAGGAAATTGGACAAACGACTGAAACCGAAATCCGCCACGTTGTTCCGAAACGACCACTGCCAGAACCCAAATTTGATGTTCAGGTAATTGATGTCACTGAATAATAAGGAAAATAAGTGTCAATAAGTGCATATAAGTCGAAATGATGTCACAGGTTTTCTTCTTTTTTATTAATTCTGTGAAATTCCTGTTTTTCCCTTCAAGTTGCTAAACCATACCAACTGGTTACCATTACACAATCGCTTTGATATCCATCCGATTTTGGTGATTTTCTTGTTGTAACCTTCGTACTGTATTCGTTCATTTAGGTGAGAGTGAAGAAAGCTGCTCCACCCCCACCTTCGCCGACTCCACCGCCATCGGAATCTGAGATGAGTATGAAGATGAACGAGAGGAACCTCACTGCCATCCTGGAGGAGGCTCGTCCTGTCAAAACTACATTCACCTACGTCCCGGAAATCCATCAGCCCCCGGGTCCTGCCAAGCTCTCAACGCCTCCTCCTGTCTATTCGACCATAGTCAGAAAGCACCCTCCAGAGAGTAAACAGGTTTGTGCTAGACTAGAATCATGAGGGTGAACAATATTCTTTCGATGAAGAATATGTATGTTATTGGCCTCCTAACTTCGTATATTGTGTATTTAATTCGAATGAAACCCCTCAACCTTGTTTGTTACCCACTTCTATAACGTTGGTACCTTATTCCACTGCATAATCAAATTGGCCCTTCCAATATTGCATCTAGGTTGCCAGAACAGAGGAAAGGTATACGAGGGAAGATGTTGTCGACTACAGAAGGCCCTCTATGGAAGCGATGCAGTCCAGGTCAATGACTGAAATGATAGAGAGACCTGCTAAAATGTCGCCTCCTCCCCCAGTTGTGCCTCCAACTTATGTATCTGGTGAGATATCACTGCACTTGAAGTCGTTGCCTTGTTATAGGACAATGAATGTACCTTTTTATGAAGTTAGATAGTATTTAGTAGCGCATTGTTCTCCTACCTAATGCGCCATTTCATCAAGCAGTTTTGCATTCAACAGTGGCTTACACAGAATGAAGTCATTTAGATTTAAAGTGATTTCTGTCTGATTTGTCGAAATATTTGTTTAGAAATCAATACCCAAGATCGCATCATGACCGTATCCGAAATGATTGAGCCACCGGTCGTCGTCTCGAGGAGGCCCGAACTTAAGACTCACGTCGTTGACGACGTTTTCCTTCGAACGATTACCGAGAAGAAGACAGTCGAAGACGTAGAAAGGCACCGTCGTCAGATCATGGAGTTCAGAAAACCAGTGCCACCTCCCAAGTGGGACGTCACCATAAGGAACTACCCTGATCCTGATGGTGTGGCCAGGGACGACTCTACCACCGACTGGGATAGCTACTCGGAAACTTCTTCCGTTTCCACTTACCCTGTCCATCCTACTTATAGGTGAACTCATAGATATATTCC
This sequence comes from Stenodema calcarata, assembly GCA_963920205.1. NCBI lineage: Eukaryota > Metazoa > Arthropoda > Insecta > Hemiptera > Miridae > Stenodema > Stenodema calcarata. The sequence goes on from OY986054.1 coordinate 8,959,768, forward strand.
AGTCGCTGTATCCAATAGATATTGTTTTGGTTTATTATCTTTTAAGGTAGTTTCGTATGTATCAGTTATCACGTACAACTTACTTTTCCAGAATGCAAAGACAAAACATCTCCGAAAAGACGGAAGTAGAAATCGAGAATATCTACAAATCAACAATCCAAACGCCAGTCGAGGCGCGACCTAAACAAAATTGGGAGGTGATGCTCAGAGTCCTGGAACCGCCGTACGAATCTGGGGATGACCGGTCTGACGTAGAGAGCCTCGCATCTGTCCTCACGGTGGAAGACAGACAGAAATGGAGGGAAATCATCACGAAAGAATCAAGTCTTAGGCAGGAGTTGACAGAAGCCATTGTAAGAGAAGATTACGAAAAGATCAAGACAGACGAAAGGTGGGCGTTTGAAATTGTCGTGTGTAGTATTCTATCTTCCGCTGGAAATGTGACCATGGGCACATGCTCGTGATCACACGTTCACAATCACTGTTCTTTGAGCTCAAAACAAACTACATAAGAACAGATGGTTTGAGCCAACAAGACAAGAACATGGAATACATATCCCCCAACTGAATCATGGACACATAATTGTGATGCAGCACAGAATTATTCTTAAATAGTGTTTACAGCATACAAACATGGGGGAAAAAAGCTTTTAGCATTAATGTACAACTTTTCTTACATCACAGTCTCCGCTTTACAGATACTTCTGTATTGTTTCCTTAATAAAAAGTTCTGTCTGAACAAAAAGCAATGCAAATGATGAAAAAAATATCACTTAAACTTTTACGCTGTCACACTCTAAGTGACTGGGCTCACTGAATGTGCACACGCTGTTCCGTGGCTGTGCTCACGGGCACGGCCAGGGTGACCATCGACACGATCACTGTGCACTAGTGTACCTATAGGCACAGCTAGAGTGGACATAGGCACTGCCTGTGTGAACGTGGGCACACCCACTGTGGCCGTGGTCTCTTTACCTGTGACATGGGCACATTTCCAGCAGGGTTATTTATTTAAATACTTCAACTAGGTACCTACTGCATGACAGATCATCTTGCATCGTGTAGTTTTCTACTCATACAGATGTAAGAAGTATATATTTTCCTTCATTAAAGAATAGGGAGGACTCAATGCATTACCCAAGACGAACATGTTACTCTCACTAGGATCCACAATTTATGTCTTAATTTTTATATGCGGCAGGTTTGGTCAAGTGTTTGAACCCGACAAATGGGACGTGATTATTCGTGTTTTGGCGCCGCCAAAGAGGCAATACGACCAGCAGCAGCGTGGCAGTGGCGGGAGCAAGTATAGAAGGAAGGCTGAGTGGGACACAAGGAGTCGGCGTAGCTCACTTCCTACACTTTACGAATACGACTCCGATGGAGGATCGTCTGTTAGGACGTTGACCACTGATGGTGGACGAGGTAAGAACCAAAACTGTATAAGCGCACAGTAGCTCCCATACGTTCTGGAGTGTTTGGTATTAGTTTGACTACTACGTCAGATCTCAGTAATATTACTACTTACATCCTACGGACCAATATGCGATCAATGCAACTTGTATTACTTTCCTAGGCCCTCCAGGGGTGGATCATACAGCCAGATCTCGAAGATCGAGTATGCGATCGGAGATGGACGTTCGATCTATGTCGGAAATGACCATCGATATGAGAGCGCAGATGTCCGACGCACTCTCCGACATGTCTTCATACTATCAGCCGGTTCACAGGTACCTAACTTTTTGTTTTTCGGATGTTCATTCAACATTGTGCCCAGGGGCGTAGCGTCAGGGGAAGCGCGGGAAGCGGCGCTTCTCCATAAGAAATGAAGGATAAAGGTAGAATTTGAATTATGACAAAATTTATTGAGAATACAGTAAAACATTCAATTGAAAATTTGAATCGCCCGCTCATAATGCCACAGTTACCTACAGCTACCTACCTTTGATGGTTGCTTTGAATTACGAATCCAATGACAATGCCTGGCATAACTGAAGCCAAGACATCTAAGAAGAGGAAGAAGAAGAATGACAAATATCTGATTGCAGAGAAGCCTCCTATGTTGAGGCCTCAGGGGAATAGCTAGATTTTAGCGGCGGGCCTTGACGTCAATCATACAGCGTATGCGTTAGTCTGTGAGTTTGTCTCCTGACTGTTTTACCACGCTTTTGTTTTGCGCTGCCAAATGTAATGCCCAGGCGAAGGTAGATGGAACGCGGAGGATCGATAGAATCCATTGATTCGATATGGATCAACTTTCAGAAATCCTCCTAAAATGGATAGTTGCTGCATCAACTGTTCAATAGTTCAGCGGTCGTTTAGTTCGCGAAATGTTAGCAAATAATTTGACTAATTACAGCCGGCCGTAATTTACTTCGCAGGTAATCGTGAGTACACTCGACATTTTAAATCTGGTCTACCCAAGTCAGAATTTACCTCAATCTTGTTATATGAAACATTGACGTTCTCTGTCCCAGTACTGAAGTTCCAGTTTTCCGTTCAGCAAGTGCTCTATTCGATCATGTGTGCACTATTGGAAATTCTGACGGAGCAGTGGTGATGTCAGGCCATTTGACAGGATTACAGTCAAGAGTTGTAGTAAAATATCCTGAGGGCTTGTTTGTCCACTGTTACAACTAACAGTTGTATTAACAGTTGTATTAAAGCGAGTCGAGTTTTTTCCAAACTTTAAATGGATTGATTTCTGTTTTCTCACAATCCACAGCAAGGCAAAACCTTTTACGTCATTTTATTGAAACAAATATTCCCTCTCTAGCTCAGACCACGTGGAATTTCGCCTTAAGGCTGATTTCCATGGCAGAAGAGCACCGTGGATTGTTTTTTGATTTTTGTTGAAAACTCCGATCAATGGAATACTGATGGTGTGAACAGAGCGATAGATAACAAAATAATTTAGGAAAAATAAATAAATCATAAAATTCCTTTGAATACACAGCTTGCTAAGAACTGCTTCCTTTTTCATTTTTAGGGTGAGGGGGTTAGGAAATGTGTGTGGTGGTGTGGCGGTACCCCTATGTCCAGAGCCATGTCCTGATTGTGCCACACCGATTAATACGAACGTTTTTAACATGTTGATTCCGTTTCAGGTACTATGACGACGAGTACGCAGCGAGGGCGTCAGAAGACGACGAAAGGTCCCTGGTCCGCTCCATTTCTCAACCGTCGTTAGCCCGATCAGGCTCCGAATTCACCGAACATTGGGCCGTCCGTTCTCGACACTGGGAGAGTCCGGAGACGTCTCCTCGTTCGTCGAGGTCGCGGAGGTTCCAAGTCCGTCAGAGCCGCTACGAACAGAATTCGAATTGGTTCGGCGATGGCGACTCTGAAGTGAGCTACAAGTGATTTCAGCTCATCCCCCGCCCTCACATGCCCCTCGACGCTGTCATAGACACAATTCTCTGAGTTAACTCGCTTCAGAAGGAAACGTTTGAATGTACCTTGGATTCAGTTTTGTAGCTGCACTCAATATGTAGCAGTGTTTCCCAACCAATAACCCTGGAATTGAACTGGTATCGAATAATTCTTTCTGGGAAAAATACCGAGCAAATTTGAGTTAATTTACTACTGATGCCAAAATTCCGTATATTCAGTAGGTCTATAAGTGACAATTAATGACCAAGCACTGATCCTTGTGGTTGAATGATAATCGTCCACAAGGTGGGGTCAATTAATTGAATAAACGAAAATGAATATGGATTCGCCCCTGGTCATTCAAACGTTTCGTCCTTTGGCCGAAAAACAATTTTTTTAAAGTATGAAATACTAACCTTGCAATTAATTGAAAATTGTGCCAAACTACAAAGTGCTTATTTTTCGTAATAATTTAGTTATTAACTGACCTAGTAAGTAAATTAAGGAGAACAATTAGGAGTATTTTGTGACTATAAGATATTCTACAATGATTTGGAATTAACCATTACTTCAAAACATGAATAACGAATTCGTGTGTGTAACTTACGGATTTGTTGATAAATTATGTTGCCACAACGTGAGCTCAGAATATTTTGTAGGACGTCCTACCTATTGTACTTGAGAAAGAGTAATTTCTTAACCGCACTGCGATCCGGGGCGGTTAATTTTATTTTAGCCTTAAGATTACCGAATTTAATGAACGTGGACGTACTGAAAAGACCGATTACTGCCCTTTATTATTTTTCTCTAGCCTTAGCTTTCTATATTTGAACCCTGCGTGAGAGCTTGTTACCTACCATCACTTCCTATCGCCTACCCTTGTTCTACCTAATTGTTGTACAATTTTGTCGGTTCCTATTTCAGTTTTTCCCCTCGTTCTTCTCTCACCGGTTGTTTATTCACACCCATTATTTAAATTGTGGTATTTCGTTTGAGGGAAAACCACACTCACAGCCTTCAGTTAAACATAACTACCAACTTATTCAGCTCCCGCTATTTCACCACAGTATAACTGCTAGTAACGTCTGTTTTGATGGCCCATACCCAGTTGCGACTAGTTTTGCATCAAAATTCTTATTGATCACGAATTTTATGTGCAGTTTTTTCAACTGAACGCTTCAAGTTTCAGTACTACAAAATTTCATCTTTGACATCGCTTTCTAGAAACGAATTTCGATTTAGGAATAGATGCACGCGCAAATGCACAATATTTAGATCCTAAAATGTCTTGCCATATTTTATATTTAAATTTGACTTTTCACATGTACTCTCGATGGTCAAAATGCCCTCACTACATTCACGCATCTCACATTTTTCTACAACCATCAAATTTTATCGTTATAATTCACATGACTATTTTATTATGAAAAACCTCAAACTGTGATACCTTGCCCTCGTTTTACGAAGAATTTAAAAACTAAATTCCTCTAAGCACTTTTGTAATTTTCACTCAACGAAACCCAGGCAGCCGGCTTTTCATTATTTTCTACTCGTTCATTCGACTTGAACACAAATTTGAACAGAGTGGAACTGGAAAATCGGCGCAAGTCCTTGAGCAACTTGAACGTTGCTGTAATTATACAATTTAAGAAAAATCATTAGAAATCGTGTTATTTGAGTGACTATTTAAATTTACCCACTGTTACCCATAATTCTGATCGATTTTCTCTTGTAACAAGAGAACATAACTAATGGACTTTCTTTTCTAATTTTGACTAGAAACGTTTTTTTCCGGTGTTGGTGTCCTGACTCTATTGGGTTGAATTTGTTTTGAAGAAAATAACGATTTAATAATCATTGTTTTGTTTCGTAAAAATGTCAACTATTAATTTTTAGGTGTAACTATTTGTTCTAAACAAGAAATGTAGACTATAATTAATGTGACGACCCAGATCTTTATACTTTAAAAATAATTAAATTGTACCATTAAACGAATTACTGATATTACTAAATCATTCCGTTCCTTTCACTTTCCCATTCCTGATGGTGGGAATATAATTGGATCTGGTTGGTGGTTCGTCATCTGGAGATGATGCTTCCTTTGCTTATACAGGGAGTTGAGTAACAACCTGATCGTACTACGAGGTTTTATAAGTCATGTCATAGTCACCACGAATATACGATTAGGTGCTGTAATATTGTAATGTTTTCTTTTTTACAACCAATATACCAAAAGGTCTAATTCAAATCGATACCGTTGTAGAAATTCAAATGAAACCAGTGCCAGCTATGTTGCTTAGAAGAGCAAATATTCGAAGGTAACTGCTTGAATGGCTTGAAAATTGTTAGGGCCTAAGTGAGTGAGTAGGTACCTACTGAGTACGTTACGCTAGCAAATGGATTTATCTGTCATATCAAAGTAAGAAGAGAACATTCCATGTAGCACCGAAAATAGGTTCCTAATATAATAAGGGTGGCCAAGAAATTATTCATGTATGTTTATGAATAGGAATCATGTATATCTATAGATACTATTGAAATTTGTGGACAGTCCATTTAAATTGGGACTTCGTCATCCCTCAGGCCAATACGGAAACCTAGGTACGGTGAATGTTTGTGATCATTACAACGAGTTCAATGGATTACGAAGGAACAAAGATACTAATAGCCGCCCAAGCAAGTACAAAAGCATAAACTTCATTTATTTGATCATAAAATACAAAAAGTTGGTAATGTGGGAACAAAAAAGATCATGTGATCTGTATGTACAACTTACGAATATAAATTTGAGTACCAATATTTGGTATTTAATACAATATTTTTATGACGATAGATACGTTGGTTTCATTACAAAAATTACGACTAACAAACGCGGGAAAATTTTCTAAACAGAAAAAGTTAACCTCATTTGATGAAAATGTCTACTGATTTCTGATAGAGTTTAGAGTCTTAAAACTCTGAGTCACTGCTAAGGGTATGTTTAAATAGATCAAGCATTTGAGGATTTTGAAACGAGAAGGAGCAACTATTGGGTTTGAAAAAGTGAAAACAGAGCGGATTGCGAAGAGAATATCGAAAATTATAGGCCGTTTAAAGGGGTAGGGGTGCATGGATTGAGTGTATTGATTAATGTTAAAAACTTCACTTATTATTCTATTCAGCTGGAGGTTTGTAGGTCGATGTTAGAGACACTAACTTAGTGTTATCTTCGACGAATTCGATGAACCAAAAACCTGAAATAATTGCTCCGTTTGTCTAGAGGAGACACGAGGTACAGCCTACAAAGTACCAATTAACGATGGTTTTCGTTCGCTTTTGTTTTCAGCGACATTTCTTTAAATTAGTGGTTATACAATAAATTGTCACTGAACTGGTGGCTTTCACGTGGTGTCGTTGTCGATAGTGTTATTGCACTCTTCTCTCCAGTTCTTGGGAATATATTTTTGAACGGCGGAGTTGAAGTCGGTCAGGGTGCATGGACCGCCGCAATCAGGTATGTTCAATTTGTGGGGGTGGGTCGCGCTATTGTTGTAATACAACACCTGAAACACACCATGAGATGAAAATTTCAAATTGGATTACGATAGTAAATTAAATTTTTATTTTTTAATCCATATCTTGGCTTCCTTTCAGACCTGGGGACCTGAAACTTTCAGGGTTAGAAGCTTTATTCTGTTCAATCTAAATCAAAAATCAAATATTTTGTGGCGATTAATCTAATTTAATTTTTTGGCACAAATTGGTAAATATGCTTGGTACCTACACACAAAACAAAATGTTTGTGAAATAAGCTGTCTATTGCCGGATTTTGGAATGCGTATTGCTCTGTGATTGGTCAAGGCCATGGAAGTACACTCCCAACCTTCGACGCTGACCAATCACAGAGCAATACGCAATCCGGACTTTCCGCTCCATATGAACCCGCCTTATGTCAAAGGAGTCTTTTGTTAATTAGGTTCTCGTATAACTTAGAGAGCACTGGGACCCATGAAATAGGCCGGTACGACGTGGTTCAGTTTCCCTGGCGTATCATTATTACTTTTGCTATCTTCCATAGTTGAGGTATATAGGTATTGCTATCTTCCATAGTTGAGGTATATATCGCAATCTAATGGACGCATTTATGATCTTGGTGATCTTCACCAGTGTTTTTCGCGGTAAATTTTTCAATGCGTGTAGAGGACCTTTCTGACGATGTACCCCGAAATGATTAACGATTCTTTGGACGAATAACTTATGACCACATGTTTTTAACTTACACTGCCATTACGTGGCATTTCAAATTTTCTTGTACAGAATACAGTTTTTGAGGTGTTTATATTGCTACACAGATGTTTATATTGAGATGTTTATATTGTCAACACCCATATTTACTGCGTTTTTTGAGTTGGTCAAAATTGAATTCCAGTTTTCCCCAAAAAATTGATTAAGTGGACTAAAGTGGTTTTTTCCTCCCGAGTCTTCAAATGCTTACGCTGACGGTGTGCCCGGCGGAGTTTTCGTGGAGTTCGAACACCATGAAGGCGCTCGTATCGATGGGGAAAGCGTCGTGGATCCCCAGGCCGTCCAGCAAAGCCCGCAGCGTGATGTCGTGAGCCGCGTTTATGTACAGTTTCCGGTTTGGTTGCATTTGACCTTTCGCTTTTGCGTTCAGCTGGCCCACAATCATCTCCAGGAGTGGACCTGATATATTGAACAGTGCAAAACTCGATGGTACGTAGCTTGATGGAAAATACTCGTATGAAACAGGGTCTGGCTCATGGCCAAACCAAATTGCCAATTACTTTACAAATCTAGGTTGAACATGGCGTGGCGCAAATAACGAAATTGGCACATGGGACTGGTGGTAACAACGAATTGTTCAACTGTCTCCAGAATTAAATGTAATACATTGTATTAAATTAGCTTCTGGAGACAGCTGAACAATTCATTGTTACCACCAGCCCCATGCGCCAATTTCGTTACACAATTTTTTAGAATTTTAATCGTCCTAAAAGGTGGAAATCAGCGATATAAGGGCTTTAACAAGTAACTACAAGTACAACAAAATACGGAATAAGTGCCAGGTAAGTTACCAACGAGTGTACTAACCAACAACAAGTTTTAGTTGATCGCCGGACCCATAAACAAACGCTTGGAACGCAACACCTTCCAAAGGCCTCAGTTGATCTGGAAACACTTTCTTCGCCCAATGCGGTAATTTGTACCCATTTTCACTCTTGAAAAATAAGACACAGTGGCGTACAAGCTGATATTGAAGTTGAAATACATAGTAAGTATCATACTAGTTACCCACCAAATCAAAGCAAATGAAATTAATCTACTCGTAACTTACACTCGTAGTTTATTAGATTGACGTTTTACCTGAATTTGAAGAGTGTCCCATATTAGCGGTACGCCTGATATGGTGTTGATTTTTTCTCCAGTGTACTTCGATAGGTACTTGAAGAGATCCGAGTATTGGGAGCTATTCTGATCAAGTCTAGCTAAAGATTTCGCTTGTTCTTGTGCGAACCTCGGGCAAATATTCCGTTTGGTTGCAATCTGAAACAGGAATTTTAGTTAGGCCTAAGCAAATGCGTGTAAGGATACCAGACCAACGTTGTTCTAACTGAGTTTGCAAAGGCCTTCGACAAACTGTCCTAGCGCCATCTTCTGTTGAAGTCATTGGGAGTATTCGGATCGTTCCTGGATTGGGTGTCCAGCTATCAAGTGGGGCGTCAGGTCAGGGTCAGGGGTGTCCTTTCATCTCCTTCCGCCGGGATCCCCCTAGGGAGCCACATTGGCCCCCTGTGCTTTCTGCTTATGATAAATAGTGTGATCACCTGTTACGCCTCGGATATCCACTGTCTGCTGTTCGCGGACGATCTCAAGCTGTTCTCCTATGAATTCTCCGTCGGATTGTGCTGCCTTGCACTCAGCGGTCGGTCGCCTAGAGAATTGGTGCTCAAACCATAACCTATTTCTCAACCCATCTAAATGCTTTATGTCCTAGAGGGCAGCCAGCTGACACAGGGGGGTGCTGCATGGAGATGAACGGATGACATCCTCGAGACACATCTAGGACCTGACGAGTAGAGCTATGCGAAGCGTAACTCTCGTGAGTTTACAAATATTCAAACCATAGTGTTCCTCTATAAGGCCCTGGTACTTCCTATTCAAGAGTACGCCTCCCCGGTTTGGTTGCCCCGCTACGCTGTTCACCGTAAGACTTTGGAGAGAGTGCCAAAAAAGTTTCTGCTCTTCATGGCTTTTGAGTTGGACATGACATCCAGTGAGGTCGGTTATGACGCTTTGCTGGATACTAGTGGTATGTTGCCTCTGGAGAAGCGACGTTCAATGGCTGATCTCACTCTTCTGCACAAACTGCTAAATAACCAACTTGACGGTCCTGCCTTGCTCTCCTTGATTGGCCTCCGGGTGCCTCGTCTGACTCAACTTTTCCATGTTCCCTTCGTGTCAACTAACAACATGAGAAATAGTCCTCTGCAGCGGCTTCCTCGCTCCGCTAATTTACTGATTGGTGTCCACCCCGAATTTGACTTTTTTCACCATTCCCTTCCCTCTCTCAAAAAGCTTAATAAGCTCTTTAATAAGCATAATATGCTATTTTCTCCGTTTAATTTTGGTTAAAAGTTCTTAGTGTATTTTATCATTTAGCATCTTAATGTGTCTTTCCATTCAATTGTATTCTAATTCCTTTGTATTCTACTCGTATGTTGCTTAATAGTAATGTTGTGAATTTTTTTTTTTTTTAAATTTTTATTTCCAAAATATACACAATAATAAAACGAAAAATCCAGCACAGGCCATTTAATGGCCTGTCACAATTATGGAAATTAATCCCCTATATAGGCAAAAGCCCGTGGCAGGGGATGAGCAGTCACAATGGCTCCTACCAAGCAAGAGAACCATTTACATAAGATTCATTGAGTACCTTTATAAATAATATATATTATATTGAGTGTTATATATATTGAGTATTATATATGAATAAACAAATATTCCTAAAATGAACCAACAACAAGTCATTGTTCTGGAGCTAAACGGCCTGCATAATACAATTTTAACTTTTCTGTGACCTGTTTAACAGTATACGAACCAGAGTAAATAAATGTCTTTAGATCGGCTGGAAAACCGTTAATGATCCCAACCGAACAAGACTCATAGAAATTTTTTGCCAGTGCTGTGGTATTATGGGGAACTACAATGTTAATATTTGTTTTAAACCTTGTACTAATTTCGTGAGACGGGTAAACAAAGTGTTTGCACTTTACTTTGCAAAATTCTAATTTTTTTAAAAAGAGTCATCGTGTGTTCTCGAGAACTTTTCCTAGAAATTATCCTCACTTTGGCCTTCTGAGCTGTGATTAACGGAGCGAGCGTGGTTTGATACGCTCCACCCCAACAAGGAAGACAAGGAATTCCCATTGATGTTTGTACAAGTGTAATTGGGCTTGCCCTTAAATAAATAAACATTATGGAGGGTACCGTTTAAAATTGTTATTACCCTTTTTGTGACGAAAATAGGAAGGGGGAACCACCCTGTATGTAAATAAATATTTTGTGCGTCAGCGTTTTAGGGCGAGTCAAACAAAGGTTTTATCCATTAATTGAATATTGGTTGTGGTTACCTCGGCGATGTCATATCGATCCTCCCAAATTGGTATGGGCTGCCAGGCGATCCTCTTACTCCATATTTGGTATCCGGTGGGCGGATAGAGACCAGCGAGGAGGCACGCGGCGCTCATGAAGTCCCTGTCGTATGGATTCGATCGGACTTCCGTGTCGTTGGGGAAGTAATTGACGTTGAGGAAGCCGTTGTAGCGGTGACGAAGGACGCGACCGGTCCTGTAGAGCTGTTGCTTTCCGAGCTGAAAGGTACAGTGAATAAGTAATGGGGTAGGTGCACCAATATTTTGAGTTTTAGAACAACACGATAGGGCTCAGAGCGTCCTCGCAACTCCAATGCAACAACATGCACGATACAGCATTCAGTACCTACGTATTACTACGTAATTCATCTTACTAAGCCATTTCAATATAAATTTTACCCGCGTCAGCTGGCCAGGGCCATCAGGCCAGTACTTGAGGTCGGTGTAGGGATAAGGGTCCTTGGGGTACGTGTCAGTCGGCGATCTACTTCCATGACGAGTCACCTGAAAAGAAATGATGAGTCCTCTTGTTTTCCAACTTCTATTCATTAACCCTCTACGGTCAGGTGGTCTGGGCGTCACACTTGGACCAGCTCGGCGTACACAGTACGTCACCCACTTTTTGCGTCCCCGACTGTTCAATTGTTCAATTTCGAAACTTAATGCATTCTACAACTTTATTCACATTCTCAGAAGATTCCCAAATATTTTTCTCGCCGCAAGAGCTCAATCAGATGGGGTAACAATTATTGGGGGGGGGGGGGGGGCAATTTCAATAAATTAGAACAACCGTTTATTTATAAGAAAAAAAAGAAAATTCAAAAAAATCTCTCAGCCATGAAATGTGTATGAGTCAGTCACTTCAGAATTAGTGTTTAAAATTTGGTTTAGCACCATAAAAGTGCAAAAATGGATTCGTCATCGTCGTTCGCCGCTGGTGGTGGATCATAATAATTATTGTCAACGTCCTCTGGAGGAATCTGTTCATCATCATCAATTTCTGAATCGGATTGATGGCCAATGAAAAATTTGAAACCTGTGACATACAAAATCACAAGGACTGGTGGCCTTCTTGATACACAAAAACTCCACTGTCACAAGAATCTAGGGAGAAAATGGCCCCTAATGCTCAAAAAGTTCGTTTTGGCCTTCAGTCCTTCTCTCAGTTTTCGTACAACTCCGAATATCCTGGACACCTATTCGCTCACACAACCATCTTGGGACGACAGAAGCACACTTTCCATCTTCGTAACAAAGCAGCGAGAGGAGAACCACCGCCAGTCCAAAGCGAAGGGGCCTATCCAGCAGGAAAGTTACCGGTTAAGCAACAGAACTGCTAACACGTGTAACGTTCATTTTTTCGTCATTTCAAGATGTATTTTGTAGACATTTTTTGTAGATCTATTTTATAGATATTTTTTTGTCATTTTGTACACCTACTCAATGTAGAAATAAGATGTTAGGTACCTACAGTCAAAGAAATAAAACTGCATCTTTTTTATTCGAAGAAATAAAAATTTTGTTTAATTTATTGAAGAAAAAAGAAATTTCAAAAATTGTTTTATAGTAATTATGTTGAAATTGGTAATTGAAAACGTAGAAAGAAACACTGTTGAAATTTTTTCTACTATCCTTACATTTACAGTTATAGATACATTCAAAAAAGTTACATTTCGGATATATCCGATATATATGCTGTTCTGCATATAATCGAATTTGCATCGATTAGGGTGGTAGGCCAAGAAGGCCCACGCGTCACCAGACACTAGAAAATTTCACGTGTCATGCAAAGGGTTAAAAACTTGAGAGAAACTTCGTACCAACACGTTGTAACAATTTATGACCATTCCAACCATAATAATATTATGGTTATGCTTCAAAAACCATAGACTGGTGATAGTTTTTTTCGATTTCACTAAAACGTCCCCCCCAGGACAGATGCCCATTCTTTGTGAAACGATTCAAATTCAAACCTCAAAATGTGTCGTTTTGATCGAGTTTTGAAGAATGAAGTCGAGAAAAAAAAGTTCACATTTCAAATCCTAACGTCATAAAAAGGGAGTTCAAAGGATTTAGTGGAATCTTAACTTACAACCAAGACGTATCTCAAAGTCAACAAACTGTCTTCGTTCCGGTTGAACCTTCTCATGACTGTAGCGGCGTCTTTTTCAGGAAGATCCATGAAATCCTGGGCCACCTTCTCCAAATCAACTCCGTTCAAATCGTCCGCACACACCGAAAATACCCACATCACGAGAAACCCGAGGCTCGACGACCATTTCATTATTGAAGTCGAATTGTTAATTCACGAAATTGAGAAAATGTTTTCTACTTTTTTTAATTTTCGAAAAGAAAAGACGGTTCGTCGTCAAAACCAAACGTGCGAGTGTGGCCAACAGAACTTCGGCGTTCAAATCAACGATCTACTCAAGCAAAGCGCAGGATAAGATAAAAACCCCGACATGACCGTTTTCTGGGGAAAGCTATTTCCGGTCAGACGGTTTTTTCCGTTTTTTCTACTATTTACACGCACACGTGCGTATATTCGACGCACACACGAACGGTTGGTTGTACTACGGTCCTACTGAGTTAAAAAAAAAAAATTTACAAACCGTCGAAATGAAGGGCGAAAATGCTACAGGAAGTTTGATTAGATAATGCAATGAACAGGAGACTTGCAATTATCTACAAAATGTTTTATACAACACAAATTCATTATACTACCAAACAGTCGTATAATGTACCCCCTACCGTAGAATAAATTATAATGAGTTGGAGGAACGTTTCGTGGTCCACGTCTCGTCATGTTTATTTCAGTTCCCCCTATATTCTTCGAGCTTTGCCCAATAATCTGTAGAGCTTTCTCGCTCAAACTACAAGCAAAAAATTTATTTTGGCTTATTTCACTAGGGCCAGACACTAGCAAGAATATTACCTATGTACAGTATATGTGCATTACCTATACTGCCGTCTTAAGTCTCCATTTTGATAGTTTTGAGAAAAACGAGGTTTTTGTGAATTGCTGAGTATTTTCTATACAGTTGAAGTTAGAAATGCCGTTAGAACGTTGATTTACAAGGACTTCTGATGGAGATATGGCTTTCTAACTTAACGCCCCGTCAAACCCTTAATCCGCCGAGGATCGAGCAATTAAAGTTAACGCGAGTTCTAACGTAAGCGTCAAGTCGTTCCGTAACGTTTTCGTTAACTCGGTGTTGGTGAAAGGTAAATCGCGTTGACGCCCGTTAAACTCGGGGCGTCAGAGCTAACACCGTCGTTAAATGGTTGGTGAAAGTGGGCAATCGATAGATCTCGTCAAAATCTATAGGAACATGTCCTAACCTCGAAAAGTTAAAAAATGGAGTTAGGACTTTCTTTCTTGGGACGGCAGTATAGGCACTCCTTAGGAAAAACTTGCCCAGACTCTCAGCTTTCCAACGGTATAATTATTTTTTATATAGGGGGAACTTTTTGAGAAATTCGAGTTTGTATGCGACAAAACGTGTATTTTCAGGCACATTTTCACGCTGAATCGAAAGGTGACATACCCAGACCTCCCTAGCAACGAATTAAATGAGTTTTCAGTCACAATATCTCTATTTCAGGGTGTAGAAAGTCAACGGCATTACTTAAGAAATTTTTTTTATTTTTTGAGGGAGGGCCTTCATAAAATGAAATTACATGAACTGTTCAAAATGTCCCCCGTTCGCGAATGGAGTCGACCACACGATGGTTCTGGTGTACCAGATCCCCGAGAACGGGGGACCTTTTGAACAGTTCGTGTAATTTTATTTTATGAAGGCCCTCAATCATAAATAAATACATTTCCTAACTAATGCCGTTGACTTGACACGTTCTACGCCCTGAAATGGTGATATTGCGACTGAAAACTCATTTAGATCGTTGCTAGGGAGGTATGAGTTCGTCATCATTCGATTCAGCGTGAAAATATGGTTGAAATATAGCTGAAAATGTGCGAAAAATGTGCCTGAAAGTACACGTTTTTTCGCATACAAACTCCATTTTCTCAAAAAAGTTCCTCTTAAAAAATAAAAACCAATTGTACCGTTGGAAAGCTGAGATTTCGGGCAAGTTTTCTCTTTAGGAGTGCCCGCCGAATGACCTCCGTAATAACAAAACGAACAACTAAAGAAAAAACGGCGATTTTAAGAAAATCTTCTCATTTTGTACTTTGGCCATTTTTTCATCAATACGTACTGTCTTAAAAAAAATCGGGTTGTATATTAAGGAGATAGCAAATTTAACGCTCTTCCCAACGGTATCCTCAACTTTCATGTTACACATTAATTTAAGGGCGTTAGCTCCGTTTAGAGACAAGGTCGAGAAGACGAAAAAAATCTTGAAAATTAAAAAAGTCGGATTTTTAGTTGAAGTCGGATTTTTTTGTTGCAAATTACCTAAAGAATCGATTCCCAGAGTTTGTTACATAGTTACACTAGACACCCTGTATACATAGATCACTTTATCATTGTATGTTTATAATTCGTTTCTTGATGCATGAATTAAGTTTTGTTGAATTTTGCATTATTTAATTTTTGTCTACTCCCCCCACAGAACCTGTTTCTTGGTGGTGAGGTAATTCCGTACCACTACCATTCAACATAATACGAGTATGTTATAGAAGGCTTTTATATTTAAAATATCAGTAAAGTTCATGTTTGTTCATTTATTCCTCTGATGGAATAAATCTTTCTTTTATTCATATTGCAACTCCAACCCGTTGGTTTATAATCGAATCTCGACTACGATTACGGACAAACGTTTTGATTCACAGCATGAGCTGATGTAGGAGGGAATGGAGAACTCATTACTTACCAAAGTTCATTAATTAATTTATTTATTTGGCATTAGATTTCGTTATTCAGCCATGTGAGATTGACGAGTACATTACAAGATGTTATCGCAATTCTGACTTCACCATCGTGTTCAGCGTTGAAAAATCTATAAGCTGAGGTGTTACTCGGCAGAAAATAAGGAGACATTTTACATAAACCCAATTATTTCTTCGAAAAATCCTTCTTATAGACTGTGGTTTTTTTTAAATATTTTTTAATATTGCTACGCCACTGGGTGCAACAATTATAAATTATTATGTTTACTGCCGTGCTCAGCTCCTAGTCTTAGAACATGACATGTTGTGATCCAAATGTCTTTTAATAAAATAAAATGTCAATACTTCATTGTAATTTATTCAAATGAGGTTAAAACATTATAAAACTCTAATTACACCATTCTATATGAAACCAAAAGTATCTTCGGCTATTCAAATACCTAACCTTATTGTGATAGTTCGTTACACTTTGTCCGAGGTAGGCACTACAATGTATTATAAAACTACGTAATTATAGACTAATTTCGTTTGACGTCTCAACAATTCATTCAGAAGAAAATCAAAGTTCGGTAGTTATGCTCTGATGATTGATCATATATTAATAAAAATACCATTATCATCAAGGATAGTAAGGTGTTTACAAACCTCAATCCTAATTACACCGTATAATGCATATGTACCCTAACTTCTTACACTGAAACCTTTTCCACAAATGACACAATCCTCACAACAATAAAAATATATTACTCGTGTTTCTACTTAAAAATGTAATTCTGGACTTAGTGCAATTCTCAATAGATTTATTTCGACTTCGGTTTTCATCATTCCGATTCATCGCCACGTTTGAAATTGGATAATTATAATATTAAATTGTTGAATATTTAAAATATATATAAAGGTCTCCACAACCAGCATTCTTAGTTAAAAACCACGTAATTCTCCTGAACCGTACAGATAGCGTTGAAATTCAAATCTTACCACCAATCGAAAATTATTTTCAGTCGTTTTTCTTTTATGTACAAAACTTAACTTTTATAATAAAAACAAAGTCTCAAACCCTCGAAGAGTATAGAAGAACTGCGAACTTGATATGAACTATGTTCTGGAACCGGCCTTCAATTCTAATAAACTCCGAGATCATTAAAAAATAATAGTAATAAAATTAACGCCACATACCGAGATAAACGACACCGATATTTCATAATAAACGAACGTGTTTTTTCCCACAAAAATTGGGGGTTCAGCTCTCGCACTCCGCTTCCCAGTTTTTCGGGAGGTACTTGGAGACTCCTTCGATGAAATCACTTAGTGGGCAATCGCTGTCACAGAACGGGAGCTGGTAGGTGTGAGGTTTTTGGTCTCCAGCCTTTTTGTGGTAGATGACCTGCGGGATGAAAGATGAAAATGTGCACAAGAGTTTTGATATTTGAATCGCTTCGCAAAGAATGGGCATCAGTCCTGGGAGCAAGTTTTTGGGAAATCGAAAATAACTACAATGTATTACAATGTATTACTGTATGTCATGCAGTCTATGGTTTTTGAAGCATGTGGTTGGAATGGACATAAATTGCTACAACGTGTGAGTATGAAGTTTCCATCAAGTTTTTAGCGAGTTCAAACAATGAGGTATATTTTTTTTTCAATTTCAAAACTCGTGGACTTATGCCCATTTTTTGTGAAACCTTTTTTTCTGGCGATATTTGGGTCTTTTTTTGTAATTAAAGTGATATGTTCATACAATACCTCATTTTTAATGAAAATTACAAATTCGGATGGTAATTACAAAATTACAAACTTTGAAAAATTCGAACAAAAAAAATTCAGTACCTATAACTAATTTTTCCAATCTTTGCATTACAAAAAGTTGTTCTACATCAGTCGTCTTCATCGTTGTTAGGATCTTCTTCCACAGTAGGCCATGAACAAAGGTGTTTGAAAAATTAACGATACCTTTCAGGAATATACTGTGAAAGTTTCTTCAGATCGTCAATTTTTCTATTCTTAATCGGTAACTTTCCAGCCCGAGAACTACGCAAACAAAGCGTCGAACTGATGCCCTTTCATTATAAATCGATGCAACGTACGTCTCAGACCTTGAAAATATCAAAAACTCATTTTCCCATTTTTGTGACTCATGCCCTTTCTTTGTAACACGATTCATTTAATCTCAATCGCGGACGACGATCTAAATGAGATATTTGTGTAACTATTCACGAGGTGGTCGTATATCTGTAGGAAGATGGCTAAGTGTCATCTGTCATTTTTTTTGTCAAAATCTAATACATTTCTACAACGATCGAGCGTCTAAACATTGCCGGTAACCTTGGGAAAAGCGGTGGCCAAGTTATGTTCATATCCATATTCTGGACATATTAATAATAATATGTCCAGAAAGTGAAAATCGGAAGATGGCAGAGTAAAATTTACTCTGAATTTTAATGTCACAACTGTTGTTTTTATCGTCATCTTCCAATTTTGACGCTACCAATCGTAGAGGAAGCACCAGAGTTCGACGAGCTGTCTGATAAGAAGGTTGATTTTTAATGACATTTCGTACGGGGTTGGAGATAGGCTTCTCTCAAGTCCCACACAATGGGCAATTCCAGTCAATTTTTTTTATTTTTTTTTTTTCCAAAGTACCTTGTCTAATGTTAGCGAAAATCGGGTCCATTTGCCAAGAAATTGTTCACAAAAATTTAGGAAAATAAAAGAAAATTGGTAGTTTGAAAAACAGGCGGGCGAGTGACCGGGGTGTGACGTCAAAAACTTCACCATTATGGATACTAGATTATGAAGCAATCCCTGCATAAAGCATCCACAGATTCCTGTGGCGTGCGGAAGGTTCAATCCTTGTTACCAGAGCGCCTACCAGCGAAGGTTGTGTTACCAGGTTCAAATCCGTCTTCGATAGTATTTTGCCTCGGCTTTTTCACACTAGAGCTGGATGCCATTTAAAAGAGATGAAAGAGATGAAAATCAATTTGTTATGGCGAACGGCGATAATCAAGCGATAATGCAGAATAGAGAATGCTGGAGTGACGCGAATGGATCATTTTTCTTGAAACATCGTGGATACTAAAACTAACTATCCATCCTCGTTTGAGGTGTCCGATGACGTCAAGGTTTGAGCGCGCGTAGTACGAACAAGTACTAGTTTGATTGCATTTCCTACCAAACTTAACGAAAAAACTGATCAACTCATGCTATTTTCGTAATCTTCACACATCCCTTGACCAAAAAATACTGTCCTATTGTAAATTTTCGGACACAATGGAATTGCCCATTCAACAGTTCGATTTTACAATAATTTATTTTTTCGTCTTCTTCTTTTTCAGTTGAATACTACTTTTTTTCCTTCCCGATGGCAAATAAACCAATATTTCGTCACTTGAGTTCTGATACAGCCTAATCCGCATGTCCTTATTTTTCAGGTAACATGAAAAACTGTAAATTTCTCAAACTTTCACTACCTTCCAAAACAGGTGAGTTTCGGGATTTTGCTGAGTGTTCACTCTCGCGTTTCAATTCGAACCAAAAAATGTGATAAACTCATTTTAGCAAAAATGTGGATGAGAACTCAAGTGACGATTTTGACAAACACACTTCTACATTCTGATTTTTAAATTGCTTTTTTATTACACATTGATAATTTTATCATTATTTAACAGCCATCCAAAAAAGTACAAATTGCTGCAATGAGTAAGTGAGGTACCTAATCGGCAAAAATAGTAAACGGAGTACTAATTTGGAAGATGGCAAAATCAGGAATCTGCTTGGAAAATTGAGAACATCTGTTCCAATTTTAGCTAATATATTATGTCAACCGCAGCTAGTTACTGAACTTAACTAGCGAAGAAAACATAATATTGAAGCATTTTTCGATTTTTCTAGGGCTGGCAGAACTTTGAAATTGCCATAATATGTCCTATTTTCCAAATTATGACACTTTGATATAATAATTATGTCATAATATTATAATTACTATGATATTATCACACTTTGCCATCTTTCTACAGATATATTCGTACCTGAATGAAGGCGTTTTCGACGGCGTTGTCAGCTTCGTGGTACTCGATGATAAGAGCTGCCCCGTACTCTGGGAGATCCAATTTATCGAATCCCAGTGTCCTCATCAGCGAGACAATCGTCAAGTCGTGTCCAGAATAGAAGTTGGCTTTCCTCATATTATTCCGCTGTTTCATGTTTTCGACTATCTCCTTCAATAACGGACCTGATTGAAAAACATTAAATAAAACTCCGGTAATACACGAGGGACGTCCAGAAAGTAAGGTAACAAGGGCTGTATAGGAGGAAGAGATAATATGTTAAAAATGATGTCTGAGTAGCTCCAAGCGCCTGATCTATGTACGTCAGAATGACGTCAGAGTAGCTCCAAGCGCCTGATTTATGTACGTCAGAATGACGTCTGAGTACCTCTAAGCGCCGGATCTATGTACGTCAGAATGACGTCTGAGTAGCTCCAAGCGCCTGATCTATGTACGTCAGAACGACGTCTGAGTAGCTCCAAGCGCCTGATCTATGTACGTCAGAATGACGTCTGAGTAGCTCTAAGCGCCTGATCTATGGACGTCGGAATGACGTCTGAGTAGCTCCAAGCGCCTGATCTATGAACGTCGGAATGACGTCTGAGTAGCTCCAAGCGCCTGATCTATGAACGTCAGAATGACGTCTGAGTACCTCTAAGCGCCTGATCTGTGTACGTCAGAGTGACGTCTGAGTACCTCTAAGCGCCTGATCTGTGTACGTCAGAATGACGTCTGAGTAGCTCCAAGCGCCTGATCTATGTACGTCAGAACGACGTCTGAGTAGCTCTAAGCGCCTGATCTATGTACGTCAGAATGACGTCTGAGTAGCTCCAAGCGCCTGATCTATGTACGTCAGAATGACGTCTGAGTACCTCTAAGCGCCGGATCTATGTACGTCAGAATGACGTCTGAGTAGCTCCAAGCGCCTGATCTATGTACGTCAGAATGACGTCTGATTACCTCCAAGCGCCTGATCTATGTACGTCAGAATGACGTCTGAGTACCTCTAAGCGCCGGATCTATGTACGTCAGAATGACGTCTGAGTAGCTCCAAGCGCCTGATCTATGTACGTCAGAATGACGTCTGAGTAGCTCCAAGCGCCTGATCTATGTACGTCAGAATGACGTCTGAGTAGCTCCAAGCGCCTGATCTATGTACGTCAGAACGACGTCTGAGTAGCTCCAAGCGCCTGATTTATGTACGTCAGAATGACGTCTGAGTAGCTCCAAGCGCCTGATCTATGAACGTCAGAATGACGTCTGAGTACCTCTAAGCGCCTGATCTGTGTACGTCAGAGTGACGTCTGAGTACCTCTAAGCGCCTGATCTGTGTACGTCAGAGTGACGTCTGAGTACCTCTAAGCGCCTTGACGTGTCACAGACCTTTGAGTAGTTTCTATTAAAACAAACGGTTCCTCTGTGGCCTTAAACTTGATTTCGTGATTCAAAGCAACCATAAAGTGGGTACAGCTTTCGTACGAGTATTATTATTATTGACATTTTATGTCTTTACTATGGCACATAACTCAAAAAGTGTGATGGTGACGGTGTGACGAAGAAAGCGTTATGAAAAATGTATAATGAGTTTCACGTACAACCGATTCGTTGCTACGGAACTTCAACTTCGCCAGTTATCATCGTACGAAAATCGTATTATATTAAAAATTGAAGAATGAAAATTTACAAGATAAGTGTCAAACATTAAGCATTAAGTACCTGCTTGAAGTTTCTTGAGTGTGTCAGTTTGAGTGTAACTCGCCAAGTTTGAGCCGGCAAAATGAGCCAATTTTCCAGGGAAAAGGTCGTTGGCCCAGGTGGGGAGTTGCATATTATTATCTTTCTGTAAAGAAATCGTTTCCGTTAGCTGTTTGAAGGGTTGTTTGAAACAGCCGAAGTGACTAGTAGGAATAAGACGTGTCAAACTTCAGTCTCGATTTTACTAGGTACTTATTTCCAACAACAACAAAATAGTTCTTAGCAATTTTTCAAAAGACATAAATAACCTATTTTGGGGTTTTTGTGATATTAAATTTTTCCAAGTACCGACGTTTGATTAAAGTGGTACTAGTGAGACTTGGCCGTGGTTTCAAAAATAAAAAACCACGCTGCACGATTGGAAAGGACATTAAACTCCCCTCACAAACCTTCAAAATAGTAATAATATGAAGTTTTTTCAGCCTAAATTTTTACAATTTCAACACTATTCAATTTTACAATTCTCATTTCGTCACTATTTTCCTTGCGCACGGGATAAACTCGTGAGAAAACAAGGAAGCAAATCGAGGGTCTCACGGCAACACCCCACATCGTCACTTTTGGCCAAAATGAGTTACCTACCTATGCACACTATTCGAGGTGTCTTCTCCCGGCGGATCGATCTAACTAATTATAAGTTAGGTAACACTAAATCTCACGAGTTATTTTACCGAATTAGTCAGTAAAAATAGTCATTGGCAAATGGTTTTCTGGCTCTGCTGAAAAGTCGCCAAAATGACAATGTGGGAAGTTGCCGTGAGACCCTCGAAATCTTCACGAACTAAATCACTCGCGACGAAATCGTCGAAACCATGTTTAGGAAAACAAGAGTATTTGAAAAAAATCGCCTATTTCCACTGAAATACACTGTTACACTGTTAGACCGGTTTCGGTTATTAAACCACCGTCAGTAACAAAATAATACAGTATTGCTTTGTTACTGATGGTGGTTTAAAAACCTAAACCGGTCTAAGTGTACACAAATTTCAGTGGAAATATACAACTTTCTTCAAATACTCTTGTTTTCCTTAAAAAAATCTTTGTTTCATCAGCTATCCAATAGTCACGTTCTTTTGTAAATAAACTATTTATCTATCTATCTATCATCTATCTATCTATCCAATAGTACCTAATTTACCAAACAAATGTGGAAAAACGTGTCATTTTCAGCGAAAGCAAGGAATTTTCCTTAAGTATTTGATGTTTCAAAAAGCATGTTTCTCGTACGTTCTCATTCATCGCTGTATCATAAGGAATTACCAAGTTGAATTTAGGTACCTGTATTTGAAGAGTGTAGTACAAAGATTCGGCTTTCGAAATATTATAAATTTGATCTCCAGTTTTTTCCGTTAACAACTTCAAGAGATCTTTCTGTTCCTTGGAAAGATTCTTCATTATCGCAGCATCTGATTTATTCTTTTCGCTTTCAAACTTGGCGCAGTACGCCTTGGCAGCCAGTATCTATGCAGATTAATAAATTGTTAGTATGTAGGTTAGGTAGGTACTAGTCTTTCTATTCACAAAATCTCTACTAGGTGGTAATTCAAAATCAGTTGATGTTTAATGAAAATAAGTGTTTATTAGGTCCACGGCCACTGCACTGAGGTACAGATTGGAGTTTCCAGCCCAGAGGTTCACTATCACCCCAGCACTTTAGAATATGTTTTGTATAATTTTTGATACGGTTTTTTAGCTCATTTTCGAAAAAAACGAATTTATTGTTCTTGGTCCAAAATTAAATTTTCGACCAATTTATTACATTTTAATTTAATAACATCTTTATTAAATTAAATAACGAAGTTATTGCTCTTGGTCCAATAAATTTTTCAAAACTCGAATTCCCGAGAAAAAAAATTTAGAGCTACCCAAATCCGTTTCCTACCATCCTGAATTCACTGCCAAAACACACCAAAAATCATAGCTCACCATTCAAGACGATGAATCTCGATAGAATTGAGATAGAAAGTTCAATTTTGCACAAAAAATCTGTCTTGGCAACCGAAAGGCAAAGTTCGTAGATGGGCAGAATAGGGCCACTCTTACGGGAAAATAGGGAGTGTTAGGGGGGAAAAATGACACATAAATTCCAAAAATGAAACGGTCAAGTGACAAGTGACACCTCATTTTAAAGGTTTTTTTTACGCTGAACATGATCTTATTCCGTTCTCAAACTGGAGCGCTTTAAAGAAGAAGAAACGGGGTTGTTACTGGAGATGTTCTAAATAGTTCTTCTGCTCCAATCTGATAACGAAATGAGATATCGCAATTCTGACTTCACCATCGTATTCATTGTTGAAAAATCTATACACTGAGGTGTTACTCGGTTGAATGGGATGTTCCATACATAAAACCAGCTACATACACACCCATCACATTTTACATAAAACCAGTTATTTCTTCGAAAAATTTGCTCTTGTAGCCATGCTGCATCACGGGTTTTTTATCCTGAATCCTAACAATAGACAGTACCAAGTATTGATTGAAATAATTGTGTATTATTGAATAATTATTTTAGGTTTAAGACTGAAAACTGAAATATTTATCCTGTACTAGAGTACCGAATAATGATTAAAAGAAAACTGGTCATCTGAGAATTGAGCGAAGATTTAAACCACTCTGCCGTGAAACCCAAAATTTCAATTCTATTTTCTAACACTCTTTGTCATCCAGCAAGTGCTTTGTGCAGAATCTCAATCCTAGTTAAGCACTGGTAAGCACTCCCGTACAAGGGAAGGCCGTAGAGTAATAATGCCTGGACAAGGGCACAGTACATTAATCGCATATATGCGTATATATACGTATTCTATCCCTAGAATAGCTACAAGATTGAAACGAACGGTTGTCTCTCAACACTTACGTTGTCAGATTTCCTCGGTATGGGATTGACGGGAATCGGTTGCCAATTGAGATCCTTATTCCAAATTTGAAAGCCGGTGGGAGGGAACAGACCAGCCAGAAATGCCATTGCACTCATCTGGGCCCGTGGAGCGTAGCTGCTCTTCATAGACACCTCATTCGCATGGTAAATCGATCCCAAGAATTTACCGTATTTGTCTCTCAAGAACTCTCCCAGAGCGAACATCTGAGATTTCCCGTTCTGCAGAAACAACAATAATTGTTTATTTACACAAATATATATACCCCTGAACATAATAATATAGAACTATTTAGGTATTAGCAATTAGAGTAGGTCCTACTCCACATTACACCATTACTTTGAACATATAAACAACCTAGAAATCAAATCGTATGATTAAACTATTCGCTGCAGCCAATCGTTCCTGGGAAGTACACTGGAGACCAAAAAAACTGGCGCAGTTGAATTGTTGTCGAAGAGTCAAGTTTAAATCGATAACAGTTGGGTTTGAGTCAATAGTAAGGTCAATAACAAGGTTAACAGAGATTACGTGCAGAGGTCCATCCCTGTTTTTCCTTAACTACCCAGTTTTTTCCTGTAATGCTCTCTATAATTCACGATAGACGCCTACAGAAGCCTGCTGATGTTAATCTTCACTCCATAGTCCGTGCTTTAGGTCGTCTACTCACCCCAGCACACCGAACGGCTCGTCTTCAATTTGCTGGAGATCACGCTGCTTGGACTGAGCTGCTTGGGTTTGCAGCAGGATCCGTCGACCTTGGACGCCCTGATGCCGGCCTTCTGGTGTAGCTACCAGTTTCACGGTTTCCTGTAGGTTTCTATCGTGAATTCATAAGAGCATTACAGGAAAAAACTGGATAGTTAAGGAAAAACAGGGATGGACCTCTGCACGTAATCTCTCTTAACCTTGTTATTGACCTTACTATTGACTCTAACCCAACTGTTATCGATTTAAACTTGACTCTTCGACAACAATTCAACTGCGCCAGTGTTTTTGGTCTCCAGTGTAGTTATAATAGGTATAAATGTATGAATGGTGGTTCTATATGGAATATCGACGGTGTGAGAGACAACCCGAATCTCCATTTTTTGCCAAAACGCGTTTTTTTAATCAATGAACTCCTTGGAGCATTTCATAGCGATTCTCACGTTCATAGTGGCGAAAACTGAACTAAAAATGTGATTTTTAGCGTGTAGTGATCTCCTAAATCTGAAAACGCCAACTTCTTAAGAAGAAGTTTTTGGGGTCTCCTGTAAAGTTGAGTTCTTGGAGAGTTTTTGTAAATTATTTAAATGATTCAAATTTTACCTCGATCTACTATTAAAAATTGTGTTGTTGAACCATTTCCACAACAAGGCTCAATATCCCAACTCCGATAGTTTTATAGAGATGTGTCATTTTGTCATTACTGTAGTATCGTTAATATGCCGATATGTACCTAACATAATATTAGTAACAATTCCCATAAAACTGTGTAAGCAATGTAGGCGGATTTTAACTGATCTTTTTTCTACAATCCCTGCGAATTTGAACATACAAGATTTGTTTTCGTAATTTTGGAGGCTGTTTACTCACAGAGGTAAGAGCGCCTTTGCCGTCTGGCCACACATAATCCTTGTGTGGATCATTTGGATAAGAGTAGGTTGGCGTCCGGTCACCATGTCTGAACACCTGGAACGTGAAAACAAATTTTTTTAAATATGCCGAGAAATTCCCCTTCAATCCTAACAATCCCAAACCGTTTTTTGAGGACTTTACATTATTTTGTACAATTTATTGCGTTTTGTGGCCCATCAAAAGTCAAGTTTGACCTTTTTTGACCATTCAAAATTACTGGTTTCGAAAGCGTTTTTGACAAACGTGTTATACCTATTACACATTGTAAATCAAGGGTTGGATTCAGCCCCAAAACGGAATCGTATCGGTAAAACGTTCAGAAGAATCATGTAGGTATGTAAAAATTTGAAGCAATCGCTTCATAAGTACGATACAAGTGTCACGTTGGTTAGAGGAGTCTGAGAGAGTAATTCCACATATAAATTCCCTTGGTAATCTCAAGTAACAGGTCCCTAGTTCAGATAACAGAGACGCCACAAATTTCAGAATGTTGCAATTGATCTCATTAAGGACTCTCTAACTCAGAAACACAAGTAGGCTTTCCAGATCTGAATCTAATATGGCACATTTCAAAAATTAATTACAAAACAGATAATTACAATTACTTATTATAATAATTGATGTGCCTTTGTGGCAGTAGGAGCTGTTCAAATTCGGCCACTCCCCACCCAATTTTTTGCACGTCCAACCTCACTATTGAACTTATTTGTAGTAAGATGAAACTCGTGATTTACACAAAATTTGATGTTTCAAGGGTAAAGTAGGTGTTTGTTCCATATTTTAAGTTTTTTAGGGGTAATTTTTTAAACGTGCTATTTCAAATACGTGAAGCCACATAAGAAGTTCGTTAACTTGCCCCAGGTTAGTATTAAATAAAAAACTCTGCAAATTCTTGACACAACGGTTTATTCCCTTCTTTATGCAGATCGCCCTTCTGTCTCGATCACTAAATGATAGATTAATTATTATTATGAATTATCATTCATTATTAATAGTTTTATCAAGTTGTGAAAATTATGATTAGTTATTAACAAATAATTATTGTTAGTTATTAGTTATGTTAAGTTACTTAATTATTGTTAGTTATTAATAATAATTATTAATTTGTATTAATTACGATTATTTAACTCAATATCTGAAACCATGTGCTGTCCTGATCAGCTGGCCCAGTATGAACATTGAACCGACAGGCCTCCTCACGATTCACCCTCATGTTGACGACTTTCGATCTGCTCCAGTTATCATTGTTATCATCCAGTTATTATCCAGAGGATCATTGTGGGGTTGGTCAACGCGTTAGCACAACCTCTGGGTAGGGGGGGTACCCCAGGGTTCAAAAAACCTTAATTTTTCAAATCCCCTCGTCACCCATGGATTATAATCAGAATATCTACCCCCCCCCCCCCCCTCGAGGTACCTACGGGTTATTAATAATTTTAATTACCTAATTATTAATTACGATTATTTAACTCGATATCTGAAACCATGTGCTGTCCTGATCAGCTGAGCCAGTATGAACATTGAACCGACAGGCCTCCTCACGATTCACCCTCATGTTGACGACTTTCGATCTGCTCCAGTTATCATTGTTATCATCCAGTTATTATCCAGAGGATCATTGTGGGGTTGGTCAACGCGTTAGCACAACCTCTGGGTAGGGGGGGTACCCCAGGGTTCAAAAAACCTTAATTTTTCAAATACCCTCGTCACCCATGGATTATAATCAGAATATCTACCCCCCCCCCCTCGAGGTACCTACGGATTATTAATAATTTTAATTACCTAATTATTAATTACGATTATTTAACTCGATATCTGAAACCATGTGCTGTCCTGATCAGCTGAGCCAGTATGAACATTGAACCGACAGGCCTCCTCACGATTCACCCGCATGTTGACGACTTTCGAACTGCTCCAACTTCGAGCCCTAATTATGAACGAACGTAGAAAGCTCCGCATGGTGTTAAAAAATTCTTAAAAATAAACTGTATCTAAATGTGAACTAAAAACTATACCGTTCCATTGGACATTTTCGAGATATGAATTTTTCAATATTTTAAAATTTGTTTTGAACCCTTTCCCCTTGGCCTAAGGTTATGAAAAGTTTCGAGGTTTCGTGGTGTTCGTCCTAACCCGTAAACTAAATTTCGTATGGTTAGGGGGGAAGGGGGTATCTAGTGCACTTTACGACCTATTCTCATACCTACCTAAGATACATACAAAATTTGCGTACTTTAAAATGTGTCAAGAATTAGCAGAATTTTTGTACCTATTCGATTTCCTGAATCTACGTCTCTTGAAACGTAAACCAACAACTTTTTTTGGAGGGGGGGGAGGGGGGGTAGATTTTTTTTTTTTTCTTTGGTTGATTCTAATGGTTCATTATCGAGTAATGAGTTCGAAATTCATATGGTGTTTCATCTCAAAGTAGCCGTTCTAAACAACGGTTAAAGCAGTTGAGCATGAATCGACATGCGTGGACCTACATTTTCAAGCGGCACCTTCGTATAATAAAGAATAATCAATTGATATTTGATCTCAATTCATTTTAGTTATAAATCAATAGCTTAAAGATTTGGGTTGAAATTGTTGTAATTTGATTATGATTATAATCACAGACAGAAACAATTATCCTCACCACGTGGTTAACAAGTTTTTCCAGAGTATAATCGTAAATGTGTCGTCCTACCCATTGAATTATGCCAACAAATTATAAGGTGAAACTAAATAACGACCAAAATGAAAATTATTAGAGAATTATTACAGAAAATTGGCGGTCGAACTGAATGCTGCTTGATTGTGTTGGACTTCATCAATGTAAAAATATCAGAAAAAATTAAAAAAATATTTTTTTGTGAGCATAATATGAATATTATGACTTCAGGAATGTGGGAATTAAAGAGGTACTTACGACGTTAATCTGTCTGAGTGACGGCAAAGGTTGCGGCCCGGAAAAACTCGCATAAGTGATGAAAAATGCGATGATTATGATGGCGAGACTAACGACCGTAATAAAGGTGTATCTTCTTTGGCGGCATTGTTGGAGGAGTAATGAGTTTGACACGTTTCTCCACATATTGATTCAAATATTAAGTAAACTTGCATGAAGGAGATGTCGATAACGAGGAGGAGCGAAGCCGAGTGTTGGAGGTCGTCGTCGAAGTGAAAGTGAAGTTTAGAAGAGACGTGTTCGATCGGGTACCGCGTTATCGACGGGATACTGAAGATGTGACTTCACTTTGGACGTTGATGTGTGAGTTGTACTCAGGTGATAGAGGGACAGAGGTGGACAGGAACCCGCGAGTTTTGTTGTTCGTTTTCGAGTTGTAAGAGATGATGAGACGGCAGGAGTGTGACTGACGTAACTGAAAACAGCTCCTAGTATGAGAATGAAGGGGGTGGGGATGTTTGGATCCAGACGCAAGGCCACGGCCCCAGGCCGCCGTGCGAAGCTTTTGTCCTGAGAGAAATTGGTAAACGCAGTGCATACACGTACTTACGAAAAGTATACTAAGCGTATTCCTAAAGCGCTTGTATAACTTCGGCAATTACCAGGATCAAGCTCAGATCTGGAGGTGATTGGTCACTACCAGTACTAAGCTGCCAGAATTATTGTACCTACACCAAGCCTTAACAGAAGAAGAACTAGGTCAATTATTGCAGAGGCCCATCTCAGGTGGACCACAAGGTGGATATACACAGTTAGAAGCCACTAAATGAAACAGATTAAGTACAAATGATCCGAAATTCAGTGAGACACTTGTAACTAATTAGTGTCAGAAAGCTTATAAATTAACAATTTCCTTCGTTGAAAGAACAACTAATTGTCATTTGTCTACTGCAATTGCAGTAAGTCCGTAATGTCAAAAAGCTTATAATTTAACAAAATCCTTCGTTGAAAGTACAAGTAATTCTCTATTTGTCTATTGCAACACAACTACCTTGTACACCATCAACTGCGAACTTCATTATAACGACAAGCATTTTGGTTTATTATCTTCGATAATGAACCATTGGAATCGCCCAAAGAAAAAATTTTTTTAACCCCCCCCCCCCCCCCTCAAAATTTGTTGGTTTACGTTTCAAGATACGTAGATTCAGAAAATCGAATAAAAAAAAATCCGTCCGTCCGCCGTCCGCGCCACTTTGCCCAGTTAACGTTGAGCTAAAATTACGAAATTTGGTTTCTGGGTTTGGACCAGCCCCACAATGATCCTCGAAACTTTTCATAACCCTAGGTCAAGGGGAAGGGGTTCAAAACGAATTTTGAAATTTTGAAAATTCCATATCTCGAAAAATTCATATAGAACGGTATGTTTTTTATTTCATATTTAGATAGAGTTTGTTCCGTATAATTTTTTAAGACCATCCGCAGCTTCGTACGCCCAGCCGTTCGTTCACAATGACGGCTCAAAGATTGTGCCTCACTACAGGATCGTGAATCAAACTGTTGAAATACATGTCCATTTTCATACTAACAAGCTCTTTGGAACATCAAATGGCTTAAGTGATGTCGAGTTTGTTGTTCTGAGGTGCGTTTCGTGCTACGGAAATGAAGGTAATTTCGAATGTTTGTTGGTAGGTACTTCTTTTATAGAAAAATTATTACCGACGTAGTATTAAAAACCCCAGAATTATATCGTATTAATTAATCATAATTAATAATTATTATTAATAATAAATACAAATTATTAATACCTAACAATAAATTATAATAATTTTCACTAGGTACTTGATAAAATTGTTGATAATTAGTGATAATTGATAATAATAATTAATCTAACATTCAGGATCTAGACATTTAGACCTAGTGATCTAGACAGAAGA
This sequence comes from Stenodema calcarata, assembly GCA_963920205.1. NCBI lineage: Eukaryota > Metazoa > Arthropoda > Insecta > Hemiptera > Miridae > Stenodema > Stenodema calcarata. The sequence goes on from OY986054.1 coordinate 8,990,771, forward strand.
GTGATCTGTACAAAGAAGATAATGAACCGTTGTGTCAAGAATTTGCAGAGTTTTTGGGATACATTCACATGCTATCTTGTGCATCCGTAATTACAAACGCGATGTTTCGGGAATGTGAACAACGCCTGATAAGTAGTACTAACAAGCAAAACAGAAGAGAAATTCTAGGGTAATTCCAGTACCGAAATATCAATTTTAAAAAACACACATTTTAGCAAACATTTGCCCCTTGCGTTGGATGGACATAAAAAAAAATACTTTGAAAAAAAAAAAAAATCCACAGTCATGCAACATGGCTATAAGAGCGAATTTTCGAAGAAATAACTGGTTTTATGCAAAATGTCTCCATTTTACTGGTTTTATAACAAATTACGTCTCCATTTGTTTGCCGATCAAACTCTTCAGTTTGTAGATATTTCAACGCTGAACACGATGGTTAAGTCAGAATTGCGATAGGTCATTTCATTACCTATCAGATTAGAGCAGATGAACTGTGAAGAACATCTCAAGTAACAACCACGTTTCTTCATCTTCAAAGTGCTCCTGAATGAGAACGGAATAAGATATCGCAATTCTCGTGTTCAGCATAAATATTCTTTAAAATGTTGTGTAACTTGTCGGACTGTTTCGTTATTGGAATTTATGAGTATTTCCCCCATTCCCCCCCTAAAACTCCCCAAAACCCCCTTAGAGTGGCCTTATTCTGCCCATCCACGAACTTAGCCTTTCGGTTTCCAAGACAGATTCTTTGTGCAAATTTGAACTTTCTATCTCAATTCTATCGAGATTCCGAAAAATAAAAAGCCAAGACTCACTTATTTTGAGCAACGATTCTGAGCACACGAAAATGGGACCGTGCTTTCCCTGGGTGTCAGGAGAGACAGGTTTCAACAAGACTAGTTGATCCCAGAGTGTCAGTGGTGACACTTTTTTAGGAGTGTGGACATGGTTGTCCCCAGGTGTCACTGGTGAAACCTTTGTAAACTAGGTAAGGTTTTATCATACAAGAGAATCTTCATTTTCCCCAAATAATGAGTTGAATCAGTATAGGAATAGTAGTGGATCATGATTCAATCAAGGTTTTAGAGGAAAAACGCTGAAACACTGAAGTATCTCATACGGAACTTGCCATTCTCACGAGGTGCGCCAAATGAAGCAAATCCTGGAGGTCACTACAAAATAACTACTCTCTGGAGATTCAGTAGGTTATATTATGACAACAAGGGTACCAATCGAAGCCCAAGGATCAACTTGCTTACCTTCAAAAGCTAAAAAGACTGTTGTCAGGAAAAATCTATAACAAGGTGTCACTGCTGACACCTTGGTCCAAAAAGGGTTAAAGCAGCTCAACCCTATCGCTTTGGTACCCTTACGAATTCATTCACATTTTTTTAACGGGACGTCACGAAACGCGTTTTCCAGGTATCCATATCTCGGCTCCTTTCTGACCGATCAACTTGAAAATTGGTGTGGACCATCTTGGTATGGATAATAGAACCCCCTGAAAGTTTCAAGTCGGTAGGTCTAAAGGGAGCCGAATTATAACACTTCAAACCCCGATTCCTGTATTCTTGTTTAAAAAAATATAGTATAATATACTATATTTTGAAACAAGAATACACAGAATATTCGGCAAAGCTCTAACACGCCAACTTGTGATTGACTATAAGTGAATTCTTAGCCTCAATTAGGAAGCATATTTTACTCTCCATTTTGAAGAATTAGTGGTCTTTGAAGTCGTCTTGAAACGAACGGTACCGACCGACGTTGTTCTTTGAATAACAATGACGTTCTAATCACATGAAATGAGGCTGAGTCCACGAATACTGCCGCCTGATTGATGTGTCGGGAATGGGTCATCGATAGGGCGGCATAGGGTGTCATCGATGTGTCGGGAATGGGTCATCGATAGGGCGCGTCCACGGGTAATGCGTCATCGATAGGGCGGCATAGGGTGTCATCGATAGGGCGGCATAGGGTGTCATCGATAGGGCGGCATAGGGTGTCATCGATGTGTCGGGAATAGGGCCCTTCACACGTACACTCTAGAGTCGACGAGTGAACGGGACATTCTTGAGTCGAAGTTTGAGTGCGGTTAAAATTCCACACTCCACATTTTTGTCCTCCCGCTCTTGCGTGCGCTCCGAAATGTCGTTCAGGCGTCTGCCATTCAAGAGTGGGACACGCAAGAGTTTTTGGACACCGCACGAAAACGCGGCACCTGGGATCGTCCACTCAAAAGTGTACGCGTAAAGGCAGAACTTTCAGTTTTAACCTCACTCCTAAGTGGCGTGTGGAATGAGAAAAAATTGGAAATTTTTCGCCACACGCCCAAGCCTCATCAGTGCTAACTGCTACCTGATAGGAGGTATCGGGTAGCAGTTAAGTAGGTACATTTCTCCGATCTTACTGAATCCGAAACTTTCTTGAATTCCTTCCTGAATGCTCCACGAAGGCTTTGTACTTTTTTTGTACACGAAATCCCGGTTCGCACTGGGAAAGATTGGCTTGCAAAATTCAACAACCTTGTCGTAGGCTTCGTTTTTTAAATTCTTGTTGAGGTATTCCTTGGATTTGATCTTCCACAGACATGGCAATTCTCTATAAAGCTCAATGAAGTTTGTTAGAACTTCCCTACTCCAGCATCTGATGTCTGCCATGTCATCACGACCTGAAGCACAAGCACTAGAAAACAGTTTTTATTGCAAATTGCAACAACCACTTGAACGGGAGAAAAAGAACGTAGAAAACGGGAGAAAAACTGAAAAACTTGAAAAAGAACGTAGCGATCCACGTTCCTAACCCCACTCCAACCCTCACGCATAACTGTGATTCACACTGACACTCTTGACTTTGGGCAGAAGTGTGTTCAAAACCGTCGGCGCGCAAGCTCCGTTCCCAAGTCCACGCAGAATTCCCGTTTACACCAACACTTTTGATTGGAGACTTGAGTGTCCCGTTCAGTCGTCGACTCTACAGTGTACGTGTGAATGGGTCATCGATAAGACGGCATAGGGTGTCATCGATGTCTCGGGAATGGGTCATCGATAAGGCGTCACGTCCACACTATGTCGAACGGCATGATTCGGCACAAGCCGAGCGGGCAGGCCGAACCAGTGTGGATGCGGCGTTCGGCTTTGCCGCCGTGCCGAAAGCCGAACCGAATCATGCCGATTCCAACCCGAATCAGCTCGGTCCGGATCAAAGGAAGCCGAACCGAATGGAAGCAAAAAGCGCAGTGTGGATGTGCCGCCCGGTTTAAACCATTTATGCCCACTAATTTTTTCCACGATTTTTCTTGAAAAATTCATCGATTTTGTGTCTTCTGGATGTAAATAGAAGTTCTGGAATGAAATTTGGCAATTCCCACTTTGCCAAATCAAAAATGGCGGACGTTGCAAAAACGCAACACTAGGAAGGTACAATTCTACGGTTCCACTAAGCAAGTCATGAAACAAAGTAAGTCAAACATTACTCCAGTAGTGTGTGAACCCCGGATTGCCAATTGCCAATCAGTGCGTTCGTTCAAAAATGTCGAGTTCAAGATGTTAATAACATTTTAACGGCTTCTGCTGCAATAATAATTATAATTATTATTGCGACAACAGCAGGGGAACGTCGTGCTCGTCGCCCTCGTAGGTTCTGGATTCGCCCCCGTATCCTTCAGGGAAGAAAAACTGTGCAAATTCTTGACAACGGTTTATTATCTTCTCCGTACAGATCAGCCATCTGTCTCGATGGTCGACTATGAAGATAATAATCGAATATGTTATCGAAGATAATAAACCAAAATGCAATTTTTTAAATAAAGCAATAATGAGGAATAAAAAATGTTTTGTTTACTGTATGCAGTAATTTACTGTATGATTTCGAGTGTAAACAGTAAATAGTGAAACAGTGATCGAGCAAACCTTCTTTTATAACCTGAAACAGGTCTTTGTAACATGTTACAATATTGTTGCAATACGTTTTTGTAGCGTAATGCAGCAAGGCATTGACCAGAGTCACATACCTATTCTGGTATGTACAACCGTCACTGTAAATAATTTACTTACTTGGCTCTGTACCGTGTTACTTCAAGTAGTCGATCAGACAAGAAGCGAAAGACGAGGCTGTCAAATCGGCTTGTGTTTCATTCAATTCATGAAACTGATACGTGTTATTCGAATGATCTACTAAAATTATCTTCTGATAGGTACCTACGCGGTATTGGATCCCTTGACGAGAGGTCTGATACGAGGTATTGGAAGCAGTAAACAAACAAAACTGTTATCAGAAAAGAGTTATTCGAAAACTGGCTATTTCTCCCATAAGCAAGTTTTCTAGAGACTTGGCGACAGCAGTGCAGCTGTCACAGCACCATTCGATCGGGCGCTAGGAAACAATATTTACATAGGGTCCACAGAATTTGGCCAGAACTTGTTTCATGACATCACCACGTTGTATCCTTTCGTCCCAGTCCTTTCCTTCTTCCATGGCCCCAGTCTGACGTTTGCTTGAGCTTATCAGATACGTGGATGCTGTAAACTTGTTTTCAGTATCCACCTCGTTGTTATCACAGAAACCAGCAAACACCTGTGGAAGTCGATTTCGTGCGTAGGATGTGTCGTCGAATCTACAAGTTGTCGTCAAAAGAAACCTGCATACTCCGTCGATCCCACTATTGTAACATTTGTTGATCAACGGTTTTCATTCCAGTTCTCATGTAAGTCGAAAAACTGTGATATGTGTGATAATAATCACCAACTGAGACCTCGTATCCGCAGTTATCAGTAATGATAAGAACGGGCTTTTGTTGTCTCGAGCGCAAAATGACCCTACGGGAGCTCCCTGGGCGGCTGTATCGACTTTTCCCTTGAGTCGGCGGTAGGCGGTGCTATGTCAGGTCGGGAGGTGTAACCTCGCATCCATTCATCTCCCCTGTATTATTCCATATCCCCCACTGCCAACTTCGTTTACCAAAGCTCATCAAATCATTAGTCTGTGCAGTAATCTCTCAGTTTTCCTCAGATCGCTCAATTCACACTGAATGGGTCAGTATTGTATAGATCAACCTCATTTACTGTAACTATTACTACAGGGTTCACCTCATCCTCCCGTTCGACGTGGTTTCATCTTAATATTTAATATTTCTCCCCCTTCCCCGTCATCGCTCGTTCCCCATGTTAACGATTACATTGTGATTACAGATTTGGCTGCCCCTTGGAAATGTTTGGTGATTCAGGCTGTTCGATGAGATTCTGTTGCGCTCTGATAGTAAGCAACAGGTTCTACTCTTACACGGTTCGCTACTGGCTTTTGCACGAATAACGAAGCAACTTGGTTTGGTAAGTAGGTTGTTTTGAATACTTCACCACTTCTATGAATGGGTACTATCTGATTGACATAAATGTCCTGACTTCTCCGGGTATGTAGTTGGTGACAATCATGACAGCTGTGATTGTTGTACAGTATGGACTCTACTGCCATATTACTGTCCCTGCTGCTACATCAGTCCTCATTAGGAACTAATCGTTCTGAAATGCTAGTTCACGTTCCTAAAACCCTCGGTTCGCTTAAGGTGACCTAACGTCTAGTTACACAGTCCTGCCCAGACAAGAGCTGTCAGAAAGCCTTCCTATGTAAAAATCCCGTGGACAACACGTCCCGCTTTGTCCTGTGTCAATTACCGCAATGATCATCATCCACAATTTGATACAAATAGCCATATTCCTTCCCGTATTCTCTAACTTGAGAAATTACTACCTAGAGAAACTAAACTAGGCCAAAACGCATCGCCTTCGCTAATTTCCCTCATGTTACTTATCTCTGGTTAACTCAACTTGATGCTTCGTTTGAGATAGTACTTAGTAGGTTTATGAACATGGCAGAGCTTTTCGTAATAGCTGTTGAACTTGTGTGTTTCCCCTCAGTAGAAAGCAACCCACTTACATAATATAATAGGGACTATCGGGGAAAAACCAGGTACTTAACTCGATTTTTTTTTTTTTTTTTGAAAATTACTTAGCGATGGTTTTTGAAAGATTTTTGGATAGCGGGTACGGTCAAGTCAAAAACAGGGGGAAAACGAATTTAAAAGGCCTCAAATCGCTGTCGAAAGATTAGCGTACAGGGGGAAAACGAGTTATCCAGTGTAGGGCTCAAGTTGAAACTCCAGACGATTGTGTAAGCCAAAGCTCTTCATCATTGAAAAAGTAGACAAGTACCTTGTTAGAAACTGGTGGTAATTTTTAAATACGAACTGTGGAAACAATGCTCCATTAGCGTTGAAGACCAGGTCAATGAGAGAGGTGAAAATAGACAAAAACCACCCCCGGCTAATATACCACAGAACCACATAAGGCGGAAACTACTAGAGCACAATCATGACTCCTAATCAGAAAAAAAAGAATGAGCAACAACTTGAAGAATCAGGGTCAACTGCTGAATGAATTATTTTTCCTGCTAAAGCCTATACCCACGGAAGAAGGAATTCCATGGCCTATACCTAAACGACGCCTCCCATTGTCAAAACCAAAATCCGACAACGTCCAATCCTTCAAGCGTTTCTGTAGTTCATCAGTTCAAGCTTATTTCACCACTATGAGGAAAATGCAGTAATTTACTTTACAAATTTTCAAAAGTTTGGGTCACTATTTCAATTTTAGAACCTATTGTGATAATAAATCGTCGTTTTGATTTTTAAATCACATTTTAATTCAACAACAGGGTGTAAGATACCTTAGTTCAGACCCTCATAGCACACAGGTACCTCGTTTTTCCTCTGCTCAGCTAGACCTTTGGATGTTCAATTTCATTTCAAACGTTAAAAAAATCGATTAATTTATCTCATTCTACGGTGGACAATTAATTTATTACTATTTTTGATGTCTTAAAAATTGGCTCAAGTGAAGAATACGGGCAATTTCTGAGGAAAAATTGACTCTCCTGAACATTTGGGGAAAAGTGAGTTACCTCGTTTTTCCCTGTAGTCTTCATATAATATAATATATATTAATAATATAATATATATTATGACATTGCTATTTTGAAGGTCTTGAGTTGTACGCATCGTTATTGACTAGAATGACCATTCAGTTCAAAGAGGTTCTAATGCACAGGATCACTTCTGATTGGATATTGTAAATGGAAAGCGTGTGCTAAGTGGGAGGCAGCATAACATGAACACGGGTATACAATCAGTTGCTGGATCAAATTCTTAGGGGTCATTCTTAAAACACTTCAGTATCACGGAGAGAATAATTTTGGCTTGAATGGGAACTTTTTTTCAATTCTTGCAATAGCAAACGTTTTTTGGTTTTTTGCAAAATTTGCTCATGGACCTACTGAAGTGTACCCGCTTGAAAACTGTCTACTTCTCACTTAATTTATTTAGCCTATCAACATTGGTGAAATTTGTTTAAATAAATTAGTAATTCATTTCAGATTCAATTCCCAACCTTATCTTGTTGTACGTTCAATGTCTCTCACCAGGGTTGGTTACATGTACAAATTATTGTTACAGAAACAAGTCTCATCTGCTGGATGGTTATAACTTGGTTCCAATGGGTTGGTCAGTATGAGTTTTAACCTCGTCTTTAAAATCTGTCTTATATTCTCCATAAAATATAAAGTCACCAATCTCCAATATGAATGAAGTACTTGGGTGTATTCACTCCCATACATAAGCATTATTAATTTGATTATGAATAATTTCCATATCAAACCACATCTTGTTTTCCCCAGGTTAGCCCAAGTTCTTGCTTACCACCCATTCGCTGTGCTGATAGCTGTGACCGTATTCTCCGCCACCTGCGTCATCGTGCCTCTCTCGGTCACAAAACTACCAAACTTCAAAGACCCTCAGTTGGTGAGTTGACAGGTTTTTACACTATCTGATATGGCGAATTTAGACAAAGTGTAGTTTGCTTGTTAAAGGATTTTTCCATAATCTTCCACTCCTCATTGAAAATCACTGCTTTGGCTCTAGGGAAACATAAGTTGAGTGATTAGGCTGAAAGGAAGTAATTTATAACTTACATTCAATGCAATGTAGAGGTTGCGTTGCTCACTCAGCTAAAACTAGCTAATACACTGACGTAGAATAGAGCTGAGAAAACAACTACAGCAAATGAACTGAGAGCCCTTTGAGTAAATCGTGCATAAAAAACCTGATTTCGTAAAATATTATTCGAAATAATCGTGCAAGAAAATCCTGATCCCATCAAAGTACTAGCGACGAAGTAACTGACGAAGTGTTAGATGAGGTCAGAAGGAGGCGGCATTGAAAAACTCACTAAATTCTTGACACAACGTTTCATGATCTTTGTGCAGATCACCCTTCTGTCTAAATCACGAAATCATAGATTAAATATGATTATGCATTACCATTACTTATTAAATTATTGTTAATGATTGACAATTATTGTTAATTATTAATGATTTTTATTAATTATTATGAATTATTTTTATAATCATCAATAATTATTATTGACTAGTACCTATTAACTAACTCGATGTCTGATGAAAACCAAATTTTGCGAATCTGCTGGGCCAGTATGAACATATCGAATGATTCACCCTTATGTTTCTAACAAAACAAGATGAAACTCTTGTCACTTGATAGTGGTGGGGCAGTTGAAATTCAGGGCACCAACCACTTTATCAGCCGCTAAAAGCCGTTTCTCCTTATTTTGTCTGTTAATCCATAATATTACCGACAAAGCTACTTGTCATGATTGTTGGCATCTTGGACTTTCCAGCATATTTGCCTGATTGCCTCTTTTTATCCATCAGTTTTCATCAGGGAGCTTTGAGGGTGCTCTTTCCCTTTCAAATGCAGTTCCTCGTTTCGAAGCAACGTGAAATTCAAATCATCTCCATCCTTATTTCATCTCTTGGTATTTTTCAGGGGTTTGAAGCTCGAGGGACGGAGATCGGTCAGCGGATGATCTCTTTCGAAAATTTGATCAATTCAATCGGATCATACGGCCTTCTCACTGCGAAGCCTGTTATACCTCCAGTTAATAAAAAGGTACCTGAATATCGTCAATTCATAGTCAAGTGATGATATTTCCCGAAAAATGTCAAGTTCTATTTCATTGATTTTTCAGGACAAAAGTTTGAAAAAGACTGAATCTGGTGATAGTGGGTCGTTGAAGGACCTGAATAGCGTCAATTCACTCATTTCTAAGAGCCCTATCAACAACATTTCTGTGGTAAGTGCATACCACTGAATCTTTCATGACAGAACCTCAGTTTTGTCGATGTGGATGAGAATTGCGATTAACTGCTTCAATACTATTGTACTTAATGCCTCAGGTAGTGGATGACAGCCAGCGTTTAGGTGAAGATGATGAAGACTCGGATTGGAAGTCGTTGGAAGAAGAACTCGAAGAGGGTAGTCACCATGACCACGTACATCTGTCAGACGATGCGTTTTATTGTACTAAAATCAGTAAGGATCTACCGATATTTGTTCGAAATCTCAACCATGTAATTGATCAGTTTTCCTCAACTATTCCTGAGTCGTTTGGACTCTTGAATCACACTAATAGGGAATGACAGTGATTTTTTAAAAAAATTTTTCCTGAGAAGAACTCACTTTCAGAATAATTAGGACAGTGGTAAACAAATTTTTAAGGAAGTACCTATTTTGCTGGGGAGGTTTGATGTCGTAATGAGCGGGAAGAGGGAAGCAATGGACGTCATCTACCTCCCAGGCCAATCAGAGAGCAGTACGTAGACCGGCTCCGTAAACCGCTCTACGATTGGCTCCCAAAAGCGGTGCATGAAAGCCACCCCTGCAGGAAATAAAGTCCGTAGATATCCGTGCGTCTGTAAGGAAACCTGCTTGTTACCTACCTCTGTGATTGTTTTAGCGGGAAAAGTTCAAATTCGCCATTCTTCAGTTTGATCTGGTAGTTAAAAAACATTTTCTCGTTTGAAATCACTCGTTTTACATGTCTTGTGAGGTACCAATTCTCGATTTTTGACCATCTAAGAATTATTCTCTGACACACTGGCGTTCCCTCTGTTCATGATACATGTTACTTGTACACAATACATAATACATGTTCGATTCGCTTATGTTTTCAGGTTACGACTATGCCCGGCTGGTTGTCACGTCCATTGATGGATCAGATCTCTTCAATCTCCAAGCCATCTCTGACATGTGCGAGTTGGAGCACGGTCTCACTTCTATGGTGGGGTACAATATGATATGCGAACAGATAACAATGGACTGGTGCTGCCGCCAGTGGTCTCTGCCGAATTACATAGCGATGTTGAATAATAAAACGTCTTGTCGAAATATTACAGTAAGGAAATACAATATAAATAATCATTTTGCACTTGGGCATACTGTGGCATGTGTTTCACATTAACGTATAAATACGTAAGTTTACTCATTGAAGCTCTCCCATTCAATGATATTTTAACTATCTGATCTCTTAAATGGTTCATCAAAGATCTGAACAACACCTACGTACCCTTTGTTCTTTGTTGCAGGAGTTAGATGTTGTTAGAACTAGGAAGTTGTTTGTGATTTGCCACCATTATTTCCTTGATCTCAACCATGTGCCTGACTTCACAAATAAGGAAATGCCGTCTGAATGCATGAAACATGATGCCGTTCATAATATGATACACTATATCCTCGACTACGATTATGTTGTGAGTATACAATTCTGACTAGCTTCTAGGATATTGAAGCAGTAGTACATCTGAGTTGTTAAGTAACCTACTGGCAGTTTGAATCTATCACCGTCTCAGTATGTCGGTATTATCGTGGGGTGATTGATTAAAGTGTCCAAGTGACATTTTTTGAGAAAATGATGTTTGGAGTCAATATGGTGCAGAATTTGTTGATTTATAACCTGAAACGGGTTTATAATGATATTTTACTTCAATTTGGAGAAAAAAGGCCAAATAATTTATTCCAGCCCGATATTGTGACCTTCATAAGACTATCTGGCACACGATCACATTAACCCGTTGAATCGATTTCACTGGTTGGACAGAATTCCCCTGGTAAAAGTGATCATGAAGGGAATCCGCTCATTTCGTTTCCATGTAAAATTGGTCAAGTGGCAATGGTCAGTTTTTCTTCAATTCACTTGGTTTGTATGAACGGTTCATAGCTGACCACACCCCTTTTGACGCGTATGCACAGCGTCAGGACCAGTTCAGGATTTTTAGTTCGCTGTATAGACGGCTAGTCCAGAAATGACTCGAACCAAGTCAGACGGTTCGAGTCTACCTTAATAGGCTCCGCCCCCTGAATTTCCGCGCTGACTTTGCCTTGTCAATTTATTGTTGTCAAAGTTGTTATGTTGGAGGCGCGCTTGGCTTGTGCTGTACAAAATTAATAATATTAATTATATTATAATGGAATGGGACGGAATCCCATGCTGCAGCGTCAGGACAAGAAATGAGAAATGAAGAAGAAGAACAGGTTCTTATTTTGAACTGGTTCTAAACGCGTATGGACAGCTAGTAATTACGAACGGTCCTCATCCCCTCCCCTTGTCAGTTCTATCTCGAACTAGTTCAATTCTGAACCGTTCAGGACTGACAGTCTATACGAACCTACTATTACGGGGGATACGTTTGTTTGGTAAAACTGACCATGTGCCAGATAAACACTCAGACATTTTGCGGATTGACTATCTGCAACATGAGTTTCAATGCTCTACTGCTAAAACTGACCAAGTCCGTTTCCTGCAGAAAAATCACTATAATTTTAATATTAACGGGATTTTGGGGGGTTTTTAAATTTATTAGGGCGCTAAATGCTTCATTCAATCATATATAAAAAGGAATACGAGGGAAGATACGATTTTGAATGTCCATTTCTCGATTCAGATAGACGGAGAAATCCTGCGACAAAATCGACGGTGATTCCTCGTATCTCCACGTTTAAAGATTGGAGATACGAGGATTCACCACTTCACCGTCGACATGTTACTTGGTCACTTTTACAAATTCCCCCACGTTATAATGAGTGGAAAATGGGGGTAAGAATTTGTACGAAACTGAACTTTGGATCCCTAATTCCTAATAGAAGCACCCTAATATTTTATTTTAATTGTTTCAGAATCAAACGATACCTCTAAAAAATGTTATGGTCTTTCTACCTATAGCAAGAGGGTCTTCCTCGTTGGATTATTACTATGCGATGAGTGAACACAAGTTAGAGCACGGTAAAGTTAAAGTTGCTGCAATTGATTTTGGTAAGTAGGTACTAGATTTGTATACAGGGTGGTCCTTAAGTAAGTAGTTGATATGAACTTTAATTCTTTATTGTGAGGGATTTTGAAAAGATTCCAATGGTTCATTATCGCAAAACGCAATAACACTTGTTTGCTATTTTTATCTTCCATTCAACTGTGATATTTTCCATTTTTCCGGCTGGGCCAAATTGGCCCAATGCACACAACTTCGTTTCTTCAAATAAGAACCCTCTTTTTTATTTTGCCGAAAAAATCGGTTGAGGGGTCAATTTTTCATGAAATTTTACGTAGAATCCAAATCTAAAATAAAAAAAAGCGGGTTCTCTCATTTGGAAAAACGAAGTTGCTGCGCATTGGGCCAATTTGGACCAGTCGGAAAAAATTGAAAATAGCACCGTTAAATGCAGGATAAAAAAATAGGAAACGCGTGTTTTGGCGTTTTTTTCAAAATCCCTCAAAATAAAGAATTAAAATTCATATCCACTAGTTAAGGTCCACCCTGTATTTATGAATATTCGGCACGAGAAGAAATCAGAAATCAAATTAAGGAGGGAATTATCGATATTTGCCTTTTCCAGGTCTCAAATACACCCTTTTTGATGAATACCTCGTCAAAGATACGCAGTTGATGTTCTACGGGGCCATCTGCGTGCTCCTCATCATGTGGTTGTACACAGGATCTTTTTTCCTCACTTTCATGACCGTCTTGGCCATCGGCTACTCCCTCGGCGTCTCTTACTTCCTTTACCGTCTCGTCTTTGGCTTCAAGTTCTTCCCTTTCATGAACATGTTGGCCAGCGTTGTTGCTATAGGTAGCGTCATACTGTACTGTACTTGTATTCTTCCTTGAAAAGAGTTGAGTTGTGTAAACTTGTCAACTCACGGTCTTCCTTATTTCTAGGGATTGGCGGTGACACTTGCATGATTGTCCATAAATTGTGGATGTGCGCCAGAGAAAACGAGACCAACATTAAGAAAGTCGTTCAAAGTGTGCATGGTCATTCGATACTGTGCATGATGGCGTCATCGCTCACGACCTGCATCGCATTTTATTCTTCGTTTGTCAGTAAAATCACCACCATTAGGTGTTTCAGGTACGTGTTACTTAAACTTATGTCTTGTTACCGTTACGTTCTTGGTTCTTTGTTTTTTCGAATATGTTGAAAGGACCACGAACAAGATTATCAAACCTACCCTGAATAACCTTCGTTATTACAATCAAGTCCATTAATTTAGGCTACATCTTCATTAGGGCCCACCCAAAAGGACAACTGTATTGAGCGAGTTGGGAGCAGTGGTGTTGATATGACACAGAACCGCCATAAGCCATAATTATGTAAACCTGTCTTTGTGAAAATATGGTTTAGCTTGAAAATAACTTACGCTAAAGTTGCGTTCACATGGATGCGTAACGTGCGTAGTGCGTAACGCCACCTGATGGCTGGGGCAATGGTATCGAGTGGGGGGACTCCTTCCTCAGGTCGACTTTTGGAGCGGACTGTCACCATCTGAAACATTAGATATTATACGCATCGCACGAGTGCCCAATACCTTCTGCGCACCCCCCCCCCCCCCGGCCCGATTTATTTGTTATTGTTGGATCTCTCGTTTTATTCTCTATAAACTGTTGGATCTCTCGTTATTCTCCACTGTTTATTCTTTATAAACTGTTTCAACAGCTGAAACCTCAAGATGAGCCAATTTAACGAGATGTTGATTGACCTGGTGAGGTCAAAACCGGAAATTTGGGACCGAAATCATTGCAATCGCAAATTTGTGAAGCTGTCGTTGGAGGAGAACTTGAACAATTAACGACAACAAAAAATGCAGTAAAAATACATTTTTGACGTATCAAAACAACCTGTGAAAGAAAATGAGAAAATGAGAAAGCAAAGCTGGGCGGGAATGCAAGGCTGCGCAGTAAAGGACTGCGCACTTGTGCGCATTCATGAGAACGTCCTGCAGTCCCCACTGTCCCTCCACGAGTCCCTCCCCACTACTTTTTACGCAGGTTACGCATCCATGCGAACGCAGCATTACCCTGACCTCTATCTCAACCATGTTTCTCACGATGTTAACTTTCACAGCTCAAGTCAAACTGAACCATTAAAAACTTAGTTAACATTACGTCCACACACATTGAGAAAATAAATGATCAACCACCAGGAATGTCAAATTCCAACATGGGAAGTGGATCTAACAAGTTGCAAAAGCGAGATATTTCGTTATAATAGAATCCTCATTATTAATATTATGTTATACATCGCTCTTACCTCCTCAAACCTACAATCTTCATCAACAAATCCATTTCTCTTGCAGCGTTTTTGCTGGGACGTCAGTCATTGCAAATTTCCTGATCCTGGTGTTGTGGGCACCAGCGTCGCTCGTCGTCTCTGAGAAACTCCCCTCCCTGAGGCTTATCCCAGCCTCGATCAAGTCAGCTATGGGGTCCACAAGCCAAACCGTTCGAAGCACACTTTTCACTCTCGTCTTGAGGTTTCGCTACATTTGGCTCCTCCTCTTCACGTCGATGGCGCTGCTCTCTATACCAGTGATATTCTACTATCCGCGTTTCCGACTCTCTGACTCAACAGATCTCCAGCTATTTGCATCGTCCCATTTATTTGAACAGTACGACATGGTTTTCAAGGATCGATTCCACTTCGAACGTATCCTAAAAGTAAGTACAATACGATTGATGGATCAATCGCTTTATCTTTGTAAATTTTAATAACACATCGACGTAATAACCTCATTTCGTCTGCCCTGAAGATGGAGTCATGGATGGAAGCTAAGCGAAAAATGCCTTTGCGGTTTGTTTGGGGCGTAGTGCCTGAAGACAATGGCGACTACATGGACCCTTTTCGACGTGGCAAATTGGTTCTGGACAACACGTTTGATCTAGCTTCCAAAGACTCTCAGACTTGGCTGCTCTCCTTCTGCCTCAACCTCAAGTCAGTAGTTCTTTTGTGGTTCAACTTTATTTGAACTGTGTTTGATCTTTACTACATTTGATTCCCTCACGAAGTTCAATTTGTTGATGCATTATAAAGTTGTGTTTGAGTGGTAAGATCTAAACAGTTTGTTAAGGTTGAGCTTAACTAAAAATCTTGTGATAAATCAAGAAGTGTACCGGTTTTCCTAGTGAGGAAGGAGCGAGTCGACGGTCAAAGAGCAACATGTGGTATGAAGTTTTTGCTGGTTTTCAGGAGAGCGAAAAAACTTGATAAAGAAAACACTTACTTTTGACGGAGGACTACCAGCTTATCAATGAGGCACCAAAACTCCCATTCAACTGGCTTTCATACCACATGTTGCTTTGGAACTTTTTGATACCCAGTGTTGCACGCAAGGCAATAAATAATGTTCAGGGCTACCAACAGAAAAACTAATCGATGGCGTCACATGATAACCTCGTATCTTGATTTTTGACGATTTTTAGTTTTTTGCATGTATGGGAAGAAAACCTCGTATCTCATCGGCCTGTGGTTCAAATTTGAGCGGAAAATGAATTTTCTGCCCTCTAGAGGACTATATGAGATTGTAACTCCTAATGCCACTTTATGCCATTGCTATCAGTTTTTTGCCTCTCCTGTAAAATTTGTTTTTTTGAGATACGAGGTTATCATGTGACGCCATCGTAATGCTACCTTCAGATCCGCAGGAAAACGCTGAATCCAGTGATACCAAAAACGAAAAACCCCATTTTTTTTATACCACATGTTGCTCTTTGACCGTCGGAGTACTTCCTCACTAGGAAAACCGCTACACTTCTACACAGAAGCAAGTACTTCTCTGAAGGAGAAAACAACTACACTGTAGAATATATCATATTATGGTGAAGGAGCGCTTACTTCCTCAAGAGGAAAACCGCTTCACTTCGAAATAACAGGAGCGAGTACTCCTCACGAGAGGAAACCGCTACACTGATATAAGTTGAAAGGGTTGTGATAAAAATTTGGAGGGTAGGTTTAGAAAGGTTCAGGGCGAGAAGTCTGGGAAGGAATTTCCCCCTTGAAAAGGCTGGAGCTTATATAGGCCCTTTTGTGGGCCCCTTCCAAGGAGTCTGGGAATACCTTGGTCATTTCCCTTCGGTCCCCTTTCCCTGCTCTTTATTCTCGTGTCAATATATTCTCGCATCCACTGTACATTGAATTTATATCTGCAGCTGTTTAGACTCCTCAGGAAAGTTTAGACATCTCCATGGTAAAAGACGAAATATTAGTTGAAGGAAAGCACCCTTGGCAGCTCAACTATTGACTGGAGAGGGTGTAGTGTAGGGGAAGTGTTGTTTTAGCATGTGGCAGGAGAGGAGGATGCCTGTACAGAAAGTCATTCTATCCCTTTCCCTATCTGTTTCATATTGTTTACTTCTTTCCTCAGGATGCAGCCTTTCTATCAACCAACCTTTGGCCCTCTTGTGGCTAATTGTTTCATCGAACCATTTGTCGCTTGGATGGAACAGAAGTGCATGGACCCCATCGACCACCTGACAAGGGAGCCATGTTGTGAGAGTGCCGTCTTCCCGTATGAAAGGAACGTCTTCTCTCTGTGCCTGGCTAAAGCTGCCATATCCCTGTACAACACGCCCTCAAACATCATCATACCTACAATAGCCGGGCCGAAGTTCCTCTCCAAATCCAAAG
Source organism: Stenodema calcarata (assembly GCA_963920205.1). NCBI lineage: Eukaryota > Metazoa > Arthropoda > Insecta > Hemiptera > Miridae > Stenodema > Stenodema calcarata. The sequence goes on from OY986054.1 coordinate 9,007,629, forward strand.
CAAAAGTTCCTAAGGTCAAAGCTTTTATCGTAGAGTACGAAGCCAACATCACCTTAACTACATCTTACAACACAATGGATACTTTCTACAATGAGGTGAGCTAAATATTCAGTTGTCCTTGGTTATGAGCGTGAAATTATAGCACAAATCGATAGCCCCGCTGCAAAACCCTGTAAGAACAATTTTTGTCCGTTAAGATTTTGAGCTTCACTGGTAAATTTGGGGCTTGTTCACACGCTAATAGGGACAGGATCGAGCTACAGCGCTTCATTTCTCCTCAATGGATATTTGTAGTGACCTGTTAGTTGGTTACAGCAACAGTTGGAAAAAGCTTTTTATCGTTTCCTGAAATATTGATTTTCGATCTCCCTAAATTAAGATGAATTTGAAATCATTCCAATTATTCCGAGATTCGTCTCATTGATTGTACTTCGGTCGCAGGTTGAGAGGTGGGCGAAGAAAGAATTCGATAAGGCTCCAGCAGGAATGAGGAACGGCTGGTTCATTTCGGACCTGGGACTCTACGACTTGCAAAAGGCCCTTGTGAAAGACACCATTACATCTCTCTTCATCGCTATGGCCGCTTCATTTCTAGTAGTAGCCTTCACCACTTTCAATGTGACCCTCAGCCTTCTGGCAATGATTACAATCACGTTCACGATTCTGGTGACTGTGGCTGTGCTTGTCCTCATTGGCTGGAAACTCAATATACTTGAAGCTGTTTCGGTTTGCCTTGCGATTGGATTGGCTGTGGATTTTTCCATGCACTACACCATCAACTACAAGTAAGTTTCTTCTCAATACTCTCATAATTATTTCAAACCTGCCTTACAGTATCCCAACATATTCTGATTTGATTGGGTTCATTTATGAACGATCACTTGATGCGTACGAATTGCACGTACAAGTCTTTTGTAGTCATTTAGAACTACTATTGTGGGTGCAGGAGCTGCCATCCTTTGCAATGTTCTGACAAGAAAACGACTCAGAATCCAATTATGTACACGGTACCTGTACTCAGTGGCGTTGCTTAGTAAAATTCTCTAATATTTAAAAATCTACTAATTATTATAGTACACTGCACTCACACTCAATTCAGTATTTATTAACTTGTATTAACAAAAGATAAGTAGTTTTACATGTATACAAAATTACTCAATTCAAAAAAACGTCTAAAAGTTCTACCAATTCATAGTGAAATTGTATTGCTCCAAAAATGTTTCAAATCCAATAAACTTCACAAAACATTGTGGTAGCTGGCGTAGCAGTGTAAAATTTTAGGGATATAAAATATTACAAATTAGTATGGAAAAAATTATTTTATTACACTTCAAACTCACAGTCTCTCTCTCGCAGACGAATCATCACCACAGGACAGGATCAGGGTAGCCAACATATATCCAATAAGGAACAAAATTCCAACAAAATATACCACTAATTGATTTCTTAAAATAAGGTGTATTCAGCCTAAGACGTTTAATCAAAGTTGAATGTAATTTTAAAAAACATAAAGGCTCCCCTCCCCCTACCCCCCAAGGCGACGCTCTGCCTGTACTATTGTTTTTCTAATCAACAGTACGGAGGTACTAATGGTATTGTTATAATTACACCTATTTCCGCTCGAAATCTGTTTCCTCATTCCAAATTTATCAGTTTTGCGTTATTTAATTTATAATCCTTGATACTATCACTACACGTGTTTGTTTGATTTAAATTTTAGTTTATACTTTACCAGATACGCCCCAGAAAACTCTGATAGAAAAAGTGCTGTGTTCTATACACTATCAATTATGACTGGGCCTGTATCTGTTGCTGCTCTGACAACTCTGGCTTCGGGTGCATTCATGCTGCCTTCCCACATCCTGGCATACACTCAGATCGGTAAGTCCACATTCTACCAAATGATATAAAGTTAGCTCGTTTAGTATGGTGAAATGATATTGCTCCATAGTGGTAAATGATGAAGGGAATTCATGCAAGGTTGTAACATCTTATGGAGGAGTCTCAAGCCAATCACTTGGGCGTGTTCCATCATGTTTTCATGCTGCACCATTCACATTCCGGAGTTTGCCACATATGGACTGGATGATGTGACGCTCGTAGAACCCTTTTTTGTGGGGGTCAGCGGCATGGTGTTCCGGGCTTTCCTCCGATACTTAGCTTACAAACCGCTTATTTCCTGCTCTAGCTTAAATTATGAGGAGCTCTCCCGCCGCTTTTCCCTTCCCTCGCTTCGTCACCGTCGTCTGTGCGCGGACGTCTCCTTTTGGCACGATCTGCTTTCTGCCCTTATGGATGCGCCTGACCTGCTGGTTTTCGTAGGACTGCAGGTCCCACGCCCCGCTTCACGTGCGACTGTCCCTTTTGGTTGACGCAAACCCCGGTCACTGGACGTGGTCAAGGGATGCGTTAAAGGGGGAGATGTGGTATCACTAGGGAACGTGTTCCCTGGTTTTGTACCTCGGCGTGGGAGTTATGCTACTAACTCGGGGACCATTATCCATAGTTGGTAGAACCAGCTTGAGGGTTCCACCGAAACTTGCGGTGCTTTGGATATCAGGTACCAGTCAGGCGATGAGTCATTTGCCGGTCTAGCTCCTGAGTGGCGAGTAGACCACTCTACCTCCCCCAGGCTCAACTGGTGGGATGTGTATCTTTCCTCCTGGTTGCAGGTGGGAGGAGAAGCGTAATCCGGTGAGGATCGGCTCTCCTTAATGCTACTTTTCCATCTTGGAAGAACAGCTAGAACCACAATTGTCCCTTTTGCTGTTCGTTTTCCTCCTCTAACTACGAGTATCTTTATCATCGTCCTTTCTGCTGCTCATACCTCGCGAAATCAACCTCCTCTCTTCATCTCCCCCACACATCGAGCTCTTCGCCCACTCGTTGCCCGCCGTCAAGTCTACACTAGTGTCTCACCTCCTCGACTCATCAACTCTCCTTTGAACTCTGTCTCTTCATTTATACCTTTAGCTACTTCTGTATTTGTCTACACATCTCTTGTGTGATTGGGCCTGTCCTGTTTCTTGTCAAATAAACCAACCCCCTCTACCTTATGGTTTCACTGTTATTTTGATTGAATGCGACACGTTGCTATCGTACTTATTTCGTACATATTTATTTCCGTCTTTGATTGACTTCGTCTCTGTGCAGGCACATTCCTTGTTGTTGTGATGTTGGTGAGCTGGTTGTTCGCCACCTTTTACCTTCCGTCTCTCCTCTCCGTGCTGGGTCCTGCCAACCTTGGGAGCAGCTCAATCAGTTCAAGAGAGCAACACGAGCTCGAAGCCCTCAGTAGATCTCGAAGACGGGCAGAGCACTCGCCGTCCGCCGCCAGTGCCACGACGATCATTCACGAAGAGGAATGTGAGATCATTCTAAAACCCACACCGTCAACCACATGATGACTAACTGAGGTTCGTACTCCATGTACAAGTGAATAGTAATATGATTTTGGTGTGAATTTCAAAAGTTTACAAGGGCTTCAAATGGATTAGTTGTAACAGGATTTCTGACTTTTCAGAGTTTGGTGTAAATATTCAACAAAGTAAATTGGGCTCTATTTGAAATGAAGAGGGTTCATTTTGAATGAACTAACGATGGCTCTAGATTCCTAGAAATCGATTAAATTACGCTACGGAACTTCGAATCCATTAATGCAAGAAAAAATGTTTCACGCTCAAGACCTGGTCTTTCGCTATCTTGTATTTGATAAGGTAAGGCTACACATTTATGAAGTAATACAGTTAGACTCTTGAAAAATTTGGGGAAAATGCCTCATTCACAATTATTAAAGCATAAGGACTGGACCCTAGATAACGTAAATATTTACCTGGGACGTCCAGAAAGTAAGGTTACAAGGGCTGTTTTTCAGAGTTGTCACCACTGGTAGGTGGAGAGGTTCCTAACGGTCGAAACAAATGATCAAACGCCTCAGTCTGTTACCAAACTTCGTCACAATAGCCAGACGCGTTAAACTGTTCGTCCTCCAATCGCTCCACCTACCGCTGGTGTGAGATTCGCTCTGTTTTTTGAGAAACTTTTTCTTGACTCAAATGTGACTGGTGAAGGAACTTGGGTGTGTGAATATACTCCTGAGTCAAAAAGGCAGTCTCTACAATGACGCTATTATACCCATTCACCTTCAACAACAAAATTATAAATCCAATTTTCAGAGAGGAAGATCATGGCATCTGTCTTTTAGGACGGGAAAGGAATATTATCGGTCGATTTTATGCCTAAAGGAACCACCGTAGATGCAGATGCATACTGTGAGACACTCAAGATGTTGAAAAAAATCAAGAACAAAAGGATAGGAATGCCACACTCTTGGTGTGTCACTCCTTTATGACATCGCTGGACCTCAAACCGCCTGCCTCACTCAGGACGTATTGTCCCCACTCCCCAGACCTGGCACCATCGGATAATCATCTTTTCAATCAATTGAAGGAGGTTTTGGGGTAGACAACGATTTTCAGGATGCTGTCAAAAAATGGCTTTGGGAGGTGTTGGACGAGGGTATACAAAAACTGGTCCCTAGGCTTCGAAAATGTATTGAAGTCAATGGCAATTACGTACTTATCTTGTGAATTTCACTTAAGTATATTGATTCTTTCAATTTTTAACACATGTAACCTTACTTTCTGGACGTCCCTCGTACAATTTGTTCATTCAGACACTTGTAAAGAGTGGTGGAAGTACTACAGCTGTATTACTAAACTTGGTTCTGCTTTCTTAATCAATGATTTTATGGTTTCAGGTAGCTAGAGAAAAATTCACTTTGTGAACCTTGTGGGCTCTTTATGATTGTGGCCGATCCTCAAACGAGACCGACGTTTGCTTAGACCTCGAAGTAAGTTGTAACACAGTTGTAAATCACATCACGAATCTTCCAGGGTTCATCTCACACTTGTCAGTCTTATACAAACACGTTTTGTAACTGTGGCAATCTTTAAGGTATCTTCCACTACAGTTGAATACCCCCTCATATTTTCCTCAATCTGACTGTCATCCAAGTTTGAACTGTAATCTGTGATTTATGGAGTATTATTGTAGCTCTTAGAATACTACATCACCGTTGTGTAACTACTTAGGTTTATAGAACATGTGAATGAAATAATTGGCGGTGACAGCTTTTTGAAATTGATATTCGATAATAATAATTTTGTCGTTCAGATAAATCGTTTTAGTGACTTGGACTTATCTGTGCGCTTGTACGACCCATAATTCGATTGTAACACGTACGAGTACATTGATTTTTTTGATATTTCAAATGGCGTCAGGTGCGCGCAAAACAAAAGTGCAATATTTCGGTGCGCTTGATTTGGCGCATATCTATAGAACGACCATAACCGTTGATGTGACGGTCACCTATGAAATTCCCTATAACCATTGCTCACGTGAGTGTCAAGTACCTATTAGTAGATGTACCTATATTTTCAAAAGTGGTGTAATTCGACAAGTTATGCGAAGAAACAGTGAATAATTTACCTTTGCATTTTACTAGACAATTTTTCGCTGGAATGTTTGAAGCTGTGAATGTTGAATAATTGAACTCTATTTAGTGGTGAAACACCTGAGAAATTCGCTTTTTCATCAGACAAACTTGAGCCTTTTTCGAGCTCTGACTTATTGGGCAGCTGACGAGGTAAAAACTTAAAGTATTGAATTGTAGAAAGTAAGAGTGCTATGAGATATTCTTGGGTGTGTTTTAGCTGTTTATTATCTTGTACGTTTTTTGAAAATCTCGTCGAGTGAATAATTGAGACAATTTTCGTCATAGGTATTTCTGTAAACAAACGAAGAATCCGTTCAACGCTTTTTGGAAGAAGCATCAAATTTGTTAAATTCGTAAACTATAAAATTGATTAACCCTATTACTAAGGACAGAATTTACTATTAAGAACTTATTGCATAAGAAGTACCCAAGAATTATTCATTGAGCTGCTACAGAAACTCGGGTTTCAGGATGTTATTGCTGTCAAATTGTACGTAGAATCAAAGCTTTTTGAAGAGAATTGAACTTGAATATTTCGCTGTAAGTACTGATCTCACCTCCCCACTTTACGCCACGCCCGACTGTGCCTAATTAGCCGTGACAGTTGTAGCTCTGTAAATTCCCCCCTTTCGTATTTTATGAAAAACTCGTCTCGCAATGCGCCCCCAAATGTTTGAAAGGTTATGGAGAGACAATGGAATTTCATTTTAAAATTCGTAATGGGATGACACTTTGCTGTGATAATTAGTTCTTAATGTAATAAAATCTATCAACTTTGTTGAGATTTCCGTCAGACTAAGAGTGTATACAATGGCATCAGAAGGTTGAATGATTTCTCCAATTTCAGAGAATCTCACGTTTTGCTAAACTAATTTCGTTAGTGTTTCTTACAAAACTACATCTCAAAAGTCCGGTTCATTTAAATTCTCCTGTAATTATTTGTAAAATTGAGAAAATCCAAGGTTGGCGTACTACAACAAGTAGTAAACCTTACCAAGAATAATTACTGTTTGTTAATTAGACAATTACTTTTCACTACTTTTTCCTATTTGTATTCGTATTTTTCAACATGTAGTGTTGACTGGTTCCCTTGGTGTATTTTTTATACTCAGTACTTCAATATGGGTATTTCTTTGTAGAAAAATAGGGTTTAATAAATTAGATAAGTTGGGGTTACACCAGTGTAAAACACGCAATTTCACAACTTAGAATTGTGTGACAGGGTTTGTTGAAATGAGCAGAACGTCATTAGTGTTCTCCATATTTGAAACAAGTAAACAGCTTGTAGATAAACTATTTTTAATACTCTTGAGACGTGGTGTAGTTGCCAAATTAATGATAAGCGTTGATTTGTACAACGTATTTGTGCCAATGCACTTGTGTAGTAGCTTTAATTGAGTCCCACTCGGTTTCAAAATGTCGAGATCATTTCACTCGTTAACCTGAGTGTAGATTATTTTGCCTATTCGTTAAACTATCATCGTTTTCAATACAAGTGACTACTTACAACGAGACCGAGTGAACGTGGTGAACAGACCTCAGATCTGGGAGATCTCAACTGCCCATTGCATTTATGACTGATGTTATTGGTATTGATATTTGTATATAAGTTTAGAATGAAATTGCACTCGACATTAGCGTTGAGGAACTTGGTAGTTTTGATTGGTGGTTTTTGAGAAACTTTTAAAATTAGTTAGAAACACTATTTCAACAGAAAATGCCAAATAGTAGTAACATGTACCTAAATGGATGAGATTAGTTGGTAGGTGGAGTTTGTGTGGTGTAACGTTGCCTATTCTCAAAGACGGCAGTCACACTGAGGGTTTCGAACTGAGTCAGTAGCATCCCCCACTCTTATGTCAACGCTTAAGTACTTTCCCTGTGTCTCCTCTTGCTCGCCATCTCTCATTTCGTTCAGATGGAGAAAACAATCCAATTAATATCACAACCTGTTTATAACTTGATTCTATTAAGTCCTTCCTATTATTTAAGCTGCCTAAACTGAGCAAGTTTAGAACACAGTTGAAATGGGTTGGACTGCAGTCTGGAGCAATTAATTTGGAGCAGAATCCACGGATACTTCAAAATCCACCGGTAACCAGGCCGAAGAAGTTAGTTTTACAAACAAAGGAAGGAAAGAGCTCATTCAAGTAATTAACCCTTTTCTACTTCTGAAGCAAGCTGGAGCTGCAGAGTTCGTGTTAAGTGCAAGTTCTATGACCAGTTGAAACTCGAACTCATCAACCCTGTTTAGATTGCTGGACTGCTGGAGATGCACAATGCGCATGCACCAACGAATTAGTCCCTGTTCTACTCCTGGAGCAAACTGGGGCTGCACAGTTCGTGTTGAGTGTAAGTTGTTTCAGCAGTTTGAACTCGTTCATCTACTAGTTCATCTACTCTGTTTGGATTGCTGGACAGTTTGATCGATCAAAGTTTCCATCAACTTCAATGCGCATGCACAAACGAATTAGCCCCTGTTCTACTCCTGAAGCAAGCTGGGGCTGTCCAGTTCGTGTTAAGTGCACGTTTGATGACCAGTTCGAACTCGAATTCACCTACCTCGTTTAGATTACTGGACAGCTTGATCGGTAAGTTTTTGCATCACCCTCAATACGCACGCACAAACAAATTTGCCCTTGTTTCACTCCTGAAGCAAGCTGGGGCTGTCCATTCCGTGCCAAGTGCAAGTTCTATGGCCAGTTTGAACTCGAATTCATCAACCCTGTTTAGATTGCTGGACAGCTAGATCAGCCAGTTTTTGCAACACCCTCAATGCGCATGCACAAACGAATAAGCTCCTGTTCTACTCCTGGAGCAAACTGGGGCTGCACAGTTCGTGCAAAGTGCAAGTTCTAGGACCAGTAGTTCGTATAGTTCAGCTTGAGTGACCAATTCTTGTCTCACCTTGAATTGCATGAACTGTTATAGATCACAAAACAGGTGGAAGTCATCAACTTTCGCTATTAGTCACAGGGAACGTAGGGCGTTCTTAGCTCTGTTCTACTCAAAGACTGTCTCTCAAGAGGGAAACTGGCAAAGTTAAACTGCAGGAACTCATTCAGATGTCGCTTGTTTTTATAAATATTTTTAACGCTTTGAGAAAACAAGTTGTAGTACTTTTCAATATAAATTATTGGAGTTTCAAATGGTCTACTTGGCACACAGTTGATCAACGTCCATTTCCTGAATGTTTGAGAATATGAATTTATAGCAATCAAAAACTGACCAGGGTTCATTTGAAATTGCGTTTTTATATTAAAACGGCGATGGGAAATAAATGCTCACTGGTACCGCGGCAGCGGTTTCAGAATGTTACTCATATGTATAAAGTACAATTCATTTATCCACCATTTATCGCCAGTATTACTTGTACTTACTCATGTGCCAAACAATGTTTAGTGTTTCCTTCGGACGTTGGACAATTTGTTTATGTATTTTTCGAATAGTTTCAACGAGTTGTTGTTTTTTTAGACGTACGGATAAGTAATCATTCAGGTACATTTGTGAGTGCCTAATGAATGAATACAATTTACACTGGTTGATATACGTTGGCATGAAGTTCGTTTATACACGACTTTAATTTACATTAACTTTTATCACTGTTAAAAACACAACGCCCAAATTGAGTGGACTCTCATCTCACTCCCTCAGTGATCACACTAGATCGGCTGCATTTAGTGCAATATTGTCCCGTCCGTTCCCGATTTGTATTTAATCGCAACTGTGTGAATGCCGAGCTCACTATGACTTGAACGATTAGAATTATTTTTTAAGAGAAATTCCAAAGTCGAAGTACCTTTTGGTGAATTGTTCATCGAGATGAAATTTGTGAATTATTAGTGTTACTGTATTGTAACTAAAAGAGAAAAGTTGTTGTGCATCGATCTTATTAAAAGAAGAACAAAATCCAACAAGTACTTAACCGTTGTATTTAAACGTCCTAAGAAGTGAGTAACGTATGCACAATAATGATTGTCTGTGATGTTTACGAAAAATCAATTGATAATTTAGTAATGCATAGTATTATAGTGTTTATTTGTGTTGGGTGTTCAATAGTAGAATTAAATTAAACATAATTGAATATCATCGTATTTTTCCTACCCTTTCAGCGAATCGTCGAAGAAAAGGAAACTATTGTTCTCAGTCCAAAATTTTTAAAACTCAAATTTCTGGAAGATTTGTATACCAAAATCGGTTTCCAGACGATAAAAAGTTCGGAGTAAAAAATATCCTCAATATCATTCTATAGCTGGAAAAAGTTATGATATCCATTTTCCCCGCCCGCTTTAAAGAGATGTCCTAATCACATCACATGCACCGTACCCGTTTGGAAATATTCCCCTTGACGCCATGGTAAGACGTTTATATTACTACGAGAAACGACACCCTCCACTCTGACCTGTGCTTGGAGACAGTGCAAGACACCATCAGGAGCTGTTATAGAAGACTGCGCACCCGCACCACGGAACACGAAAATCCAGAGGTGGCTGCAATTGCTGGACCAGCTCCCTACGATGGTCGTAGGTTGAAGAAGCGAGTTCTACGAGACAACGCAATATTGCATGCCTGAACTACGCAGCATGTGACGCTAGACCATTGTTCTATTGGTCAATGCTCCACTCCACTCGTGGTCTGCAGGACTGAGGTGGGACAGCCGTGTTCTACCGAGCGACGAACTCCCACATTGGATCATCCCCAAGATGACGAACATTCCCCATACTGACTGACACAAAACTATTACTGACACAAACACCACTCCCTCCCCACATTAGCCTACCAGGCAATATTGTGAATAAATGAATTGAATCGTTACATCTAATACGTACATAGATGTCTCAAATTTTGACACGGAGTGTTTTTTGGGGTTAGGTAGGTACTACTTTCTGTATGTATTCCAGAAATTTGACCATCCACCCAGATTGGAATGCATTATGTAGGTAAGGGTTAGTCTTTTTGTGTGGATACACAACCATGGGAGGTAGACCTGAGCCATCGCAACGCGCAACCTGCTACTGCATTGCTCGTACCCGTCGTGCAAGGAGTTCCTTCTCCTTGAAGACGCCATCCGTAGTACGGCTTGCGACTTACTCCTTCATTTTGGCTGTGCAGGCTTCACCAAATCTAATTTTCGAAAACTGTGTCATGCTGGCCGTGGTACCTGGAAGTGTGCTACATGCAAATCGTCCCGTTCGTCGTCGCCGGACCATGGCCCTTTCCTTACTAAAAAGGATTTTGAGGCTTCTCTCGACAAGCGCATGAAGTCTCTTCAGGGGTGGTTTCTTGAGGTAATCAAATCACGAGTTGGTGGTATGGAGACCTGGCTTTCTGCCCTTGAGGCCCAAGGCGCCCAGTGAGTGGCTAGCATTGACTCCCTTAAGGCTGAGCTTGACTTTGAGGTTTTCCCCTGACCGGATTTCTGAACCTGGTGCCAACGACTTCGCATCCTCCCTCGCCTCTGGGGCTCGTACCTCGGCTTCTATCATCTGGGATCATGTCGGAGCTTCATGAGCGTCAGCGTAGGGCTTCAAACGTTCTGTTCGTCAATGTCCCTGAGCCTGACCCGGCTATACCATCTCCTGCTGTTGTGCAGGACCCCTTTCTTCAAGAAGCGTTCTCCAAGCTGCAGCTGGCTTTTGAGGGCTCCGTTCACCGTTGTCGCCGGATTGGTAAGACACCTTCTGCTAATAGGCCTCGCCCCCTGATGGTCCACCTTTCGTCTCAGGCTCTGGCCTCCCGTCTGCTAGCTTCGAATCGTGCTCTCTTTCTTCGCCCCTACTCGCTGTCATCCGATTTTACACCGGCCCATTGTAACTTGAAGATCTTTGACGAGAACTTCGTCTGAGGACTGATCTTGGCGAGCCTGTTCTGACAATTAAGTTCATAGCCGGCACTCCCTGCATCATATCTCAACCCAGTGGACCTCTTCCTCCTGCCGCCTCAAAAAACTCTCCCCCAAGCCAAGCAAGACAATGACTGTCCTCATCCAGAATGTCCGTGGCCGCTACACCAAGCTCTCTTCTCCTCACGAAATTGCTCCTCTAACTAACTTTGATGCCCTCATCTTGACTGAAACCTCAACTTCTTTCCAAATTACCACTTTCATCGTTGTGACCGTTCCCCATCAAATAATTACCTCAAGCAAACAGAGGGCCTATGAGAAATTGAAATCAACCTCCTCTCTTCATCCCCCCCCCCCACATTGACCTCTTTGCCCACTCGTTGCTCGCCGTCAAGTCTACACTATAGTCAGGTAGATATTTCTGTGTGCATGGGACTACCCTCTTTATCTTACTCAAATTGGAATCTTTGTATTTCTCCCTTTCTTGCGATAACTCAATGGGAGATTTTCCCTACACTTGGCAACCCTTAGTCCCTGCAGGTATGTATTAGAGGGGAGGGGGCGCTCACCGACCTCAGCCCACTTTCACCCGTGCACACAGAAATATCTGCCGGACTATAGTACCTCACCTCATCGACTCATCATCTCTCCTTTGAACTGTGACACTTGAATTTATACCTTTAGCTAGTTTTGTATTTATTTACACTTCTCTTTTGTAATTGGGCCTGTCCCGTTTCTTATCAAATAAACATTAAACAATCTGTGCTGTAAGTGCGTGATTTCATACATTTGATTGATTTCATACAAATCTGGCAGCTTGTTAGGGCGCAGTACCTACTTCTCCTGTTTTGAAGTAAGGCAGGGTAGCTCTCATCAAGGTTCTCCCCCCTCCCCCCATTTTGTATTATCTTCAAAAATGTCCTCGCAATCAAGTTTGATGGGGAAATTTTTCAACTCATTGGACCATTCCTCTAGATTGACTTTGGGTACGTTTTTTGGGGGATTGTAGTAGAGCTACAATCGATAGAGCTCAGTTTCTACTTTATGCATCTCCCTCTCCGGATTTCGTCCTTTATTCGCGTCTCGTGCAGTCACGATATCAGCCTCCGTCAGATTGGAGCCGCCCGACAGTCGGGACTGATCCAGAAACTCCGACCTAAATCTGTCCACATTGTCCGCTGTGAGTTGATTTCTTAGCTTAGAACGAATCAGCGCTAGTTCCACACAATTATTACGAAACTCAATTACCAATTCACGAGACCATCTGGGGAGTGCTTTGTTTGTTGAGGATTAATATCAGTTCTGTCTGGGATCCGTGCTCAACTCTTGTTACGAGGTTTCATTTCACATTTCTATTACCTAAGTTATAATTTAGTGTCATATTAATAAATTAATTTATACGGTCATGGCGCTTGGAATTATTCATCGAATACGCATGTACACATAAGCTTACATCCAATACGTTCACCAACCGAACTAGATTTAGTTTTGGCTGGGTGTCCCTCAAAATGGATTATCATACAGAAACCAATAGACCACTCACTGATTGATAGACTAATTGAATTGGTCAGTTGAAAAAACTACATATTCCAAAAGCCCAAACTTTTAGGAAACTGAAGAAAACTATTTTACGTGAGAACCATTTTTTTCGCAACAAACATTTCTATAGAAAATAATATTATGTTCATTTGGGTGAGTGGACTATATCTAGCCAAGAACAAAAAATATACGTTTCAAATTATATAAACTATTTATAAACAACCTGTGGAATATGTCCATTTTACAACTCAATATTCACAAATTTAAGAAAAGTGTTTTGTTTTAAATGTTACTACAAGAATGGATGTAATTTCAGTATCTTAGGTAGGTAGTTTTTAATGTTGGTTTCTCATTTTATTTCTAATAATGATGTATTTTTGGCTTATATACGCTCCCAATTCTTGAAGCTTTTCCTTTTTGATTGGACGTTACCCATGGGATGAGCCTGAGTTTCAAGGAGTTGGAATAGGTCGGTCTTCTCCAGTTCAAAAGTTTGCTTCACTGGGTTGTCAATGAATGGTGATGTTACAACATACCCAAGAGTTGTGTTTTTGAATACCAAGTGTATGCATTGGCTGATTTTTAATTTTTCTTTCTTGTTCTCAATGCTTGAAGGCAGTTTGATGATATATTGAGGCCATCACTTCTTAAAATCTAAAATTGTGTCACAAATTGGAAAGGAGGGCCACTTTTCTTTGCATTTTGGATCATTGACTTGTATTCCTCAGGCGAATGGACAATGTCATGGCCATGCACTCCCACTTCTCGTTTCAAGGTTCCAAACATCCTATCGCATGGAAACGATGCTCTCGTACAGAGTTATAAGGTGTGTCACCTCAAATCGAATGGTCTAAGGAGCACAATAGCCTACACAAGGCATGGTTCCGGTTTTGGCCTCCGCATGCACCGCTGAAGACATGAAGTTCTTTTATTTCATTTAGAACATGATTTTCCATGAAAATCAAAACCTTCATTGAGACCCTTGTTGGCTTCGCCTTCAGAGTATGTGTAAAAGTAGGCGCTGTTGAGTGGAACAAGGGACATATTTTTTATTGTTACACTAGGTTTAGAATTTACAAATATGTTCCTTTTTACGCCCAACAAATGGTGGCTAGTTTAAAGCACAAAATGGCTATCTCAACTCATGCTGTCATTTTTATGGAATGTGTACCTTCTTCAACTGACCAATTCAATAGAAAGATTCGTTTTCACATGTGATTTCCATTTACCCATTGACAACGATTTTATTCCAAACCAATCTGTTACATCCAAGTTGATCTGGTTGGACCAGTTTCAATTCACGACGGTGCCAATAATAATCACACAGTGATAAATACATGATTGCATGAATAACCTACTCAACTCATCCCCCTCTCTTTCGGTGGACATATTCTGACATACCACCTCCCCACAGATGGTTATTGAATGGAAATTCCGTTACAATGACTGTGAACAACGACTTGGTCTACCAGGAGGGGCGTAATCTTTCTTTGTTTAGTTTTAAATGCGATATGCTAAAGATAAACCTCGTGACGATTCGGTCGTGAGGGAGGGGAACAGCCGTTCAGGTGCTCATGCCAGTACAACCGCCTTCTCTGAGAGCTGTGATTTGTATATGTCGACATAAAGTAAGCTTCTCGCTTGTCTCAGAACCTTGAAACACACACTGCTAATGATCACACAACACTTCAGGTATGTTCCAGCGCTTTGAGTCCCGGAACTGAGTTCTGGAACTGGTTCCGAGAAAGAACTGAAATGGTGGGAAAGAGTCCCGGAAATTTTTGGTTCTCGGACTGATCCGCTGGAACGACCAAATGTAGGTACCCGCCCTCAAATGTAACCTCCTTCTTCTTCAATCTTAGTTACTTTTACGTTACCTTGACTAATTGTATACCTAGTAATATTTCCTGGAGGGTCATAGAAAGGCGATTCACGCAGTATTCTGTATTTCATTGGAATCACATAAATTGGCACCAACTTCAAATTATGATGGACAAGGCTAGAATGGGATCGTGAAATGTTGAATGCCTAAATCCTAAGTCATTCAGAATAATTCTCATTGATTAACTATACCTAATATAACAGTTAGGTATCTTATAGTTATCATAAATCGAGTTATTCAATATAAATCACTAGGTATATAGTACTTACGAGTAATTTGAATTGACCAGGAAAAAGCAATCAGAATATAAGTTATTTTTTATTTCATTTTTGCCTCACGCGCTTCAAAACAAGATGGAAAGAAATTAAAATGCGAAAGTACTTGAAGACGTGAATGCATTTAACATGATAGTAAATGTCCTAGTCCCAGTTGGTCAACTTACCTCCTACTCTGTACGTATTGCTTTCACCTTTATATTTTTCGACTTTCCTAGCTCCGCCTGTTTTTTGTTCCCAAGAGCATACTTACCTAGTTGCAAATTGCATTCTGAGTTGTATTGACTCATATTTATATTGTCCTTTTCCTCTTTAAAAGAGCACAAACGCCTGAATTTTGAAAGCGTAATCTTATAATTTACATTTGGTCAAATGACGACTTAATTATGCCTACCCGACACTGTTAGGCGCTAGAAAAATGTAAAAGTCGTTCACGTTTTCACTTGGAGTGAGCGATGAGGAATGAGTATTTAGGTAGGTTATCACGTCGATGACCGGTTACCTTTCAAGTTCTTTTCCCGGGCCCTGCCTTCGATTCTTTCCGAACAGTCCCGGAACTGGCCGGAAACATTCTCGGAACTCGCCGCGCTGGAACGTGGTCCCAAATGATCGAGTTCTGGGACTCAACGCGCTGGAACGCAGTTCTTCCTGCGCGCGGCTACTGCGCCGGAAATTTCCGGAAAAGTTCCGGAACTGTGAAGCGCTGGAACATACCTTTCATCGTCCCCGTACAGGTCCACCGCTTTTTGACCACGATCACTATATTCAAACCCAACTATTGACCTGGGTCTAATGAATTTATAAATTAATTCTGAAATATACTGTTATCCGCGATCATATTCTCGATATTTCAACTTGATATTTTTCCCTCATTGTCAAAACATCGTACTTTAAACCAGTAAATATAGAAGCTAACTCTTCGACAACGAAGGTGCAGTTGAAATAAGTTTCGCTGACAATCTCGAGCCAATTTTTTCCTCTAGCAGATAATATCGATTCCTACCGATTGAATAATGAGGCTTACTACGGCTTCTCGTATTTCAACATGCGAAGTAAGACGATGCCCGGTTACTTGAGAGTCTAACCAAGGCCGGTTTATATTGATGCTTGATGATGTCGAAGTAATGTGAGATTATAATCATTCCCATGCAGCAGTAGACACTTTCCTGATAGTCATTGAGGTGAATTCAAGAGGTAAGCATTAAATAGTCTTAAAATATAACCTGAGCCAATGTAATAGTATGTACCTACCTATTTCATATAGATTTCATTGAAAATTAGGGACTCTTCCATCGCACTATATATTTTTGTCTAGGGTTTACCTCATAGGCATAGTAGCATTGTTTGTTACCTCCATATTACTTTTGCCGAATTGGGTATCCACTTCCTTCCATCTCACTTCCTACCTAACTCTACCGCTCATAGTTGAATTTGACTTTAAAACACGAGCAAAAAACCTCTGTGTTTTAAACCTGGCTTATTTGCCAAGTTTCTTTTATTTGCTGGGAATTGAAAAGGTATAATCTTTAAAAACTTTAATCTTTCGTAGAAAGTTGGAAAATATACTTGTTCTCTTTCTCTTTCATTTCCCAGATAAACTGTCACACCATTATTATGATAGGCATCCTTCTCTCCTATTCCTACGCAGTACGATTAGACATTAGGTACTCTTTTTTTTCTTCTTCAAATTTTGAATTGAATATCAATATAATATATTATAATAATATATAGTAGGTACATATTCCTATGTAGGTACTAGCTATCGAAATAAAACAACATTTGTCTACTTTCGTCATCGTTCATGCCATGAACTTAATGGAGTTTGTTTTAATAGATTTATGTAAGTAAACATAGGTACTGTTACGCTGGTACTGGTAATTGGTTTACATACTTCGGATTCAGAAGATGGAAAATCCATATGAATAGTAAGTTTAAATAGGTATGATAACGATGATTTCCATGAAAACCAAACGCAATCTAGACCAAAGCGTTTTAATACAAATAATTGCATTACATATAATGGAAATTGATGCATTAATGCGTTGCAAATATTAAAAACTACCTAACGGTGGTTTGTTTAAAACAAAACAAACAAAAAACTTTTCATTTTGAAAAAAACGTGTTTTTTGCCAACCCTGACTTGTACCTTGATGGTTAAAAGCGTTAGAATTAAGTGTCACTTCTGTGGATTTGAAAATTTGAAGAGAAAGGATTGTAGGAAATACGGAGGAAATGATTACACTCACAACTGTAATGTATAGAGAGGTACACGTTTGACTAGGAGTTTTCATGTTTATCGCTGTTTCCGTCATACCTAGTCGTTTCTCGGTCTATAGTCAAACCTGTATTAAATACAAATTTTGTACCTCAAGTCAATTTCACCATTCGTCAACTTTACCGTTGTCAGGACTCAACTTCTCTCACCGTCAGGAATCAATTTTGGTACATACCGGTTTTCGTTGATAAATACGTTGGGGTAAGCATACATCCTTTCGTTTTCTACTTAGCTACGTAGGGTATTGAGGGATAAATCGGTCAGTTACTACTTACCTATCTACCATAACTAGTATTACCATGTAAAACCATTGAATTTGATGAATTGTTTATTAAACAGCAGATAAATGATGCTTTTAAATAAATTGCAACCTACCTCATCCAAGTATCGAAAGGCATATAGAAGGTACCTATCTAGTGCTGGCCCCTATCACAACCTTCTGTCCCGAACACTAGGAAGGTATACGATTTAGGGCATGTTGATATGAGTGTGACATTGATAGCAAGATTTGAAGTTGAATATTTCGCTCCTTTGCTGCAATAGTGTCATATCTCAAAATTAGATACTTCGGGGTAATCGAGAAAAAACCCATTTCAACGAATTTCACGAAGCCAGATTCTAAAGCTCGGAAATTAGAGCTTTGAAACTTCGATTTGTGAAATTCGTAGCGGAATATTTCAAAGTTGAAATGATTTTTTTTTCGATTACCCCGAAGCATCCAATTTTGAGATAGGTATGACACTATTGCAGCAAAGGAGCGATTTATACCCAGTAGGTAGTTGAATATTGTTCAACTTCAGCTTCTTCGTGTGTTTTCATGTTAAGTATAATATACATAATATAATATAATATAATATAATATAATATATTATATCAACTCACATTCCTACTATCAGCATTCCGAATTGAAGTGTATCGACATGTTAGACCCACTGTATGACAATAAGAGAGGAATAAAATATTATAGGTATGTTTCTTTTTTCTCAAGCTAATATGGGGTTCTTCTTCAACGGGAAATGTCGGAGTGACGCTCGCCTCGACGGAAAAACAGCTGTTGTCACCGGCAGTAACACGGGCATTGGCAAAGTCACTGCTGAAGAATTTGCCAAGAGAGGTGGGCAAATTCAACTTGTTTTATGTTGTCAGACTACGAATAACAGCACTCCCAGATTATCTGGGCCAGATATTGAATAAGTGAAACAAATGTTTGTTAAATCTTTAAAATGTTGCTTTTTGTCGCTTGATTCATGTCTATCCCCAACCATATGTGACGGTAGTGCAATTCTAACGGAAACTAGTCAAGTCGCGTTCTGCATACTGATCCACAAACATGCCCCACAAATGATTGGGAGTGTCCATTTCGTTTTGGACGATTCGGGTCACCTTTTTTTCTCAACAAGCGATAACTGTCTGTTGCTGAGCAGACAGGTCAAGTTGGCCCGAGCTGGATGAATCATTATCATGTTTCACCCCATGTGCATCATTATCAATAGGTATTCGAATAACATTTTGAGAGATGAATTTGTCCTAAACAATTTCCATTCATTACAGGGGCGAGGGTGATAATGGCTTGTAGGAATGTTGAGAAAGCTGAAAAAGCGGCCGACGATATCCGCCAGGCCCTGAGAGATGTGGAGGGTCGCGGAGAGGTACATCATCGTTATTCATTACACTCACCATCACGTTCATAAACTTACCTTACCTAAGTTTTTTTTTTAGCAATTTAATTCTATTTCTACCTAACCTCTACTTGTAAATCAGTAACTTAGCCAGGAATTTCGTTCAGAGGGGGAGGGGGGTACCGGGAAAATGTTTGACAAACGGGGTACTACATAGAGGATTCTATACTAATTTTAACACTTTTCATAGTAAAAAACGTCATTTTTCAAAGAAATCCTTTATTAAACTTCATGACCGTATAGGATTGTTGAGTTGATGATTGATTCATTTGAATTCTTAACATAACTCGGTATATTTGTACGTATTTTAACATTAAGCTTCAACCTAGACTTGAATGCCAATTGAATCGGCGCCGTCAGAGCCAAAATCTTGTTAAGTTTTTTCAATCCGGTTGTCTGCTGGAGGTGCAAGAAAATATCTTTCAAACTTCCACCATTTGAACCTTGACTAGTCCAACTGAGCTGTGATTAACTCTAATTTTGACTCACTTGAATTTTAGATTCACGTCGTCAGACTGGACCTCTCTTCACTCAAGTCCGTGAGGGAATGCGCAGCTGAACTTATTAAGGCGGAACCGCACATTCACCTTCTCATTAATAATGCTGGTAACGAGACATTGCCCCCATCTAAATGACTAATTAGTCTGGAATTCTAAAACTAGAAGTTTTCAAGGTGCGGGACAAAAATGAAAGTCGAATGCCACATACCAACGCAATGGTCAATAGCGAACCTAAGTGAGCATCATACATTCGGTAGATACGGCTCTACATGGAGATACATCGTTACATGGATATGTATCATTGTTTCCCTGTAAAATATGTGTTGTGTCTCAATTAAAACAAAAAACGATAATTTCAATAAGTAGACCTACATAGATTGAATACTACAGAAAATAGCTGTAGGAGCCGCTCAGCTGATACGGGGCCTGAGCAGCGTCAAGTTGAAGTCCTAAGCTACACACTAAATTACGGCTTCATTGTGTGAATAGCATCGAAATTACTCGAAGCCACTCAGCTGATCCTGAGGAAGCTAAAGTCCTAAGGAGGCTATAATGGCCGTCAGTTCTCATGGACATGAAATATTTTAAATTTGAAAATATTGAATTTCTTTTGAAATGAGTGGTTTAGGCCTCAGTATGACAATATCACCCCCATGGGTACCAATTCGAATCACATAAATTACTTTTTTTGGGTTGAAGAAAAGACTTCATTTATTAACAAAAAGTGAAAGATCAACCGAAATTGGTCATACTCAAGAATACAAAATTTGTCTGTCATCAATCTTAATTGTTACCACAGGTGCAAAATTGTTTTACTAATAAAATGACTTGAATGAACGTGACATGACTGTTAATGAATAACTGCGGATCAATACACCGTGCAGGTGTCATGCTGTGTCCATGGGAGCTAACGGAGGACGGATATGAAATGCATTTCGCCACCAACCACCTGGGGCATTTCCTGTTCACGCTCCTCCTACTCCCCACCATCCTGGTATCTGCGCCCGCGAGGATAGTCAACGTCTCATCGAAAGCTCACATGATGGGTGGGTATGTTGCATTGACGCCTTACGATATATTATTTACCAAGGTTTTTTCCACGGATGGTATTACAAATTTTACATGGCTAATGTGGTTCTAATTATACACGATAATTGAAGGGTTTTGACGAGTTGCTTTTTCTATTCAAGCCGATTCAATGAGCTTTGAAGATGTGAATCTCACTACAAAATATTCGCCGATCCCGGCTTATGGAAGAAGCAAGCTGGCCAATATTCTCTTCTCTAATGCACTTGCTAAGAGGCTTCAAGGTGAGGTCTTCTGCTAACTACGTTGTGTACCTAATCGATAGTTTTCAAGGATTTAGCAGTATAAATCCACTATTGTTATATTTAAAGCTAAGAGTGTGCACATTTTAGTTCACATTGATTACAGAAACCTTTGTCGTGTACCGAAATTGGATTTGTTTGATGATGTTGGGAATCGCTAATAAGTATTGGAGATTTTCCTAGGGACGCGTGTCACGGTGTACAGCCTTCATCCTGGGGTCGTGGACACGGATCTTGGAAGACACCTTGACTCAGCGTTCATTCCTGGTATGCGCTGGCTCTACAAGAACGTCGGTTGGATATTCCAGAAGACCGTCGTGCAAGGCGCTCAGACGACGCTACATTGTGCTTTGGACGAAAAAGCGGGGAACGAAACCGGCTTGTACTACGAGTGAGTGTACTACATCATTGTTTGACCAGAAAAAAGTTTTGAAAAATCCACAGTCATGCAGCATGGCTATAAGAGCAAATTTTCGAAGTAAAATGTTTCCATTGAAAAACAAAAGCCTTAGCCTTAATATCCATAGAGAAAATCTCAAATATCAACCACGTTTCGTCATCTTCAAAGTGCTGCAGTTTGAGAACGGAATAAGGTAACGCAATTCTGACTTAACGATCGTATTCAGCGTGTAAAAACCTTTAAAATGAGGCGTCACTTGTCAGACTTTCATTTTGGGAATTTATGAATTTATGAACTCCCCCCCCCCCCAGACCCCAAAACCCCCCTCAGCGTTTGGATTTTTCAACATGACAGTGAAGTAAAACTTGAGATATCTTATTCCGTTATCAGATTAGAGCAGACTTAACATGAAGATCACATCAAGTAGGTAACAACCACGTTTCTTCAAATTCAAAGTGCTCCAGTTTGAGAACGGAATGAGAACCGCAATTCTGATTTCACCATCATGTTCAGCATAAAATCACCTTCAAAATGAGGTGCCACTTGCCAGAATGTTTCATTTTGGGAATTTACTCGCCGTCGGTGAGTTTCAGCGGGTCTCGATGGAGCTGAACTTTACAGCATGGAACGCGTCGAGTACATCTTCCTTCTACAAAACTTTGTTCTTATTGCCATGCTGCATGACTGTGGATTTTTATTGTATTTATTGCTTGTATAGCCAAATGAAATATTGCGAGTGGATTGTTTTGAAGCTGGAAGGATGAATAACTTGCGGTAGCTCCTGATCCTGTGAGTAGGTACTATACTGAGTTTCCCAGCTCCCAGAGGAAGTAGGTAACCATGTAGTTCTACAAACTAGACAAACAAATATTATGAATAAAGAAAGTGATCCCGTCGAAAAATCACTGATAATTGGGAGAACTGAGACAGAGTATAGCTAGTAACCACTTAACAGAATATCCCTGAATGTGGTTATGGTAACTTAGCAGAAATTGAGAAAATTCTAGAAATGTTGGTATAAATTATGGCTAAATGGAGGCTTCGTTTTTTAAGTACGAGTATTACAGGTAATGGTAGGGTTCGGGTAGTACTTAATTCATAGTTTTGCTTTTGGAAAGAGGGATTCCTAATGAAGCTGAGGATACAAATGAAGCCTATTGTTTAACCCTAATCATCTCGACTGGGAGTTGTGGCGCGCTCCTGTAATCCAGCTACTTGGAAGTCAGGCATTGAGGATGGTTTGAGAGCGGGATTCACTATGCGTAGGTGCGTCTGCGTTGACCAGGTGTCCGCACTAAGCTGGCCATCGACATGGTGTCATTGGAGGAGTCCGATATCACCAGGTTTCCTAAGGAGGGGCGAACCGGGCCAGGGGGGAAACCCAGCAGCCAAAAGTCCCCGTGGTTTGCAGTAGTGGGATCGCGCCCGTGAGTAGCGCCCTGCGTATAGCCCGCACGATACAATCGGACCAGTGTCTAATTTTTTTGTTACCCTTCGGAAAATTCGTAGTTTCTATAACCGAGCTTGATGGAAGAAATTTTGTTTACCGCCGAAATGAAGGCAATAAAAATACTTTTTGAGCGCACGTAATTTTGGACCGTTTCATTTTTGGATTTATGGGTAAAAACGTAAAGAGGTTCGCTATAACCAATTCCTCACACCCTACCATCACACATTCATGGATTAAAACTATTTAAAAACAATTTAAAAAATTACACAGGATAACAGGTACCTACTTATCTGTTGAGCATAAAAAAGGGAGTGAAATTTAAAATAATTTTTCCGATAATAACTAATCATATTCTACAATTTCCAGCGATTGTGCAGTTGCAACACCAACGAAGTATGCTACTGATGAAAACATGAGTGAAGAGCTCTGGGCCCAAAGCCTCGAGATGGTCCACCTCCCGGAAAATTTCGATCCGTTCAATCCCAAAAAGTGAAGACTCTAAATCGTATTTTTGTATCGTCGCATTAAAAGTTGTATTATCTTAATTTTTGTACCTATCAGTGCTTGAATTTGTCAGCATTTGAAATTTTATAGACCTTGATGCCAGTAAAAATTATATTATATGCTATGAACAAAGGTACAACCAATAAAAGCAAGGGCGCTATCGTCTCAAGACAATTTATACATTCCAAAATGCACACTTCTATCTCCTTCAAATGAGACGTACAGCAGCCCTTCACTAGTTGACCAGAAGTATCAGTTTGAAATGGTTCAATTTAAATTTTTCGAGGTAAAATGTTTTCAAAATTTTCAAATTTGTTTTGAACCCCAGTTGGGGCTAGTTGGAATCGTAATCGGAATCTTAATCTACGTATCTTGAAACGTAAACCCTCAAATTTTGTGGGGAGGGGGTGTAATAACGCAGTTTCCAATGGTTCATTGCCGAAGATAACAAACCAAAATCAACGATTTTTAGATTTTTATAAAGTT
Organism: Stenodema calcarata; assembly: GCA_963920205.1. Classification (NCBI taxonomy): domain Eukaryota; kingdom Metazoa; phylum Arthropoda; class Insecta; order Hemiptera; family Miridae; genus Stenodema; species Stenodema calcarata. The sequence continues at coordinate 9,031,286 of OY986054.1, forward strand.
AGGAAAAAAACCTTAAAACTACTGAAGACGCAGATTTAATCAGTGAGCCAAAACCGTTCAACCTGTTAACTGCATTGTCAAATGCCAAAATTATCAACTAGGAATGAACTAAAAGCCCTGAAAGTCTGAATATCTCACGATGGCTCATTGAATTGTGGTGCTTGAAAACCAAAATGTTTAGTTCTATATTTTCAGTGACGAAGATTACCTTGGACTTTGTTGACGGTAATTAAACTACGGTAATGCGGAATTATGTTGATACGCCAATGTGAACCGCCTATAAACAGACGCTATCTACCTATTAACCGGTCCGCGTGGAGGAGGAGGAGAATCGATGGAGTGACCCGGTTTCCCACTTATCCCCACCGTCCACTTCCATCCGGAATTCAGTTCTGACGAAAGGCCATCGCCTGAAGGTTGTTCGCAGTTAGAGATGGCTTATCAAGTTGATGGTGTATCAAAATAGCTAGTCGTAACACGTAAGCACGATACTAATACAGCAAACAGCATAAATTTAACTTAGTTGGAGAAACACTGAACCAATACATACAAACACGTGAGTAGATAATAAATGAGTCATTAAGATACTGGCTAGGTGAATCTTCTTGCAACATGTACCATGGTATAAGAACAAATCGACACCTGAGCGCACAAAGGGCCAAACTGCAATTTTTGGTGCAAGGGGCCAAACTGAAAACGGTCTCAAGGTCACAAGTTCAAAGGGCCAAACTGAAAATTTCAAAACTTGTTACTAGGGCCAAACTGCATCCACCTTAAAAGACCGAGGGGCCAAACTGCAAACGTTATTGCCGAAAAGCGTTCGTAAACGCTAAATGTAAATGTCGATTCTTCTAAGGGACAATGAATAAACATAGAACAACCACAACTAACAACAATCGTGAACATTGACCTCTCCGGTGCTTCACACTCCGCATTTGTTAATTTGTGCTTTTACTTGGTAATTTGCATTTTTCCTCCTCCCCGTCTCGTTTTCTTTTCGAATTTCGTGTTGTGTCGGTTGCCAAAGATGGTTAGAACCCGTGGGGGGAAACCCCGAAATGTTATTTTTACAAGCAGATCCCAGCTCATGGTTGATTCCTTCAACAGCTACGGAAGGAATCAGGTAAGTCGTGATGTTTCCACTTCTCTACAGCATTATGTATTAATATTGGAGCAACCTAAACGTCCTAGTTATCGCTCTAGATTTAGGCGACTCACAGTCTCAAACTGATGGCTTCAAAGATTTGCAATTAGGTCAGATGGCATCGGCTTCTGGACCAGACTGGTTCATTTCTGGTGGCATTTTGATCATTATTTTTATTTTTTTACCTACCAATGTACTTGTTATTTGGCTCACTGAAACAGACTGTGATTTTCCCCTAAGATCCCACAAATTACTATTCAATTTCAGTTGAAAATGACATTGAAAAATCTGAACCTAATCAAACGACGCCACCAATGCAGCTGTTGGTCCAAAATGGTGAGTAGGTCCCTACCAAGAGCAATGTAATGATGCATTTCCACGTTATTTTGACCTATGAAATTTTTGTAGTACCTAACTTATTTCCTCTCCTTATTTTGACGTCCTGCATTCTGCCCTTGATACAGTTGATTCTGAGGCGCAACAAAAGCCAGTTTTCGAGCCAAGCTCAAGCCAGTTTTCGAGTCAGAACGGTAGGTACCAGCCCCTTTTTTGGTAATTTTTATTCCTGTTGGTCCTCCTCATGGCCTCTCCTTGTACAATCTACATAAATAGGTGCTTATGATACCGTTGCAGAACCCAAGCCGGAGAGTAATGTGGGTGCTCCAATGCCCATAATAGATTTGGTGGGCTGTAGTTGGATGACGGATGAAGAACTAATCGAAAATTATGCTAAGCTACAAGTGAAGTGGGGTGAGTGGCTGTTGCTTCAACTTAATGAAATACCTAATGCTTCGTCGTCTTTCCGCTTCATTCCGTCTACTTCGAATTTTTCAGTGAACGGCGAAGGAGACAGCGAAAGTGAAATGCCAATCGATGACGATGCTGTTGTACCACCGATCCCAACAAGTGATACTGTATCTCAAGACAATGAAGATCATAATATGGAACAACTGCCGGTGATGGATGGTGAGTTGGAAATCAGGCACTTCAGCACGCACTTAGGGAGAGCTCAAGACAGTTCAGTAATTCATTCTCACGCTCATAGTTGTTACCCGACTGATTTTTTTTCATTTTTTTTTTTTTTTTTTTTAGGCGTTGGCGAACAAGACAACAACGATGTAACGTCGAATATTGTGGGAGCTGGTGGGAGAAGGCTGGTGGGAGAGAGTATCGCAGGGGACGGACAACAAAGAAATACCTGCCACAAGAATACGAATCCTTATCCAATTTGTACCGTCTGTACAAATCGCATTGTGCATCGGAAAATTATCTACCTGCGTCGGAATTCGTTTTCAGAAAGATTTTCAAAAGCGAATACAATATCGGGATTCACTGTCCAAAAAAAGACAAGTGTAACCTCTGTGTGAAGTTCGCAGCACAAGACGAACATACTCAGGAAGAGGAGCGTCTCAAAGAGCAACACGACCAAGAGAAAGATGCGATTAATAAGAAGTATGCCGAAGACCAAGCACGAGCTGCCGCCAATAGTTCATTCGAGTGTACGTCATTTGACTTACAAAAGGTGCTGAATACCCCGTCTGGCAAAAGTATCCTGTTCTTCTATGCTAGAAAGTACGCTGTATTCAACCTCACCTTCTACGAAAGTTCCACCAGAAATGGCTTTTGTTATGTTTGGGGAGAGAGCGATGGGAAGCGCGGGTCAAATGAAATTTGTTCAATGATGGAAATGTACCTCAACCATCGATGTATACATCGATGACCTCAACCAGCTGGATGCGAGGAAAACAACAAAGGAATTTGCCCTGTACTGCGACAACTGTGCAGGGCAACAAAAAAATAAAGCCATGTTGACAACAATTGCATACTTTTTGGAAAGAAGTGAGACTATTGAAAAGGTTAGTTTGAACTTCCTACTCGCCGGCCACTCAATGATGACGGCAGATTCAATGCATGCCGTCATTGAAAGAAGCGTAAGGAACAAGACAATCTACGCCCCCAGCGAATGGCCCACCATTATAGGCAACGCCAGGGTTTCGCCGTTTCCTTATTATGTATCCAAACTAAGTTTCGCCCATTGGAAGGACTGGAAGTCGCTCTCTGACAAAAAACCTATCAGCAAGAGAAATGGCAATGGATCAAAATTCAAAGTGAGTAGCGTTCAAAAAGTTGAGTTTTATAAAAGTTCGCTGTTTGATGGCTCATTCAAGGTCTACCACAGTGCTAGAGAGGAGGGGACGACGGCCCAATTTTGTGACAAAAGGAGCAGACGCGCCTTACCTCTGCACCCGAAACAGCTCTACTCCTCCGAGCTCTCGATCCCGATGAAGAAGTACAAAGATCTGACAACTCTATGTACCAAAGAGGCGATTCCTCAGCAGTACCACGCTGAATATTTTCGAATGAAAAATCAGCCCAACATCCGTGACGAACTCATTGAAACGGACGAAGAAGATTGAATACCTACCTACTCAAAACAAGTTCCTTCCACAGTTTGATAAGTAGTACGCTTCCTTCGTTGACAATTTCCCATTTTGAACGAATTACAATGAGATGAAAAGTTTTTTTGCAGTATTTATTAAGTGAAAGATGGCCCACCCCGCATATCTTAGTTTAAATGAGGTTCAAACTAAAATGGAACCAAAAGTAATGGTAACACCTAAGTATATAGTACTACAAGAGATAACTTAGTTATCTCTCGTACTTGGAGAGATGGAAAAATAATTTTTTATTATGTTCATCAACTATGAACTAATTTCAAGCGACTTCTCGGTGCGGAGAAAAGTTGTGAACACTAGGGCTAAACTGGCAGTTTGGCCCTTTGTCGCTCAAACATCTCAAGGTCAAATCGAGCTCAAAGGGCCAAAGTGGCTATCTTCCTAGTTATTATTTTTTCATAATAACACTGATTGCTGAAAGTACAAAAATGTTTTGGAGATCGATTCTACATAGATCATTCGATCAACTACAAAAGAAATCGCGTGGATACAGCTCAAGGGGCTTCGTTATTATTGGCTAGAGTTTTAGAAACATTATTTCCAAAAGCAGTTTGGCCCTTTGTGCGCTCAGGTGTCGAAATATGTATTTATTTATGCCGAAATGTATGTTTTCCTGTAAACCACAGACAGTTTAAATGTGTGATTCACAGGAGTTTTACTGTACTTCACAATGTCGTACCAATCTCCTGAAAAGGGATGATGGATCTATCAAACTATTTAAGTACCTATATGTCATATAGGCACTTACATATTTTGATAGATCCATCGATCCCTTTTCAGGAGATTGGTACGAGTACCATAATCGTACGAGTAAGACACTTTCTCCGTTCGTCAGTCGGTTTTTGCTTCCACTTCACGAATCATCCGAGTTACTTGAAACTTGGAGTATGATCCAACTTTACATCGGCACCCATAAAAATTCCCGAAATCGATCGTCAAAGGCCGAAAAAGTATAGGGTTAAATAAAATCAGGTTTATCAAAATTCCGTTTAGCAATTGAATTCAGCAATAATCCATCTCACGCGGTGATTAACCCCTTGAAAGATGTATTTTTCTGTGCATTTTTCAACGTGGGAGTATTGGATGACACCGACTATCCCCAATACTGATCTCACTTTAGGGAAAATATTTTCGCAAATGGGACCAGAAGTAAGAGAAATGGAGGCTTCATTCCTATGTAAGTATATAATCTCAAACTAATATATTGTTACCAACTAACTTGTGCAACCCATGGGATGAGGATTGCTCTAGTTATTATTAAAGTGACAGGTGAAGTTGAATGAGTCTTTGATTGAGAAAAATCTTCCTTGTAGTGAACTCGGAAAATGGGATTATTCTCCAACGGAAGATGCCGAAGCGACGCAAGGCTCGACGGAAAGACTGCAGTCATCACGGGATGCAACACTGGCATAGGGAAAGAAACCGCTCTCGAACTCTTAAAACGAGGTGAAATGGATCTTTTTCTCCTCCTTTTTTTATTGATAAAAAAACTAATACGATATCAATATAGTAGGCTCTGGTACTGCTCTGGCTCTGTTACGGCTTATGGTACTGAAATATAATAATATTAGTTAACATATATTTATTAGTTAACAGAGAACGCTGAAACATATTGTTCCGTCCCATGACTCATCAGAAGGGCTCGGATATTTACGTTTTTAAAAATACCAAATGTGTTACATAAAAATGTATTTATTTCCTCAAAATATGTGAACTTTGTAAAATATTTTCCAAAATATGTAAAGTAAAACAAACACCAAATTTAGGTGCTTCAAAAATCCGAAAACGAACATTCAGTTTGATACATAACGTACGAAAATTGCAGAATAATTAGTTTAGTTCGAAATTGTTGCTCAGAATGAAGCTTCAAATGTTGCAATTTGAGGCTGCGACGATCTGAACGGAGAATCGACTTGTAACGACTGAATGATCGTAATCGGTGCTGTGTTGAACGCTCGGATTTCATTGGGGCTGAAAGAGACAAAAACTTCAGCAGAGTCACCAGAACCGCTAAAAATATCGTCACTTAAGATCCCACATGGGCTAACTCACTTTTCCCAACTTTACAGGAGAGACAAAAACGGTGTGCCCATTGCCACACTGCCCAGGATTGGGGCGAGGGGTGCTGGGTTTCGAACAGACGACCTCGGCCACCGGCTGCGCCTTTTGATTTAATAATTAAATTTAATAAATCTAGTTTAGTTAATACCTACATACAATTTTCTATTTCTGAACCGCTGTCTGAACAGCAGATCTGTGGTGATATTCGAAATTCCATAAGCATTCATTTCCATACATGTCATTAGAAAGCTGTTGGCAAATTGCTCAATTATGGAAATCTTGTATTGTATGTCAGTTTAATTAACACAAATAGGGACGCCTTCCAATAGTCTTGAAAAGCAGTTTGTCTTTATTGAAGGCCTAGGTCTTGAAGTAGGGAAACGTCAACATGGCAGATGAGGGGGAGGCAATAACTTATGTTGATTTGTTGGAACAGATGAGCCTAGAAACAATGAGCTCGTTAACGAATACGGTTGAATCGCCATACAATAATTATAATTATTATAATTGTATGGCGATTCATTTAATGCTACTTGTGAAACAAGTCAGCCGGCTTCAATGGAGATTGGTTGATCGAGTCAGGTACCTCACAGCTCTCTATTTGTATTATATGAGTCGTATGCACGACTCGATCGTTCAGCAGTAAAAAAAGCCAATACTACGTTTAGGAATTGGAAATTCGCTGCAGGTGTGAGCACCACCCCACGAGATGACCACACCACAACCGGAGCAGCAACATGTGGAACTGTGAATGATCAAAAAGCATGTAGTACCTATTTGTGTGCAGATCTCAATGAGGTTGCTCTCATTGTCTAAATAATTCAAAAAATCAATTTTTTTTTAAATTGCCCCATTGTAAACTTGCTGTACAATTTGTGTTTTTTAGAGTACCTGTGTTGTTATACATTTCTCTGTATTTAACTGATTTTATTACAGGTGCGAAAGTAATTATGGCCTGCAGAGATGTAATTAAAGCGGAAAAAGCAGCAGCCGAAATCCGGAAATCAGTTGAAAATTTGGAAAACTGTGGGAAGGTCGTTGTAGTGGAACTTGATCTGTCGTCTCTCAAATCTGTCCGGGCCTGTGCTGCTGAAATCTTACTGAATGAAACACACATCCACCTTCTAATCAACAACGCAGGTAGGTTTGAAATCTGAATAATCGTCAAATCTTACTGAGAGATTCCAAAACGTTGTTGTGTGGAGTTTATGGTTGTTAGTAAGTTAAATGCTATGTTCAGGCATTTGGTAACAAATTATGAAGTAATTCATGATGGTACGGTAGGTGTGATGATGTGTCCATGGGGTTTGACTGCTGATGGGTACGAGATGCAATTTGGAACGAACCACTTGGGTCATTTCCTCTTCACACTGCTGCTTCTGCCAACAATACTCGCCTCAGCGCCAGCAAGAATAGTGAACGTATCATCTTTGGCACATACCTTGGGTAAGTAAATTTTTGAACGAATGCGAGTGTCTACGTGGTGCGTATATGGGTCGTTTCAAAATTATATGCTCTACGTATAGGGGGGTGCTTGAGTTTTGGTTTGGTGGTTCCGCAAAGGCTGCCGATTCTTGTCGAATCTCGCATTCAGGAAGATACACAGAAAATTCAACCGGCTCAAAAGACAGTCTGATATCCAATTACCTACCTATCCATGCAAAATGTAATCCTTAGTATCTCCCTACAATCCATTCTTTCTCCCTACAAATCCAAATGTTTCGATTAGTTGTAGGGAGAGAGGTTTTGGAGGTTATCATGTCATGCAGCACGGAGGTTAGAGATTTTTGTTAAAAAAATAATAAACACAACATCATGACAGTAGTATTCACAACAATTGATTATTGTTTAACTAATTAAATAGTTACCTTAATTGATCAGGTGGTTGTAGGGAGAGAGAACGTATTAAAATACTCTTGTGAAATCCTCACTTGTTGACTTCTTGAAAGCTACTACTGGCTTTGGATGAAAACGACACGTGGTGCTCTGACAGCTATATTGAAGCAGTGTGTCACAACACGAAATATCCTATGCTAGGGGTTCCAACTGTAGGCCCAAAGCTGTCACACAGGAAATGACCCATAGTTTTCAAACGTCCCATATTCCTCTTCAAGACTTACCCATTTTTTTCCCTTGTTTTCCAGTAAATTCAATGGAGTTTGATGATATCAACCTCGAAAAAAGCTATTCTCCAATATCAGCCTACGGGCGAAGCAAACTAGCCAACGTTCTCTTCACAAAAGAATTAGCTCGGAGACTAAAAGGTAAAACTCACCTCACTAAAATGTCGATGAAATTAAAATATCATATAAAACACTTACTATATCATAGGTATTTAACATTTACAGGAACGGGTGTCACATCGTATTGTCTCCATCCAGGTGTTGTGAGCACTGAGCTTACTCGTCATCTCGACTCGGCCTTCCTCTGGGGAGCGAGGTGGATCTACGAAAATCTCGGAAGATGGTTTCAAAAAACCCCAAAAGACGGCGCTCAGACGTCGCTCCACTGTGCTCTAGACGAACAGGCTGGAAAAGAGTCTGGGCTTTACTACGAGTCAGTTGAAATTCTTTGTTTCGAGATAAAGACCCGAAAACAAGTCAATCAAGCTCTGATTTGTATTTGACACTTGCTATAGTGGTGAAATGGTCACCCATGCAATAGACCAATGACACCATTGCACAATAGAAATGCAAACCAGAGAATTTAAAAAAAAATCCACAGCCATACAGCATGGCTATTTATAAGATCGAATTTTTGAAAAAATAACTTGTTTTATGTAATATGTCTCCATTGAAGAACATGATGTCCATGAAGAACATCTCAAGTATCAACCACGTTTCTTCATCTTCAAACTGCTCTAGTTTGAGAACGGAATGAGATATAGCAATTCTGATTTCACCATCATGTTCAGCATACAAATGGCATAAAATCTTTTCGGAAACTCGGGTTTTAAAAATGGCTTCAATTTCATCGAAAATTCGCTAAAACAGCATATTGAATTGGTGATTTCTACAATTGCTTCTCTTGTGCAATTTGAATTCATTGTACTTTTATCACTCAACTCTTCCAGAGATTGTTTACAAGTGGATAGTATGTACAACTCATTCAAATAATTGTGAGCAAGAAACGCTCCTACCTATTCGACAATGCAGAAGTTTCTGAATAGTTTGAAACCAACACTTAAATAAAGTTGTACCTCATATTTGGCCACGTTTGTATAATGTGGCAGCAGTTGACTGTATACTGGTACATTAACTACTTACCACGTTTGTCTTAAACAATAATATTCTTTTCAGTGATTGTCAAGTGGCGCCAACGACGAAGTACGCCGAAGATGAATCCATGGCGAAAGAACTGTGGGAGAAGAGCCTTCAGCTTGTGAATTTCCCAGCGGACGTCGACCCATGTATACCGAGAAAATCAAAATGATGTGAACGCGGATTGCTTGTGTCAATTGGTTATTACAATATTGATAATTACTACAATTGAGGACCAATTACTGTATAACTATTGGTAATTATCGGTAATAATAAGTAGGTATGTAAAGACGATTTAGGTACCTATGCACTTGAGAGATTGGTTGAAAGGGGTGAATGATACTGAAGAGAAATCAAGCTTTTAAAGGTGCTCAAATACATAAACGTATAAAGTATGAGCCAGAGGCTAGGCGTCAGGGGAAACGCAGGAAGCAGCGCTTCCCCACAAGAAATGAAGAATGTAGGTTGAAATTTAATGATGTTAAACAGTAAAACATTCAATTGAAAATTTGAATCACACGCTCATTATGCCATAGTTGCCTACTGCTACCTACCTTTGATGGTTGCTTTGAACCACGAGTCCAATGACAATGGCGGGCATGGCTGAAGCCAAGTCATCAAAGAAGAAAAAGAACCACGAACCTCTGATTACAGTGATTATCTACCAAATTGAAGGCCACTGGGGAACCGCAAGCTTCTAGCAAGGGCCCATGAAGCCACCCTACAACGTTAATCTGGCGCGTGCGTGTGTCATAGGCCGGGCCACAGCAGCCAGCTAGCGCTTCCAGTTGTAATACGGGAGGGTGGGGGGTGTTTGAATCGAATGCTGTACCCCCATGTCCAGAGCCAGGCTACGCTCCTGGCATGATGGTTCGTTTAAGGCCTATCCAACCTAAAATAGTTCCAAAAGCTGCACCACGTTGGGCTTCAAAATTGGAATGAATTGGAAATTAATTTCAAACAAATTGTAGCTTCCAAAATCGGTCATCTGCCTCATGAAGGAAAAATAATTTTTAGGCCAGTTCCTCAGAGAGGCAATTTCTTCCTCACCCTAGGTAAGGTGGCAGCAACTCATCGATTCACAGTACAGTGAATATCGTGGGTGGTATTAAGTACCTACTATAATGCTACTATTATTATAATCTCTTATTTTCTGTTTATATTTAGATATTTCCAATTCATTTGTTCGTAATTATTATCTATAATGGAAGTATCATACAATAATAGTAGCATCGTAGAGGTTTATGTATAGCCATTTTCTGTCAATTGAGTTATTGATTGGTTTATTGGGGTACATTGTGTTTTATTGTTTACTGTTTTATTGGGGTACAGTGGGTTTTATTGTTTACTGTTTTATTGGTTAATTATTTGCTGTTTCATTTTTTTTATTGTGTTACTGTTTTATTGTTTACGGTTTTATTTTACTGTTTTATTGATTTACTGGTTTTTATTGGTTAACAATTTTCTATTTAGTGGTGATTCTGTTAGTGGTCCTGAGCTGACAAATAGAGGTTTCGTTTGCAGAACGTTTGGGTTTTGTGTATTTTCTTTCCCCCTGAAACAGAGCTGGCGGTCTCACAGGGTCACAATGATTTGAGTTCGGACAGTACGACGTACCTTCATGTTTAATGCAAAATGTTACAGTTACCTACCAATTGGTAGGTTATCCGAATGCAATTAATCATAAAGAAGGTTACTGGAAGCTTCCTACTGAATGAGGTATGAGCATGAGAAAAAAAAAATTAAAAAACCGACTTGTTTTCTTATTTGAGTTGCTAATGCACGTAAACACTAGTTTCCACGTCAGAAAAAATTCACAGGGATCGTTGATCACAATTGAAATTATATTGATTCGAAACTTGGACGTAAAATGACGTACCGGAAAATTCAATTATTCGCACCAATTCGTGTTGGTTTTCCTGTAAGATGATTCCTGGTTCTAGCTTGAATAGGTACCACTACTTTTCAAATTCTGAAGAGCTATTTTTTGCTCTCAACTATTTTTGTTTTGAGTCAAATTTATAAATGCAACCAAACGTTCACGTACTTAATGTTATTAACAAGGAACATGTTTTACCCTTCACGTCTGTTACGCTGCTACTCTATTTCTATGCTAGGTAATCACACTATGAAGCTGTAATTTGGTTTGGACTTCCAATTTAAGCAGTGTAGGGCCGGGATCGGCTGAGTCGATCGTGAACCGAATTAAACTGCCAAAACCACTTGATTACTTGAAGACAAAATATTTCGGACAAAATTGTGAAATGGGGAATTCGCGTCAATTGTCGTCAATTATCATCCTCCTACTGCTTAGTACGGCCATAGATTACGGCCAGCAATAGGTATTCATTTTAAAAAAATTTGCTTCAGGAGAAAACTTCAAAAAAACACCGAGCTCTGATTGAACGATTGATTGAATGAGAAATGCCGCGAAAATCGAGGGGACCGTACGACGTCACATACAGGACGAAAACGTGCCCCTGGACTGGGGATGAAAACCGGATAATCGATTAATTTGCCCCAATCAATCGATATTTAGCAACCGATTATTTTGCATTAATCGGTTATTGTTACTGATTAATCGGTTTTCGAATACATCAGGATTTTGAAGGAAGGAGGTAGGTACCCTTCATCCACGGTGATATCCTGTCCATTATTTTTACAAGGAGTCCCAAAAAACTACTTTTATCGGTTCCGAATAAAATTATTTGGCTCCGATGTTCCATCCCTACACTGTTCGTTGTGGTCAAATGATCAGTTTGAACGCATTAGCGAAGCCAGCGCTCCAGTACCAAGACTTGGCAACGCTGATATAAGGATACGAGCTCATGGGTTAAATCTTAAATATATCCCTTATCGTATCTCTTTTCTGTGGCCTATCAGTTTCTGATTCCCGCTCTTTTGTTTTATTGGGTTGTTATTGTTTTTTTTATTGTTACACACCTTAAACTTCAATCGCGCGTTGGATTCCTCATAATTTAAATTAGGTAATTAAATAATTTGAAGAAGCGCTCGTTTGATCAAGTTGTGATATTACTATAAAATATGCACTGGTTCGTGTCGCAATAACGCTAGCCGTCCCGCAATGTGCTGAAGATAGTGTGATTGTCAGTACGTCTGTGAAAAAGTGGAATTTCGCAGTCGTGTTTCCTCGATTTCCCTCTGCTTCTAGTGAATCATGAAATGCATAATACCAGAAATATCTTGGCATAATCGCGATCCCGTGCTAAGTGTTGATATCCAGGTCAAAAACCCGGATGAAGGATTCTACCGGCTGGCCTCCGGAGGGACGGATACCCATGTCTTGGTGAGTCCGCCTTTCTTTTCATACTCGTGCGTTCTTCATTACATGAAGAATCCAAATTTTGTATTCGACCAGACAAATGTGGTTATTGTCTCCAATGATTATCTCCAGATTTGGCACGTAGTCCGGAAAGATGATGGAGCTATCCAGGTCGACTGCGTCTGCGATCTTTCGCGACATCAGAAAGCCGTGAACGCCGTCAAGTTTTCACCCAACGGGAACTACCTGGCATCTGCTGACGATGGTAATGTTTTAGATTACTCTAGCGTACCTTCAAAGTCTTTAATTCGTCATTTGAAGTAGGTTCTTACATAGCTAGTGGACTCTGCCAAGATATCGATCATTGGCTGCAATAGTCTCATATCTCCAAATTTGATGCTTCGCGGTAATCAAACTTTGAAAACCATTTCAACTTTGAAATGTTCACTAAGAATTTCACGAAGCCAGTTTTTTAAAGCTCAGAAATTATTCGTGAAATTCGTAGCGGAATATTTCAAAGTTCGAACACCCCGAAGCATCAAATTTGGTGATAGGTATGGTATTATGTTCTGCATGATTGTGTACATTCGATTAGCCTATGTCGCCTCAGTTGGTCGCATTCCAATGAATACTTAGCCCAGGAACTTTGAAATGCTCCAACACTAGTACGTAGTATTAAATTGGTCTGAGGTTTCACTTTCCACTTCGTTTCCAAGGCATTGAAGCCAAAAGACCCGGAGAAGTTTCAAGAACTTGAAATGAGATTCTTTCACTATTGACGAATGTAACACCAAACACGAAAGTTCTGATTGGCATGCCTGAAGTAATTGCATTGCACTTATTCACTCCCACAATTAGTTATTTTTTCGTTTTTATTATTTTACCACGTTTTAGGCGTACAGTATAGTCTCACTATATTTTTCAGAATCCTATGTCATTATTTGGAAGAAGCGAGAGGAAGCTGACGCGCCTGAACTGGATGCTGCTGATAATAGCAGCACCCCAGAAAATATCGAACTCTGGACGCAATTCAAAATCCTTCGAGGTCACCTGAACGATATCTACGATCTCTGCTGGTCCCCTGACTCATCCCAGATCGTATCAGGCTCAGTGGACAACACGTGTATAGTTTGGGATGTTATGAAAGGTATTGTTGTGCGCTGTTCCATTTGTGTTGCTCAAGTGCCCAAATTATCACTGTACTAAGTCTTCTTCTTTCTTCACTCGTTCTTACCTACGAAAGAGACGGTCACAGGAAAGGACGGTTGAGTGAGAGCTGTTTTATTTCCCTCAGGAGCGGCTAAAGGATATTGCAGTTTTAAAACAAGCTTCTAACTTTGATCTACATTTAAACCTCGTATTCACCCATATTTGACCCAATCTAGGCTCGCATTGCTTCAATCGGGGGTTACTTTGCCGCCCCTGTAATACTTCTCAATGCTACGTTCTGGACGTAGGTGGTGTAAGTCATTTTGAAAATGTCCTGATGTCCGAGTTTCTGTGTGTATCAAACTTTTTTCGCGAGTGGCATTTTTCAATTGCCCACCTCATTATGAATATCTACCAAACCTAATTATTAATTTTCGATTTCAGCTAAAAGATTGAGTATTCTATCTGAAGCAAAAAATTTCGTTCAAGGCGTCAATTGGGATCCTGAAAACAAGTACATTTCTTCGATCAGCAATGATGGGTGAGATACTTTGCATTTTGAATTGATTGAAACCTCTACAATTCAAAACCCCACTGACAATTGAGATTGACTCCAAGATGAGAGTTTACCTGTTTACTGTGATGATTGACGGGTGGATCTGTGGTCTCATGAATTGTTGTGATTTTGCAGAAAGTGCCGGATCTACGACAGTAAAACTCACAAGATGATATTTAGCACTGGGCGGTGTCGGCCTCCCGGCTCGAAATCTGAGGACAAAGCGGTCAAGTTGTTCTACGACGATACTCTTAGAACTTTCTTCAGGCGGTTGGAATTCAGCCCTGATGGGTTGCTGCTGTCAGTTCCTGCAGGACTTTACGAACCTCCGGAGGGATCGAGCGAAGTTAAACAAAACGTCACTTGGCTTTTCACTAGACGCCAACTTAATAAGTGAGCATTCTCTAAGTTTGTGGTAGATTTAATGTAAACGTCTAAAGAGTTTCATTGAAACGATTCGTTGTGATTTTCCTGCAGATGTGTGCTGTATTATCCGCACGGGAGAGACCCTTCGATGGTCACTCGATGGTGCCCCATTAAATTCCAATTACGACCCAATGCTAAACCATTGATCGACCTTCCTTATAAGATGATATTAGCTGTTGCCACGAAATCGTCAATAACCCTCTACGACACGCAGTACGCTGTTCCTATTGGTCTGGTCTCAAACATCCACTATACCAAGCTCACGGATCTCACGTGGTGAGTTTGTCCTTTCTTCCCGTTTTTGTGACTATAACCATTTATGTATATTAATAATATAATATATCGTCGCTTAAGATCTATCATAGCCTATCTCAAAAACGGAGATTTTCAAGAACAACAAAAAACTGATTGGCAACTCTATCTATCATGATAATGTACTTTTTAACAATGCATATTAACGTATACAACTCTCTGTAGATATGTATCTTTGGAAACTGTTGAGGTAGGCCATTATAGCGGGAAATCAAATGATTTGAGATAAGCCAGTATCACTTCTTCGCCTTTTTCTCCGGTTTCTAGTTGAAGTGTCCCGAACCCATGGTACCATCGCACGGGTAATTAGAAAATTCACAAAAAACCAGTTCAAACTCAAAACCTCATTTTTTGAGATGGGCCATGATAGAACTTCAGCGTCGATTATCAGATTATATATTAGTAATAGTAGAGAGTGAACACAATTGGCGGGAGGAAGGTAGAACAGTTAAAACAGCCCAAGTTGAACTTTCGAAGTTGGAACTTTGAGGTTGAGTAAGTTGTAGCGAGGTTTCAAAGATTGTGTTCCATTCATTTATTAACACGATTGTGTCTGTAGAAAATCTTTTAACGATATCAGTGTAAGTAACAGTACAAAGGTACTCAGTGACTTTCTGGTCCATTCTGTTTTCATCTCTATCCATCCGTTAAGTGGGTGTACTTGGTCGGGGGCTTCCCAACCGACCCCCGGGGGAATAAACTCAATCAACTAGAACGGAATGAATTCAGTGAGTTGAAGATACACAGAAATAGTGAGGAAACATCTTGTCATTTGAGTTATATTGTGATTGTGGATAGAATACACTCATTATACCGTTTGCTCTTCTTCAGTTGTTTCGTCAAAATTGGGCCGGAATTTGGAAGATAACTTTTCGAGGGAGTCGGTTGGGACGCACTATTTTTAATTTCGCCGTCATACCCTTTCATTTTTGCACCCTTGGGAGTCGTATAATTTCAGTTTTCAAAAAATCTCCCTTGCTCTCTTATCCCCAGTAAAGGGCCGTCTTAGATGCATTCCACCCATGGGTGGATCCAGACTTTGGTGGGGGTTGATGAGGGTCGTAACCTTATCTCAAATACGTTTTTTAGCTATTTAATTTTGTCTAATGAGCGTTGAGGGAATCACTGACAATAACTGAATTTCAACCAAACTCCTGCTTGTACATCAGTAGCGTAGCCAGAAACTTCTTACTTTTTTTTGACAAACAGGGTACTAAATAGAGGGTTTTATTTTTCATAACACTTTTCATATGACTACCTGTCTATTTCATATTCACATCCTCCGGCAGTCCGGTACAGTCGCAGTCAAGTCACGGTTTTGAACGCTCGCAGGGCGACCTGACGGGCAGTGACTTGACTGCGACTGTACCGTGCCCTTGAGTGGGAACGCCTTCACTGGAAACCCACGGAAGCAATCTTGACTGGACTGTCTCTGACTGTGATCTGATCGTCCCGTGACTGTTGGTGTGAATCTACCTTAAGAAAACCATTGTGTTCGGGGTCGGAGTTGCAGCCTAGATAATAACAATGGGTAGCTTATATACTAATTCCCGAATCAATATAAATCGTACAAATTATTAATACAAAATTTCCCTCCTATATACATGGGTTCACTCCAAAAGAAATGATATATTTACATAAATAAGTAAATATATAAATAACTTCCCCCTAAAATAAAGTGCCTCCCCATGCCCGTCATACCTGATTAAATGAGTGAGGTGAAATACTTGTTTGATTTGTTTTTAAAGACAATCAGCGATTCCTCGCTACCTGTCAAGGGCAGGGAGGCAAAATGAGATTTGAACCGCAATCCCCCCCATCGTCACACTGAGGTTTCTTTTGAGCTTCCCCCGACAGTACACCTTGTAAGCGAAAATCAAACTAGTGTTTTCAGCAACCTTCCTCAAGTCCAGCACTTCAAACTCTTTGAACATTTCCCAAGTAGGACATCTAACCGGTTTTTCAAGTAAAATCTTAGTTAGCCTTTTCTGAGTTATCGATGGTATAAATCACCCTCAGATGTCTTGAATAGTTGATTCATCATTTCCCTAATAAATGTGTCGTTGGTTATGTCCAGGTCATCGGACGCCACAGTTTTGATCGCATCATCTACCGACGGCTACTGTTCCATTGTTACATTCACCCCTGGAGAGCTCGGTGAACCATTCACGGAACCTTCAACAGTCACACCAGAGATATCAAAGAAACGTTTGTAGGTAAAACTTCCTCGTGGTTTAAAAAAACCCTATCAATTATCACCTATAGCGGGTGTCAAATTCAAGTTGACCTCCCCCTTTGTACACCCTAAACTACTGGAAATAGGAATCGAAGTCAAATATAAACCATCACAATTTGTTTTGATACACTGCTAAGTAGTGCAGGGGTGATGACAAGTACTTTTTTGTGTCACCATCAAAATTGCGCTCCTAATATGCTTGGTGTGCACTGCTGAATATGTCAAGCTATTAATCCGTGAAATTTAGTGTATAATCACGAAATTAAACTAATTTTCCTTCGAAACCGCTTATTTTTCCAGTTCTGTGGTTTTAACCAGAAACAACTGTCTCCAATCTCCTCGTTTCCGTTCTACTTTCGTTGATTTTCTCCTGTGATTTCCAACTAAAATGGTATTTTAGCGTGCTTTCTAATACAGCTACCATTAACACTCTTTTCTGAAGTGTCCCTATATTTGATTATATTTTATAGTTAGATACGCTGTGAATGACATACTGGTACAATAAATAATCATGGATCCAAATGATGGAGACAAAACAGAAGAAAAATCGACGAATGTCGAATTGAACGTCAAGTTTACTGGAGAACGAAATTTAGATCACTGAATGAATGAATGTATATTGCACTTACGTGAACAAAAAATTTGGCTGAAGTTGAGTGACAATAACGCCTGATTGTTGATCTATTATTTAAGATTGCTGTATCCTAATCACGTGAGTAGAGCCGGCACCGACTAAGTATGCTCATAATGATCGAAATATATGTTCGAAAAAATGGTTGCTTTTGAACCAATTCCAATGGAAATTATCATTGAGACTAGAAAACAGTGAAATCTCATCGGATTCGATTCCAACCATTGTTGGTTTATTTATTACCAGGACCTACTAGCAACCACTGAAATCCAATACTCTTGGCAATTATAACTTATTAGTAAGCTGTTTCAGGAATGTTCTCGGTAACTTCGTTTGTTCGAATTTCTGCGTTCGGTTTAGCAGAAAGGGCGGTAATAATTGCATATTATAAACACTCACTTTCTTCAGCAGTGTTTCGTTGAAGGAGTCCAAGATATTGTCGACTCGTTTTGTTTTAAATTGGTACGTACCATTTAGAAATGATTGATGTCATAATAGTAAGATTTTATTAATCGATAAATTATACAAAAATATACTTGCATATTATTTTAAACTACACCAAAATCAACTTATGAATGCTCGTTGTTGAGCCAAACTCGTGAGCTCTCTGGGGAAATTGCGTTGAACTTAAATTCATCAGGCTCTTCACTATTTAGGGATATTTGAAATCCAGTACTCTGGATTTCAGAATTGAATAATTCCAGGATTTCAAAATTGAAGTAGGTACAACGAGCACTTCTTACAGTGGAATGGTTTGACAAAAGTCAGGTTGGCAAGTTGTTGTCAGCTTGGCCGCTAACATACTTTTGTGTAGTGATCTCATGACCAAAATCTTCATATAATATTAATAGTTCTTCACGAAATCGCATTATAACGCCGTTTTGTATGTATTCAATCGATAACGTCTTTCAGTTTTAGAGGCGGACACAGGGGAGGTCGTGGGCGTTATTGCACAATGGCCACATACTTTTTGGCAGGATATCTCGGTTTACTAGAATCTGATGATTGATCTTGAATAAAATCACTCTTTTCTTGTACATCAAGCCAACTAAGAAGTTTGTGGTCTTCAACTACGATCAAGTAATATATAATTTCAACATCCTTCCAAATTTGAACCTAATAGGAGAGTTGTAGTCGATTTCACTGATCCAGTGCGCACTGTAATTTGATCCAGATTAGGCTATGAACCTCATGACACTCCCAATCAAAGTCTGCATCTGCCCCTAGTCAGTTTTCTTATTTGGTAAACATAATTTCGAGATTGAAGTTTTCGAGACCCAATTAGTTTCAAACGTGGTGTATCAGATGTAAATAGTAAACTCTTTTAGTGAGCAATTGAACTTCTTGGAAAAATACAAGAATCGATTTATCCTGAGAGTGTTACACAGTTCCAAGGGCTGGTCTGAATTTTTAAACCGTTTTTTCTCTTTTTGGTGTTATAATAATAAATAATACTTCCTTTGGCTTTGTGTTAAAATAAGTCGTGGTTTTTTAATGTGAAGAGTCATGGTACAAATTTTGTTGTAAATAAGTTAACACCAACCTACACTGACGTCACACAGTGTTGATAACCATTGTGTACCCAGCAGGGGTATTTCGCTGTAGTAAATAGCTAGTTAGCAGAGGTATAAGGCCTAAAATCAGGATATAACCGTAGTAAGGGATGGGCGGAGTGGAACCAAAAGGCCACAACCAAATCCCCCGGCGGGTGGCGTCGCGGATGTGGTGACTCAAGATGGCGACTGTCGTGATCCATGTCAATGTTGACAACCATTCAGCTTTCAGTACCTGCACATACATGCAATAACGTCACAATTACCAAACCGTTAATAGGGTGTAACAAATGTTCATGACAAACTTGGAGGTGCCACAAGCAATGTGAATATGAAATGCTACAGTTGCAATGGTGGTTCATAGGTAGGAGCTCAGTTTGAATTGATATTTATTCTTGGGACTCCTTTCTCCATCCAGAACAAACTAAATGAATTATGTACTGTACTGCTGTGGGGACATTAATTTTGATATGTTTGCGTGGGTTGTTGCAGAGGATTTTGGCTTCCATAGCCTGTGTCAAACTCCACAACTGTTTGTTGAGTAATGCATTGATTGACTGGGTGGTGTGAAAATAACTACCTTTTAAAACTTAAAAGTAGATGTACTTATACTAGTTCTGATTAGAAACATTGATTTATAATTGGCATTTGTGTGGCTTGAGAAGATACAAGCCTGCACGTGAGGTGTAGGTGGGTATTTTATGAACTTGATGAAAATTTTTCTTGCTAACATTTGTCAGAGCAAGGTAGTTGCTGATCGTTTGATAAAACGTTATAATAATAGTCAGTCAGAATCAGTCAAGGAAATTAATTTTTTGCATGAGCAGTGAAGATTCTTGCGGCCCACATCCCTAAGCTCAATTCTCTCAATAATCACAATTGATTCCTCAGTGACATTGATGTGTCCAAATTGAAATATATCGGTTGCGTCCATTTACTAACCATGCTACGAATTAACATAAATTGTGCCATTTTTATGAGGTCCTCTGACTATTTCCTGCACCGTATCAAAACAGCAGCTGCTGCAAAATCTTCATTTCATCATAGCTGAGTATGACATCTTTTTCAAATTGTTTGAAAAGGGTTGCCTTTGCATGCAATTGTCAAGTCAATGAAGCCTGGAGACACAGTGAAATGGTGAAGCTTCCTTTAATTGTACTTTCTCTCGGATTTTTTAGTACTTCTCTCACGACACTTGAAGCTTTACACGACAGCGATTGCTTTCGCGTTATCATCATAAGACGAACTGATGAGAAAATCCTGCTGTTTTGGAGAAAATTGGGTCGATAGTGTCTCCATACAAATTTTCAATTTCGATAGTTCATGATTTGCTGTTCCTAGTTGTTGTTGAAGGGTCTAATTTTCCTTTTTCAGCTCCACATTTTCACTGATGGTAAATAATAACTCAGCAGGACGCCCACTCGAATTGTACACAACACCACAGGATTTATCATTTTGCTCTTGCGTACCGTGTACTGATTTTTCTTCAACGTAGTGCTCGATTTCTTGCGAATTCGATTGATCAATTTGCTTCAAATGTTTACAGGAGTTCCGTATGTCATCTCGTGATTTTCGAATGGTTGACAAACTTCAACTGGTAAATGAAAATTTGGAACTGCTTCGGGTTTTTGATGTTGTTTCAGAAGTTCACGTTTTAAATCCCGAATGTAGTCCTCATTTTTGTCAATATGGGCCAAACATACACGCGGATATTCAGTATTGAACGGAAATGTTTATTTACCCCTATGACTTCTCTTGTGACCGCTACCATGGGAGCCCTGGTAATCCAAATTACGGAGTCCACTTCCGCCCCAACCAAAACTATTTTGTTACTTTTCCGTTAACTGGATGAAATTTCCGCGAATCGCTCTTCAAAAATCTGTCAACTTTTCTCCCCCAGAAAATGAGGCTAGGTGGCGTGTCCAGAAAGTGTACTGAGGCTCTCACGACCGAAGGGAATATTTGTTTACTTGTATGTTGGCTACGCTGCCGTATACCTTTACTCCTAACCTTTAAAACAAGACCAGAATTAGTTAAGTACGTTGAAAACTTTGGTCGCATGAATTTTTCTTGTTAAACATCGAGTATGCCGCCAAGTGCGACACTATCCTTTGCTTCCACATGCGATTTTTAATGAGGTACGAACAGTTTATGGCGAAGGCCATATGACTCCTACCACTGTTTAAAAGTGGTGTAGGGCGTTTAAAAACGGCCATGAGAATGTACATGACGATCTGAGGAGTTCCCGACCGTCGATTTTGACTGACGACATTGTGAAAAAAGCCGAGAATGCGGTCCGTGCCGATCGCAGGTTGTCTCTGGATGAACTTTTTGCAATGTTTCCGCAACTGTCGAGGTCTGTGCTGCACGAAAGAATCACAGAAACACTCGGATTTTATAAACTGTGCGCAAGATGGGTCCCAAAACAGCTTACTGAACAACACATGTTGAATCGAGTGCAAATCTCCAGAGAGTTTTTGGAACGCTATGAACTCGAAGGTGATAATTTTCTCAAGTCTATTGTTACTGGAGATGAAACTTGGGTTGTACAATACATATACGCCTGGAACCAAGAGACAGTCCGTCACACCAGTTCACTCTCAACCAAAAAGTTCAAAACCACCATTTCAAACAACGAACCATTGAACCATTGAACAAATCATGGCATCAGTGTTTTGGGACCACAAAGGCATCGTTGATTGAATATTTACCTCAGGAAGAGACCCTAAAAAAATTGAGGAGAGCTATTCAAAATAAAATGAGGGGTCTGTTAACAAGCGGAGTCTGCCTGCTGGACGACAACGCCAGACCCCACACGGTCAATGTCACAAAGCAATTTTTGGACTCATTTGGATGGACCCCGACCTAGCGCCTTCAGATTACCATTTGTTCACTTCCCTGAAGAAGCACATGGGTGGAAAAAATTGTTCAACGAGGTGGTGACTATGTAGAAAAATAGCGCACAAATATATGAAGGGTACAGGGGAAGAAGGGTACGATTCCAAAATTGGAAAATGTTCAGGAGAGCGAAAACTAACTTAACCATCTCATGCTACGTTGCCAAGGTGTGATTCCCTGCAAAAGAAAGAATAATAATAATTATTATTAATATTAATGAATAATAATGAATAATTATTACTCAACTGAACTCGGAGAAAAATTTGACAATAATCAGATCTAAGAAGATAACTGGGCTAAAAAAATTATCAACTATTCCAAACCAACATGGAATGAAATCGTTTTTCACTAGTACCGACCTACCACGTGAAACTACTCCCAGAAAGCCTCTAGAAGGCATTGAAACCTCGAAATCGACAAATAGTGGAATTATACCCTTCATATAAATGTAACCACATCATTTTTTTTGTAATAAATTGTTTGAATCCTACAAAAATTGAGTACACTTACTTGTTGGACACGCCTCGTACTTAGTTGCAATACCTGCGTTGCACAGGATCCTGCTTGGGTTTTTCTACTCCTGGATTATGATAATTTGTAAAATAAAATAGAGCTTTCCTATTCTAAGTATTAGATGGCGGTCGCTATCTATCTCTATTGCTCCTATTTTTCAAATTCCAATTGCCCAAATGACTTACTATAAAAATTAGTCGCAGATTAAATTTTCCACCACCTTTGCTGGACTCCTCAAGTTTCATCTCTAATTTGGATGATATAGGTTTGACAACCACCATAGAACACATACCTGCTCTGTGAGGGAATGGAGTCGATTGGTCCCAAATATGTGGCATAAAGCATACAATTATCATGGTTTTGGGGTGCAGGCCCGCACCCAGTCTAGCTGATTCATAATAAAGCATCGAGTTTTCTTTTTGAAAATTTCTGTTCAAGTTTTCTGTTGACCAGTGATATTGAAATTGGTAGATGCATTCAGTTCAATTTAGGAACTTTCGAATATATGAGGGAATCACAAAAACCCACTTCGTGAAGTTGATTCGCATTAAATGTATTTTACACTAGTACAGGTAGCATTTACTTAGTTTGCAAATATGAAGCCGAATTCAGCAACTGCGCAAGAATTGTGGTGAAGAGCGACGAATATTAATATCACTAAGGAATAACCACTTGAAAGTACTCAATTGATACGCAACCGTGTTTCTAGAGTAAATTGACCTAAATTAATTTCATTTGATTGTTTTTAACATATTCTCTAATACTAGCGTAGGGCACTATACGTTGGGAGTCTTTATTTACAGTGATTTCTTCTTCCCTCGGCCCGTCATTCACTATAATGGTATCTGGAAGATCAACTTTGCTCTTGGCGAAGACGTGTGTTTCTAAATCGGGGGCTATTTCCATTTGACGAGGGTTGATTTGGCCGCAGGGACCAGGCATCCGGTCACACAGGTTCTTGAGGGGAGCGACTGATAACGACAGGTACTCCTTGAGGTAAGCGAGCTCCTGAGGCGATAAGACGCTCTGATTTTTGAACACCCACAACGAGTAGAGCTCGATCTTGTCTAACCGCGTTCGCAGGTACGACCGTATGAGGAATCTGATTCTTTCGAGTTCCTGCCGGTGGATGATGGAGCGCAAATCCGTTTTTTGGAGTTGCAAAACGTTCTCTTCCATCTGGTCGATCTGTTCCATCATCACTTCGACGAAGTCCGCTTTATGTGGGAGGATGTCGGGGGACAGCTTCTCATTGACCCAGGCCTCGGCTATTGTGTCGAGGACGGCTTTCGCAGTTATGACATCTTCATCTTCGCCTTCCTCCTCTCCAAGAAACATTTCCTCGAGGTTGGACATCTTGATAGCAGGTCTGAAAATAACGGAAAACACAATGCATCAGAACTAATGGAGCCTTCAATTCTAAGAGCTAACATCAAAGCAGCTGCTTTTCAATTACATTGTGGTAAACTGTATACAGACAGAGCAATATGAAGCAGTAGTTATATTGGAACTTTGCTTGAGATAAAAATAGGATGTGAGCACTTTTTTAATTTTCTTTTCGAAAGAAGATGCCTCCAAAAGGGCCAAAGTCAGCGCTCCAAGCGGCCGTTTCGCAGTTGTTCAGCTTGGCAAACAAAATATTTCAAAAGCTCGCTTCTTTCTTGTGAAATGTCACTTTAACCAGAATGAATTTTGACCTGAAAATTTGTCCTTAGGGGTTTTTAAGGGCGCTAAAAACGAATTTCCGACCCATTCGCGCACTTGATTCTGAAAAATTTCTGAATGACATCAAGTACTTGAAATGGACGCTACTCAGCAGTTAGATCCTCTGGTATTTTTTTGGGAAGGGGAGGAACGTTAATCTAAGTAATTGTAAAGGTGACAAATTTCAACAGGATCACATCGTTTCTGTTCCACCAAGTGTGATCAACTCTCTGAAACAGGATAAACAGGATTGTTCTCTTGAACAATTAATTGATAGGGTTCATTTTATTATAAATACTGCGATGTGAGGGTCAAAAAGCGTCTATAGTAAGGAGAACAGGTACATCGTCTTCTAGACCTGACTCAGATCTCTTCTAACCGGCTGGGAATGGAACCGATAATTTGAGAAGTCACAATAAATTATTTCAACTCAGGTCCTACCTTGGATTCTGTATAGCGTCCCATCATTGACTAAAATCCCCCACATCTGATTGTCCGACATGTCGCTAATGACAAACGAACACCATTCGAGATCTCGATACTGATAATTTCTTATTCAGGGCTTGAATTTATCTCGATCGGTAGGATTCGAAAATTCATAGCTCATCCTCTACTTCTATCCAATTCAATGGGCTAGTCTCATCAAACCATAGCGAGTATAATTCATAATAATTTATAGTTGCCTAGATTATAAAGTGTTAGTTATATGATAATCATTTTCCAACAGTTAAAATACCTGTATACTTACCCCAATCAATGATTACTACTCGCAAAAAAACTGCTCATGCAGTTGTCAATAACAGGTATAGAAGGCACTCACAAGAAAATAATCACCGTAACAATGTACTGTACTCCGAAAAACTAAACTGCTGATTGTACGAACCGATCTCAGGAGGGTGGCCCTCAATAAGGCAAGTATCTTGTCTCTAAATAACACAAGTTCACAAGAAAAAGTGAAATACCGACTCTACAGGTAGGTAATGACACCATCATTTGCAAAACTTCTCGGCAAAACCCTTTCCATATTCTGATTCGGGAGGTGACACTTATTCAGGACCGAACAGCTTAAAAAAAAAACAGCTTTTTTAAGACGTCAAATTTCTTAAACAATTGAAGACTGGAGGTGCTTTGGTTCATGAATCTCTCTAAACCACTTTCTATGTATATTGGGCTATTGAACGCGGATATTAACTCAGAATTGAATTTCTCCACTTTTTTGGGGCGTAGGTACATAAACTTCAAACGCTTCTTTTTTTGCACATAACAACTAATATGAGTTTGGTATAGTGTATCCTCCCCGACCGATTTTCAATCTGGGGGCTGCTTTTTAAACCGTACATATTCTATTTTCAATAATTTGTGACACCTTTTGTATTTTATCGGATGTGTTTGGCCCCCAGAGCCTGTGCGTGGCGCCAGAGCAAAAACACATGGATAAGGCGTCACCTCCAAATGCGGCCTGCGCGGATGGGCTTCTTCAAATGATTATAGCTTCTTCACGCGGCTGCATTTCGATCGGGAGAATTCGATATAACAGACCTCAAGCTCTGTTAAATCGAATTGGGGATCGAGAAGAGTTCCGTCGACTGCGCATGCTCATTGACATGTGTTTTTACGGCAACCTCGACTTTTCGACGACGAAAACTCACGTACCATTAATACCCCTAGTTACCACTGGTACCTCTAGCGCTCCCAACCTTCTACTTTACCATACTGTTTTTTCAATTGATTTACTGAAATAAATCTACCAATTTTCCGATTCCGTTTGTTCAATAATCTATAATCATTCCCGTGCAAGCAAACAGGATGGCACATAATATGTAGAAGCATATTATGCTTTGGGGGGAAGAAAACGTTCGGATTACAACGTTCATGTTACAACCAAACACTGTTACTACGTTTTTATAAATATAGACATTGATATTGGAGCAAGAATTGGATGAAGGAAATGGATGTTTTTAAGTGACAAAAGAGAAAACCCACAAAGATTGTGCCATACGAGACCTCAAAGTTTCCGGCAAGGCCTATGCGTCCCGAAATGGGAGCGAAAAACGAGAGAAAAAATGGCCCCACTAAATTTGATATAGAAGGAAATCCAATTTTTTTTTTTTTTACCACAGATGTGACGAAGGCAGCGGACAGTAACACCAGCCACAGGGATGTGCAGTGAAGAAGAGGTCTTCTATCCAATGATGTCGCTGCCTATACAGGAAACAAATGTACAAATATAAATTTATAGAAAATGCTCGTACTTCCAACTACCTTGAATATCACACTGCGTTTGACTAGATATCACGTCAGCAAAAACCAACCTTCAAAGACAAAGATCTGGCGGCGAAGAAATGATCCAGGTCGATTATTGAGGCAATGATTCCGCACAGAGCTATATCGATGATTCGGTGTCCCGTCAAAGTGTATCTTTTCGAACGCATACACGAGAGAGTAGCAGCCCAAGAAAAAGCTCCAATCAATCCGTGGGTCGAGCTATCAGCCACAGCTTTCAACTCTTCTCGAGAGAAGATGTCAACCAGTTTATCGCCAATGAGTGCTGTCAGGCAAATACTTGCAGTGAACAGGGAGCATAACTGCATATTTCACAGAGAATCTGAAACAAAAGTGTGGGAAAAGTCGATTGCAGAAGAGAGCTACAAGACATTTGAACAGTCAAAGGCTTTCTGCCATTATTATTTTTAAAAATGTACGTAATTACCACATTAGGAACGGAAACAGCTCGCAGAAACAACTGTTACACAAAATTGCATGCTCAGCAATATTTTCAACTTGTGGAAGATAGCTCACATTGGTAAATAATTATTCACGTTAACGAAAACAACGTTAACAAGTCATGAACGCGAAATGGGCGGTAGATACCACAGAGAAGACATTTGGGTTCGGGTTTCTATTTCTAATTGGTCTACATTACATTCCATGATTTATATAGAATAAATTTTGTCATAACGCAAAGTATGATTTATCACACAATTAAATTTTACACATTTTGAACTTTTCCTCGTAGAAATAAGTTCAACAGTAAAACCATGGAAGAAGTGGATGTCTTCACTTCCTCCATGGGCAAAACAAACAATGAGGGCCATCATGAGAGAACTTCCATATTCAAGTCGAGAGGAGAAGAAGAAGAAGAATTGTGGTGTAGGGATGGAATGAATACATCGATTACTCTTCTTTCGATTATCCAGCAATTTCCGATTATCCAGCAATAAATCTAGTATGCAGGCGAGATTAATGGCCTTGGAAGGGAAACGCAGGTTCATTTGTAAGCTTTTAAAGGATTTTGATTTACTTGGGTGCATCAAGATTGAGAAGAAAACGCCTCAAGATGACTTTTCCCTCCAACCGATTTCAGCTCTTTTTTCCCCGATAATGGGTGATCTGCAATTTCATATCATTTGAATTAATGGGGAATAAGTCTGTTAGAAAACGTACAATCAAAATGATGAATGAGAGACAAAAATTTGAGGTAGGTAAAACGGATGGTATCGAAAATTTGAACCTGTGAACATCAGATGAAAATAGATGTGCCTACGTGATCGATAGTACAATCGATATAGAAACATCGAACAATTACTCAACAAAACATCAGTGGCATTGTGAACTATTTTTCGTGTGAATAGTGTAATAGTGTAGGTACGTTATTTTATTTGAATACTGCTGTGTTTTTTTTAAATAGTTTTGATTAGTCTCACTTTAAATATGGAAGATGCAGAGAACAGAGAGAAGAAAAAGTGCCGGAAAGTACACAAGAGCGGAGACCGCGATCGAGACGAAAAACGGAGTCACCATAAACACAAATCTTCCCATAAAGAAGACAAACCACGTTATAAAGAGGACAAACCTCGCATGAAGGATGATGACAAGTCTCGCAACAAAGCCGAAGATGAAACGTGGGAATCTCGACAGAAGGTACGCGAAGAACACGATAAGATGAAGAAAATGCGACGGGGTCGTCATGAGACGGATGCGGATGACGAGGAACGTCGGGCTCGGAGTCACAAACGGAAGGAAGAACAGGATGAGGTAGAAGCCCCGTCGTACAAACGGGAAAGGATAGCTCACAAATATGAAGATTCGGAAGAGGAAGATCACTTTCACCACCTACCTGACGACAACAGGTAACAGAGTTCGTTCGTTATTCGCATTCTATTGAATCAATGTTGATCATTCCCGAAACTGACTGCGAATCAGTTAACTATGGTATATTATGTACAACCCAGGAGCCCACTCATTTCAATATCATGATACATGGTTCATACACCATAGGACTTTTCCACCAGGGTTTGAATGGTATATAGAGGGTCTCACGGCAACACCCCACATCGTCACTTTTTGCCAAAATGAGTTATGCATACCTACCATTCGAAGCGTCTTCCCCCGGCGGATCGATCTAACTAAGTATAAGTTAGGTAACACTAAATCTAACGATTTATTTTACTGAATTACTCAGTAAACATAGTCATTGACAGATGGTTTTTGGCTCTGGTGAAAAGTCGCCCAAATGACGATGTGGGAAGTTGCCGTGAGACCCTCGATATTATGTACAACCTAAGAGCCCACTCATTTCAATATCATGGGTAAATTTATCATGGGTATATTCGAATTTCAAGGCTGGCCAGTTTATTAATGGCCTAATCGATGCGATCTTCAATTTTTCTGGTAAAACAACTTTTCAACTTGCTAACTACCTCATGACATTTTTTTAAAATCCGTGAATTTTCTATCTTTTTTCTTTAATTTTTTTAAACCCACCACGGTTTTGTACCATTAGTTGACACCCGTGGAGAGCGAATGCCCCAATGGGTGACTGGGGGAAGCCCCATTAGCTGATATAAAGTGGGCAAAACTTAAAAAACCCAATTGCACCAAATTTGTATTAAGTTGTTTACGTCTTGTACATTTTCTCCTTGGCTTATGGACGTTTTTTATTTTGAGGTTTGTAGGAGGTTCAGTGAGAAGAAAGAAGGAACGTTGTCTCCGAGCTTTCGGCTTTATTAAGCCATCTTCAGTGGTTTGTAGATACTTTCTCCTCGTCCCAATCTCTACCTCTTTCAGTTCGGTTCAGTTCTTTCTGAAAATTGAATAGAAAGAATAGATGTTGGTCCCATTTCACGCTCTTCCGGGTGCTTCCCTCTGGCTGTGTACAGCAGGGTTACTCGTGCTATCCCATATACCTCCACTCATCCCCTTTCAAAAGTCATCAAGGGCTCTTTGCATATCTTCTGGAGCATACTTGAACATCTTGGCAGCCGATGAAGCCGTAGGAAATATTCTAGAAAAGAAAAAAAGGAGGGTAGCGGATGTTCTAGTTGCTGACATGTGTTGATCCAGTACCTGACACCCCCGTCAGGCACTGAAAAATTAAATCTGTCTCGCGATTCACGTTTATTGGCATATCCAGTGCAGCTACCAAGAATGATAAAATCAGAAATAGGAAGTTTGACGGAAACTGTCGGATGTTACAGTTTCTGACAGGGCCTGTCAACTACTGGATAAATGCCTATTTCATGTACTAATCCTCCAAAGTAAATCGAAAAACCAAGGTTACAACGCATAGAACACAATATATCCTACACCCTGGTGTTGATAATAACACTATAAACGCCACAAACAACATCAGTGAACAGAAGAAAAACTTACTCCTGAGTCCTTGTCCAATAAGGTAACACAGGTGGCTCTACCAACCATATAGAACGAACTAACCGAACAATTTGTTGTTGTTAGGCACTATTCTCGCTCAAAGTGAAGCATGCGAAGCAACAAAACGATCACAGAATGCCAACCGAAGCCGCCAGTTTTTTTCAACAGTGATTTTCGAGGGCATGGATCCTTATTATATAAGTTTTTCTATGAATCTGTCAGCAACTGGAGCAGTGTCAGCTACTGGTACAGTTACCCTACATGGTTCATACACAGTGTGCAGCTTTTACTATGTGGCAATGTTCTCTTTATTGCACAAACTGATAATACGAGTACAACAGACACATCCAAACTTGGGGTGTAAAGTGTGAAACATTCACTTCAATTAGGATTATCCTCAACATTGACGTTGTTCCTAATTTTGTCAATCTGATGATTAGGAAAACAATTTTCCAAGTGAGTAAGTAGAAAATGTTAACTTGACAACACGAATTTGGTGTCAATGTCATCATTGAACTGGCCAGAAACCAATGATCCACTATTTACTATTATTATGGGCTTGTTCCTCATTGATCATTCCAACCTCGCTGATGATGGACGTTTTGGTTTATTATCTTCGGTAATGAACCATTGGAATTTTAAATTGTTTTCCATTTATTCTACTTCCGTTCCCTTTTCTCTGATGCAAGAAGTGGTTCATAGTATCTTTCAACTCCTTGAAATTATCCTACTTCAAAAAGTTGGGGTTCCTTCATCTCACAACTAAACGTAGGAGAAATCCACAAATTCCTTGTGTTACTCAAGTCAGATTGGTGTTTAACTATAATAATTATGGTGTCCTCAGCTAAGTTGGCGAACTATCGATGATAATACGAGGTTAGCATCTGGAGTTGCCTCTCCAGAGTCCATCTGAGCTGGATGGAAAGTCTTTACCTTAT
This sequence comes from Stenodema calcarata, assembly GCA_963920205.1. NCBI lineage: Eukaryota > Metazoa > Arthropoda > Insecta > Hemiptera > Miridae > Stenodema > Stenodema calcarata. The sequence continues at coordinate 9,062,058 of OY986054.1, forward strand.
ACCTGAAGTTGGTTGGAGCTAATAGATACTTTTTATCCCTCTGTTTCAGGTATTGGGGTGGCAAGCGAGGAGGCAACGTCATAATGAAAGAAGCCGTAGACGATGATTACATGATTGGGAAACGCTATTACACAGAGCCAAGGCCTGAGAGTGATAAGGAGGAAACCCCTCCTCGATCAGTACGCAGAGAGAGGGAACTAGAGAAACCCAAAGAAGCTACTGAAGCCCCGAAAAGGAAGACAATGGATACACTCATGACAAGAACTGGTGGGGCTTACATACCGCCAGGGAAACTTCGAATGATGCAAGCCAGCATCACGGATAAGTCGAGCGCAGAGTACCAAAGGATAGCTTGGGAAGCTCTAAAAAAATCCATTCACGGTCACATCAATAAAGTGAACACCTCAAACATTGCTGTTGTCGCAAGACTTTTGTTCAAGGAAAACATTGTACGCGGTAGAGGTCTGTTGTGCAGATCGATTATCCAAGCTCAAGCTGCTTCTCCTACATTCACCAATGTGTACGCATGTTTGGTTGCCATTATAAACTCTAAGTTTCCCAATATTGGCGAGCTACTGCTCAAAAGAGTCGTCATACGTTTCAAGCGAGCCTACAAAAGGAACGATAAGATAGTTTGTGTATCATCTGCCACGTTTATTGCTCACCTAGTGAATCAAAGAGTTGCTCATGAAATTTTGGGACTTGAATTGCTAACTCTGTTAGTTGAAAGCCCGACAGACGATTCCGTCGAGGTGGCCGTTTCATTCCTCAAAGAAGCTGGACAGAAACTTGGAGAGGTTTCCAGTAAAGGGAGCAACGCTATTTTTGACATGCTCAGAAATATTCTTCACGAAGGCAAACTTGACAAGAGAATCCAGTATATGATTGAAGTCATGTTCCAAGTTCGCAAAGACGGCTTCCAGTCATTTCCATCCGTCACTGAAGAGTTGGACTTGGTTGATGAAGAAGACCAGTTCACGCATTTGATAACGTTTGATGACGCAGAAGATCCCCAGGACATGCTGAATGTGTTTAAAATGGACACAGACTATATAACGAACGAGGATAAATACAAAGCATTGCGGTCAGAAATACTGGACACCGATAGCGAATCCGGGGGATCGGATGGGGATGAAAGTGGTGATGAATCTGGAGACGATTCTGATGATGAAGACGAAGACAATGAAGAGAAGAAAGTGACGATTGTGGATCAAACTGAAACCAACCTTGTCGCCCTCCGCAAAACCATCTACCTCACAATCCAATCCTCTTTGGATTTTGAAGAATGTGCTCACAAACTCCTAAGAATGGATGTCAAACCCGGCCAAGAGAAAGAAATGTGCCACATGTTTCTCGACTGCTGTGCTGAACAAAGGACGTATGAGAAGTTTTTTGGTTTACTCGCACAGAGATTTTGTCAAGTCAACCAAACTTATGTTGCCCCCTTCGAGCAAATATTTATGGATTCGTACAACACTGTACATCGACTTGACACCAATAAACTGAGAAATGTTGCTAAATTCTTTGGTCATTTGTTGTTCACTGACGCTATATCTTGGGCAGTATTTAATATTATAAAATTGAATGAAGAAGATACAACGTCTTCTTCAAGGATTTTCATCAAAATACTGTTCCAGGAGTTGGCAGAATACATGGGGCTGACATCGCTGAACACGCGATTGAAAGATCCATCGTTACAGGAAAGCATGGAAGGACTTTTCCCCAGAGATGATCCCAAGAATACGAGATTCGCTATAAATTTTTTCACTTCTATTGGTTTGGGAGGACTTACAGATGATTTGAGAGAACATTTGAAGAACCTACCAAAGCCTGTTCCAATATCGCAGTTGGTGCAAGAGGTGAGTTCATCGTCATCAAGTTCATCTAGCGACTCGTCTTCAGAAGATGATTCATCTTCAGAAGAGTCTTCTGAATCAGAGGAAGAAGTCAGGAAGAGTAAAAAGAAGAAAGGAAGTGGTAAAGATAAGCAAGAGGATAGAGGAGGAAAGAAGAACGACAAGGATGAGAAAGGTGGTGAACAATCAGGGAGCAAGAAAGATGATTCCAGGGCCGATAACAGAAGACCAACTCGTGAGTGGGATAGAGGAAAGGAACCTATCTATGATAGAGATGGAAGAGGTCGAAATGAAAGGCTGCAGAGGCAAGATGATGGAGTAGAAAGGGATAAAGGTCAACATAGCAGGGGAAGACCCCAAGATGGCCAAAATAGTGGTCACAGGGAAGAAAGAGGGAGACATGAAGATCGGAGTAGAGGCAGGATTGAAGATAAGAATAGAGGGAATAGAGAAGATGAGAGTAGAACCCGGAACGAAGATAGACGCGGGGCACAGCGGAATGAGCGGAGTACAGGAAGAAGGGATGAGCGGAGTACGGGAAGACGGGACGAGCGGATTACAGGAAGGCGAGATGACCGAAGTGGTGGTAAACGTGAAGATCGTGGCAAGGATGATAAAAGAAGACGTGAAAGAGACTAAAAGTCGTGAGTTTGATGAACTTGTACGCACATACCTGGGATCTGCAGTCCTGAAGATGATGCGGTCTTCAAATCGTCTAAAGTCAGTGATATGCATCATCAATGTTGAATGTGAATGTTTCATTCCTGATGGTACTGGAGCCCTCATTTATTGTGTATCAGTGTAAATATTATTTAAAATGTGTGAATAATAATTTTTTTCAAATTCAATATTGTTAAGTACACGCCCATGTAAATAGTATTCGATTAATACAATTCAATGGTGATTGCGTTGTTTCATCTTCTCCTTGGTGTGTGAAGTGGTCTCTTTTTTGACTTGAGAACAGAAATCAAATTGGTTTACAGGCAGAATAATTCACTATTATCACTGAAATGTTAATCTACTATTATTACAAACTAATATGAAAGTTTTGGAAATATGGTTCTTTCGATCTCAGGAACCAACAGGTGAAGAAATGCTTTTTGCTATGCTGTCAATTCATGTGACTCAAATAGGAAACCTTGAAGTATCAGAATGTGAATAATATGTTATAATAATAATATATTGATCAAATTCGTGCAGGATTGGTACGAGGTGCAAGGAATATCAAAGTCATCTTGAACACGCAGGGGTAGGTGATGATTTCAACTCAGTATTCAGATTCATACCAGAAGTTGAGGAAGGCTTTAATTTAATTGAGTAAAGTTAGGTCTTGGTACTGTAATACCGCTTGCTTACATGGAACCCAGCAACTTCGTTCTTTTTACAATTAGGTTTTCTAAACTTGAACAGATTTAAATAAATTTGGGATGCATATTCGATCCAAAAGATAAGATTGAATACGAATAAAGCCACAATTACATCTTTTTGTAAATTTTCCCGGAAATGTGTGGATTTTACTAAAATTTACTGTATTATTTACTGTCACTAAAATTGTCTTATTATACTTAAATTCAAGTTTTTCCACAAAAATTTACATTTTTTGTAAATTTCCCACAATTCATTTTTTGTGTGTGAATTTTCCTGCAATTTATTTTTTGTGAATTTTGTAAAACCTTTTGCCATTTATGGATGAATTAAAGTAACATTTCCCTTTCTTACTATAAATTTGACAAAAATGCCAATTTTTTACTACAATTCGCTGTATTTGGTGTGAGTGTTACTAAAATTTTCCTATTTTATAATGACTTTTAGTGAAATTCAAGTTGGTTTTACATAAATTCTACTAATATTCACAATTTTTGTCTGAATTTTTCCAGAATTCACATCTTTGTGTGAATTTTATAAAACATTTCGCCATTTATGGATGAATTTCACTATCATTGCTCCTTACTATAAATTTGACCAAAAATGCCAATTTTTTTACATGAATTGTGCTAAAATCCACTATATTTGGTTGGAATGTTACTTCAATTTTTCTATTTTACAATAAATTTTACTGAAATTCAAGTTTTAGCGAATTTTCGAAGAAAATGAAAGTCTGACAAGTGACACCTCATTTTAAAGGTTTTTACACGCTGAATACAATCGTGAAGTCAGAATTGCGATATCTTGTCGATGTGTACCTACTGACATATTCAAATTGATGTAATTTACAAAGCAATCAACATTTGTCAAGCGAATACTTCGAAGTCACATGGTCTATTAGCCCACACCCCTATGTAGAATTTACGTTAAAATATGTAACTAATTCAGGAATATGTCAAGGGTAGCAAACTTGAATTCGAACTACTCAAGAGAGATTATAATCGGGACGAGTAATAAAACGGTTTATTTTCACATTATGACCTCTAGAATGGTACAATTTGAATGAAACTTATAAAATACATGGAGCTCAAGTAATAGGTAGGTGCCTACAGAAATTTAAAATAATGAAAATTGGTAGGTGGTCTGGGAGAGGAGGGGAATGGTTGATCAGTATTATATTCAAAATGTGAATCTCCGACTTGGGGAAAAAAAATGAAGGATGCAATGGCACTACCACAGCTCATTAATATAACAAAACATGAAAGATGATGATTGAAGCCAGGATAAAGAAAACAACAAATTAAATTAACATATTATTCCTTAATACTGTAATGAACATTAGTTAAAAATATATTGATATTTGATTAAATGTTCATACAAATCTTAGTTGGTTCGGAGCTGATAGTCGCCATTCTGAGTAATGTAGCGGACCCATGGGAGAGCTTGATAGCCGCTCTTCTCAATGATCTTGAGGTATCTGACCTGTATCCCAGAAGTTGTGAAATAGGGAATCTCAAATTTCACCTAAAACAATATTGAAGGGGATGATAGTAATTAAATTTAAAAGGTAGGTAGTAAAATATCTGTTATAATCAACAAGGATAATAGTAAGTCGGAGACTCGAGTTTTCCAACTGAATGAGACTGACGAGGACTGGCAGCTTAGGTAGTATTATACTGTATGAACATCGGAATGTCTGCTCCCTCACTATTGAAGATAGAGACGCCGAGTGCCAGCATAATGTAGAGGTAATAAATATGAGCGAAAATATAGCCAAGTCAATTGTTTGGTTGTACACTAGGTAATCCCAGTAAAATCCGTCAAAGGGAAACCCGACAAAAATGAACAGCTCCATGACATCTTTTCAGACGTGAAGGATCAAATTCGGTGTCAAGTCTGCATGTCTACACTCAATGGGAAATTTGCTTCAATTATAGATTCCTAATATCATCATGTATCATCTTGTATTATACGGCCGTTACTAGTACCGTCCACAAAAACCGCTTGTGCTCGAAGCTGTTATTTTGAAGCAGCTTCTCCAGAATTGTTTCGAACTGCTTCGTTTCGTTTCTAAAAAGAGCAGAAACGCCCATCCCTAGTGTCTGATGGTCCAATGTGAATTTTAACGGAATCGGAATGATGGCGAGTCTCCTTCTCAAACAACTATTGGCTTGAGGTTTGTTGTAGAACAATATTTCAACATATTACGTTACCTGTATGGGAGGTTTGCCCTCAGTGTCTTCACACATGACGCTCGGGAGTCCGAAGTGCGCTCTCATTAAGTACTCTTTGCCTCCGGGGAAAGACTTGATCATCCAAGTGATAGCGTTCTGTTCCGGTGCGTATTTGACGCTTCCGACGGTTGTCTTGAACTTGGGCGAATCCGCGTCAGCCGGTACTGGAATCACCACTTCCACGTTGTTGGCGGTTGACCGCCTTTTAAACTGAGATTTGGCCTGAGGGAGAACAGAGACATAACATGATTTTCGATGCTCTGTAGATAGTGATAAACTACCACACGATAAGTAGCAATAATAGTTTTGTGAGTAACCCCTACACATTTCAGCACTACGATCAAAGGATCATTTTGTATGAGTGCTTTCATATAACTAAAAAAATATAGGGATTGGGATAACATCAAGAAACAAGGAAACTGCCAAGACAGACAATTGGGTCTGCGCATGATTTTTGTTTAGAATGTTTATCGACGGAGAATCTCTCCAAAAACGTGAAATAGGGAACCGTTCGTCAAAATTACGTTTACCCTTATTTTTTATGGACATAGAAACATAACCACGCTCATAAAAAGCGCGCAATGACGTCAGAACCGCTGAAGCATCTGATTGGTCGGGGCGCAATTAAATCATTGCTACCACTGCACCAACACCAAAAACGATGGGTGACGTCACAACCACGCGCTATTTTACGTCCAATCTCTGTGAAGTTTTTTTTTTAAACCATGGAAACTAGTGTTTCTATGAACAACAGACATTATTCATACCTTGATCATGTATTCCACCCGGCTGTGAGCGTAGCGTTCTATTACCGACTCAATCCAAATCAGGGGTTTCACGTGGGTGTTCAGCCTGTAAAATTGAGTGGATTGATAGAAAATGCACAGACAGATGCCACATTCAGTTAAGCCAAGTTCCACCACCAGTTATGATACCAAGATTGGACTTCATAACTAAATCTAATACCTCAACGTTAAGTAGAACATAATGCGTTTTCAAGAGTAGTACATCGTCGCTTAAGAATCAACACCGCCTAACCCACAAATTTGGACAAAATAGAGTCAAGGTACTTTCTTATTCCAAATTTCGTGCTGGATACCTCGGCGTCGTCAGAATTTCGAAAATCGGTCGCTAGAGGCGCAAAAAATTTTAAAACTGGGTGGTTGATGAACTGTTAATGAGCAGGATTACACTTAAAAGACTGATACAAGATTACCAAGTTTAGTTGAACTTTTACCAAGATTTAGGCTCAACGAAACCTTCAAATTCCAATCTATGTTTAATGTTCCCAACCTTAAAATTTGAACCTGATTGTTCTTTAATGTATTTTCTTATCTCGTTCATTCATGAGATGGTGTTTGATAATCGCAACCATTTTGCAGAATTTTCCATATTTAAGTTTTAAGAAATTTTTCGAAGGATTTTCAACAAGAAAATTTTAGATGAAGCAACTCTACCATGTTTTAAGCCAACATCACCTGACCCTGACGATTTTAATATTGGAACATTAATTCATCTCAATCATTGGTTCGGAATAAGTTGAGAAAATTTGATTAGGCTGTGTTGTTTCTTAATCGACGAAATGCAATTAAGAAGTTGAATAGGAAATTTTGGATCACCTAAGCACAATAAAAACCTTAATCCACCTTTAATATCCACAAATTAGAAACCACACAAATAGATAGGCTAATCAATGTGCTCTTCGACACAACAGAATAACAACAACAGGTTATGAGTAAGGAGTATCTCAGATGGATGAGAACGGCTTATGGAAATCTTGTTAAATTGATTAAAGTGGTTCTAAAGAAGAATTTTTCAAAAACAACTGGTGGACTGATAAATCAGAATCTGTGGATATCTCAGAATCGGCTTATGGTGGTTGAGAAGTCGCAGATCTTGGCTATTATAAGTAAACATTATTTCAATATACATTGCTCTACACCCAAATTGAACATGCATCATTGTCGCACAAAAGATTATACCTGTATGACATCAGCTCGAATTCTCCATCAGGCGGAATGAACGAGATCGTCCGGTCGTTTTCAAAACGCGACAAACGGACGCACTGGTGGAATTTGACGTCTTCTAACTCGACGGATTTTGATTTACCCCTTCCTGTACTCTCGAACAAAACTTTGTCGTTTAGCCCCAAACGTAACTCAGGCATTCCTGATAAATAAACCCTCATTTTTATAGCCCCAACGATTTCGCTTCTTAGAACGTTACCGTTCGCATTGGCCAACAAGTTCACAGACTCGATTACATCGAGGAAAACTTCGTTTTTCCTGTATTTGATTCCTTCCGACCTCCACGACACAGCGTTAGTAACTGCCATAGGTATTCTCGGCTGAATTTCAAGTTTATGACCCTCCTGCGTGATGTACTCTTGCAAAATCTTGCTGTCCGTCGTTTGAGGGTAACCGAAATCGATTAGTTCGTCCATCAATTCGTATATGACGACAAAATTGTCGCGGATACTCTCTTCTTCGATTTCTTTGAAATATTCAGTCATCACTTGAACGATTTTATGAAGAAAAACGAACACCAAAGCTATGTTAGCGTTTTTCTTCGTCGTAGAAACGATATAGAGGTTGTTGTATTTAATAAAAGCGAAAGTACATTCGGTGGTTTGAATAAGGGGAGTGACCAAGCCCTCTTCCTCTTTTTCCATAAGGAGCGGCATGAATTTCTCGATCACGCCCATGTCTATATCACCGCGATAATTACGGGAAATAAGTACCTTCCCTTTAACGTCTAAAATGTAAATAGCTGAAGCAGACATGATGGTTTTCACGGTGAGCTTACGAAATGTTTTACCAGTTCGCTCAAATCGCCACCTCGTTCATGGCCAGCGCACGGCTTCTCTGAAACGTCTTGATCAATCACACTTGATCCGGGGTAACATTATAAACGAACTAATAACACTTACTAGAGTTACACACAGTCTAGATTAATCAATTAGAACACAACATAAAATAAATAAGTCAAAGACGAGCTTCGCTAACCATGACACGAATCCGTGTCTTATCAAAAACGTACGTCACACCACAAGAAGAAGTTATCAGAAACATCACTTCTTAGTGTACCCAGTGCCACCACGAAGTGATGTAGAGTGGAGGAACTTCTACTTGTGATAGACGTAAATTTAATATTGTCAGGAACGAAATGAAATTAATGAATAGTAAAGAGCATTCCCTTATTTTATTATGCCCATTTTTACTTGGAAATTGTGTTTATCTGATTCAAACTATTCACAAAGAGGCCAGCACGTTCTGTATGGATACTACACACACCACATTTTTGTCTTTCAAAGTATCCATGGATCAATAAAATAAGTTGGCATAATTTTGTAATTTGATTGCAACCTCACTAATATAGATGTAATTTTTTGAAATATTAGTAAAATAATTTCGATGAAAAAGTAGAGAAAACAACTGTCGCCAACGGACGGGGTAAGTTCTTCAGACCTCCTCTTTGATTGATGAAGAAGACGATCTCTCCATGGAGGAAGACGACCCCGCTGAAGTAGACGATGTAGAGTTCCCGTTGTGTTCCTCGAAGTACAGTGTAGGGTGACTATAGGGGTTTATGGGGGGGGGGGGGGGACAGATGTGTCGAGTGCTTTCGGTGGAGCCATGAAGAATTGAAGGAGAAAATGTTCTTTCGTTTTCCCATGCAGCGGCTTGTGAACCTTCCTCAAGTCATCGCTAGGAAAATGTCGATTTTTTTTTTTTTTTTTTTTTACAAATTTCAAAATTTCTTCGGTTCAAGTTTCAAACTTTTATTCGAATTGTATTCGATTTTAATTTTTATTTGGGTTTTTCGTATTAGCGAATTTTTGAAGAAAACGTAGCTATTGTTCTCGCTCCAAAATGTTTAAAACTCGAATTTTCGAAAGATTTTCATACCAAAATCCGTTTCAGACCATCCTGAATCCCCTGCCGAAATTCAATTCCCATTTTAAGGTTTGTTTTACGATGGTGAAATCAGAAATCAGACATTTTACCAATTATTTCTTCGAAAATTCGCTCTTATAGCCATGCTGCATGACTGAATTTTTATTTATTTTTTTTTCATTTTTCCCGAGAGAGCATGAACAAGAGAGCAAAGCAGAAACATAAACTTTTTTCGAATGTTTCTCTTGAATCTTATTATTACTAATCAAATATTATTTGTCTGACAAAGTTTTTCCCCTTCTCTGGTTTTCTACTAGTCGAACATACCTAAGATACATCTTGGAGGCCAAATCTTTCAATATTCTCATCCGATAAATCATCCTATGGACGTTATTCATGTTTATAACTTGCCCCAATACTTCTTTGCAAGGAGAAATGAGTATTGGAAGGAAGATAGTCTCTACATGGCACTGGTGCCATATTAAGAACCCCTATTGGGTCCTATTAGGTACCCTGTTCTCAGAAAATTAAAAGTGACATTTTTTGCCAAAATGCTCTTTGTAATCACCCTCGCCGAAATTGTGGGACTTTGAGCCAAAATTCTGGTGGAGTATAAGTACATGTATGACCGATAATTTTAGTTGAAAACATTTGGGCCAATGAGTGGTCCAAAATGCGATTAAAAAAAAGTGTACCATATTAGGGAACTTTACCCTCACACTTACTTGTGTACATGACCTGTTAACTGTTATTATCAGAGATTTCCTGAACGCTCTATATGCCTTGACCCCCCCACTCCCACCCCCACCCATCATTCCTATTATGTGTGCAAGAAAAAAATTCGCTAAAAATAAAATAGATAGCATTTTATTAAAATATATAACAACATGAATATGGAAAAGAGCATTGTGACGTTGGACTTAACAATAATAACGGACCTAATTGGACAATAATAAACAATAATAAAATATAAAACTCAGAAGAAGGGAAGCGCCAAGCGCATTTAAATTCTGACGCTTTGCGTGCCACTGCAGTGGCCTTTGCCTTTAGCATCGCCTTGCCTTTAGGCGGTTTATTTCCTGGAAGTGAAAGACAATTAGTTGTTACACGAATATTTAAATTTAATTTAAATTTTCAAAGTATTGAGCTGAAAATACCCCTACTAATATTAAATACAAATTTTGTATAAACAATCTTTTAGCGAATTTCCGAAAAATTTCATACCGAAATCCGTTCCAGACCATCCTGAATTCACTGCGATATATGATTTTTGGCGACGAGAGTTATCGTAGTTTTATATACATATTATGTATATAAAACGACGATAACTCTCGATAGAATTGAGATAAATAGATCAAATTTGCACAATAAATCCGTCCTGGGAGTTAAGAGGCTTGAAGATGGCCGGAATCGAGAGTTTTGGGGAGTTTTAGGGGGGATTACCCATAAATTCCGAAAATGTAACAGTCTGACAAGTGACACCTCATGTTAAAGATTTTTTTTTACGCTGAACACGATGATGAAGTCAGATTTGCGGTATCTCATTCCGTTCTCAAACTGGAGCACTTTGAAGGTGAAGAAACGTGGTTGTTACTTGAGATGTTCTTTACGGTTCATCCGCTCTAATCTGATAACGGAATGACATATTGCAATTCATCGTCGTGTTCATCATCGTGTTCAGCGTTGAACAATCTATAAACTCGGCGAAGAAATGAGACAACATTTGTTATAAAACCAGTTAAATGGAGACATTTATTTCTTCGAAAATTCGCTCTTACAGCCATGCTGGACTGTGTGGACCGTGCAGACTGGATTTTTTTTGTTACGTTTAAGGTATGTTTTGAAAATTTTCAGAGATTTTTGACCCACACAAAAGAATTCCTTAAATTTTGTACTTGGTAATTTTTACCTTTTCCACAGCATGTATCTCTTTGGTTATCACTTCAATCATGGAATCCAGGCAGGAAGATTTTTCTGAAGGAAGAAGCGATGTTCCTCTAGGCGTTTTTAGCAGTTTCTGGTCCGCGTTACATTCCTGCCAGAATAAAAATTCAAGTTTGATAAGGTGCATGTGGAACCCTATGACGAGTCAAATCATCAGGCAGTAGAACATTTTGGTTTTTCGAACACATCGTTTTTTTTAAATGCATCAGGAAAAGACTAAAAAAAATTAAACATAAACCAGGAAGATGTACCTAAGAGAAGTGAACGAATCTAACTTCCTTGGAGCAGAGCCCGGTTGAAAAGCCGGCTTTTAGACCTGACGGCCCAAATACAATTTCATAAAGATATGACTTACCGAAATAAACAACGGCATGTCCTTAGAAAGGGTTTTGCAGACTGGGCAACGTTTTAGTTTCGTCTTCGCTTGTGTGGTCAAGCCCTGAGCGCACTCCTTGTGCATGACGTGCCCGCACTTTTTTAGACAGCTAAGATTTTCAAAGCTCTGGTAGACCTTGCAACATGCTGCACACTCCATGTCTTCAAGAAAATGAAAATTAAACATGGTTTAGGTCATTTTACAAAAAGTGACAATTGGTACAATTTTGATAAATTAATCATAATTTATTTATTTCAAGGATATGCGAATAAAAAAGTATTATAAAAATACATAATACTACGGAAATCGTGTGAGAATTAAGCCCTGGGAATCAGTAAATACATTTCATCCCAATTTTCTCTTAGTTGCTCAATAAACGGAAAGAACTAAGGAACAATGAACCCGAATCACGACCCCCCCCCCCCCCACCCTGTTTTTTCGACTCGGAAAAGTTGGGAAATTTCGGGCCGTGAAGATAGAGAGAAATAATATTGACAAAATAAATAAAAATTAAAAAAAAAATCCACAGTGATGCAGCATGGCTATAAGAGCGAATTTTCGAAGAAATAACTGGTTTTATGTAAAATGTCTCCATTAAAGAACATGATGTCCATGAAGAACATCTCAAGTAACAACCACGTTTCTTTATCTTCGAAATGGTCCAGTTTGAGAGCGGAATAAGATAGAGCAATTCTGAGCTTAACCCTTCACTCCCCCCCCCCCCCCACAAACCTCAATTCCACAAAACCTCCCACAGCTTTTGGAAATTTCAACTCTAAACATTACGGTGAAGTCAGAATTGCGATATCTCATTCCGTTATCAGATTAGAGCAGACTTAACATGAAGTTCATATCAAGTAACAACCACGTTTCTTCATCTTCAAAGTGCTTCCGTTTGAGAACGGAATGAGATATCGCAATTTTGATTTCACCATTGTGTTTAGCATAAAAATACCTTTAAAATGAGGTGTCACTTGTCAGAATGTTTCATTTTGGGAATTTATGAGGATCCCCCCCCCATACTCCCCCCTCCTCCTCTTAGATTCTGCCTATCGATCTTCCACAAGATCGAGAACAGTCCTGCTTGTATTACCCCAACGTGTTACGTGTTACCAACATGATTTTGTGAGCAAAAATCAATGGATAAACATCGTGAATATTGAATTAAAACATTCAATTCGTTGATAACATTGTTGTCTCCTTTTTATCAAAGTAACTCACGAATCGAAGGCTTTTAAGTGACACTTCATTTTAAAGGTCTTTACACGCTGAATACGATGATGAAGTCAGAATTACGATTCCGTTATCAAACTGGAGCATCATGTGAGTAGGTTGAAAAAAGACTTCAGTTCCACAATCGTTGTACTTTTTAAATCACTATATATTTCAGGCACTTTATGCCCATCATCAGGTGTTATTATTTAGTTCTTAAAACAGTTGAAACACCAGAATAAAAGATCGAAAGGAAGACATAAACATAAGACCCTTTTTCTTAAGTCTTTTTTCAACCTACTCACATGATAATGGAGTTCCACAAACTCAGCGCTTCCACCATAAAAACTATCAAACTGGAGCACTTTGAAGATGATGAAACGTGGTTGATGGTTGATGTTATTGAGACATTTTACATAAAACCAGTTATTTTTCGAAAATTCGCTCTTATAGCCATGCTGCATGATTGTGGATTTTTTTCAATTAAAGTATCCTGGAAATAGCTTCGTGTTGCTCCAAAAAACGAAGCTACCAAGTTCATCTAGCGGATTTCTGGATAAAGTGATCAATATAGTTCTATCAGTAGAAGGAAACTCCTTATTGCACCAAACGAAAGAACGTATTTTTTAGTCGAGGAATCGTTAGTTAGTTCATTTTGCTCATAAATTGGAATTAACTCGTTCTTGCTGCAAACCCCTCAATTGCTTCAATGTCTCATGAAATTATTTATGGCTCTCCGTTTCTCAACTACTTTTGATGGTCCTGCAACCAACATCCTACTAAAATTCTCATTGAGCATAACAACGCTTCTAAATGTTTCACTATCTTCGGGATCGTATTTGAAGGATTGTAGTTGTAAGTATTCGAGTATTACCTTAATGCTTATAGCGACTGCACGAAGCTCCGAACACCGACTAATCGTGAGTTTATACGAATCTTGATAGGACCCGCATGGACAGATCAGAGGGGAGATCATAAATATTGTGAATTCAAAGAGCAAACTTCAGTCTCAGGCTCCCTAATGAAAAGGATTTGACTACGTCTGGTAGTCAGCGGGAGAGCGGAGTTCAAAGTTCGATAAGCATAAACACGGAGCGACGCACAGTGTGTAATTTTGCCCACCTAAGAGAACAAAAAGACTAAACGTCTTCTGAATGAGTTTTAATAATTTTTATCATTTAATAATGATTAACGGGACGTTTCCATTTGTTTTGCGAACGTTACGAGCGTCACGTCACGATGGGGTTTGCGAGCGTCACATCACGGACGAGCGTCACTTAATGGCACAAGAAGTTGCACCATCAAGCACCATCAAGTTCTAGCGTCACGTTACTAGAAAATTAGTTTCGTTATGCCTGCAGATATAAGTAGAGTGCGAGAAAACTCAAAACCTTACGCTACAGCTGCCGAAAGTGTGAAACGATATCGAGATCCCAAGAAACTCGAATCACAATTTCATGATGCTACGGCTGCCGAGAGAGCAAACGATATCGAGAAAACGAGAAAAATTCTGCAACTCCCGATACGAGCGCTTCAGAACGACCCAAAGCGTACAGAGCTAAGAAAAAGGCTCAACTCGAAGAGTTGCAATCATCATCGTCCGAAAATGTGAAATCTCAAGATGTTACAGCTGCCCAAAGAAGTAAGCAATATCGTGAGCGCAACAAACGCGAATCTAAACCTTACGATGGTACAACAGCTAAAAGAGCTAAAACATAATATGTTATAGAGCTAAGAAAAAGGCTCAAGAGGTGGAGGAGTGGAAAGAGTCTTCAAATACATCTCTATACTCAATCTGTTACAACGTCGTGAAATTAATCATTATTAAATGATTAAATGATTAAATGATATTAATCATTATTAATCTAGGGACGCGGGAGCGTCCCGCCCGCCAAGAAAACCGAAGCCCTGAAAACCGAAGCGACTGAGACACTGATTACGCGACGGAACAAGTTGGGGTTTTCAGCCTACCATAGCTCGGTCCCCTTAGTGTCTCGAGAGTTGATTTTTTGTACACCAACTCTCCAGGGGCACGTGAGGACGTAAACCAAATTTCAGCTCTTGGGAACATCAGGTGTCGGGGGTATAACAGTTTTAAAACCACTATTTTTCACGTTTTTTGTGTTCTTCTTCTTCTTCTTCTTGTTCATTGACGGGGCTACAGCCCAGCAGACGAATCGGATCGAGCTGAAATTTTGCACACACGTTTGTTATGCTCCAAGGGAGTGCCTTTTGAACATTTTTTCTCCCTCCCCCCATTTCCCTCCCAATTAGGGGGGAAATAGTAATTTTTAGGAATTTCAAATGGTCATAACTCCTTCAAAATTGAAGCTTTTCCAGATTTTATTTTTTAGTTGTGTTCAGCTTTTCAAACTGTTTAATTTGAGACCTTTATTTGAAAATAAAGGAGTTATGGTGATTTTTCTATTTTCAACAATAACTGCCGCAAATATTGATGAAAATTGGTGCGGTTGGTCTTAAAATGTCCGCTAGGTTGTCTAGAATATGCTCAATAATTTTGAACTAAATCTCAATCGATTTGACTAATCCACAGCCAAAAATACGTGAATAAATTCCACATCTACTGATTTGGCTAATTTAAGAAAACATCAAAGTTGAACAGTGGTCAGAAAAATTGTCGTAGAGTGGCGCCTGTTTAAGGATCGATAGGAAATTTTATGGGCTTTCGAATGAAGGTAGCGCACTTTGTCACTTTTCCCAACGGTTCTCGAGTTATTCATTATAGGTGTACCACTACTGATTACTCGTGACCACCAGTAATACTTATAATATAGTGATGCTTTAATTCAGGCTTGTTTATGTGGCAAAAAGCTCCCGCCAACAGCATTGAAAGAAGCGTAAAGCTCCCTGCTGGTGTAACAGAGGAAACATATTAGGTGAAACCGAGGGTGACTAAGGGTGAGAGGGGGTTGTGGGAAGGAGACAGAGAACAGGAAAACATTGACGGTGGAGGTTAGGGGTAGGAGGATCAGGTTTCTATATGCACACTCAACAGCGAGGTGCGAAGCACCGAGCATCCTATATACGTGGCTGGCGGGCAAAATGGATATCATTCCTTTTTGCGGCTGAGGTTTTTTGGCGGTCATTATCTACCTATCGGTAGAACCATAGGTTTACCGCCCGTTATTTATTTATTTTTTTTAATATTAAAGTGGTCAAATTAAGACACTTGATGAGCCGTTTTTATTGCTACACAATCTATGTATTAGATTTTTGTATTTTTGTATTAGATCTCGAAATATTTTTATTGGTCGTCTCAATTGTTTACATACCTGTATGTTGAGGTAATTGTTTTGTTTATACGGATATATATTCGGAATAAAGTAAATTGTTTGTTAGGTGGTCGCTCAGTCCTTTTAGAATTGTTCTCGGTCCAAAATTATCAAAACTCGAATTTCCGAAATATTTTTACCATCCTGAATCGACTGCCAAAAGACACCAAAAATTATATGTACTCCGGACGATAATCTCTCGATAGAATCGAAATAAAAAGCTCAAATTTGCACAAAAAATCCGTCCTGGCAATTGAAAGGCTAAGTTCACAGATGGGCAGATTCGGGGCACTCTAAGGGGGGTTTTGGGGGGGTTTTAGAGGGGAAAAATTACGCATAAATTCCAAAAACGGAACAGCCTGACAAGTGACTCCTCATTTTAAAGGTTTGTTCATGCTGAACACGATGGTGAAGTCAGAATTGCGATTCCGTTCTCAAACTGGAGCACTTTGAAGATGAATAAACTGGTTGATACTTGAGATGTTCTTCATGGGCACCACGTTCTTCAATGAAGACATTTCAATAAAACCAGTAATTTCTTCGAGAATTCGATGTCTAATGTAAAGTAGTGCATTTTTCATGTTAAATTTTTTTAAATAAGAATAAAAATTACAACAACAAAAATGACAGCTACATAGGTACTTGTACTTAGTAAGTAAGGTAGGTATTTTCGGAAAAAACATCGATTTTTATTTTTTTTAATACGACGTTTCAAAACATCGATGTTTTTTAGACATCGACGTTTGCCGTAAAAACATCGGTGTTTTTCCTACCGATACCATCCCTAGTATATAGTAAGTACCGTTTCATCTTATCGTCGGATGTTCCGAGATATGCAAAGCCAGTCCAACTGATCAGTCTTGAAGGGGAGGTAGAACCTTGCGCCGTATGGTCATGAACACGTGTGCAGTTGTTTTGATTTTCGTTCAACAACAAACTTTATCGCATGAGTGTATCGCACGAGTGTCGCTCGATCTACTCGGGACGTCATCTTACGAGTATATCTCGCCAAGTGGGCGGGCAGTGTGTAGCTTACTCACATTGTTACAAAGGTTCAAAAAAATTTAAAAAAATCTACAGTCATGCAGCATGGCTTTAAGAGCGAATTTTCGAAGAAATAACTGGTTTTATGTATCCATTGAAGGACTTGATGTCCATGAAGAACATCTCAAGTATCAACCACATATCTTCATCTTCAAAGTGCTCCTGAATGAGAACGGATTAGGATATCGCAATTCTAACTTCATCATCGTGTTCATCATCCACTGCCCATCTTCTGAGTCCCCCACCCACGACTTTTCTAAGAACAGCTTCTCAAAACTCATCACGGTCGGAGGAATACCTGCAGCAAAATCACCCCTCAGCTCTGTACATATACCTACACAGATGGGTCCTTCACTGATGGAGAGGTAGGTTGTGCCTTCTTGGACGCCTCGAATGACCACACTCAACTGTTTAAACTGTGGCAACAGGCCTCAATATATACAGCTGAGCTTATTGCTATACCAACCAAAGGCCCTGGATTATGCGAAACAGAACACCCAACATTATTCCAAGGTATTGATACTGACCAATAGCATGAGTGCTTTATAGAAATGGGGGTCCTTCCACTACCAGACTTGTTAGAAAAGTTGGCCTCCTGCCAGCCGTCTGACGTCATACGCTCGTGCGTCATAGGCTCTGACGTACTATTTGGCCTTCTGCCAGCCGTCTGACGTCATACGCTCGTGCGTCATAGGCTCTGACGTACTATTTGGGCTCCTGCCAGCCGTCTGACGTCATACGCTCGTGCGTCATAGACTCTGACGTACTAGTTAGCCTCCAGCCAGCTGTCTGACGTCATACACTCGTGCGTCATAGGCTCTAACGTACTAGTTGGCCTCCTGCCAGCCGTCTGACGTCATACGCTCGTGCGTCATAGGTTCTGACGTAGTGGCCCGCCGGTCGCTTGTGTTCTGACGTGATCTGAGGGAAAGGGTGAATCAAGGGAACAAATTTTTCCCGTTTCAGTTTATGTGCCAAAGCAAAGACATGAAAATGTCAAAAACTATGTAAATAGGTAAGCCCAACTGTATACAGTTGGGCTTACCTATTTACACAGTTTTTGACATTTTCATGTCTTTGCTTTGGCACATAAACTGAAACGGGAAAAATTAATAAGATGTAATAAAGTAGTTATCAGACTTTTTATTTGCAAACAGCTCATTATCAGTCTCAAATTGCAATAAGTACTTAAGTAAAAAGGTATGAAAACTATAGTCGAAAACTATAGTCGTAGTCGTAGTTTTCGACTATAGTTTTCATACCTTTTTACTTAAGTACTTATTGCAATTTGAGACTGATAATGAGCTGTTTGCAAATAAAAAGTCTGATAACTACTTTATTACATCTTATTAATCTATTTTCAAGTTCCGATTCACAGTTGAATGTATTTTATTTAGATGGAAGTCGAATACGTGATAATCGTGTTAGCGCTAGCATGCACGGGATATGCCAAGAAGTTCCGTAAGTATCCTCACAGATCTGTAAAATTGTATTTGACCGCTTCCAGGTCATATTTATGATGCCCTCCGGACAAAAAATTTTGAGTGGCAATTTTGAGATTTTATATTTATTTAAATAATATAGATTTTAGATTTACACCATAGTATTATGACATTTTTGACGTGTTCAGGACTTTCCCCAACTATCTCCTTCGTGATCTCAGGCTATAAATTTTATTTTTACAAATTTATTAATTGTGCATATAACGCACTAGTTTATTTAACAAAATGAAAAATCATAAATGAATCAATTACCTAAGTAATCAAGTTAGCACTAGCTTTGATAAAAAATAAATGCTTGCATACGAGTCTGCAACACATTGGGACATTTTATGTCCAACGAGTGGTGAACGATTTTTGTACGATGATAACTGGCGAAGATAAAGTTCCGTAGCAACGAATCGGTTGTAAGCGAAAATCATTAGAAATTTTCGTGACGATTTCGTGTGACGCTTTTTGTGTAACGTTTTTCGAGTTATGTGCCAGAGTAAAGACATAAAATGTCAAAAATACTAACCATTAAGGCGTTAGAGGTGCAAAACTATTTAACGCTTATACGAACATGCTCGTCATTAGCCCAAAAACTATTACGAGGGGTCCTAAGTGAATCACTACGAAGAATTTTCGGATTCTATTATAACTAGGTATTGGTTCTGTTTGAGAAAAGTAAATTTTGTTTTTTGAGTTATGATGTTGATATTATATTGTATTTAGATTATTGGATGTATTGTCGAGTATACCTAGTACTTCAACTCCTCCCTACAGCGCAAGTTGTACTTAAAGTGGGGAGTAGCATTTAGTAGCATCATAATTTGTAATCAGTACACTGTAATCTTTTTGATTTGAATAAATTCATTTAAAAAAAAAAATTATTTATTTGGAGGGTTGTAGGAGATTTGTTTTAAGAAAAGGGGAGAATTCGTTCCGAGCTTTCGGCTTTTTGGCGGGCCAGTTTTTACAACAGAGTTGTTTTTTGGGGGATAACGATTTACGAGTCGAATTTGAATTAGCGATTAGACGAGATTAATTTGACTGCAC
The DNA here is from genome assembly GCA_963920205.1 of Stenodema calcarata. Lineage (NCBI taxonomy): Eukaryota > Metazoa > Arthropoda > Insecta > Hemiptera > Miridae > Stenodema > Stenodema calcarata. Next base: position 9,081,815 of record OY986054.1, read on the forward strand.
ATTGGATTGTTAGCTATGAAAACGCGCTATAGAAATAAGAAACAAACACTCAGGGTACCTATTTACTTGGGATTTGTCTGGTTCAAGTGCGGGTCTCACTCGATATCGGCAGTGAATTTGAGCGTGAGAGACCCTCAAACGTTGATCTCACTCAAATCTCCAAGTGCCGTTTATTAAATCGCCCACGCCACTTCCATACCCCACATCGTCAATTTTGGCGAAAATGGGTTAATTATACCACTGGAACCGTGCTCTCAAGTGGGATCGATCAAATTAGAGTAAATGGACAGGAAACTAGTAGATAGGGCGTAAATCGGCTTCTGACCCTCAAGTTTCGACTATTAAGCCATCTTCAGGGCTGTAAAATATAACGACAATCTGCTTTGAGACCTGACCGTTGTCGGTATCACCAAATTTTAATAATACAGTTAGGTACTGACTTACGTTTGATAGAAAAAATACCTACCAAACGTAAGTCAGTAACTGTATTATTAAAATTATTTAGAATTTAAGTTGGTGATACCGACAACGGTCAGGTCTCATAGCAGATTGTCGTTATATGTTACAGCCCTGAAGATGGCTTATTAAAGCCGAAAGCTCGGAACGAATTCTCCCCTTTTCTTAAAACAAACCTCCTACAACCCTCCAAATAAATAAAGGAAATTCAACCAAAAAGGATATGGATAAACAACAGATATGGAGAAAAGGATATGGAGATAGGATATGGATGAAACAACAACAAATTTAAAAAAAAATCTAAGAATTCGGCCGCCTATAGGGCCTGAAATTTAAACTGAAATTTTCGAAAGTTCGACTTTAGTTTGGTTTTGGTCTCGTTTTCGGCTTCAGTTTAATTTTATTCTCTATTTCCCTCTCGGAGTCTGGAATTTTCGAATGATTTTTCACCTTTGACAGGCTACGTGCCTAAAGCAACCCCGTCATCTGTAGGTCGAGGCCGTTCACTACGAGTGTGAAAGACCCGTAACAGGATTCCCACGTACAACATCACACCTACGCCTTTCATTCATACCGTCCCGATCCTTCACCTACAGAACAACTACAACAACAATAACAACAAATTACGGCCGAAGAGAAAAACTGCGCCGTGTACGCCCTCGGAAAAAGGTGACTTCAGGTTGAAAAGGTGACTGGCGGCCGATCGAAACCCGGTCGTAAATTTGTGGGGGGTTCTCCGGGTGTGACGAGGCAGCGAACTCGAGGATTAGTTTACAGGAAGATGCGGTTCTAGGAAGTGTGCAACTGTAGATCCTACCGCATACACTAACATATCACTCACTACCTGTGACAACAATAACATACTAACTACAACTCAGTAGGAGGGTCACCATATAATTTGTAAACCTTCATCACGATCATTTAAATTATTTATTAATAAATAATTAATTTATAATTTTATTAACTGCTTAATTTATTCTTGCATATTGCCTCTAGGTACTCCTACAATAAAATGATGTTATATCCCGACAAAACACACTCCGTGTAAAAATCCTCACAAATATAGCTTTTCCGAGTAAAATTAAAGGTTTTCCGAAACAAAATAAAGGTTTTCCGAAACAAATTAAAGGTTTTCCAATTCAAAATAAAGATCTTCCATTTAAAAATAAAGATCGTTAAGATACGAGTAAGCGACGCCTTGTTGATAATGGATAACGCTCGTATTCATCATGCTCATTCACTCCAACAGCGAATGGATGAGCTCGGACTTCATGTGAAATATCTTCCCCCTTACTCGCCTCAACTGAATCCTGCAGAAAAGGTGTTTTCTAAAGTGAAGCTTCATGCAAGGAATTTGCTCAGCGAGCCATGTGAAAAGTATGACTTGGTTTCAGTGATTGCTCGTAGTGTGGCCACTGTCACCTCAACCGATTGTTCCAACTATGTGATGGACTTGATGCTTCGGCTTCCAGAATGACCTATAACATTATTAGTTTTGTTTTGTTCAATTTTGATCATGTTCCGTTTTGTTCTGTTCAATGTTGTCAAGAAACCAAAAAAAAAAAAAAAAAATCTATTGAAAAAATGCAAAAAATGTTAACAATGTATATACTTGATAATATATAATATACTTGATACATATATGTATAATATTTGATACATATATAATATATGTATATAAAAAGGGGCAATTTGAAACGAGAAACCCTTAAAGTAAAAAGCTTTTATTTTTAAATGGAAGATCTTTATTTTGAAATGGAAAACCTATATTTTGAAATGGAAAACCTTTAATTTGTTTCGGAAAACCTTTATTTTGATTCGGAAAACCTTTATTATGTGTCGGAAAACCTTTAATTTGACTCGGCAAAGCTATATCATTCTTCAGCAGCCGGAAAAATTTATGATACCCGCTTTCCACGAATCACCACTTCACAAGCACCATACCCGTTTCGAAATCTCCACTTGGCGCCAAGGTAAGACGTTTCTATTACTACACATCTATGTTTTCTCAAATAAAAAATGCGTCTCCGAAAATATGGCTCTCCAAAACTGGATATTCCCCGTCTCGACTCTCACAATCTCATATTATTTTTTAGTGATTATATGAATCAATGCAACTTTTAGCGAATGCGGTCAAAAACTGTGAATTTAACTTTTCGAATTCCCAAATGGATCCCGAACTTCAACCACAACTTACTGTCACGATGAAATGGGTACATTTCCGCGAAATTTGCTAAGTTTGGATATCCATCGGAACGACCCGTACATATGCCCAAATATATGACATTCCATTCATGCAGTAAGACCTACAGAGCGAATTCACAAAGTAGCGGTTCCTATTATTGGTATTTAACATGATTTATAGATCGATTCTCAAACTGAACCCTCACAAATGCAAACAAATATCAAATTCCAGAGACCAGAATTGTGAATTTGGTCTCCATTTTTTGACGAGTAACACCCCAGTTTATAGATTTTTTCAAGGTCCAGGAACACGATTGTGAACTCAAATTGCGATATCTCATACCGTTATCGGATTAGAACAGATGAACCGTGAAGAACATCTCTAGTTATAACAACGTTTCTTCATCTTCAAAGTGTACCAGTTTGAGAACACAACTAGATATTGTAATTCTGACTTCACCATCGTGTTCAGCGTAAAAACACTTTCAAAATGAGGTGTCACTTGTCAGACTGCTTCATATTTGGAATTTATGATTAATTTTCGCCCCCCCCCCCCAAAAACTCCCTAAAACCCCCCTTAGAGTCGAACTTTTTTATCTCTTTTATATTTACGAGTATATATTATGATGATTTTTTGGTGTCTCCTGGCAGTGACTGCAGGATGGTCTGGAATGGATTTTGGTGTAAATTTTGTTCGGAAATTCGAGTTATAAACATTTTGGGCCTAGAACAATATGAAACGTTGGAAACATTTAAAAAATATTTTGAAGTCATTTCGTTTTTTTAGCGGTTTAAAAAAAATTTAAACTCGAATTTCCGAAAATGTTTTATGCCCAAATCCGTTTCAGACAATCCTAAATTCATTGCCAAAAGACACCAAAAATCGTATGTATAAATATATATTGAGAAAAGAAGTTCAAATTTGCACAAAAAAATCTGACTTTGCAATCGAAAGGCTAAGTTCGTAGACGGGCAGAATCGGGCCTCTGTAAGGGGGGATTAGGGGAATTTATAGGGGGGGAAAATCACCCACAAAATCCAAAAATGAAACAGATATCGGAATTCTGACTTCACCATCGTGTACAGCGTTGAAAAATCTATAAACTGAGGTGTCACTCGGCAAAAAATTTGTAATAAAACCTGTTAAATGGAGACATTTTACATAAAACCAGTTATTTTTTCAAGAATTCGCTTTTATAGCCATACTGCACGACTGTTTTTTTTTTTTTTTTCAAGTTAATTGCCCAAAATACCAAATTGAGCACAACGTACTGCTTCGCCAGCTTCTGGATTGGTTGTGACATTATGGTACCCAGGGCCCAAGAAGGAAAACCGGGGGGGGGGGAGGGAATCCAAATTTTCCCAACTCCTCGGGAGAAATCTCCTTTGAACTTTTCAAAAAACCCAGGATTTCAAAGTATGGGAACTCCCAGTTATGCATGTTGGGAAATCTCTCCCTTTCTTTTCTCTCTTTTTTTATTTTTTATTTTTCACTATTATTTGTTTCTCAATCAATCAATCAATCAATGACATGTTTATTTGAACAGCATACATATTTAACAATAAATGGAAGGACCGAGACATGATACCGCTATGGTACAAGACCGTCAGCGGGGGTTCCGTTACAAATTTATCAAATTCAACAGATTTTACTATATTTTTACCTATACTACCTTTTACTATTCTATACCTACTATACTGTATTTACATGCTTATAGACATGTTTGGAAATACTGTGTAGAATATTGTATACATAGAATTGAGCATTTAAACATTTGGCTGAACATCTTAAAATTATACCCTATCATTAATTTCACATTATTCCTTTTATACATTCTCCTTAGAACATTCGCTATTTACAATATTTACATTATTTAGCTAGTCCCCATAGTTGAACTCAGCAATGAGATCCCCTCTATAACGCCAGGCAACATTGTAGTATGAGCACAGCTGAGCCCAGCACCTCCAACAGCTCATCCCTGGACAACTCCAGCTTCCCGAAATAAACCCGTCTATAATATCCAAGGACTGGGCAGCGCGCTATAAAATGCTCTGTGGTTTCATTTTCTCTTTGGTTACAGAGAGCGCAAAGGTAGACTCTGCCAACCACCCACGGCTTCCAGTTCAAGTTCAACAGGAGCTCTCCCCTCTGCACTTCATTATTATTTCCGCTTCCCTTAACGTACGGCTCGGCAGGTACTCCACAGCATGGTCCAAGTGCCGGTACAGAAGATGATACTGTGCAGTGGCGGGCCTCCCTCTCAAAAACTCCCTCTCCTGCCGAATCACCACCTCTGCAAATCCACGAAACCGGAGCGGTTCAAACGGCTCTGCCTCGGGCACCAACTCCAGGATCCTTCCGCGCCACACACCTGCCCAGCCTATATCTAGGAACGCGGTAGCGTTCCGCCCCGCCAAGCAAAGAAGTTGAGAAAACGAACGATGCCGAGTCATGTTTACCGGACGTCACGAAACGCGTTTTCGAGGTATCCATATCTCGGCTCCTATTTGACCGATCAACTTGAAATTTGGTGTGGGTCTTCTTTGAGTGTATATTAGAAAGCCCTGAAAGTTTCAAATCGATAGGTCTAAAGGGAGCCGAGCTACATAACTTCAAAAACCCGGTTTTTCGGCCTTAGATTGTTCTTCTCCTTCTCCTTCTTCTCCTTGTTCAGACAGGCAAGGCTGGAGCCTCTCCACGTTGACCGATTGACTTGAAATTTTGCACAGAGCTTCATTTAACCTTGAGACAGAGCCTTATATAAAATTTAACCCATTATCTCAACCCAAAAAAGTTTTAGAAACAAAAAACCAGAAACTTTAGGAAAATTCTGTCCACTTTGACGAGTCTACAGCCTGAGTAAAAGGACCAATCGACTTGAATTTTTTTACACACCTTCTTTATAGCATGGCTCAGTGCCATTTGAACGAAATAAGCAATTATCTCAACCCAAAAAAAATTAGGGACAAAAAAACTGAAATTTAGGGTAATTTAGGCTAATTATGGCCATATCTCGGCTCCTAGTAGACCGATCAACTTGAAATTTGGTATGGATCTTTATGGTGTGGATAGAAGAAAGCCCTGAAAGTTTCAAGTCGCTAGGTCTAAAGGGAGCCGAGTTATATAACTTCAAAAACCAATTAACATAGGTGGAAACTTTTATGGCTTCGCCGATGACACAGCTATAGTATTCTGGGGTGATAACTACTGTTCCCTGATTGACTCCGTAAATAGGAGTCTCATTGCGGTTAAGAGCTGGTTTGATTTAAATGGAATGGCTTTGAATGTGGAAAAAACGTCTGTGCTTCGTTTTAGAGTAGGTAATAAGTCTTTCCCTCAGTATAGCAAAATCAAGTTCCCCTCTGCGGGAGATTGTTCTACCCATGATGGTGAATGTGACTGTCCCCAAATTCCTTTTGCGGATAATTGTAAATATTTAGGCATAATAATCGATTGTAATTTAAATTTCAAGTCCCATATTGATTATCTTATCGTGCGTTTGAGAAAATTGTTTTTCGTTTTCAAGGAAGCAAGAAATTTTCTTTTTAAAAATCAATTGCGTTTAATTTATTTTGGCTTGGCACAATCATTATTCAAGTATGGGATCATTTTGTGGGGGGGAGCAGCTAAATCTTATGTGAGGAAAGTTCAGATTATGCAAAATCAGCTGATTAGAATTATCCTAAATAAAAACCCAAGATACACATCGGCTAAACTTTTTAAGCATTTTAATGTAAAAACTATTCAACAATTATTCTTGTTTCACTGTTGTGTTCATGTATTTAATAAGGGCATTTGTGAGAAACATTTAGCTTCTTTCGATAGAACCAGAAATTATGTTAAATCTGGTATTGTTCTTCCGAAAACTAATACAGAGTTTTATAAGAGAAATGCATATGTTCAGGCCTTGAAATTTTTCTATGCTAGAAATATAAATTTGTCCACCTTTACAAATGTTTTAAGTTTTAAGAAGATGCTGAATGGATGTTTTCTTTCTTGATTTCTATTCCCCTTAATATAATTTAAGAAAATGAAGTAGTATAACACATAAATAAATAAATAAATGTATTTAAATAATAATAATAAGTTAATAAATAAATAAAAATGAAAATTAAAAATGTGCTTTCGCGACTGCTGCCATAGCTTCTCCACCAGATAGCACAAGTTCTTAGGAACTTATTTTTTGGTGGGCGTCAGTTTCTTGTTATGTTTTCTTTTTCTTAGCATATAAGTAAATCATACGAACTGTTCGTTTAATTTTATTTGGTTTACCAGAAGTGTAATGTTTGTGTTTTTAATTTTTAATTTTTCTTGTATTTTGGATGCCAATCAATAAATAAATAATAAATAAATAATAAATAATTACCATGTTTTTCTACTTTTTGCAGTCGGTCAAGGCTACAGCCTCTCCACCTTCGCCGATTGACTTGAAATTTTGCACGGAGCTTCGTTTTAAGTGTAGCAAGTGCCTTTTGAAAGATTCAAGTCGATATCTTTAAAGGGAGCCGAGTTATATAACTTCAAAAATCCGGTTTTTCACCCTTACCTGTTCTTCTTCTCCTTAATCAGTTAGGCATTTCCACCTTCACGGATTGACTTGAACTTTTGCACAGAGCTTCGTTTCAACATCAGACAGTGCCTTTTGAAAGGTTTAACCCATTATCTCAACCCAAAAACTTTTAGAAACAAAAAACTGAAATTTAGGCTAATTTTGGCAACTTTGACGAGTCTACAGCCTGGGTAACCGGACCAATCGACTTGAAATTTTGCATAGACCTTCTTTATAAAATGACCCACTTCAACAACAAAAAGATGTGATATCCCCCCAAAAAACACTCCGTGTAAAAATCACCCCGCCTCGCAAATATCATTCTTCAGAGGCCGGAAAAAGTTATGATATCCACTTTCCCCGCCCGCCCTTTTCCTCATTAAGGAGCTAAGTATAATGAAAAGCTTAACCACTTCACAAGCACCGTACGCTTTTCGAAATCTCCCCTTGGCGCTATTGCGAGACGTTTTTATTACTTCCACAAGCAACTACGCAAGTTGCAAGTCTCGCAATAGCGCCAAGGGGAGATTTCGAAAGGGGTACGGTGCTTGTGAAGTGGTTAAGCTTTTCATTATACTTAGCTCCTTAATGAGGAAAAGGGCGGGCGGGGAAAGTGGATATCAAATACTTTTTCCGGCCTCTGAAGAATGATATTTGCGAGGCGGGGTGATTTTTACACGGAGTGTTTTTTGGGGGGATAGGTATATACCCCGTCTAATGACCTCCATTGCAGTACAGTTTGTGAAACGCTGCCCCGGCTGCCGTAACACTTTTTCAATATAGTCTGCACACAGTTTGAGAGTGAACAAATGCACAGGCTCCTGTTTCGTTTCCGCAAGGACAATATTATTTGTTTCTATCTTCACGGCCCGAAATTTATGATGGTACCTAATTTTTGTATAGACGGCACGAGTAGAAGTTTTAATTTTCACTGTGTGATATATCAGGATTTCAATAAATGGGCCAAAATGGCCACACTAAGCAACAGTTAAGTCCCTGAGAACCCGTCGGTTTGACGTTCGAGGTCGCTCCTGTATCTGAGCTTTTCCTCCGTAGGTGAGCAAAAAAAAAAAAAAAAAAAAGAAAGAAATGAACGAACAAAAAAAAATTATTCAAAAAGGGGAAGCGAATCGACGGGAGCGGGAGGAGCAGTGGTGGGGGGCGGTGAAGGGGTGGATGCCCCCCCATAGAAGGTTTTTGATTGGTCCGAGCTCTCGTCCAATAGGATGAAGCTCCCTCCAATGAAAGGCTCGAGACCTCCCCATCCCCGCCGTGACGAGTCCCTACTTGGTCGGCCAGTGCTTGCAGTGTCACGTACGTCTGTATACTTGCACCTACACACGCGCCTCGTGTTCGCCTCAAGGTAAGTCCTCCCCTGATTATCACATATCACGTTTTCTTCGTTCCTGTCCAGACGATGCGTTTTTCCTTTTAAAGTGGGGACTTTGTCGGGGGGGTTTCATCCCCCCCGAAGGAAGTCCCCCTTCCCTAGCAGTGCCCTCAGTCTCCCGGCATCAAGTACTCAGTGCTGTTGTTCTCTGTTTATAAACAAATCGCCTGTTGTAGGGTTTATTCGTGTTGTTTTTGATCAGTGTCTGATCGTGATGTTGAGAAACGAATAAAATCACGCGGAGAAGCTCAAAACACGGATCAACCTCCAACGAGAACCCGTAAGAAACCTCCATACATGGATAACTACACGAATATGACCTTATATTATTATGTTTACACCATAGAATTACAATACAATTACCATAGAATTATTATGTTTACACCATAGAATTACAATTGTTTATTATGTTGAGCCACGTACCTCAATTCCTCGAAAAATTGAAAAGATTAGTAAGTACCTAATGAAAAGTTCAATAAACCGAATTTCCGAAGTAGGTAATGCACACGCAATATAACCACCCAAAATTGGAACACTTCCCCAACCACCAAAAACTTTTTGTTATTAAAAAGTTTACTGTTTAAACATATTGTTGGTGTTTTAAATAATTTATTTAGTTTGAGCAAACCACCCAAGAAAATTGACTACGACAAATGTTAAGTGTCAAAAATGACTTTTAGCGAATTATCGAATAAAACGAAGCTATTTTTCATTGTCCAAACTTGGTAAAACCCAAATTTCCGAAAAATTGGTATTTTCCTACCAAAATCTTTTCCAGACCATCCTTCATTCATTGAAATTGAAATAAGAACTTCAAATTTGCCCACAATAAAAGGTTTTTAAGGGGGAAAAATTGCACAATTGCACATAATTCCCAAATAAAATCCACAGTCATGCAGCATGGCTATAAGAGCAAATTTTTGAAGAAATAAACGGGTTTTATGTAAAATGTATCCATTTTACTGGTTTTATAACAAATTTCGTCTTTTTTTTTTGCTGAGTAGCACCTCAGTTTGTAGATTTTCCAACGCTGAACACGATGGTGCAGTCAAAATTGCGATATCTCATACCGTTATCCGATTAGAGCAGATAAACCATGAAGAACAACCTCAAGTAACAACCACTTTTCTTCATCTTCAAAGTGCTTCAGTTTGAGAACGAAATAAGATATCGCAAATTCTGACTTCATCAGCGTGTTCAGCGCAAAACAACCTTTAATATGAGGTGTCACTTGCTAGGCGGTTTCGATTTTGGAATTTAAGTTGCGCCCCCACCCCCTTAAAGTGGCCCGATTCTGCCCATCAACGATGTTAGCCTTTAGATGGCCAGATTTTCGCAAATCTGAACTTTTTATGTCAATTCTATCGAGAGTTATCGTCATATATAAATATATAACGATACCTGGATCACTTCAAAAATAAACTATGGTGGGGGAACTGACCAACTGTCAAGATCCCACACCATAGTTTATAAATATGTACTATGTACATATGAATTTTGGTGCCCTTTGGCAGTGAATTCAGGTTGGTATTAAATGAATTTTGGTATGACAATTTTTCGAAAATTCGAGTTTTAAACATTTTGGACCGAGAATAGCCAAATTCGCTAAAATAAAACAGTCTGACAAGTTGCGCCGCACTTTAAATGTTTTTTTTTAAACGTTTACCAAGATGGCAATATCATATTCCGTTCTCAAACTGGAACACTTTGAAGAGGAAGAAACTCCATGTTACTTGAGATGTTCTTCACGGTTCTTCTGCTCTAATCTGACAACGGAGATATTTTACATAAAACCAGTTAGTTCTTCGAAAATTCGCTCTTATAGCCATGCTCCGTGACTTTGGATTTCGTTCATGGTATTTCATGATATGAACTACTTTTGAACCAATCGAACGAACTTAATGTTCAAAAAACCAACTGATTCGTGATTTTTGTCCTTATACTTTTGGGTATCAGTTTGTAAAATTACTACTTTTCCGCTTAAGATCGTGAATACCAAATAATAATATAGAAACGAGCTTCTTGCTTTGGAAAATGAGAATTATGTAATTATGATTATACGTAATTATGTAATTATAATTAATACGGGTAATTATGTATTGACTTAGGATTTGGACGAGTCTTTAAGATACGTCCAGTTTTATTAAAATTTAATAAAAAATGTAATGCTCTTTATGGGATTGGAGTGTGAAGTTTTATCATGACGTGGAATGATCGCACAAAATCCAATGCGTGAATTTAGAAAAGATACCGTCACACACATTTTAAGGTACACATTTCTTGCTTATGGCAGGTGATGCCTAGTGTGTATACCTAATATCCAGGAGAAGAAAAATACATTTCATCTGTAATTTGGGTAAACAAAATACCATTTTTGGAGCATCATTTCAACCGTATTACAGCTTTACTCAATTCACTTTGATTCGGTGAATATATTGAGTTTTACAATCCTCTGTATACATAAACTAGTAAAATGACCGCATTAGCAACACCGTAGAAAAAACCCCACATACCAAATTTGGCTCAAATCGATTGTATTATCATAAATCGTAATAATCCAGCTCTCTTTTTGAGCTTAGAAAAAAGCAAAATGGTCCAAGCAAAATTATAGCGGTGGATTCTAGTTGAATGGGGCATATAATATGTCATAATATGTAATTTCCCATATTATGGATTCGAATATAAAAATAATTTTTTTTTAAATTCTCAGGAGTGATTTTATCTCGATTTTTATTAATTTTCACATATTTTTTGAGGTATAGCCAAATTCTGATAGCAAATTGTTACTGGCATACCAATGAAATTGCGTTGAAATTGTTACTGGGGACAATGAAATTGCGCACACTATAATCATGCTGTGTATACTTGGGGGAGAAAAAAAACACAGGAAGTTTCCCTATCTTGAAAAATGAAATTAGTTGAAAATGTTAGAGTAATAATCTATTTGATAATAACCTAATTTAGGTGAGCATTGTAGCCACTCTTTTTATTTCCATTTATTGGCATTTTATCAAAATATAGCCATACAATTTACAAATAATAGGTACTTATCTAAAACATAATGTTGCATAATTTAATAAATGAAAATATTTCTGGGTAAATTACCGAATATTGTAACATAGTTATACAGTTGAAAGATATTGGCAATTTTGCATATTTCTCTTTGAGAGGTTAAAAAATTGCATTCTATTCTGCAAGTTCTGCATCACATGTATGCCAGTCACAATAAGAACACTCTGGAGATTCGTGTCCGTTGATTCGGGGGAGGTACATAAAGAGGACATTATCCTCTTTTGGCAGGGTAAAATTGATGCCACTCTTCACCACTATTCAGTCGTCTGATTTAAGTTAGTTGAACTCATTCTCCATCAGATGGCAGTTTAGTCAACGTTAAACTCAGAAGTTATATTCACAATTTAAATTTGTTACATAAGCGATCATCACTAAATTTAAAGTTTCTCGTTCGTTTGAAAGCATTCAATTACAGCATTTAACGAGTAAAATAATATTCTCACTTGAGAAATGGTCTGATCATGTTGAAACATCCATAAAGAGTCGACGTTTAATGGGACAACAACATCCGGGGTCCTGAGTAATATTGGAAGCGTTGGACGGAAAATAGGGTCGTTATGGATAATTCTGGGCATCGTGAAGTTTAGGTTTTATGGTTTACGTTTATTGATCCTTTGAAATTGGAAGGAAGGAGAACGGAGTGTGTTTTAACGTGGGGCGGTTGAAGGCTGAAATGAGGAGGAGCTTTAATGGGTTTGACACTGTCAGACTAATTTCACATATAAATGCCCCAAAACGTTTATACAGGTGCACAAAGGGCTAAAGAAATGACATATTTCAATATAATATATTGGCGTCGTGTTATCATAGACGCAGAACATTTGGCGGATATAATTGGCTCGCACGTGTAAACCTGAATCAAATCAAAACATTTATTGCAAAAAAAAGTAACATTGCAAAGCGTTGTGTACACGTCATAGTATTTAGTTTATGGGCCGATGAAAGAAAGAAGTACTTAGCAGAAAAAGAGTACAAACTTAATGGTTAAAGTAACTGAGAGGTTTTGTGGGGCCAGAACCGGTCTTGCGTATTGCCAAATGCTCCGTAGGATCCTCCTTGGGATAATGTGTGAGGGAAGGGCATAGGAGGCATTGGGAGGACATCCTGGCACAAATTGTCGGGAAGTTGACTATGGCTGCACCCTGTAGGAGAAGGACCTCAGAAGCATTCGAGCTGCCAAGGAGGAATATGCTGTAGTAGATGTCATAATATTATGTCTCCATCACTGTAGTAGATCAATTTGGTCTCAGGAAAAACCAGGTCGAGGCTCAAGCAGGTGTCCCACTGTGAAGACCTACTTTGAGCACTTCTGGCTCTCAGAACTTGCAGAAAACACGATAATACTCGTAGTACCTTGAATTCAAGCATAAACCCGAATCAGTTAACCATGGATTGCTCTGGACTTTCAAATCTCTTAGTTTTGAAACGTCAAGTCTGTGTTCTTACGGCGAAGATTTTTATAATTTTCTCGAGATTTTTCAATGCGAACGGGCATGACGGAACACTGTACTAATGTGCTATTGTGCCAAGTCGGAATCAGTTGCTTCTTTTGATCACCCTCACTCAAGAAATGGTCTGATCAGGTTGAAAGATCCATAAAGAATATTGGAAACTACGGACGACTTCTTGGACTTCAAATATTGGAACTGAAGTGATTTCGCTTCATGCATCATGATCCTCCATTTTGATGTCCAGTCTTGGAGTTTCTCAATAGATCTTCTGAGCTTGGGTATCGTTACATGGTTTGTTTCACCAACTGCAAGGACAGCTTTGTCATCTGCAAACGTTGGTATTCTCCTCTCGTTCTGGCAAATCGCTGGTGAACATGACGTACAGGAGTGGGCCAAGTACCCTTCCTTGGGGAACAAGTACACTTCTGAGTAGGCATCTTCATGCTTTACCCTGAATCGATCTGATAGGATCGTAATAATTTAACATATTTTGCTGGTAGCATTCTTCGGAGCTTGTGGTTTAGTGCCAAACTTTGTCAAACGCTTAGGACTTACGGAGTTCAGTTTTGGGGCTACACTGCTCAATGTAACCGCGATAATATCGAACGTTTCCAAAAACATGTGCTGAGATGTTGTGTGGACGCCACCGGTACACCAGAAATGTCCGGCTGCACAAAGAACTTCGCATACCAACTGTCAAAGAAGTCATCAAAGCCTTCATCAAGGCCATAGCACGTCACAAGCGGATAAAGTACACATCAATGAAGAAGCTGTCCAGCTGCTTGAATTCAAGTTAAGTTGACGACCTACTCAGACGTCTCAAGAGAAAGAAGCCTCATGACCTGTGGGAGTGAGTGAAGGTATTCTCGCGATAAGTCCGTTCAGTGAAATCAGTGATCGGTTTAAGTGCACGAAATTGCACTCTTAACTTTCAAAACTATCAGCGACTTAGTTAAGGATCTAACTTGTATTACAACTAATTCACATATATGTCAAAAATATGTTGCTAATAAGTTGTTATTTGGCGCAATAAATCATCAAAAAAATTTTTGATAACCGAGTTACAACACACAGAACTAAATTCCGCTAGCCAACTTCAACGTTTCTCACAGTTGGCAATGTGTTATTCTGCGTTTCTGTACCTCCTTACGCTTGCATTTAGAAATTTGTTCCTTCTGGTTCGGTATTCGTTCACATTCGGTGTTGGAAGCTGTGGGTTCAGTAAGAAATGTCGACTGGAGCCAGTAACTAAACGGCCAGAGCCAGACGTCCGATGACCTCACCATCGCTCCCGTTGCCCAGAAGGTCCGAAACGGCCGAGAGTTTCCAGCCGACGCAAGCTGTTCCGAGGATATATGGGCACTCTCATATATAGAGTCACTGCTGACGAAGCGTTCGAAGGGCGTTTGTACTACGCTACTCGCCTCACCTGGCGTCAGCTTGTCGCCCGAGGGCATTTTAATAGGTCTCAGACGTCATACGTTACGTACGTTGGTCAATAATCGGATCGAGTCTAAGAATCCGGTGACAGGGGGTTCGAATAGATGCTGACTTATTCAAAGTAAAATAAAAATAAAAATGTCATAATTCGACTTGAAAACAACATTTTAGTCAGTCAGTCAGTAAGTCAGTCACGATATGAGTTTATACACAAGCGGATCAATATTCAATAGGGATCTGTATAAAACCAGCTTCTTAGTTGATTATTATAGAACTCACTAACAATTGAACAATTGAACGAAAAATCATTAAACTGATGTTGAACACTAGGTAGATACAGATACATCGGTACATGGGTATGCCTCATTTTCTCCCTGTGAAATAACAAAACTTAACTCTAGTAAACCAACATAACGATTAAAAATTAAATTACATATGTAACTACAATGCGTCATTTGAAGGTATATTTCTAATTGCTTACCAATGTTTTATAAGGCAACCGAGTGCTCGTTGCTGTTTATTGGTATGGCGTACAATTTTTTTTTCCATGTAACAAAATTTTCACAAATTAGGAGTACGAGCCCCTCAGTTGATCCTTGGCCTATTCTGTGTAAGGCCTAAGGAGGCTACATGCCAAATTACAGCTTCATAGAGTGAATAGCATAGAAAATAGCTTTAGGACCCACTCAGCTGATCCAGGGCCTTGGCAGCGCCAAGTTAAAGTCCTAAGGAGGCTACATACCAAATTACAGCTTCATAGAGTGAATAGCATCGAAATTAGCTTTAGGAACCACTCAGTAGGTAGTATATCATTGCCCCTTTGATGTTTATTAGTACCGCGTCACCTTTTTCCCCGTGTAGCAAAATTTTTGCATGACCCCTAGCGTAAGACATAACCATGTCAAACATCTTGGTTTTTAGCACATTTCCGTCATTTTTCGTAATTTTTCCTAATGTCGTCCGTAAATGTTTAGAATCCTAGTCCTGTACAATTTCATAGAGTGAATAGCATAGAAAATAGCTTTAGGAGCCACAAAGTTGATTCTTGGCCTATTCTGCTTAAAGTGTAAGGCCTAAGTAGGCTACATACCAAATTACAACTTCCTAGAGTGAATAGCATAGAAAATAGCTTTAGGAGCCACAAAGTTGATCCTTGGCCTATTCTGCTTAAAGTGTAAGGCCTAAGGAGGCTACATACCAAATTACAACTTCCTAGAGTGAATAGCATAGAAATAGCTTTAGGACCCACTCGGGAGTATACCATGGCTGTTTATTGGTATCGCGTTACATTTTTTCCGTGTAGCAAAATTTTGCATGACCCCTGGCGGTAAGACATCACCATGTCAAAAACTTGGTTTTTAGAACATTTTCGTAATTTTTCTTAATGACGTCCATAAATTATTGGAATCCTAATACAGTACCTACTATTGAGGGTTATCAAGGGCACTAAATCCAATTTTAAGGATGACTTATAAATTTTATAAATTGACTGGTGCAAGTTGTCTATTGTTAGCTCTCACATTAACAGCAACATTTAAGGGCCATCAATCAGGATTCTACAGTTTCATGGTTGCATCCATATTATAGTACTAGCAACTATTTCAAGTGAATGGAGGTGGAGATAGAGACAACAGGTGGTGTAATGTCCCGCATCAGATGTTTTCATTCGTGATTGATTAAAAAGCCCCTCTACCTTTACTGAGGAAGCAAATCTCTCGCCCTCCCCCGTTCACCATTCAACTCACAATTCAACTCGAAAAACGTGAGGACTACTCGGAACGAGGAGACTGCGAGAGAACAACAAGGTAACAAGAGGCCGTGAATCGGCAGGGCGGAGAAGGTGGGGGAGGATCACGTCCAGTCAACGGGGCCCCCCTCATAAAACTGCTGACATCAGCAACCCTGAAAACAGAGGCTCCAAGGTTCCCTCAACCTCCCGAACTCGAAAGCAGTCACATCTTCCTTCCCTGACCACGCACTTAGATGGTTTTTTTCGGTTCGCGATCACGAAGATGATGGAAAGACTTATGGAAGACACTCTACAGGTCAGACTTTATTTGTGTATATTTTTCATAATTATTTCCACCTAACAACCTTTCAGAGTTTTCTTTGTAATCCGACGATGGAACCATCAACATCTGTCAATGAGTCATTCAACCCGCCGCGAGTCAACAAATTGCGTCATTTTGAGCGTGAATAGACCGAAGAGTTCGCGTCCTTATGAGAACACAAGATGGAAACGTATCGTCACTAGCCTGATAGTCATTTATAAACATGACTTATCTTTTAAACTGATAATCATATTCGAAGCGTCGAATCCTTCCTTACGGCTCGTAAATAAAATCACCCTGAAATTAAAAATTAAAGTGCATCAACGTTTACAAAGAAGTGGGAACACTTATTTTCTATGTTTAATTCTACACTTGAGTTCACTTATTACCTATTAAATTTATCCATAAGGAGTGAATGGGAACAATAAAAAACCGAAATGAGAAGAAAACAAAGTTCCAGTCACGGATCATAATTCGGAACAAAAATCGTCATTTTTAGGCTGGACAAACACTGTAACTTGATCGTACAAAACCTTCTTATAGAACAATGTCATATTCGTTGTAACAATAAAATAACTTCCCAATCACGAAGTATGACCAAACGCGTCAGTTTGGAACATACCCATAAACCAATTAATTTGCGACTTGATAGAGAAGATTGTCCTTCAAAATGGACATTTCTATACAACGCGAAGTTTTTTTAATTTTTTTAAATTTAAATTTAAATTTTTAATTTTGTTGATTGGCCTGAAATGAATTTTAACTTCATTTCTTCCACAACAGTTCAAAACTTTTGGCACACATCACTGTTCTGTATTCAATGTCCTGGTAAGTCCCATAACTACACTAAACAACTTGGAGTAATGAGGTACCTAACTAATATTGATCGCTCCGAAATTCAGTTCACTTATTCGAATTCGCTTTCGGGCCCGTCACTGACGGGCAGAACTCGGGCTGTGTCCATCTACCTCTGGTACCTGTCCCGGACGGGCAGAACTCGGGGTGGATCCATCTGCCACTATGACCGGTCGGATGTTACGGATTATACCTCTTACATGTCCCTTTACAAACCCTTATAATCTTAAATACCAAAAATAATATTCATCTGTCTCACGGGAAGGAAGAATTTAACATTTTTATAGTTTGGTTTCCATATAAACCCCCACCCCTATATGCACCGTATCCGGAAGTGAACCCCCCTATGTCCTTCCCCGGTCACTGAATATTCTTAATATGGTTCTGAATATTATTCATTATATTATAATGAACCGTTGTGGAATTTGTTGCTACAGTGGAAGTCGCTTATAGTGATCGCATCGGGACTGACCAAAACCGATCACTGTAAGCGACCAATCTGTATAGGCGACCAGTGGGAAAAAATTATTCAGCAGAATTATTGTCAAAACAGACCTTTCGATCACCATATCAGGCCATTTTCCAGTGTGTTTATATACGACGACCGGAACCTGACCATTTCCAACTTATTCATTTAACCGCCTTTCTGCTAAGCGACTTCCACTGTATTTAAGCATGTAGTGAAGGTCAGGCATCGTCGGCGAGTACAATATACCCTCAAAAAAAAAAAAAAAAAAACACTGAAATTTTGCACAGACCTTCTTTATAACATGACCCAGTGCCATTTGAAAGATTTAACCCATTATCTCAACCCAAGAAAAGTTGAGGAACGAAAGACAGAAATTTAGGCTTTTGGCCGCTTCGACGGGTCCTTACACTCTAAAAATCTCCAATTTCAACCAAAATCACTAAAAACAAAATTGTATAATTATCCCAAGCAGCACTTAGAGAAGTAATGAAACCTCTATCGATGGACATAACATCCAGTTCATTGCCGATTAATGAGCCCCGAGATTGGCGAAGATGGCCAACGCGCCATTAACCGTTTTTCGAAACTTCCAAACGACTTTGGGTTCAGATGTTTATGGTTCGTTCGCGGTCCGGTGACGCGTACAAATTAAGCGAACGCCCCTCATCCTGTAGCAGTGACTATTCGAAACGATATCCCATCAATGGAAAATTTGAGGTAGGAGTCCTCGATTTTTTCTCTACTGTTTGCAAATTGTTTCGGGTATTTAACTTTCGGGTTTAGCGAATTTTCGAAGAAAAGGAAGCTATTGTTCGCGGTCCAAAATGTTTAAAACTCAAATTTCCGAAAAAATGTTATACCAAAATCCGTTTTAGACCACCTTGAATGCACTGCCAAAAGACACCAAAAAACATAATATGGATCTCGTCTGTAATCCTCAGCTTATCTGTTTGTTTATTTCAGATTCCTATAAATTACAAATTACATTTTTTATATTCTCAGAAATTTCCCGTTTTATGTAAAATTTGTCCATTTTATAGCTTTTACAACAAATTTTGTCTTCCTTTTTTTCTGAATAACAACACCTATATATAAGTTGGAAGTTATTTCAATCTGAAAAAGCTATATACACATACATAATATTATTATGCTATTACGAGATCCAATGTTTGAACAAAGTTTATATGTCATGTAACCGAAGAAAACAAAATGTAATTTATTAAAAATAATTGCTAACCCGGAGACGAGAGCAAGAGCACAGCCGCCATTTTGCACGAGAGACAGCCCCTTCTCAGAGACAGTCTCTTCTGTTTGCATTAAATTCATAAAATCAAACAGTCCGACAAAGTTATCTTATTTATTCTTATCTTATCTTACCTTATTCCGTTCTCGAACTGGAGCACTTTGAAGATGAAGAAACAAGGTTCATTTGCTTCCAGTAGTTTGAGGAAATTATCTTGCAAATGTGGTGTAAAAGATTTTATTGTTTTAATTGGTCTATTTGGGACCCAATCACACGAGTTCAGAGTTTACACACAAAATTTCGACCGGAAAAATTTTGGTACCCAAAAAACCTCAAAATTTTCGGACATCTTTCAGGGTTTGACTTATAACTTCACAGCTGTCAATCTTACGCCAAAAGTCACTATACACGAAACTAAAGTTGATAAAATTCCGCGTCGATTGAAAAAATAAGTCAGAAATCGTTCCAACAGGAATTTATTTACGATAGATCAAATATGTAATAGCGAGTTTTACCAATTTTGTAAAACTGACACTACTCGATTTTCAATGTGCTGTACTCCTACAACACAAACCCAATCGCCATCACCTCGCCCTAACATTCGAAGAGCATCAATCGGAGAGTTCAAAAATCACCAACATTTCAAAATTGGTCAACGTTGTAGGAACAGGGGAAACCTGAATTCATGTTATTGGGTCCCAAATAGACCAATTAAAACAATAAAATCTTTTACACCACCTTTTGCAAGATAAATTCCTCAAACTACTGGACTATACGTAGAGCAGATGAACCGTGAAGAACATTTGAATTAACAGCGACGTTTCTTCATCTTCAGAGTGCTCCAGTTTGAGAACGGAATAAGATATCGTAATTCTGACTTCACCATCGTGTTCAGCGTTAAAAAATCTATAAACCAAGGTATTACTCGAAAGAAAGGAGACAAAATGTTTTATAAATTCAGTAAAATTTTACATAAAACCAGTTATTTCTTCGGAACTTTGCTCTTATAGCCATGCTGCATGACTGTGGATTTTTTTTTTTTTTTTATACATTGTTTTTGACATTGTTTTTACCCCATAAATCATCATTGAAAAAAAATGGCCCTAGGTACACGACTTTACCCTACGTTACTAAATCGTATTTCACATATTGTCACTACGGTCAGAGCCAGGTCCTTATGAACAACCGACTTATGAATGAGGGGGAGTACGAGGCAATAGGGACGTGGAGGGGGACGCTAGGGGAGACTAGAAGGGAGGAAGAGGGGTAATCACGGGGAGTTCTAGCGGGGGCGATGTTTTCGGGGCGACTAATGCCCCCCCTGGAACTCCCCCCCCCCCATTGGTACAGTAATAGATCCTCCACTGCTTGTACACGTATGGCCCTGTATTTTGTATGTATATGAATACAGTGTGTTCCGCTAACAATCTGTGTTCATTAAGTAAGGAGTTTCGACGGACGCGCCAGTCTCTGAAGACATTAGGTATCTAATGAACAAATTTACGAAAAGATCAGGAAATTCGGTCGAGTTAAGATCCCACGGAACACTCTTTGCCCCCTAAAAGCAGATTCCCTGTTCAGGGTCATGGGCTTCTCCATGTGTCGGGCAGTCGGGTAACTGGCTCGGTGACCTCAATATTCCTACTAAATTGCTCGCTAACGAATATAACTCATGGGATGTCACTTGATTAATTTTTTAATATGTCCTTAATTACCTACCAACAAATATCCAAAATGACCTTCTTTCCGTAGTCACAATAATTTCATCATATTACAAAACAATTTGTTCGAAATTGTATCCTGTCGATGCCATCATTCCACACCCTCTCGACATCACTGTTTCCGAATTCACCTATTTCAACTGTCTAAGATCGAGGATGTCGATAGGTCCTACGAGGTTTAATCCAATGTGATCATCAAGACTAACAGGATTCTTCAGGGAATCCGCGAGCGTCAACGGTCCCACGCGCCACAGCCAGAGGACCTTCCCATGCGGGTTCCTTCCTCCGTCCTCTTTGTTCTTCTTACCGCCAATCTTTCTCACACATCTCTTTTCCTATTTTCGTTTCCGTTTTGCCTTTGGACCACCTCCTTCCTTCCCTTTCATATTTATTTTATTCACGAGACAGCAACATAGTCAACACTGAAACTCTACACTGGGAAGAGAGTGCGAGGAAAGACGGCATAACGATGTGTGTTTTGTGTTCGTAAAAGAACCGTTAAATCATCAACTTCAAATTCAGTGGCTGGTTGTCTGGAAAATTTGTCTGGTGCAAACATATTCGACACAAAACCAGCTGAAAAGTTGATGGCATCTCGGGTGGCCTTTTATGAATTTCAAAATCGAATAGTTGTGTATTCCTTGAGACGCCTAGTCTTCCAATAACGTTCCAGCCAGCTGCATGGCCAACGGAGTGAATTTTCGAATTAATTGTAATTTTTATCGAATTTTTGAAGAAATTGAAGCTATTGTTCTCGGTCAAAATTTTTAAAACTCGAATTTCCGAAACAATTTTATAACAAAATCCGTTCCAGACCATCCTGAATTCACTGCCAGAAGACACCAAAAATCATATGTATACAGGGTGTATCTTAAGAAGGTGACAATACTCAAGATGGAGAAACTAGATCAAACCCCTTGACCCCTCTGACGTCATCCATTCCTGCCGGTCCACGTACGTCATTCATTCCTGCCGGTCCACGTACGTCATATCCTGTGAGGTGTTCTTGCCGACCACTTGTCTGACGTCATCCACCCCCTGCCGGTCCACGTACGTCATATCCTGTGAGGTGTTCTTGCCGGCCACTTGTCTGACGTCATCCACCCCCTGCCGGTCCACGTACGTCATCATATCCTGTGAGGTGTTCTTGCCGGCCACTTGTCTGACGTCATCCACCCCTGCCGGTCCACGTACGTCATATCCTGTGAGGTGTTCTTGGCGGCACCTGTTTGACGTCATATCTTTGGACGTAGTTGGTCGCTTGTGTTGCGACGTCATATTATCTGAGAGGCCCGTGGATGAGGTGAATTAAGGAGACAAACACAAACGGTGGGTACAGCTTTCGTACAAGTACGCAACCACGAGGGACATTTTATGTCTTTGCGCCCCCTCCCATCAGAAACTTATATGAAGCTTGCATTCGTGTTGACAATATAAATTATTGAGAATGATCACCTGTGTGTAAACAATTATTTAAACAATCACGCTCATACCGCAGCTTGTCGGCCACGCACTCCGCAGTGGTTAACGTATTATGGTTAGGTAAATCGAGAGCTATCCAACGAGTGGTGAACGATGTTTGTACGATGATAACTGGCGAAGATAAAGTTCCGTAGCAACGAATCGGTTGTAAGCGAAAATCATCAGAAACCCGCGTTACATTTCTCCGTTGCATGTCCCGCGTTGCATTCCCGCGTTACATTTTCGAGTTTATGTAGCAAAGTAAAGACATAAAATGTCAAAATGTAGTTAAACGCCGCCAACCGCATGTTTCTATCTCCTAACGTTCCACTAATATGTATGCCCTTACTAAAGTTATTTCGAGAAAACCGTGTTTTTTGACATTTTATGTCTTTACTTTGCTACATAAACTCGAAAATGTAACGCGGGAATGCAACGCGGGACATGAAACGGAGAAATGTAACGCAGGTTTCTGATGATTTTCGCTTACAACCGATTCGTTGCTACGGAACTTTATCTTCGCCAGTTTTTTCGTTTGTTTCGATGTATTTGAGTTGACAATTACTCTTCTTGAAGGTCCATTCGAATTCAAATAAACACCTCGATTCGATATGAAGTCTACTTTTTTCGTTTGTTTCGATGTATTTGAGATTACAATAATTATTACTCTTCTTTAAGGTCCAATCGAATTCAAATAAACACCTCGATATATTATGAAGTCGACTCTTATTGGAAGTGTCAATTTTCCCTGCTTCCCCACTTTTTTTCAACGTTCACAGTTTTGAAATCAGCATTAAATTTTCTTCAAGTCTAATGCTCTTTCAATGTTCACAAGTTTCTTTTTAAACAGGGATAACAGATCAAAAAATAAACAATTTAAAAAAAGTGTAATTGGCGACAAATTTTCGAGGATCACTACTCTTCCAGAACAAATTCTGCAAGCTGCCGAATCACACAAAAGTGGTGAAATTTAATTACCTTTCCAACGGTGTACTCAAAACTGCAGTGATCTCTCAATTTCGGAATGGGAAGAGAAAAAACTGATGTCATGCTTATTTTGTTGGATCTTATCTCCAATAAATTTAATTTGTTTTTTATGTAAAAAATGTGTCCTGATCTGTTCCTGTGGGAAATTACCCATACATTTTTTTAAAATCCAGAGTCATGCAGCATGGATATAAGAGCGAATTTTCGAAGAAAAACTGGTTTTATGTAAGAAGTCTTTTTACTGGTTTTATTAAGGGGCCATTTTACTGGTTTTATAACAAATTTTGTTTCCACTTTTGGCCGAGTAACACTTCAGTTTATAGATTTTTCAACGCTGAACACGATGGTGAAGTCAGAATAGCGATTTCTCATTCTGTTATCAGATTTGAGCTGATGAACTGTGAAGAACATCTCAAACTTGTAACAACTTGTAGTTCGTAGATGGGAAGAATGGGAATAAAAGGGAATATAATTACTGATTAATTCCAAAAAATGAAACTGTTCGCCAAGAGACACCTCATTTTGAAGGTTTTTCTACGCTGAACACGGTGGTGAAGTCAGAATTTCGATATCTTATTCCGTTCTCAAACTGGAGCACTTTGAAGATGAAGAAACGTGGTTGTTACTGGAGGTGTTCCTCTTAAACTGGTTCATTTTCCTGGAGGAAAATTTCCAATTGCTTCATCTGCTGTATCTGACCACAGAATAAAATATCGAAATTCTGACTTCAACATCGTGTTCAGCCTTAAAAAAAAAACCATCAAATGAGGTGTCGTTTTTGGAATTTACGGGTAATACCCCCCTAAAACTCCCCCAGCGAATAAATTTGGGGGTATAAGATTTTTGGACCTTAGATTCGGATTCAGCGTCGAAATATACATTAGAAAATACTATTCAGAATTTGATTTTTTTTTTTCATTTGTGGGGCTGTTTATGGAAGAAAATCAACCAACCAAAATGGCCTGGAGTGCAGGATTAATTTGTCTGCTTTTCGTTAAAACGTCAAAGACTTTATTCGATGGTGTGCGTTTCGCACTGATCAGTTTTTGGTTCAATTTGGTTCAGTGCAGCATTGTTGTCTTCTTGTGCCTGAAACACAGTTAACGAATGGAATTTGGAGTTTCAAGGACGATTAGTTTACCAATTTATCAGTTCTAGTATTAATGCAGGTCGTGAGGAAGCAAAATGAGGAGTGAAGTGTAGTGTAGATTTTGGGCTTTTGGGATTGTAGTGACATGCAACACTTTACCATTTGGTCGCAAGTATCGCTTCATAATGTATGGATACTATTAATATGATGAAATCATGTTTTGTACCCTATGTCAAATACCTTCCTACTACTGTTACCCTTGTGGCAGCACTATTGTTTAGCACGTTTCTCGTTACAGATGCTTGGTTTCTTCACCTGTAAAAACTCGTACCTACTTTTCCTTACTGTACAAATAATAAACTGTTGAACTATTACGTCGCGTGATTAATAATATATTCCTTCATAGAGCCAATATTATAATATATTATAATATAATATATTCTGGTAAAACAAAGTCCCAAAGTTATTTTATTGTTAATAACGAATATTGGCTCTATGAAGGATTTTGACAATCAAGTTAGCGCGTATTATAATCACCTCTAAATATATGCAACGGGCGAAGGGAGGCAACTTGTGATTGATTATTCGGATTATTTTTGGACGATGATGAATGCAATGTTGCTATGGTTTCTGTTGTAGGACGTTGATAAGGACCCCCCCCCCCCCCTTCGCCAGGACCTCGTCTCTACAGTCGAGATGAGGATCCTGCGAAGGGTGTGGGGGGGGGTTGAGTTCGAGGGGGTAAAAAAGAGGGTTGAAGTGAGGGGTGAGGGACGGGTGGGCGGGGCTTAGGCGGATCGATGTCCTTTCAAACGGGGAGAGTTCGCCAACCCTTTCCGGAACAAACCTCCTCTGATTTTCCCCGGCGAGGAATATGAAACACGTTGTTCCCTACATTGTCGTCACCTACATGTAACGCCGCAACATTGTAGCTACACCTCCGTTCACCTCGACCTGCTATTGTGACTGCGAGTCGTACAATACACGTCGCACAATGTATATGTAATTTTGGCCAATCTTGGAGGACAAAAATACTAAACGCCCTCAGAATGAGTGTTTAATAATAATAATGAAAGTATTTTTAATAATAATAATAAGATGTTATAATAACAATAATGAGTGTTTTAATAATAAGTCCAACTTTGAGAGCTTCTGGACGCTCCTGGGTGCGCCCAAAACAAAAAGTTGTCGAAGCAAAAAGTTCATGAAATTTGACGTAGAATCCGAAGCTGAAATAAAAAATGGGAGTTCCCATTTAAAATAACGAAGTTAGTGCGCGTTACGCGCATTTGCGTGCATGCCTCACGCGCGAAAGTGTGATACTTGAATTCCTCGCAAAAAATTAAGGGGGTTTACTGATGGAAGTTTTTTTCTAACCCTCCAAACAACGGAGATAACAAGGGTGGACCATAACTTCTGACACCCTGTATACAGGGTGTCTAGTGTAACTATGTGACAAACTCAGGGAATCGATTCTACAGGTAGTTTGCAACAAAAAATGCCTCGAAAAGTTTTATTCTTACTCAACTAAAAATCCGACTTTTTTCACTTTTAAGATTTTTTTCGTCTTCTCGACCTTGTCGCTGTAAAACGGACCTAAATCCCTTAAATTATTATGTAAAATAAAATCTGAGAATACCGTTGGAAAGAGCGTTAAATTTCCTATCTCTTTGATACAAAATTCGATTTTTTTAGTCTGGCCTAACTGGTAAAAAAATGGCGAAATTTAAAAATAAGAAGATTTACTTAAAATCACCGTATTTTTCTTTACTAGTTCGCTTTGTTATTACGGAGGTCATTCGGCGGGCACTCATTAAGAAAAACTTGCCCAGAATCTCAGCTTTCCAACGGTATAAGAAAAAAACTTTTCACAGTGGAATTTGGCGGAGAAAATGACGTTTGAGTCCTGAAGAACGTGGGGTTTTAGGTGAAAATCAACGTTTTCCACCAAAAGCCGACTTGCTCCATAAAAATATTGTCTAACCTCCCCGGGTTACAGGGGACTCATCAAACCATTCATTTCATTTTCCATATGGCCTCATATTCCATATTTCCACATTTCCGCATATTCTATAGAATGTATAGAATCTATAGAATGTATACATTCCACATTTCCATATTATGGCCACATATTTCATATGGCCACCCAGGCAATTACGTCCCACTATGGCCACCGTGGTGGAATCACAAACACGGGAACTTGGCATGAAACATGGCAAGAAATGGAATATTTATTACAATCTCCCCTAATTATTTATGTATCTGAAAACGCCGAGTAATTAATTTTCTCAATCAAGTTCCTTCATTTACCAATATTTTTCAGTGTTATTTTTGCAATAAGTTGAACATGTCCTAAATACATCCAATGATAATTTTAAAAAATCATAAATTGTAACAAACATGTAGGATAAGAAAAGTGAGTAGGGATGGTATTTCCAACATTCTTGAATACAGTTTTCCTGATCAATCTTTTCATGTCGAAAAATACTGTCGACGTATTATATTGGCTAAAGGCAGCGGGACTGAATTCTAGGAATTTATGAGAAGTTATAAATTGAACCTTCCAATTTGTTATTATGTATTGAGAATTGTGTGTGTTTTGGGGGGAAATTCGGTGGAAAAAGAAATAATAATCCAGTTGGTTTCCACCGAGGGAGAGAAGGTTAACGAAATTGTAAGGTAACGGAAATATCGGGTCAAGAGAGTACGCAAGGTGAGATAAGAGTGGGGGAAGCGTGACTCTGAATATATTAAAACACTGGAATTGGAAGGGAAGCGAGATGCGGTGGCAGAGGAGGGTTTGAGCTCTCCACTTTTCCACATCACTTCTGTTGCGTGGAGGACTATAATGAAGTGGATTTGTAACGAGGCGGATGTGATGTGATGGTGACCCTCGCGGTTGAATGGGAGGGAAATCTAAAGGAATGAAGGGAATAGAACGGGTTGAGGACAAGGGAGCATCAGGGAGTAAACCTCAAGGATGTAGTTAGGAGGAAACCGTAGGGATTGGAACGAACTGTGGGACTTGTGAGTAGGAAATCCAAGACGTATGAATAACATTTAGGACTATAGTGAGGAGAAAACGCTAAGAATTGGAATGGATACTAGTGGTTAGGGATGCTAGTGTGTTTGATAGGAGTAGGAGAGAAGGAATCCCCCCCCCCCCCCAAAAAAAATTTTTTTTCTAACTTATATTTTATTATTGCTCCAAGACATAGATCTCATTAACAAT
Organism: Stenodema calcarata; assembly: GCA_963920205.1. Classification (NCBI taxonomy): domain Eukaryota; kingdom Metazoa; phylum Arthropoda; class Insecta; order Hemiptera; family Miridae; genus Stenodema; species Stenodema calcarata. Next base: position 9,109,467 of record OY986054.1, read on the forward strand.
ATTCGTCTGACTTAATTACATTACAGTAGATGGCATTTAGGGCTAACGATACATAACTTAGTCCTTTGCCTTTCTAATTTATTGCACACACTCACTCCCTACACAAGCTCAAGCGGTTTAGTGTACTTCGAGAAGCTGGACAACTTCTCCATTAACATGATTTTTAAGTCCCTCAAGATGATCGTTAGCGCGCTGCTTCATCATTTGATCGATGCTTTGAAGGTCGTTGCGGATATACCACAATATGCATCGTAGTACCATGTTCTGACAGCGTTGTATCATCTGCCTGTTTGAAATCCCAGGTACAACTGGTATAGACAGCTTGAACCTGCCGATTGATGCTCGACTGATGCCTGATTTACGAAAAATGCATGCCTTTTGACTTCCCTGTCTTTAATACCCCTAACATTGACCTGCAACTGGCAACAACGTCAAGGGCCTGCCCTGACTATGGTCTTATGGCCTTCCAGGAATCGTCACTCCAGCCCCAGATGTATCTGACTCAGGATTAGCCAATATTCATTCTTCGCACACTGGCTCAGCTATGGATTTCTGGCAAACACGATCCAAGGATCCTGGTTAACATAGATTTCCTCTTGTCTGCATTCCCTTTCTGCAACTGGGTTGTAAGCAATACAGTCCTGCATTTTATTCTTCAATGCCCTATGCTGTCCAATCCACGCTTGCAGTTTTTGCTGCCAATCATCGCCTTGCTTCTTTCTTTTGAAGAGCCGTATAAGCGAATACTGGCGACGAGTGACCACAATGTTGCCAACAGGCTGTTTGATTATTTAAGTGAGGCAAGTGAAATTAGAATGCTCATTATAAGTTCCTCGTGGGAGGATTTATTTTTATTTTTATTTGCAACTGGTAAGACACACCACAATTTGTAACAATGATTGTATTATATGTATGTTTTGCTATGCATTTTATCCAAAAAGCAAAAAAGACTTTATCTAGCTATCTATCTATATGTTTGAAAGAGCCGTGCAGCCCCACAGTTAGGCCCCTTAGACCCACGAAGGCCTGAGTACTTGAGTGTTCAGAAGTCGTTTATTTTGAAGCGACATCGTTGATCGCCGGCCGATAAGTTCGGCGGAGCTTGGCGTCTAACGTCATGCCCACGTATTTGGCCGATTCCAGTAGGGATTCACCACATTGTTGAGAAAAACCGGGATGTAGTTGATCTTACAGTTGGTGAAATCGATGTGCACCGACTTTCGTTCAGTTTGATTCTCCATTTAGCGGTCCAGTGAGTGATTTTGGAGATTGATCTGTTGAGTTTGATGATGGATTCACAGTTGTTCTCCCTACCCGAGAGAACCGCAGTGTCGTCTGCAAAAGTTGCTGTTGTGTTGCAATCTAGATCCGGTAAGTCGCTTGTGTACAGTATCTGTAGGAGGGGGCCTAACACACTGCCTTGTGGGTCACCAGCGTTAACTATTTTTGGCTCTGAGTACTTGTCACCTTATTTGATACGGTAATACCTGTTTGATAAGTACGAATCCAGTAGCTCCACGTAATGGATGGGAAGCATCTTTTTGAGTTCATTTTTTAGGCCTTTGTGCCACACTTTGTCAAAAGCCTGAGCTACGCCAAGAAAGATAGCCAAACAGAGTTTCTTTTGCTCTAGCGCTTCTTCGATTATATTGACTATTCTATGAACTTGATCTATGGTCGAGTGCTGACGTCGAAATCCAAATTGGGAATCAGCTTCCGTTCTTCAATTATGCCAAGGAGTCTCTTACTGATCAATTCTTCGAACACTTTGGATAGCACAGGCAACAGTGAAATAGGCCTGTAAGATGTTACTTGATCAGCTGGCTTACCAGGTTTTCATACCACGATGATTTCCCCAAAAATAAGAACAAACCTCAGGGTTATAGTGAGTCAGGAACCATGAAAATGAACTGTGGTCTATTGAGTAGGAAACCCAACGGACTGCAGTGAGGAGAACACCGTACAGGGATTGGAACGAAGGTTAGGGCATGTGAATTGGAACCCCAAAAAATACGAACGAACCTCAGGGTTATAGTGAGTCAAGAACCAAGAAAATAAACCTTAGGGCTAATTAAATAAATTAATTAAATACCAAATCCGTCCAAATTGATGGTATACGTACATGACTTTGTTATTTCCTTTAAAATGAATATTGTATCGCTCTCTCCAGAATTTGCGATTTACATTTCAGGTTCAGAAATGACAGTACGTGAGGGGATGATTGATATCCTTAGAAGTTTGTTAAAGGGCAGTTGTCAAGTTGTTTTGCCGAGAGAGACGCCCCCCTCGCTGTGCCTTGAATACTGTCGAAACTCAACACCCAGAGAGGGGGCCTAAGTAAGATATATACCGTAGGATTTATTGGTTATTTTGGTAACCCACCATTCCGTGGAGCTCTTCTTGGGTTGTAGTGCGTGAACTCGGATATTCGCTTCTATAGACGATCTTCTTTCAATGAAACTCACTCAGCAACAAGATTGGTAGTGCTACCGGTAGAAGGCCTTCCCGAAATCTAGAAATTTCACTCGCAGTAGTCGGAAAGAAACCACGAAAATCCACATTATAAATTTAAGTAATGCGCAAAGTGGTCATATTTGAGATCCTCGCCAAAAAATATGAAGATTTAAAAAACAATTTATTTTTATCCCCACAAATAACGATTTTAAGAGGGGGGTCAACAACTGGACACTCTGTCGTTTGGCAGTCTGAAACGGATTTTGGTATAAAACGTTTTCGAAAATTGGAGTTTTAAACATTTTGGACCAAGAACAATAGATTCCTTTTCTTCGAAAATTCGCTCAAAGACTTGAACATTCGAGGTAATTTCAAGGATAACGACGGTGAATGTGTGCATCCATGGTTTCGTCTCGACGGTTTCCAATTATTTCCACGCTCAATTATTAAGTTTTAATTAATTATGGATCTGTAGTTCGCTTGGAGTAAATCGATAGCACGCTGGATCATAATACGATTATTATCTAATATATGATTATATAGTATTGACACATTAAGTTAAACTTTTGACAAATATATTTAAACTTTTGACAGATAAATAGATTTCAACTTTCGACAAATAGATTTCAACTATTGACAGATAAATTTAATCTTTTGACAAATGGACTTCAACTATGGACAAATAGATTTCAACTATTTATACATATTAGCGATTTCAGGGCTGCGTTCTTGCTATTCAAGGCACCTACGTTCGTCGCGTAGGTAAACCTTCGCTGTGCCTGGGCGAGGGGTTTGAATCTCTTCTGCATGGGTGGCATATCTCTAATCATAGCACTTTCAAGGTCTCACTGTGTTCGTATTTTTTGAATAGTGACGTGTTCATCACAAAACAGCCGTGATGAGTGATTCAGATTCTGTTTTCAGTTCACCTGTTTTAGGACCTTCCAGTACATACCGTCGTAACGTGAGACCATTTGAAACAAGTGATTCGGATTCCTCATCTCCACCCCCTGTCATGCGCGGGGCAGTATCAAGAAGGAGAGGCAAGTATTAGCGTGTTTCCTTTGAAAAGAAAAAAGTATTAATTAATCTGTACGAGGAAGGGTTCACAGTAAAGGAAGCTTCTGAAAAGGCGGAAGTGAAATGGAACACTGGGAGGAGTATAATCAAAAAGTATTTGGTGGGGTACTTCGCAGTGATGCACGGCGCGGAGGGAACAGACCAAAAAAACTTATGCCCAATGTCCTTGAATTAAGAGAAGCAACTGTTGAACAAGAACCTGGGATAAAAGTTCGTGCAATAAAAGCTAAACCTCGAGCTAGTACCACGAGGGCCTCACAGTTTCGTGAATTTCTTCAAGAGCTTGAGAACAAAGTGCCTACTTCAGCACGAAACACAATGCTGATCATGGATAATGCTCAAATTCATAGGGCTACTGAAGTTCAAGAGTTTCTGCGTTCATCTCAAATGAAAATTACTTTCTTACCGCCGTATTTTCCAATGTCAAACCCATGTGAGAAAGCATTCTCGAAGATCAAGAACAAAGCCAGAGACATTTTGGCGGTGAAGGGGAACATCAACTGGTGGACGTTATATTGCAAAGTGTGGCCTCCTTAACTCAAAATGACTGTTCCAATTACGTCATGGATGTGTTTTTAACGTTACCATCCGCAGCAGCTGGACGTCCACTTCATTGAAATTCGTTTTCAGAACTCGTTAATTTTGTGATTTGGTTAATTTTCTTATTTCTTTCTTCGTTCCGCTTGAAGTTGAAATCTATTTGTCCAAAGTTGAAGTCCATTTGTCAAAAGACTAAATTTATCTGTCAATAGTTGAAATCTATTTGTCGAAAGTTGAAATCTATTTGTCGAAGGTTTAAATGTATCTGTCAAAAGTTTAAATATGTTTGTCAAAAGTTTAACTTAATCTGTCAATACTATATATGTCAAATATTATTTGAATTCTTCCAAGTTTGTCTTCATTATGGGATTTCAGTTCTATAAGAGCGTAAGAGCTTGTTTCCTCCATAGTTGTTTATAACTAAAATATTGATCGCCATTAACGTGATTATATCGTCAAAAGCTATGAAACTGAAATGACTATCATCGATCTGCAGGTGCTAACTATATCGAAATATTCATTGTTTAGATACATCAATCAATAAATGGATTTAATTATTTCTGAAAGCAGGTCGTCACCTCAACTTGCAGTCGGGGTAAGATGTTGAGGTCTTGATATCTCAAGTATTTCATTAAACTCATTTTTATAAGGCGATATACCTCATTCGGCTAAAAGTGTCACGACCTTACCCCAAATTCATTTTGGTTAGCAGAAAAAAACGCCTCTAATAAGGAAATGTAAAGAATAGTGTTGTTTTAATTAGGGAGCGATTTGAGGCGGGTGTTTAGCTTGTAAATGATTGTTTGTGTGAGGAGATACGTGACCAGCATCCAGAGCGGTCGGAAAGGCTTGTTTACCAAAGTCCCGGAATTTTGAAAACATCTCACTCCGTTTATTTTATCTCCTTTCGTTCTTTTTTTCCCCTTCGCGATTTCCTTATGAAGAACGGAAGAGCTCTGGTTATTGCATGAGTTATTGCTGATTTCCAAAATCCTCAATTCGATACATTTTGAGATCATGGTGGGAGCATATTTCACTGGTACTTGTGGGTTATCAAGGGATTTCTTAAGATGATTTAGTTCGTTGAGATTGCAAGCGGGTGGTGTGAAAGATTGTTTGGTTCGGGTTTCTTTACTCCGATTCCATTTGAACAATATGTTCCACGCTGTGACATAATATTTTAAAAATAATGAATTACCTCGGAAAATACTCTGAACATCGTATAGTAAGATGATGGACCAATGAGCAGGGAGTTGTGACTTATCTCCCCAGTCTCGGAGATTCCTTTTGTTGAACTTATCTCCTTCCACCGCTTGTGAAATCGTTTCGAAGCTCCATTTAGATAAACTAATTATTACAGTCGGCATACACTGTCGAGGCTGTAACCACCTGTAGCTGCAGGTATACGGCCTTCGACTTCTTGCGCCCTTTCAGCGTTTATACAACACAAGTGTTTTCCCCGTTTGATTTTCTTCGATTTTTGAATGAAAACTAATTGCAATTCCCCCCAAATTTCATATTACCGAATTTTCGAAGAAAAGGACGCTATTGTTCTCGGTCAAAAATTTTCAAAACTCGAATTTCCAAAACATTTTCATACCTTAATCCGTTCCGGACCATCCTGCATTCACTGCCAAAAGACACCAAAATTATATGTATATACTACCTATGTAAGTACTAGATAAATCTTAAAAACGAAACAGTTTGACATGTGACGCCTCATTTTTTCACGTTGAACACGATGGTGAAGTCAGAATTGCAATATCTTATTCCGTTTTCAAACTGGAGCGCTTTGAAGATGAAGAAACGTGGTTGTTACTTGAGATGCTCCTTACGGTTCTTCTGCTCTAATCTGATAAAGGAATGAGATATCGCAATTCTGACTTCACCATCGTGTTCAGCGCTGAAAACAGTATAAACGTAGGTGTTACTCGGCAAAAAGAAGAGACAAAATTCGTTAGAAAAATAGTAAAATGGAGACATTTTACATAAAACCAGTTATGTCTTCGAAAATTCGCTCTTATAGCCATGCTGCGTAACTGTGGATTAATTTTTTAATTAGTGAGAGCAAAAATACAGGCTAACTGAAAGACATGCATCTGGTCCACCATAAGCCTCGTATTACATGGCTCGGTCTGGAATTTAGTTGACAAAATTTGTCAACTCATTTAATGAGACAATCATTAAGTCAGCCCTTAACTACAAACTCCATTTTATCCCAATAGGAACATACTCGTAGCCTATCAAAATGTAGGATAAATATATGTAGGATATATTTAAAAATATTTTGTATTTGCTGCTTTTAAAGAATATTATTTGTTTTACTATTTACAACTTTTTGCACTGTTCACGCTATTCGTACGTAACGAAATCTCACAACCGGTTACAACTACTTATGTTTCTTTCACCATATTATTATTTCGAAGTAACACGAGTAGGAATATCTACAGTTGGAAATGAGTATCTTTCAACTTTTCTGTACACCTAATTCTTTCAATTATAATCAAACATATCTGGCTCAAATTCTACTATTTTCGTGGCATAGAACTAAAAAGTACAACTTACAAATGGAACACAACAGTTTTAAAATAATTGTCTATATTTTTCAGCTTCTTACAGATTTGCCAATTTTTCGTAGGTAATTAATATTGACAAAAATACACATTTCAAGGTTGTGTTGAATGAAGTTGTGACGACGGTCCGAGAGAATGTGTTTGTAGACGGAAAAAGACCGCACCACGAACTAAATCACTCGCGACGAAATCGTGGAAACCTATGTTAAGAAAAACAAGAGTATTTGAGAAAATCGGCTATTTCAGTGGAAATTTTTGTTCTCCAGAATATGCAAGAATATGACGCAAAAGTCCGAATATGCAAAAATAAAATTCAAACCAAAGCATCTACAGAAAGCAACTCGGATAAAGGAAGAATTTGCGCTCGACTTACATGAAGCGAAATAGAGATGCAATTGCATAGAAATCCGGTCTTCAGACATAACGCACCAACAGGGCCACAACGTTTTATCCTAAGATTTTCAGGACGAGATTCTAGAGGGCTGAACGTGGGGACAATTTTTGAAAATATAGTTTTAGAACTATAGAGAAATATAGGAAAACTAATATCGTTCAGAACTTACGCGTTCCAATCTACTCGTATATTTTAATTTTTTTCCCCCACGTTATGACCCTTCAAACGCCCGTCCTGAAATTGTTCAGAAAAAAGCTCTGGCCCTGTGGCACTGATGGTATGACAAAATATGAAAATATGACAAAATATGACGAATGATAGAATAAACTTCTTCAGTCTCATCACCTAACACCACGTCTAAATGAAATGGCCTTACAAGTGTTGTAAACAGTCCATTTAATTTAGACGTGATGTTAGGTGACGGGACTGAAGACATTTATTTTATTATTCGTCATATTTTCAAATTTTGTCACATTTTCAATGAAATTCGCCGAAAGATTTGAACCCTTAGCGTAAGTCACAATGTGATTACATGACTCCTATATTTTGAATATTGTAAACCGATATGCTGTAAAGTTTCTAAAGTTGAAACAAAAAAAAATCTTGACAATCTTACTCACCCAAATTGAGTATTACGCCGCCTACTCCTAGAATTTAGCGTCAGATTGCTGTTTCCAAAACACGTATTCTCCTGTATTTCACGCCTTATGTTGGCGCCGTATTTTTGCATAAGCGCCCTCATTCGGGAATACAAACAAACCACTTGACGATTCTTCTTTCGTTTCGGGGTTTTTCGGTTTGTTTCCGAGGTTGAGCCACTCAGGCCTGACAATGTGAATTCTAATTCGGTTCGGTACCTGCTCTTGGATTTCTCTTTCGCTTCAGTTTCACAGATTTTTTGACTGGCGCGCTCGCGCCCCTTCGACGAGGGACATGCTGTGCAGATTTCTACGAGCTAAAAGGTCAACATTTCATGTGTTTATTTATTTATATTTAAAACAATGTACACTACTTTTGCTTGGTCTTCTAGAGGGATGCCTCCAGGCACCATAAATCTCAGAATGCATGAAGACATTTGCCAGTACGTTCTGCTCATGTCGACATTTAAATATGGCGAACCAAGCAAAATACTTGTTAATTACTATCTGTGGCCTTTTAAAGTGGGACCAGCAAATCTCGGCTCTGTCTGCGAAAATGAGGAAGTGCATGTACGAGTTTTCATGATTGAAAAAAATTGCAAACAGGGAACTACTGGGAGAAATATACTTGAGCCCTAGTCCAGTCACTCCTACTATAATATAATACGATAATATTATGGACTTCCTACATGGGGGATCAACCTTGAACAGAATAGAAGTGCTACAATAATACATTGTCAGTATAGTATGTAACGTGCACTACCGCTCCTTTGTTCAAGGACCTGAAATTGTTAGTATTAAGTGACCTCTGTGCCAAAAGTGAAGTACATCAAACTTCTATACTCGTTTTTCTCGCTGTCCCAAAGTTGAAATCAACAGCAGCCCAAATTTTTTCCGTATACGGGCATAGTTGAATTCAACAAATTCCCACCAGTAATTGGACTTCAAATAGTGGACGCTACGAAAAAGGACCTAATCGTACAAATCTTCATGATGCGATAAGCGTTTTCAATAGTTCTTCGGTTTGGATATCTTTGCCGATTAGGGAATATACTGCGATATTCTGCGAAGTGCTCGAAGACCACTGCCTCTTGCAGCCCCATATGCAAAAATCGTATCAACGTACCCTTCAGCTGTGTATAAATTTGGCATAATACTTGTTGAAATCGAATCGAAACTTACTTGATATTCTGAAGATTTGTGCGATACTGACAATTATTTATGATTTACAACACAAAGTAGGCAGACGAAGAATGAGATGGATAAGGTTAACAAACAGTAATGCGAACATAGTCCATAAGAAGTAAACAAAACCATACATCATGCCAGACGTTCCTCACGTCCTTCTAGGTTCCAATCACCACTCCAGTAGATATCTTTGTAATTTACATAAAAATAAATTAAATTTATTGAAGATGAGATCCAACAAAATAAGCATGAAATCAGTTTTTTTCTCTTCCCAATCCAATTACATTCCGAAATTTCAAGAAAACTGCACTTTTGAGTTCACCGTTGGACACGTAATTAAATTTCACAACTTCTGTGAGATTCGGCAGCTTGCAGGACTTTTTTTTGGAAGATTAGTGATTCTCGAAAATTTGTCCATTTCTTGATCTGTACAGATAACGTTATTGCGGTTTAAAAAAACATTGGCAGGCAAAACACATCAGATCGTGAACACTTTCAAACGGTTTACTACGATTTACTATGATATCCGCTTTGCCCGCCCGCCTTTTTCCTACCAAGATATCCTAACCACTGCACAAGCACCGTACCCGTTTCGAAATCTTCCCGTCCCGTTTCGAAATGTCATTCAACACTTAACATATTATGAACTTGTTAAGTTCATGATTTAATGATAAGTTTTTGAATAATATCTGCACTCGCCATGAGTTAAAAATCGCAGTCCAAGAAAATTAAGCTATAAAATACCGCGCATGCATCAATCGAAAGCCTCTGGTCATTCTAAGCTCGAAGCACTTTTACGAGGTCACTGCTCTTGAACAGGGAAGATGTTCATATTTTGCTATAAAAATTCAAAAAAAAAAAACGAAAGAAAAACCTCATACCGGCCGAGAGAGGAGAACTTTCTATTAAAAACATAACAACTCCCCGTAGCTATGTTTACAAAACTGCAGATAAGTCCCGCCAGATCTGGAAAACTCTCTTTATTGCTTTACAGATGTCGTTGCACCTGGTAATGTTTAGCGTTCTATCCCTTCTCCGTGAAGGTTCTGCAGTACGGAGGAAACAGTCTAGTTTCATTGCTAAGCCCTCTAAAAGGCGGTTCCGTATGTTCGCGACCGTGCTTTCATATTTACGTCTTAAGTTTGTATGTAGTATACGGATTTTGATGTTTTGAACTAGTTGCTGTTCATAGTAGCTCATTTTTACAGCACTAATAGTCGTATATCTTCCCTGTGTTCAAATTCGAAATTTGACTCTTTGGGCGTTTTACCGAGTTGGACCGAGTCCGAGTGTGATTTCTTTGCTACTGTCACTACACTTGTTCCGTTAGGGTCTCCTTTAGGGTTTTCTCTTTATAGTTAGTAGCACTCGTTACACTTCTTCGTGCATCGAATCTGAACCGTTCCGGGTTTGCGAACTTTCATTTCGCGCAATTTCGTAGGATTTTCGATCTTTTGCGCAACGTTTATCGGGTTCTATGTTCGTCGCATGGCTCTCGACTATTCCATGAAGACTGGATTGTACCGGGCTTGCACCGTCTACGGCAAGCGATACCCCACAGGCACCCTCAAGTGGCAACTCGTGAGTTCTAAATTCAAACACAGTTCACCTTCATATGGCCAATAACATTTTATTTGTGATTATGATGATGAAACGTGAAGTAGATCTTGAAGATCGTGCAGCCTTCTCCCAGGAAAAAGCTGGCAGGCCATTTCATCATTTTTTATCGAAAAACATGGTTGTCACAAAAATTAGCCATCATGAGTGTTACCATTATGAAGGTAGTGGGAGAACGGAATTCCCTTTTCAGGATGGATGAGGATGATGAAGCTGATATAGACTACACAAGGATTTTGGGAGTGCTGTCTGATCAAACGTTCCCAATTCAAGAATTGTTTTCTTTGGTCTACTGCACCTGTCACGAGTGGTACCGTGAACAGATCCCCATAACAGTTTTGGGGTACAATAAATAGATTTAAATCAATTTGCGACAGCTTGTATTGTTTGGTTGCTGAATGGTTTTCAGATCTCAAAGACGTGTACTATGCACAGCCTCCATTCAGCCTTCTTTATTACGGTAACATTCGTGACAAAACGTCCTTTTGAGTTCAAACGTTCAAAATTGCTGAAAAGAAAGTAATACTGAAAAAACTGAAAACTGATGCTCAAATTTGTTGTTCTGAACATCTATTGTAACATTCCAGATCAAATTCTATTCAATAAGTTGCTTTATTTTTTTCCCCCAACTTGCAGGGTCCAGAAAAGCCAAATGGTCAAATTATATGAGAATGACCCTGTAATGTTTGATGAAATAGAACATCTTTGGTGGAAGATGCCTTCGAGTAACATGATCCCCAAACTTGTAACAATTAATTGTATTTTTGAATCGATTGCATTATCAATGAAAGCTTGTTAGACATTCCTAGAGGCAAACCAGCATAAAGGGGATGTGTTTTACAGTTGGTGCAATCTATAAATTTGATTGTATATCTCCCACTAGTAACTAGAGCTCTCCAAGTGGCGGAAACATGTACTTTTTTATACGGTGCTTTTTGAGATGAGATCCTTTCTATAGGGTGAATGAGGGGTAGTCCCTAACGACCGGAAAAGGGCCACCCACCCTACGGGAAACACACACGGGCCTAGAGGCTGTGTGTACACGGACAACACTTCCATCGTCGACTTGTGTCCCTAATCGATTCACTTCTCCCTCAAATCACTACCACTTGTCAACACTTAGTGCCTCCTCTGCCCCGGTGAAGCTTCCCTTTCTCTCGCCTCCCACTACTACCGCCCTCTGTAGAGAGTATCGAACATTCTGGTATAACGTAATGCATTGCCTTCTCCAATTACCTGTGCCAATACACCTTTGTCGGTAACTGTCACAATAGAATTCGGTACCTACTAAAAACCACTTAGAATCAAATCATCAACGTTTCATCACCCCTGACATATCCACACCCCATAAACAAAATTACGTAATCAAATTTACTTTTCAATGAAATTCTATGTAAGATAAACATCATAATATCTACATTGAAAATATTGATGTTGAGGGATGTCGAGGGTCGGTCAAATGAAAAATGATGATTTATGTTCCAACGTTTCGAAGAATATATTTCTTCATCTTCAGGGCAGTAGTGTACAAGATGGAGTTGGACTCTAACAGGGAAGCTCTTGACTCCAGATCACAGAAGTAACTGGAGGCAAGAGCTTCCCTGTTAGAGTCCAACTCCATCTTGTACACTACTGCCCTGAAGATGAAGAAATATATTCTTCGAAACGTTGGCACATAAATCATCATTTTTCATTTGACCGACCCTCGACATCCCTCAACATCATTCTTACTGACGGTCAACAAATCACACACACATAATATGTTATATATTATAAAATATTATTGTCTCCCCTAAATGAATTGAATAATTCTAACAATTCTGGCTGGTTAAGGGCCTGCAGGACCTGGGTTGGAAGGTTTTTGAAGGATATCTTAGGATGTACATCCAATAAGAAGAAGGTTACGAGACATTTATCGAAAAATCGAGAAAAACATTTTTATTTTGAGATCCTCCTCGCTCATTTTACATGTTTTAACTGCGATGTTTTCATTTTGTTTGCATTAGCCTTCCAAAAATGCCCCCTCGTCTCGTTTTTTCAATAAAAATATTTAGCCACGTAGAGGCAATTTCTTACTAATACAGTGAATTTAGAAATTTATTTCAAAACTCTATGTCAATCACAGCCCGAGATATCCTTCAATAACTTCCCGACCTAGGTCCTGCATGCCCTTAAGGTAAAACGCCTCAACTCAAAATTCAAAACATTGCAGAAATTCGCCTCAAAGGTTTTCATTGAAACCTTTGATGTATTTTGACTGAGGATTGTTCTTTTGGTCGGCAGTCAATGACACCTCCGTCATAGATCAGAAAGAAATAATGAGATTCTTGCCAGGGCCAACTTTTTAAATTTTGTGTAGATTTTGGTTTATTTAAAATTGAATGGCTGATGGAATTGGGGTTCCTATGAATTAATTTTTTTTAAAGTGCCTTGTTTGCACGGTGATATTAACATTTCAACTTGTGGAATTGTGTAACTTTTACCAAAAAATACCTCACCTTCGACGTACGATTTTTTTTAAATTAAAAATTTGTTCTAGTTTATGGTTGAATGCTGCCCGACACTTTCCTCGTTCCCCCAGGTTTTCAGTAAAATATTCATTGAATAAAGAACTGTTACGTTACACTAACCCCGAAGCCACGGGGTAAGTGTAAGCCGAATTGAGCTATTTCTAATTTAAATTTTGTCATTTTTTAGAGATGGAAATTAAAAAATCTAGGAGTGCCCCGGGTATGGAAGAGATGTGACTAACTCCTCGCAAAATCTGGGCGCCGTTGGACAATCCAGTCAGAATTTATCAAGTTTTGAAAAATAAAACGGGGTTTTTTGGGTTAAACATACCCCTGATTACCTTATACTATTTTACACACAGCAGTGAACGAAAAAGCCAAAAGGAATCGTAACAAGAAGTTGGTCGATAGGTAAATAAACTGATTAATCTCGATTAGGAGTCTTTACACCCTCGAAAATCAGCGATTAGTTTCTAATCGCGTTTTGGGGGCGTATACGCTGATATATATATTACGCTAATATATTAGCTTAAACGGGTTTCGTGAACCCCGACAGAGACGCTTTACGAGCGTTTTATGTTTATGTTTAAACTCGTTTAAACGCCGTTGGTGCAACTGGTTGACTAAGCCTAATTTAAGTGTAATGTACATTTCACCTGCTTGTATTTTACCTAGAACTGTTACGTTACTGTAACCAACACATAAATCCAACCAAAAAACTTCTGTCCCAAAAACAAACTCTGCAAATTCTTGACACAACGGTTCATTATCTTCTTTGTACAGATCACCCTTCTGTCTAGATCACTAGGTCTAAATGTTAGATTAATTATTATTATCAATTATCGCTAATTATTAACAATTTTATCAAGTACCTAGTGAAAATTATTATAATTTATTGTTAGGTATTAATAATTCGTATTTATTATTAATAATAATTATTATTAATTATGATTAATTAATTCGATATAATTCTGGGGTTTTTAATACTACGTCGGTAATAATTTTTCTATAAAAGAAGTACCTACCAACAAACATTCGAAATTACCTTCATTTCCGTAGCACGAAACGCACCTCAGAACAACAAACTCGACATCACTTAAGCCATATGATGTTCCAAAGAGCTTGTTAGTATGAAAATGGACCTGTATTTCAACAGTTTGATACACGATCGTGTTGTGAGGCACAATCTTTGAGCCCTCATTGTGAACGAACGGCTGGTCGTACAAAGCTGCGGATGGTCTTAAAAAATTCTACGGAACAAACTCTATCTAAATATGAAATAAAAAACATACCGTTCTATATGAATTTTTCGAGATATGAGATTTTCAAATTTTCAAAATTCGTTTTGAACCCCTTCCCCTTGACCTAGGGTTATGAAAAGTTTCGAGGACCATTGTGGGGTTGGTCGAAACCCATAAAAAAATTTCGTAATTTTAACTCAACGCTAACTGGGCAAAGTGGCGCGGACGGCGTACGGCGGACGGCGTATCTTGAAACGTAAACCAACAAATTTTGAGGGGGGGTTAAAATTTTTTTTTCTTTGGGCGATTCCAATGGTTCATTATCGAAGATAATAAACCAAAATCGACCGGTTCGACCCACGGTTAATCCGCTCCCCGGTTAACCGAGGTTTTACTGTACCTAATAATTTCCAAGGCCGGCTTTGAAATAATATATGAATATCTTCATAATCGGACCTATTCGGAGAAGCCCGTCTGATTCATAAGTTAAATTGCTTGACTGGAACGAGCCACTGTTGCTGCAAAGTTTGTCGAAGTGTGACTACGCGCCACACTACTACTTATTTCGAAAAGGTCACTGGTTCGAGGTGATCGGAAAAAGTATTTAAATATGCAAATTACCTAATCGCTCAAAGTACAATGAAATCTCGTGATTTTCGGTGTGGGGAAAAAATCCGCACATGGTCGACGAGCACGATCCACCAGCTGGCCCGCAGACGCCTGGTGGGATTCAATATTGAATTTGCGTGTTATCAAGCTGAGCTGCGGGATAACTCTAAGGTAGAAGACCGTGGGAGTCGGGAATCTGTTGGATTACCCATCCTGGGAGTGTGGTCAATTTATGCCCCCTTTACGATCCTTAACGCGTTTTTGACGTTATTTTCATGTGGAAACTTGGTTGAGGGTATTTTTATGTTAATCCATCATTATAATATCAGAATATTCAGCTACTTAATTGAAGAATGAATTTTCGTTAGGGATCACCATTTACAACGGAATTATTGATAATGGCGATCTTTCAAAGTAAAGGAAGCTGTTAATCTCGGTCCAATACTTTCAAACCTCGAATTTTCGAAAACATATCATATCAAAATCCGTTGTAGACTATCCTGAATTCACTGCCAAAAGACACAAAAATCATATGTGAATATAATATATTTCTACTCTGACGAAGGCGTTGCCGCAATATCAGTGTCAAATCGTGAGTTTTCTATGTTCAATTTTCATAGCCGCTCTGTGCTTCAAAAATATAACATATTTACATATATTTACATATTTATATATTTAAGTATGTGTCATTCCAGAATCTCGATAGAATTGGAATAAAAAGTGCAAATTGGCACACTAAATCTGTCTTGGCAATCGAACGGCTAAGTTCGTAGATGGGCAGATTTGGGCCACTCTAAGGGGGGTTTTGGGGAGTTTTTTTTGGGGGGGGGGGGGATAACCAACAAATTTCAAAAATGAAACAGTCGACAAGTGACACCTCTTTACACAGATTGTTGAACGCTGAACACGATGGTGAAGTCAAAATGGCGATATCTTAGTCCGTTCCCAAACTGGAGCTCTTTGAAGAAGGCGAAACGTGGTTGTTACTTGAGATGTTCTTCACGGTTCATCTGCTCTAATCTGATAACGGAATGAGATATCTCTATTCTGACTTCACCATCGTGTTCAGCGTAAAAATCTATAACTCTTTATAACGAAATTTGTTATAAACCCAGTAAAGTACAGACATTTTACATGAAACCAGTAATATTTCGAAATTCGCTCTTATAGCCATGCTAGATGACTGGATTTTTTTTTTTTTTTTTTTTTTAATTATTTGTATATTTATTTCATACTCTACTTTGTTTGGTCAACTTAATATAACCCTAGCATACTCGTTGTAGGAACAAGGCTTCAATGAGCGTATGGTTGCCTTCGTGTGCAAGAATCGCTTTAAAGACGTGGAATTCAATTCTTTAGTGTGTGGGGCGTTTTAAATTGTGATGGATGAAATATTGGATAAAATTTGCCGTCCGTTCAACATAACTGTGCCAGGTACCAGTACTTTGGTTTGAGGAGATTGATTCTTCCAAGGCGTCAACGCAGTGTTAGCGTTTAGCGAGGCTAAACCCATCGATATTTTCTCATCCTGTGACGTATGCAAATGAAGGGTGAGCGGAGGCGCGAGGAGCAAAAACAATCCAGTCCTTCCTCTCCGGTTCCTGTGACTAATTCTTGACGGGTCCCTTCATACTGTCAATCCCTAATCGCCTTTTTGCTTCAAAGGTCCGTTGCAGGTGTCGCCTTCAGCTTCGAACCAGACTTCTCCGACTCCTTAGGCCCTTCAAGGCCACGCAATGTCAAAACTTGGGCTTCATTCACAATCCGCAGTTCCTGCGGTTTTTTGAGCGGTATTTTCTTCTCGGGGAGTGAATACGTATACAAGGATATGGCGTTACCGACATAACCTTATGGAATAGCTGTAAGACTACTTCAGACTACTTAAACTTCATTAGGTACCTTTATCGGCTTATGATGGTAGAAGGAGATTGGCACCATCATCTCCATTTTTCTCTGTCTGCATCTTGACTCCGACTATATTCATATTTATCAGCCTGTCTACATCTGGTACATGGGAGCAAATGTACGTCATTTTCCAAGGATACCCCACATTTCAAAAGCTGGACTCCCATGTCCCAAATTATGTAGTGTATTTTTTTTAATGGTATGTACCTATGCATTTATTTCAAGAAAAACTTACAAAATACATGCATTTCATGCTTACAGTTTCTTCCCCATTTGAGGACAACCTCATGCTAGGGGAAAGAGTCGCTCACTTTTCAAATTATCTTAATGAATTTCCAAAATAACAATAATCTATACATTTTGCATAGCTTGAGGTACCTACACCAAATCATTTTTTAACACCAACACCTATAACAAACGAGAATACAGTACAGAGGATGAATTTTCACATGAGTTAACGATGTAGATTCTGGATGGAGTAGAGCAGTTAAGAAGAGAAAAGAACACATCAAACGGATGTGGGAAGATAAGGCTTCGATCTTATTTTAAAGCTACTTAAAATGGGGTATTCCTTGAGTTCAGTAGGTAAAAAAATGGACCTGTATTTCAACAGTTTGATACACGATCGTGTTGTGAGGCACAATCTTTGAGCCATCATTGTGAACGAACGGCTGGTCGTACAAAGCTGCGGATGGTCTTAAAAAATTCTACGGAACAAACTCTATCTAAATATGAAATAAAAAACATACCGTTCTATATGAATTTTTCGAGATATGAGATTTTCAAATTTTCAAAATTCGTTTTGAACCCCTTCCCCTTGACCTAGGGTTATGAAAAGTTTCGAGGACCATTGTGGGGTTGGTCGAAACCCATAAAAAAAATTTCGAAATTTTAACTCAACGCTAACTGGGCAAAGTGGCGCGGACGGCGTACGGCGGACGGCGTACGGCGGACGGCGTACGGCGGACGGACGGATTTTTTTTTATTCGATTTTCTGAATCTACGTATCTTGAAACGTAAACCAACAAATTTTGAGGGGGGGTTAAAAAAATTTTTTCTTTGGGCGATTCCAATGGTTCATTATCGAAGATAATAAACCAAAATTGAACAGCATTTCACCCTGGTAACAATAAATTCTGCGCTAAGGACGCTCGACGGAAGGGGACTTTCAAAATTTGCTTTCTTGCTGTTCGGGTAGAATTTTCAACAAGCTCAAATTTCTTCATGCTTCGGTCCTTGAAAACATACATCAAAGCTATTTTGTTAGTAATCGATCCCAGGCTTAGTACGTTGAAAACCTTGAATAGTTCTTCCGTGGGATAACGTTTCTCTTTTTCAAGCAATATTTTAATTAAACATTTCTGAGTGACGTATAGTGGTTCCAACACCGTTTTACCTGCATAACTCCACGTAACGATCCCATAAGATGAAATGGACTGAACCAAGGCGTAGTACAACATCTTTTTATTACTCAAAGAAAGGAAATTCCTCACTTCCAAAAAAATTGGTATGATCTTCCTTAACCTAGAGTTCAAGGACCTTATATGCTCGTTCCAAGACAGCCATTGGTCGATAATCACCCGCAGGTACTTGGTGTGGGATACTTGCTTGATTGAAGGACAATTGCAAGCTGCAGCCCCTCGGCAAGCTCCAACCTGATGACAGGTAATATCACCAATGCTAGGTACATTGAAGGAGCGGAGATTAGCGGAGTATTAGGAGGTTGGGATTAATACATCTAAATTCATAACTTCTTGGGTACGGCCATAGATGTATAACTACCCCATAGGTAGTTATACATCTATGGGTACGGCAAATGTAAGGGTACCTGTAAAACATCCTCATCACATTAAACTACGGCAACGACCCATCCGGATAGTCCGATATGAATGCGATTTGGGGACACATGATAACGGTAGTATGAAATTTGCACCTGCCGAGGTCCCCAAAAACTGAAGTGGGGGAAGAGTCACTTTCATGTATGTTTCTCTGGATGGTTCAGTTTTTATGCATCTTAGGACATATTGCAAGAAAAGCCTGATTTAAATATTTTTTATGCCCACCACTGTCCACCATTGACCACGCTCGTGATCAGACGTAAGCTGATAAGATCCAAGGCGCGACAAATTGAAGAACAGTTAACTACTCCAGTCATACAGTACAGCGTATGGTCCAGTCAGGCCCACGTTTCCATGATCTTATTTGAATCACTCAAATTCAGAACATCAAACTAATAGATTTCTCTGTTATTCATAGTTACTATTAAAATATTGACTACATACCTACCAATGTAATATCACCATCACTAATAGTTCAATGTTACTACGTCATTTTTGTGAATTAGCCAGTAGGATTCTGTTGTTTGGTTCATTTCCTCCTTGGTTGAAAAACCTTTGTCTATTTGGAGGGTTGAAGGAGGTTGTAATGAAACGGAGAAGTTTTTCCGAGCTTTCGGCTTTAATAAGCCATCTTCAGGAGTAGGCATTGTTTCCTCGACCCAGTCTCTGTTTTAAACTACTCGTCAGTAAACCTGAAGATGGCTTATTAAAGCCGAAAGCTCGGAAAAACTTCTCCGTTTCTTTACAACCTCCTACAACCCTCCAAATAGAGTAGGATTCTGGGAAAGCTCAATTTTTCTGCACGATCCCCGGCCTTGAACCTTGAACTTCGGCAGCGCCTGAAACACAAGTAAACGATGTCGCGTATGGTTCTAATCCTCAAAATAAACACGAAAACTATAGAAGGACGTTATTATTATAAGCTCGTGGGGGTCGACGGGAATGGGATTCCACTCCGTCGTTGTTGGAGAGGTGTTAGCGAGACATTCTTCAGAATTAATTGTGGGGGCATGAAGTGGTCGGAAAAAGGGGGAAGAATAACAAGGGTTGGTTTTGCTGAGTAGACCCCTTTCCATCGCTACATCATCCTACGGGTCTTTTCAAGTTGATTCCCTCCCCACTTCTACATCCTCTTTCCTATTACTATCTTTCAACCAGTGTCCCTGCTCGGAGAGAAACAATCACCGTTTTACACTAAAGAAGAGAAACATTCCATCAAGTGGGTGGGCTGTACAATTTTACGTATTCAAATTTTGACATGAGACATATATGTCTCACCGCCGGGGACATGCAAAAATTTTGCTACGCGGGAAAAAAAGACTAATTTCGATGCTAAACAACTTATGAACCTGTAATTTGGTATGTAGCGTCAAGTTAAGCAACCTAGGAGGCTACATGCCAAATTACAGCTTCAAAGTGTGAATAGCATAGAAATTAGCTTTAGGAGCCACTGAGCTGATCCTGGGCATATACTGCTTAAAGTGTGACCTAAGAAGGCTATATACCAAAAAACTGCTTCATAGGATAAACCTCATACAAATAAGCTTTACACTTTAAGCAGAATAGGCCCAGGATCAGCAGGGTGGCTTGTAAAGCTAATTTCGATACTAAACAACTTATGAACCTGTAATTTGGTATGTAGCGTCAAGTTAAAGTCCTAAGGAGGCTACATGCCAAATTACAGCTTTAAAGTGTGAATAGCATAGAAATTAGCTTTAGGAGCCACTGAGCTGATCCTGGGCATATACTGCTTAAAGTGTGGCCTAAGAAGGCTATATACCAAAAAATCGCTTCACAGTGTAAACCGCATACAAATAAGCTTTACTCTTTGAGCAGAATAGGCCCAGGATCAGCAGGGTGGCTCCTAAAGCTAATTTCGATGCTAATCAACTTATGAACCTGTAATTTGGTATGTAGCCTCCTTAGGATTTACACTTGAAGCAGAATAGGCCACGGATCAACTGAGGGGCTACAGAAAGCCCCCCCCCCCCACACACACACACAAAATTAAAGTCTGACAAGTGACACCTCATTTTAAACATTTTTTAACACTCAACCCGATGGTGAAGTCATAATTTGCTATATCTTATTCCGTTCTACACTTTGAAGATGAAGAAACGTGACTGCTTCTTGTGATCTTCTTCACGGTTAAACTGCTCTAATCTAATGAACAAATGAGATACCGGAATTCTGACTTCACCATCGTGTTCACTGTTGAAAACTCGACAAACTGAGGTTGTTACTCGGCAGAAAAGGAGACGAAAAGTTTTATAAAACCAGTAAAATGGAGACATTTTACATAAAAACCAGTTATTTCTTCGAAGATTCGGTTTTATAGTCACGCTGCATGACAGTGGATTTTTTTTTGTCCCTGTAAGTCCATTTTGTTTATATTCAATTAAATGCCTAGTTTTACGTACAACATGCTCGTACTAGACATTATTCTCTACGAAACATTCATGTCATTCTTTCCATATCTTGCCTATCGGCAACTCGAAAGTGATGCTTCAAACGAAAAACCTCCAATAAGCAGTTCACATTGATGATTTGAAGATTTGAAAAAATGTATCCCTCACGCCTCTCAGCAGAGAGTGACAGATTGAAATGCGGCGATAACTCGTCATCAGTATGTTTCCGACCGTAAAAGTTTTGTTCGAAATCGTCCGTTCGGACGTTCCAAAAAAAAAAAAAAGCATCCGTGAAATCCGAGCTGTCCCCACAAACGGACAACAATAAAATCCCGTCGGGACACAGAAAAAAACACATTAATTCCTGCTGGTTTCGAACATGACCACGTGCGTCGCAGCCTCTCGCCCGATTTCATGTAGTTTTTCGGAGTCCCCTCGTGCGCTCGCCTCATAAATCATTCATCAGTCTCTCGATAGGTGTGTAACTCGAAAAAATGTTTTGAATGAGATTACGTGGGATATTTTGATATTTCTTGACGAATTACGAGGGTAACATGGAAATGTTGGGCTTGACAAACGGCCTTGTGATGATACCTGCGTATCTAAAAGGTGACAACTCATTCACTTAAGGCATCTAAGGTTATATCAAAGGTTTAAGGTCCGATTTACTACAAGTTCATACTAGGGGAAATTGTTAATTGAGCCCAAATCCCCAATGCCCATATGAGCCCAGTGTGAAATGAGCCCTCCCTTCTAATTAGACCTCAAGGTTATGTGTGAATTGAGCCCACAGTGTTTCCTCCAAAAGAGCCCAAAAGTTTGACTAGCCAAATGAGCCCCTGGTGTAGGTACTAAAGAAGGTTTAAATCGGAACAGGGAGAAGCCCACATGGATGGAGGAAATTTCGCTTGGTTGAGGATATAATTCTCGCGTAGGTATTTGATAAATTTGTTCAGCTGTTGGGTATTGTGAGGTTTCGCATTGACGATTTCTCCAAAACACGGTTCTACGTCCACCGGATTGAGGAAAGGTAAACCGAACAACCATTTTGGCCACTTGCCGGTATCTGTGTCTGTTTTATATTCCTCGGAAAGACCCAGCGACTGTATTTTACGCCACCATGATTGACACAAGTGAAAACGGCATGCAACGAGAGAACATAAGGGCCATGCAACTTGGCAGGCCTTCTGCAAAGCTACCTCCAGATCGGTAACAACTGTTTTTGGTAGGGACACTACATTGTGGTTATTGCATATGTCCGAAACTACTTCTAAACACGATTCGTACGTACAGCGTTCTTTATTTTTCTCCCGATGCTTTCTAAATTTGAATCTTTCGACTTCAAGTATGACATTCCCGCGCTGACCTATGAGAACATTGCACAAGTTCCTTGGTGACGATAGGGCTCACTTCACACTTTCAATATCTCGGGTTATCGGAGCTCTCGGTGGGGGCAGCACCACCTCCAGCCACCTTTTAATCCGTCTTTCCTTTGGGCTCTTTTCACATGGATTTGGGCTCAATTAGAGCCTGCCCCTTATAGTTACTCTACATAACACATTACGAGCTGTATGCCAAAAACATCTTATATTACTACAATACTGAAACAAAGGAATTTGATGATAGTGTCCAAAATGTCCATAATCCCATTTAGCGTCTTAGCACACATTCTACTGGGCGGTACACGACTGGTCTGACACATATATTAGGTTACACGATTACTCAACAAATGAAGAATATTCTCACTTCAAATCGAACAAATGTTTTGTGTTTGGTCTATTGTTCGCTATTTCACACAAACTTTTTCGAAATCTAATTTTTATTCATTTTGGTTTATTATCTTATAAGGTTATCATGTTTGGGCCTCATGAACCACAAGTTTTCCGAGTTGATGCTGGTTTCAAAAGAGCTGTCACGTGCTAAAAACTCTGCAAATTCCACAGCGGTTTATTATCTTAATATTTGTTCAAATAGGTGACAAAAAAGAGGGGAGGGAGAGGGAGGGGTGACTAGCACTGATGGTTAATAAATTAGGTATTTGTATAAATGATGAATTAATACATTCATATTTATTCATAATAAATATAATAATAATAAATATGAATATTATGTAAATTCATATTTACATTCAATTCAATATTGTGTAAATTTTTAATTCATCATTTATATAAATAATTTATCAACCATCAGTGCTAATTTCCCCCCTCCCCCTCCCTCTTATTTGTCACTATTTAAACCAATTTTAAGATAATAAACCGCTGTGGAAGAATTTGCAGAGTTTTTAGCTTGTGGCAGCTTTCTTGAAACCAGCATCAACTCGTATAACTTGCGGTTTATGAGGCCCAAACATGATGACGTTGAGTTCAGCTATTCAAGGCATCACCCTCAACGATGTACTCGTTTGTACTTTTTCTACTATTTCAATCATGGTGAATATCAATACAATCAATATTATACCAATATCAACATCATAATATGATTATAGTAGCGAAAGGTGACATTTACTATTCATGGAATAAGGTGGTGTACACACTTTGAGAATTTACAATGTGGGTAGACCGAGTTGGTGTTTGAACAGCAATTTTTAATAATTATAAAGGGCCGAATCTGAAGAGTCGTAACTGAAGAAGTCGTATCAAGATCTGCCCTTAACAATTTGTTCGACAAGAATAATTTGAGATTCTTGAGGGGGCGGTAGTGATTGCCTCCCTTCAACTGATTCCGCAGAGAGTTCTCCAAACCGCTCGCCCTCCACTTCATGAATATTTACCCAACTCCTTCACGTCTACGTCAATTGTTTTCTTTTTTTCTCTTTTCATTTTTTCATTTTTCAATTCTTTCTTCAGTATTCCGTTTTCTCCCCACTCTTGCGTTTCTTGACAGCTCGAGGCCCTCGAGATCTGCTCTGACTCAAGTGCTATTAGAAGCTTTCAGCTCATTAACATGCGACCGAGCAGAGCAAGGAAACCACCAAGAGAACGATAGATAGGGAAGGAGAGACACTAATATACAACATCCTATGTACAGAATTTCTCAAGAAAACAACACAGAAATACCCGAAAAAATTGCACCACCTAATCAATTTCTCGCGTTGGTAGTACACGACTTTTTTGATTCTTCCCCTACGGTTTTTTATATACCTGTATAATGATATCCCGTCTGTTTTTTGCTGTTATGATATTACTCGACCATTGCACGTCTTTCGTGCAGAATATCCTTGAAAAGACCATAACTATACGAATAAACGCGCTCACTAAATAAAATAAATAAAACTGGAACCATAGACATATATCGTCGCTTATCAAAGCACACGACATGTTAGATAGCACTATTTTGGTTCTGAGATAATATCATGTTGAAAATTAGGTTTTGACTGATTCTATAATTAAATGTCGCTCCCCGTCCGAAAAACAACTTGTTTGGGCGCTATTACCGCTAGAAAGCGTTCAACATCTATGAAATCCTTAGAATTCCTTAAAAAAACACCTAAGCATTTGCAAGGATTTTCATAAATAGGTCCATACTCCCCGCATGTGATGCCGAACCCAAATTTCGATTTTTGGCACATTCACGGTTTTGGCATGAAGGGGACGAAGTGCTATCTAAAATTTATTGGCTACATGCGCTGTCTAAAAATTTAAGCTATGGGAATTACCTCCCTCACGACTACGTTCAGAAACTGCGAGAAAGTACTCTGGCCCATACCGCTCACACTGGGTGACCTCATCACCTTCTAACGTCTATATAGATTGAAAATGACTGCTCAGATAGAAAGATGTTGTGGGAAATTTCATTTTGTATCAGATGCTTTTTGAAATTAGATGGCGTTAGAAGTTGAGGGTTGTCAACTTGTTAGCGAAGTTGGAAAAAAAAAGGTCTTTCTTTGATCGGCGATTTCGGCTGAATGGCTGGGCCGATTTCGAAGTTTGAAACACCGATTAATGCGAAATTGAAAGCTCTTCAAATTAAATTTGTGACATTTTCGTAGACTGCGTATTTTCCGAGTTATACGCGAAAAACTCAAAAAAAAAAGGGGCGACGATTTCGTGGTTTTTGGGCTCTCAAATCTGAAGCACAACCTAGAAACCATCGCAAACTTACTCACATATTCAGGAAACCTAAGAGGGATTTCCAGCTGGTCAACCACAAGGTGTTATCGCAAGAAAACACAACAACCACTGTGCTATTTAGGCTATTTTCTAAATTATACGTTTTGTTTACAAATCAGTGTTTTAAATAGATGCAATCAGGCTAGAAAACTGTTAACTGTTAAATCTGTTAAAAAAACTGTTAAACTGAAAAACTGTTAAGTCGAAATAATTAGGAAGAAGTTGATGGTACCTATATTAATAAGTTTATTAAACGTATATTAATGGTCTATTAATATTATAAGTTTAAAAGCGTCTTTGCTGTTTGGCTACGATATACGGTATACATATATCTATGGTGGGAACAGGTAGAAGTACGAATTTGTCCCTAAATAGTCCCTCATACATTTCCTACAGATAAAATATTCTTCCATAAAAGTTATTCCCTGTTTTCAATTAGTGTCTGGATGAACTACTGCTAACGATGGAAAAAGTCG
Source organism: Stenodema calcarata (assembly GCA_963920205.1). Classification (NCBI taxonomy): domain Eukaryota; kingdom Metazoa; phylum Arthropoda; class Insecta; order Hemiptera; family Miridae; genus Stenodema; species Stenodema calcarata. The sequence continues at coordinate 9,135,047 of OY986054.1, forward strand.
ATTTCGGGACAAGGGTCGAGATTCCGAGACTTGCCTGCCTGGGAAATCGTGATTGTCGCGAGCTGAGTCGAAGAGTTGAGTTTCCTAATCATGCAATTAATAAACCACACTTGTGTGAATATGTCGTTATAGAGACAAATTTTATGGATTTGAAAATGTGCGATCTATTCCTTGTAGGTACCGATTATAACCCAAGTCGATTTGGTAGAGAATAGTTTTATGGTCTCTAATTTTAATTGAGCCCTATAAATACTGGACTTATTATGGACACAAAGAAATAACAGCAGCAGATAATCTACATTTGTATTTTACGGTTCGCCTAAACAATTCGAGTGTTCTCGAACCACTTTTTACAATAATAGCGAACAATCGTATTCTCATATAGTTAATGATTAGCGGGATATGCACTCAATAGTTAACATTAAAAATTAAGTCTGATTACGAAACATTGAATTTTATTAGTTCGGTCTCATTTACGGGTGCCGATTTGATCTGACTTGTGACTACAATGAGTACCTACATCATAAATATATTGTAAATCTAACTTTTATGGCCAGGAATCATTTAATAGGCAGCAACGCTCCACGCTGAACAGTATTCCACATTCATATTCCACATTCAAAATCCACATTCATTTTGTGAATTCCCCCCCCCCCTAAAAACTCCCCAAAAACCCCCCTTAGAGCATATCGATTTGGCCCTTCTACGAACTTAGCCTTTAAAGTCACAACAATTGCTCAAAATACCTCCACCCATTGAACGCATAGTCTTGCCCTACACACAGCCAACTTATTGGCTCGGAGGATGTGAGCTCGTCATTTTAAGGTAGTTGCTCATTCGCTAAGTCGCTCAATCGCTAATTTATTTTGAGTACACCGCTGGAAAGGTGAGATTTTCCCATAGATGACCGAAAGAAAAATTAAAAAAGAGAGAAACCCGAGAGAAAAACGTCAAATTCTCGGAAAATCTCAACACTTTCAATTTAGTCTCGTTTTGTACGCATTAAACCCACTCAAAAAATTTTGATTGTACTTCACGGAGATTGAAAATTTAACGCTTTTTCCAAAGGTATTATTTTATTGAATTTATTTGACGGATTAGGAAAGCTATGGCCATTGAACAAAGGTCGAAACCATGAAAAAAATCTCAATTATGTTATCGGATTTTATTTTATTCTTCTAGTAAAATTTTTTTTATTGTCAAAATTCCTATTGTAGGTGTTCGAAATGTCCGTTTGTCTTTGAACCGTAACCCGCTTCTATCAATGAGCGATGCAAGTTTGTGGAAAAAGGGGCATTTAGAGTGAATTAAAAAGAAAAGTCTGAGACACTTTTTGTTGCAAATTAGGTGTAAAATTTACTCCCGAAGTCTTGAGATGAGACACCCTATACATATAAATTTCAATTTCAAGGTTTTTTCGTGTTTTCGACTTTATCACACAAAAATGGTCATAACTCCCTTAATTTACATGAAAATTCAAATCTGATTACACCGTTGGAAAAAACACAAAATTTCCTATCCCCCAATGAAAAACACTTTTTTTTGAATCGCCAAAACGGGTGAAAAATGAACGTGAAAAGGAAAATTAGTAAAATCGGAGAAATTTCCACTTTTTTCGAACGCTCATAGGTCTATGACTATACAAACCAGAACGCTAGAGGATTTGAGAGTGAATATCAATGGCGGTGGTTTTCATTGGGGGATAGGTAGGAAATGTTGTGTTCTTTCCAACGGTGTAATGAGATTTGAATGTCCATATAAATTAAGGGAGTTATGGTCATTTTAGCGTAATAAACTCGAAAACACAAAAAAATCATAAAATTGAAAAAACTCAATTTTTTAACTGAGTAGAACAAAAATTGCTACAAGAAATTTTCGACTAGAAATTAGCTCTAGAATTGACTCCTAGCCTGTGACCGTCACGAAATGATACACCCTGTATACATCATATTATGATGATTGTGTCTTTTGGCAGTGAATTCAGGATAGTTTGGAACGGATTTTGGTATGAAAATGTTTGGGAAATTCGACATAAAACTTTGAACTGAGAACAATAGCTTCCTTTTCTTCGAAAATTCGCTAAAATGTGTAATCTTATTTTAAAAAGACACGAACAACGTGTTTGTCGAGCATTGCGCATTGTAGTTACTCCCGACACATGGCACCCTTTCAAAGAGAGATCTGGAGGGTGTCGAATATTTTTGTAGCTCAGCACAAGATGTTCACACACAATTCGAAGTGCGGGCAGACGGACGGACACGTGTTCCAAGCAAAACAAGTGTTTATTGCCTGGATTATCCGTCCGAGAAGTGGTTATGATAATTCTCGGGGGTTTGGGCGAAATCTGCCTCGATATGTGTCTCGTCGGGTCTTTGTTTGTCCACATGAGTTGGTAGTTGTACTATCGCGTTAGTTGTAGTGCGTTAGTGTTGGAGGCGCGGGATTTGCGCATCTGAATCAGTTGAGGGCGAGTCCCGGTGGCGAAAAGGGGGAGATTCCCAAGGTAAACAAAAAGGCGAAGTGATTCAGAACGGAGCTGGAACGCTGCTCGTAAACAGAGCGGTGGGGTGTTTTTTCATACGCATCATGAACATAGTAGGTACCAGTTTCGACTACGTCTAAATTTGAAACATTGAAATCTGAAGGATCAAATTAGAAGCTTCTATCATCATCATCATAATCTATGATTTTTCAACTCTGAATTTTTCCATCACTGTAATGTATGGTTGGCTGAGTTACCCCTTTTCTCGGGGAGTTAGGCAATATGCCACCCAGTGGGGTATGCGGTCTGTGTTTCCACAGCGGTCTATCCCCAGAACGTCGAACAAAAAAATAGAGAACAGGAAATCAGCGTTTGTATAACAAAAACTCCAGTATGAACCCCAAGAAGTGCTTAATATTGGTCGTTCTATCCCTTACAATTATTTTACTATTATTATTATTATTATACTTCTTTTACTTATTTTCAATTATTTTAATGTTCACAATTATTACTATTCCAACTAGACATTCGAAGCGGTTATATTTATATGGTGGGAATTTTGGAGTGGTTCCAAATGTCAAAAACACTGTCAATTCTTGAGTCAACGAATCTCCTAGTACAGATCTCCTTTGTACCTACAGATCACCTTTCTGACATGATCACTAAATGATAGATCACTTATTATTCTGAATTATCATTAATTATTAATGATAATAATAATAATTATTATTATTAATAATTAATAGTCATTAGTAATTATAATCAAGTAGTGTAAATTATCATTAATTTTGCCAGTTATTAATTATTGTTATTGATTAACTCGATAGCTGAAAACCGTATGCTGTTCAAATCAGCTGGGCCAGTATGAACACTGACCCGACAGGCTGCCTCATGATTCATCCTCATGTTGGCGACTTTCGATCTGCTCCAACATTGAGCCCTCATTGTCAACGAACGGCTGGTCGTACAAAGCTCTGGATGGTCTTGAAAAATTCTAAAAATTAATAGATAATTAACCAAAATTCGAAAAGCGAGGTTTCGCTGAAACAACTTCTCATATGACCTGTTCCGTTATGTGGTATGGGATAGTGGCTAATGTTCGAAGAATTTCTTCATCTTTTATTAATTCAATGTTTATCAGTGTAGGAATTCTGTGTCTTGTGGCGGAATAGGAGTCATGTAGCAGGTTTAATGGGGGCCGGACACGAAACATTTACCACCGACAGTGGAAGCAGTTAGCATCGTTTCATGGTACGTACCATGTACATATGTAAACAATTCCTAATAAATAGCCAAATGATACCTATAGTCGTATATTATTTTCCCGATCTTCAATTGCGTCATTAAGTGTACCTTGACATCTGATTATGACTTTGAAGGTCAGAGATTTTGTTTATTTCTGCATATTTCGTTTATGAAAACTTGCAGAAAAAAGGAATCAAGTTGTAAGGAATAAAAACAGATTTTCAGTTGGATAATAGAGAACACGTTTTCAAATTACCTACCACAATAACTACGGGCTCTTCCCAACCGCTTTGTCAGTGATTTGCTTTGAATTCCAACTGTGACAGAAAAGATGAGACGCCGTACACTAATAACTTCCTTGTGCTCTGCGTTTATTAGAACTACCAGGGGAAAACCCGCCGCTTCAGGGGGAACGGGAAACCCCAAAGAGGGAGCAGCCATTTTGAATGTTGATCGGCCACCGGGGAGAGATGTATTGTTGAGCTAGTGATCCGTATCCATTAGGAAGCCATGTTGGTCTTTTGAATACATTAGGAACGAGAACGGCGGGGTAAACAAGATCCAGACTCGCCTTGTTGTTTAGTTTGACCAAACCATTTCCACCAGACACCAGTGTCCCTACCGGTTTTTATTGTCCCTTCACACCTATGTGCATACCTCTCGAGACAGCCTCGGTTCCACTGCCTACCTGTAGCTGCATTCTATTGTCCATCAGCCATAGGATTCACATCTATTTCAATTCCAATATAATCTTTACAAGGCAGTACACAAATACCTACGTAATGCTAATAAGTAGTGCTGTGCACAATTCCCAAACAAGCTAACCTCAAGAATTTGTAAGCTTCAGTCACCCACTAATGTATTTCACTGAAACATCTGAAAATTTATAGTATCAACAACATTCCAAAAACTAACATGGATCCTGTACAGAGAAATTGAATTCCTTTAATTAAGACAAAGCATTAGGTACATGAGTGTACCTCCCCCCCCCCCTCGGGCTTTTTAAATGTGGTAGGTACTGAATGTAAGAGTAAAATTTGCTAGTAACTAAAATTTCATAAAGTAAATAACTAACGTAAAATAACTAAAGTAAATAAAATTTACTTTATTTAGTATTTAATACACATTACATCCAATCATTTGTGTCACACTGTCACACTTAATTCCTTATCGTCTATTTTAGGGAATAAGGGAATGCCAATCATAGGTTAGTTTACACACAATCTTCATGAAAAATGTAGTTATTACAGTTCATGAATGTTGGGGTTGGGGGTGCTTCACCTTTAATTTCCAAAATATAACAGAATCTATGTCTCTTTGAATTCACATTTCAACTGCTAAAACTGCCTCAAACTACCCATTTTGCTTCAAAAATTTCCACATTTGCCGGGGGGGGGAGCCCCCGGACCCCCCTCCCCCCGGTTAGTGTATTTCCCCCCCCCCCCCCCCCCTCACTCTAAAGCTGGATCCGCCACTGAACCCAGTGCTATTTGAAAGATTTAACCCATCATCTCAACCCAAGAAAATTGGTCATCATTGTAACGTAGAGTTGGGACATGATTTGGATGATATTACAACCTGTTCTTGCCAAGAACAGGTTGTAATATCATCCAAATCATGTCCCAAGAACTTCTTGGTAGGTTTATGAATGTGAAGTAAAGATATGGGAGATGTCTTCGCAATGTCAGACGGTTTCGAGGCGTAAAAGTATAGCAATCCTTCACTCGCGGTTTTGAGTCTCGGGAAATACTATTTTAAAATCTACACAAAGCATTTGTAGTGAGAAAAGATGTTTTATGACCGAGAAAGGGAGGCCCGGATATGTACAATGGAAAAGAGAAAATCACATCGACGGGGCGAGTGCAATTACAGATGAATATGACAACAGAATATTTCAACAAAGGGCACAAGCTGAAAAGGATAATCAACCCGCAGGTTATCCAATTCGAGGACCTCTTTATGGCGCTTGCCGAGTCGAGTTCAGTCGATGCGGAACCAAATATCCCAGCGGAGTTAGCAATAAATATTTTTATTGGCCTCTCATTCTTAAAAGACCCGCGCAAGCCTTTCTGAGAGAAGTTCTGTTCCACGTCCAACACACGAGTCCGACACCGCCTACACCCGCGAGAAACCTGAATGTCCTGGACCAGGGGACAGGGGAAGACGGGCTTGGTGGAACTCAGGTGCCCCTGATGGGTTGTCGTTCAGGCGAGACATCGCCGCTTTGCTTACTTAGCAAGTCATTACGTCCGTCTGGAGCCCCAAAGGGTTCCCCCTTGCGTGGATCGTCGTCCGAAGACGAAGAAGCCTGCCCAATCAACATGCCTCATTAACATTTTCTTGAGAGGTAAAGTTTTCGATCCATTGAATCAGAGAACAGTTGGAAGATCAGCAAGAGTTCGACGGGAGCTGAATGACGCTTTGCACAGTTTCTTGGGACAGAGGCTGGTACGATGAACTACGAGGTCTCCAATAAGAAATTAGCGGGTCGGAACTAATCGGGAGATTGTGCAAAATATCTTCGTTAGTCGAAATCCTCTTCATTTTTTTCGATCTGAACTCGCATGTCGGAATATTTTATTTAAATCTTCCAGGGATTCTTCTGAGAATTTACCTATGGGAATTACAAAGTGATCTCCATGAACTAGCACTTTATGCAGTGTTATTTAGAAATTTTTGACCCAAGGGGGGAAGCGGAATACCTCAACAGTAAAAAGATGCACCCAATTCGTTGGGTTTTCAAGCTAAGAGGTGGAGTTCATTTTCTGAACAATTTGCCATGGAGGCAGGGAGCAGAAAGAAGTTGCGCCTTGTGCAACAGTGGGGAGGAGGAGGAGGACCTTTTTCACTTCTTGGGATTCTGCTCAATTCTCGCCGAATGGAGATTGAAATGGTTTGCCCAAAGCAGGCTTTCAAGGCAGGAACGTTTGGAACAGCTGAAAACCCCAAATATTGAGAAGCTGGCTGGTTACGCAAGAGAAGCCTGGAAGTATCGCTGGTCACTGGTGCAAGAATTCAATTATTGAAAGAAGACGGAATCAAGGGATATTATCGAAGTACCTAATAAGTTCACAAAAGAATGAACATTGAAAAATTGTTTATAATAAGTTATTAGAATCAGAAATAATAAGTTTAACAAGTAATAAGTATATGATCTTGATGACTAGTGGAAGTATATGGATGCGTTGAATGACTAAATACTAGTCGTTTGTTTGAAGGTTTTTATTCCACGACGTTTCTGCCCAGGAACTGGGCCCTATTCAACTTTCGAAACCCCAATGTGACATTTACATCATCTTATAATATATCCGCTTGAATAGGGCCCAGTTCCTGGGCAGAAACGTCGTGGAATAAAAACCTTCAAACAAACGACTAGTATTTGGTCATTCAACGCATCCGTAATAGTACAGCACAGTATATATATGCAGTATAGTAGTTGCACAGTATATGTAGTAGAATTTTCCATCAATTTGATTTTTCGAAGTAAGAGGTAAAAAGTGCCAACCCAGTAGACGGCCAAGGCCATTACTGTAATAAGATTATGTTCTTATTGTTTGTAACCACATAATTTCCTGTAAATACATCTTTGTATATCTATCTATCTATCTATTATGCAGTGTGGGTACTTTAAGCACCTTATGCACTTAAAATGACCTACCTGCCCCAGGCGGATCGCAGCGGATGTTATTGTTTTTAATTTATTACACTCAATACCTCAAGAAAAAGAGGGAAAAGTTCGTCGAAAAATCGCTATTTCTGTAAAAACTGAATTACAAACAACATTTTTCAGAAAAAAATTTTACGCTTTATTCAATGCTCTTTTAACATTGAATGAGCTACATCCTTATCCGAATTTACCATTTTCCGAGACCTTCAAATTAATACGTACCTATTTCACATCATTCCCGTGTTTACCGAAAAATGCGAAAAAAATGCCTTATTTTGTGCTTGTTTGAAAACCCTCATAAACCTGAGTAAATTTATTACTTTCACGAGTCGAAATATAAATTTTAAAAAATTTCCCAATGCCCCGGTTTTCGGCCGTTTTGTCCCACTGTGCGTCGCCTGAAGTCAAATATGCCACGATTGAGATACTGAAATGTTCCAGGAAAGTACTATCACAGAATGAGATAGCCGTCATGCCTGTGTGGTGAACAAACTGTAACAGAGAGCTTCAGATTTCAGAACGCTCTCGAAGCTTATTGGTTCCTAGAACTTCCAAAAAGCTTATTACTCCTTCTCGTTTAAACGTGCTGGTACTCTGCTGCCTCGCTGAATGCCTCGCTTCACTATACTATAGTACTCATAGTCAAGTACTTACTAGTTTGTAAAACCCATCGTGAAGATAATATTCCGAACAAGCTCTTTGAGAATTGCTTTTAGTGGAAGTAAAATCCAGTTTTTTGATGGAATTGTATTCTCCAATAAGTGTAGTGTGGGACTCACAGATCGGGCGTTTATAGTTTGTTTGCGCGACAATCTGCAGAAAATCTCCCGATTCGCCAATATCTCCCTTTCTTTTATGATGAGAGGACAGTAAAATATGTGATCGGCTACCATGCTCATGGCAGGCAGATGAATAATATTCATCTGGTTGAAGTAGGGAGGTTTATATTATAAACCTCCCTACTTCAACCACGCGTAACACTTCAGCCCTCGGTTTGCTTTTTCTTCAACTGATTTTTTTATTTTTTATTTATTTATTTTTTTTTGTGGCGGCCGCTCCAGTGAAAATGAAACCAATGGCGTTGTTAGTTGATGAATGATGGCTATCATTCATCAACTATAGTTAACCCCGATTGTAAGCGGAAATAGTTTCAAAGAGCCATTCAGAGCAATGAAGCGGTGGGAGGGGGTGACGGCCGTCAGAGACCGTGAGCTCGCATACATTTCAACGACTAGTACCCCATTGTGCTGGTAAAGGGAGAAGAAAAAAATTCTACTATTGTGTGATACGTTTTTCTCGACTCTCGCCTTTCGACACAATGCTGCGACTTCCTCTGCGTTTTTCGTACCTTTATACCTAGTATCGCTGCTTCACACATTTGTCCAACTTGTTCTACAGTTGGAAACATTTGCTTTAGTATTATGTATGGATTACATGGCTCGCCCCTGAATTCAATTGATGACTTCATGAGACCACACGTAAGCTAGTTCCCAACTCTGTCCCAAATACTATACCATTTGGGAGAGAAGTACGTTTACAAAATAACAAGATTTACAAGATCTTCACTCACATAAGACACACGAAAGGAGAACATCCCTAGAACTTACAACTTCTCCAAAGCGTAACGTATAAAATTGGGCCCCTAGGGTGCCAAGTGGTGTAAGTCTAAATTTTCAGAAGATCAATTTGAAGTTTGTAAGTCCATTGCAAATTCTACGGTCGTTGTAAAAATCTATCTATTGACGGCTCTCGTAGCTTTGCTCATCAGCTATGCGGTGTAACCTGAAAAATTGAAATTTCAAAAATTTGACAAGAAAATATTTGAGTTTGAAAAATAAATTTGTAAATTTAAATTCTTCTATGGTTCACTTACACTATCCCATGAATATTATATATTTCATAAATTTGAAAACGTAGGTAAAAGAATAAAATGGCGAATAGGTAGGGACTCAACTTTTAGTCTTCGGCACTCTCAGAATCACTCTCGGAATCACGTGCAACTCGCAAGTTTTCAAAAAATGACTTATAATTTTAAGACTTATTATTATTCGTTTGTGGTGAAAGGGAGTAAAATTTAATCCTCCCCTTAATTTAATCCTGCATGTTTTTCTTGCGGCAGTGAGTGATGCTTTGGGGGTTCAGGTGTGGTAGAAGAACCGAAGGAGGATGGGGCGGCCCACTTGACGAGCTTTCTTCAAGTTTATAGTTTTGTTTGGGCTGGTAGGTAGTAGTTCTTACTTGCCCCAATAGAGTGCTCACCATGATGGCTGGTAGGAGCCGTTGTTCGGTTGTCCAACCTGTTCCCCCGACCCGACTGGTTGATATAGACCGATTGTTATCACTTACCAAGTAGTGGCACTGTTATCTTTTATTATAATACCGTTTATTTTATCGATGTTCATCCGTTCTCGTGCGTAATTATAAAGAGTTGTTATCCGGTGTTTATTACGCGTGATTATTTCGTTTACCCGTTCAAACATTTTGGTGCCGTAAACCCGCGGATTGTGGTTAATGTCGAGCGTGTCCGAATTTAACCTAGTTTACCTCGTGAGTTTACCGTTTTACCGTTTTACCGTCGTTTTTACCCGTTTTTCGCGTTCTACCGTCCAATAATGCCGCCAAAAGGAATTATGAAGCGTAGATCCCGTCAATCGGACCCGGATTTTCCGCCGGACGATGCGGTTGTTCAATCGGTTCATCCAGTTTCATCTGCGTATGATGTCGTCAAGAATAAGTCTATTCAACTTGATCCCGCCGTTTTTGATCTGCTGAGTGCCCCTCAGCAAGACCTGTTGAAAAACATCAGACGTTGGTCAATCAGGGCTAATGCAGTTCTGAAACGACAACCGGTAAGTGCACTGGCGGAGTTTATCAAGGACGATTTCCGTCGAGGAAGAATGTTCCTCGATGCCGTTGAGGAGGCTCAGTTCGATCAGCAGATCGAGGAAAATCTGCTTAATCAGGTAACTTCTGTTGTTGTAAGTTTGGCTGAGCGCCTCCCCGTTGAAATTAATCCAGTTAGCGCTAAGAAAGAGGTTGATGACGAAGTTGTTCTCAGTCATGAACACGCTTACGCTCAGATTAAAATGATGAATCAGCTGCTCACAACCGTCCCGTTATTTGAAGGCCAAATCTCCCGCTTTGCGGAGTTTAGGAAACTGTTTGATGGTGCAGTTCATAACATGAAGCACATACCCGATGAAATTAAATTTGAGAAACTGTTGAGCAAGCTTTCTCCCGATCTCCGATCATCATTTGCCGGTAGCAGCTATCAGCAGGCTTATGACGCCCTGGTAGCGGAAAATACCTCAAAATACCGTTTGGCTCGTTCAGTATTTGCGCAGAGCATACATTTACCCCGTTTGGAAAGGCCCAACGTTGCTGACTTGGAACATTTCCACAACGATGCTCGTTCATGGGTAGGATCAATGCTCGACCTCCCCACTCCCAATCTTCGGGACTACTTATTATTTGAAGCCCTGTTTTTTCGCTTATCCGCTGAGCTCAAAGAGAAGTTCAACCGGGAGGTGATGGAACAAATGGATGCCATCCCCTCTCACTCTGATCTGCTTCGGTTTATTGGAAAGGAGCTAAGGATAGCTCGACTAGTCCCAGAGGAGAAGCAGGGGAATAAACAAGCTCCAACCACTGTTCAGAGAGCCCGTTCACCCTCACCGTTCCGCTTGTCAGCCGTTCCAGCCACCAGTTCCACTCCACAGCCGTCACCCGCTCGTAGTGCTGCTCACCCTGCTCCCAGTCGTGCAGTAAAATGCAATTATTGTAGGAAGGATCACTTCCTGTTCCGTTGCCCAGAGTTCAAGGAACTGAGTGTACCTGAGCGCATACAAACCGTTAAGAAGCTACGGGCATGCCAGAACTGTTTCTCCACACTCCACCGGGTGGAAGCATGCCGTTCAGACCGAAGATGCCACTGTGGGCAGCCGCATCATCCCTGGCTCCACCTACTGCTTCCAACCGTTTCTAATCGCCCGGTTTCACCTGGATCAAACTCAGGTAGTTTCGTTTCAACGCACAATTCACCCGCTTCAAGACCCGTTCAAGAAGAAGAAGAGATGGCCATGATGAACTACTATCCCATGAGTTCAAGCCAAAGGTCCCTTTGTTCCAGCAGTTCGTCCCCCTGTCCCCACATAGAGACATCAGCCCCGTTATGAAGGTACGACGGCGTTCAGCCGGTTGCTTCCAAGGTATCATTGGTGAGCACTACTGCCAAGAGCCCGTTACCCGTTAAGTCTTTAACCGTTAAGAGTTCAGCCGTTCGACGTCAACTTGTAGGTAATGTTAGGCGCATGTTAGCACCTAGGAATAATTTCAGGGGCCTGTTTCCTGGGATTGAGTCATCCAAATTAGGCGTAGCTGGCTCATCCCAACCCGTTAGTAAAATTGACGTCACCCATAAGTCCTGTTTAAAATTATCTCGTTTTGGGCTCACCCCTACTGCTGTAGTCCCCCTTTCCTCCTGTAGAGGGGAAATAATTAAATTCAGAGTTTTGATTGACTCAGGAAGTGAAGTCAATATTGTTTCCCCGTTAGTAGTGAAGAAGTTAGGACTCCGTTTGATTCCCATGAAGGGCAGTTTACAGGGAATTGGGAGTTCTTCAAACCCCATTCACAGTTCCGTTACTGCTCAGCTTCACACACGTTCTGGTAGGGTAATTCCTTTTGAAGCGCTCGTTATGGAGAGCCCCCTTTCGCCATTGCCCAGCCGTAGTTGGAACCCTGCTTTATGGCCCAGTATCACATCCATGGAAACCCAACTTGCTGACCCACAGTTTCACACTGCTCACTATGTTCAGGCTATTCTCGGAGCTGACATTTTTTCCCGATTGCTTCCCCGTTCCTCTGAGGTTGGTCTATGGGAAACTGACTTGGGAACTCTGGTTACTGGTGCCACTCCACCCGTCTGTAAAAAGTCCGTTCAATTCAGCCGTTATGCGCATCAAATGAAATACTCCAGTGAAGCGCCAGTTAACGAGATAGAGCCCCACCCCTTCCTTGTTCAAGCTGGATTCCAGGCCGCTTATCCTTGCTCACAGGGACCCCATGTTTTCACTGTTCCTAAATTCTTGCCTAAGGACTACCACTCGCAAGTTCTTAAGGAGCTCTCTACCGTTTTGGAGGTAGTAGCTGCCAATCCTAAACCCCAACGGAAGCCGTTTCCAAGGTTCCCGTTCAGCAATCAAAATGTTAAGTCTACTGTTAGCCAAGTTAAGCCCAATCACTCAACCCCTGTTCGAAATCTATTTTCTGTAGCTCCACCCATGGAACTTGTTGAGAACCCAATTAGTTTGTTCCAGCTCGCAGCCCAGGTCTGCACGTCTGATTTCCAATTGGTATCTCCCAGTGTAGTGTGTTTCCCAATCAAAGATGAAGATATACCTGCACCTACCGATGAAGTTTCTGTTAAGGTAGCAGCTGTTCCCGTTTCCACTGATGATCTGTTACGCCAGATGTTTGAAATTGAGTCTGTTGAACCCGTCTCCCCTTGGACGCCTGAGGATCATCAGGCTGAAAACCGTTTTTTGGAATCAGTTAGTAGAGATAAGTTTGGTCGCTACACTGTTGCTCTTCCGTTGTCTGAGTCTCCCACTGCTCTGGGTGAGTCCAGACACATTGCTTTAAGACAATTGTATAGGTTGGAAGCCAGACTAAAACGTAACCCTGTTTTAGCCACTGCTTACCGTATATTCATGGAAGAATATACCCAATTGGGACATATGAGGCTGTTAAGCTCAGAAGAAATCCCCCGTTCCCCCAATTATTACATTCCTCATCACTCTGTTCATCGTGAAGGTGATCCTGTTGCAAAAATCCGCGTAGTATTTAATGCATCTCAGCGCACTTCCAATGGCCGGTCTTTGAATGAAATTCTGCTAGTTGGACCAAAAATGCAACCCGATATATCCGTTATGGTAACCCGGTTCCGCTCTTTCCGCTATGTTTTTATATCTGACATACGACAAATGTTTAGGCAGATTCAACATCCAATTGAGGATCAGGACCTGTTGAGAATAGTTTGGCGCAACTCCCCTGATCAACCTGTTCAAGATTTCGCCCTCACAACTGTTACCTACGGAACTGCTTCAGCCCCCTTCCTAGCTAACCGGGTCATCCGTCACTTAGCTGATGAAAATGAGGAAAGTTACCCAATCGCTTCCAAATTGTTGAAGGAAAATACGTACATTGACGATGTACATGGTGGGGGGAGTTCCCTGCACTCAGCGTTAGAGGCTAGGAATGAACTGCTATCACTGTTAGCTACTGCTGGGTTGGAGCTCCGTAAGTGGGCCTCCAATTCTGATCAGTTGCTTTCTGGTATTCCAGAAGAGCACCGGCTTGCCCCCTCTGTTCCTGTTTGTCTGACCTCCGATGATGAAAAGCCATTAAAAATGTTGGGAATCTCCTGGAACCCTACCACTGATGAGTTTTACTTTAAGGTTCCCGTTTCTCTTACTGTTCACACCAAGAGAGAGTTAGCTAGTCAAGTTGGAAGGATCTACGATCCCGCTGGGTGGATTATGCCAGTTTCTGTTCAAGCTCGTTTCATTCAAAGGGAGATTTGTCGTTCAAAGTATGATTGGGACGATCCGTTACCAGGTTCATTTGTTCATGATTGGGCTGCCCTTGCTGATACCCTCAATTTGCTTCAGTCTGTTTCCATCCCTCGTCACATACGAGTGGATGCCCCCGTTCAATGGTTAGTAGGATTTGCGGATGCCTCCGAAAAGGCCTATGCTGCCACAGTTTATCATGTATCTCAGATGAACAGTGAATTTGCTGCCCGTTTAATTTTGGCTCGAGCAAAAATCGCTCCAATGAAACCTCAGTCAATTCCCCGATTAGAACTGCTAGCGGCGGAACTATTGGGTAAAACCATGACTCGTGTCCGTTCCGAATATCCTTCTGTTCCCAATTCTGCAATAATTGCCTGTTCTGATAGCACAGTTGCCCTATCCTGGCTCACCGCTGACCCCGCTCCCGTTTGGAAGGTATTTGTGGGTAACAGGGTTGCTCGAACCCTGTCCCACTTGCCCAAAGAGCACTGGTTCCATGTCCGTTCTGCTGACAACCCCGCTGATGTTGCCTCCCGTGGAGCCAAACCTGATCAGTTAGTGAACTGTTCCTTGTGGTGGAATGGTCCAGATTGGTTGGCTTCCGACCGTTCCTTGTGGCCAGTGAGGAGGATTCGCCCTGATTTGAAACCCGATTCTGTTTCAAGTGAAATCAGAGCTTCATCGAGAGTAATAGCTGCAACTGTTGTTGAGACTCCGTTTGAAGCCCGTTTTAGCTCTTATACTGTTTTGCGTCGAGTTACTGCTTGGATAATCCGCTTTATTAATAATTGTAAAATCCGCCGTTCCTGTTTGCTATCTCAGACTAGACCACCGTTAAGCACATCTGAGCTTCAGAAAGCCGATTCAGTTCTCGTTCGCCGTTCTCAAGGTCGCAGCTTGTCTGAGATCCAAGAAGCCACCATTAAAGGAGCTAAACCAACTAAACTGATGAAACAGTTGGCTATATTTTCCGATTCTGAAGGCACTCTCCGAGTAGGGGGTCGCTTATCAAATATGCCTGGGGTCATCCAACTTACTCAACCAAATCCGTTCTGCTAGCCCCCTTGATCATGTAGTAGCTGAACGACTCGCTAACCGAGGGGTGGAATGGAAATTCATTCCACCTAGGGCACCGCATTTTGGTGGGTTATGGGAGGCTGCCGTTAAGTCTGCTAAACGACTGTTGAAGGTCAATTTAAGAGATCAAACCACCACGCTTCAAACGTTCAGCACCGTTGCCATTAGGATTGAGGCCATTCTTAACAGCCGCCCGTTAGTTCACCAATCCTCCTCACCAGATGACATACTGGTACTTACCCCTGCTCATTTTCTCGTTCAACGCCCGCTTACTGCTTTACCTGAGAGCAATGTGTTTGACTTCAGCTCCCGATTAGCTCCTAAGTGGAAGTTTGTTTCTAATCTGGTAAGTCAATTCTGGAAGAAGTGGCACTCTGAGTACCTGTTAGACCTCCAGACCCGATCTAAGTGGAATACCCCTGATCGCCCTGCTGCAGTGGGGGATGTAGTGTTGATTAAGGAGGACAATATTCCTCCTCTGTCGTGGCCCATGGATGTGATAGTGGACCTGATTCCTGGTAAAGATGGTGTAACCCGTGTGGCTAGAGTCCGGTCTGGTAATGGGGAGAAACTCCGCCCGTTAGTCAAGCTCTGCCCGCTACCAAAGGATTGTTAGTGCCCGTTTCTTAAATTTGTTAGAATGAGTGCCTCATTGTGGGGGGAGGATGTTTGGGCTGGTAGGTAGTAGTTCTTACTTGCCCCAATAGAGTGCTCACCATGATGGCTGGTAGGAGCCGTTGTTCGGTTGTCCAACCTGTTCCCCCGACCCGACTGGTTGATATAGACCGATTGTTATCACTTACCAAGTAGTGGCACTGTTATCTTTTATTATAATACCGTTTATTTTATCGATGTTCATCCGTTCTCGTGCGTAATTATAAAGAGTTGTTATCCGGTGTTTATTACGCGTGATTATTTCGTTTACCCGTTCAAACAAGTTTGAAATTCAGTTTTTTTTTTTAATGTTTCAATTCAATTTTTATGAGAAGAATGGGAATGAAACGAAACCGGCCAAAATAATATTAAGATTAATAATATTAAAGATGCGAAACCGCGATAAAAACTATAAAAATGATTGAAGATAATTTAGTAAACATCAGCGTGTTCGCCGTTCGCGTCGTTTCGAGGGATGTTCCGATATTATCGATATCAATGAATGTCGATATTATATCGATATCGGAAATGCGATATTATCGTGATATCGAAAGATTATGGAGAATATCGGCTTTTGATATTGTACTTTTATGAGTTTAGTAGGTATTTTTACAAAAATACGGTTTTTGATCCCTATAATTACGATATGCTTATGATCCCCTATCTTATTAGAACCCATATACATTATACTTCCTATTAAAAATAATATTTAAAACATATAAGTACTGAAAAATAACAATAAAAAACAAACAACATTATTGTTTGTTTTTATTGTAATTTTTCAGTCAAATGGAAATTATTAATCTACCTGTATTCCAATATATTTTATCTTTGAATGAAAATGTTTGTGTTTTAATTATTCCAAAAATCACATTTAAGAGTTGCAGTGAACCATACTGCACAAATGATTATTTCTGTTTTGGTACGTACTGAAAATCCATTGTTTGACAGTTTTTGGTAGCTTAAAATAGCGATCTCAAAAATTAGCTCACACACAGGTTTTTTCAATGAGCTAACCTCTAAAGTGTATATTTCAACCAAAATTTACTCCACGTGATGAAAATTAATATATATTATCTGCAATATAAAGATGAAACAATCTTAGAATAAATTCTTGATTAAAAAATGCATTGTCATAAAATTATGAGTAATCATACAAATTTCGCAAATATCATTCGATATTGCCGATATCGATATTTTGTTGCGATAATGTCGATGTATCGATATCGACATTGAATATCGTTAACGATATCAAATATCGGAAGATTCTCAATATCGGGACAAACCTAGTCGTTTAAGCTGATGTTTGCTTGGTTACTGGACTTGGCACCTGTGGCCCTTGGAATTTTCCAAACTAGTAATACCAACCAATGCAGCCTAGTCTTCTTGATCATAGGAAGTGGATTGATCCCTAGATCGAGTACTGTTAAAAACGCCATTTCGCAAAAATTGGACTTACTTGCACCACTTGGCACCCAAGGGGCCCAATTAACGATGTCTTTACGTCAAGATGTCCTGATCCGATTCTTGCCTCGTTTCTGGATATTCTATCGAGTATCCATTTCTCAGGGTATTCGTCTTCTGCATTCTTTCTCTATAAAACGAAATAATTTCGTTACCTCAAATAATTATTATTCAGTACGTTTTCCTCAATGTGACAATCAGAGAAATCCACGCGGAGAACAGGCACAACTAGAGACATATGGGGGAACCTCTGATCCTATCACCTTAATAGTTATCCTCTCGGGCTTAACGACCCACGTAATCGTGTCCACCCCCAGGAACAGTCCCCTAATGCGCGAACATCACCCACGTCCACGTTCTCCGCTGCCTTTATGCGATAAAGCCAGAACATCTGATACAAAATTGGCCGGAGTATAAAACAGAAACGGGTGTAGTATTGGTATAAGCTCGAATTCTCATTTTAGCCGTAGTAGGTATGAAATTTTTCATAGAATAATGAAAGAAGCTGGATGAATGTAAAGTTTTTGAGGCGGTCTCCCGCTCGATACTGTATTATGCCGCTCAGGTTTAGGGTTTTCATCATAGCGATCTGCTAGAGTCTGTGCAACGTTTTTTCATTAAGATGATTTATTCATTACCAAGATGCACGCCAAACTACATGCTGTTCTTGGAGTCTAATTTAAAGCCGGTGTGGTATAGCTCGAGTGTGTATGGAGCATGGTGCTTATTAGGCCAAGGAATGGGCAAATCTGGAGAATAGGTCTGGTATACCCCTAAAGAACGATCAAGAGTTGGGTGACTGGAAAACGTTGAAAGAGGATAAGAGCGTTAAGATAATTTCCGAAAAAAAGACCCTAGAATCCAAACAGAAGACTCGACCATACGATTCCGCTAATCAGCAGTGTACTATCTGTAGTGCTGGAGAAGTGGAATTATAGAAATATAAAACGCATATACATAATTTTATATAAATGCAGTACTCTTCGGGCTGTGAGGCTGCGTTTTTTTGGGCGCTGCAGAAATATGTTGGGGTATTTATATGGATGTGATAAGGGGTGGAAATGTGGGTATGGTCAAATTATGCAAGGTAGCATGGGATTTGAGGTTCAGAACCATACTTGAATACAGTGTGAATGATGATTTATAATGTTTGTTTGTTTTGAGTTATTGTTGATGTTTTGTCCATAATGTAAGCAGAGTGAGTACTTGTTGAATTGTTAAAGTGATTGAGCATGGAGGAATAAGCTGACTCTGGTTCTTTTTCCATCGGATGATTTTTTGAATTATGGGCGAACTCATCATACGGTCTAGTCTTGACCATGATTATCACATTGCTATATCTTTACACGTTGTAATTTATTTAATTCATAAATAAATAAAAGTTGTTTTCTCTCTCTCTTTCTCTCTCATGAATATAAAATTGTCTCAGGAATATAACCAGGATTAGAGAGATAAGTGATATATACCCAATGATTCCGATGTCTAGTAAAGTTTCAACATATTACTAAGGCAGGGTAATTCAAATCGAGCGTATCGATAGAAATCGCAGCTCAATAATTATGCATATTCAAGGTCCGAGTGATTTAAGTTGCATACATGGATATATGGAAAGTATGCTGCGTATAGCTTCCTTGGTCACTTCGCTCTCCAGGAACAGAGGAACAGACATGCTGTAGGTATACTCCAAATCGTCGATAGGCTTTCAAATCGAAATAGCTCAATACCTATTGATCAAAATGGATTTTTCTGTTTTACACTTCATTTTACCATATAGATCCACGTTCCTCATTGCACAGATGTCCTCTGGCAGTGCAAAAAAAAAAATGTTTTCGACAGTCTTACAAACCTTCCTTTTACGACCAATCGTTAAAAATACGATTTTCCCAGGAACTCGTCAAAAAAATAGGGGCAAAAGGGATGATCCAAAACACGTGCTGTAATCCTTGCTTTGCTCTAATAACGGTAACCGTCACCCTCAGGGAAACCTCCCAGGTACACCGTCCGTACTAGACAGTCTGTCTCCTTCCAAATTACCCTCGAAATGAGGTACCCGACATACCTTAACCAAACGAGAACCTTTCACAGCTCACCGACTGTGGGAAACATTTGTCGAGGTTGTAAAACTGAATCCCCACCGCCCCGTTTACCGCCAGCGAAATTTCGAGTGAGACACGTTTCCCAGGCAAATATTGCACGGAGTCATCCAAACCACCTGTTTAGGACTCATTTTATTGTCGGGTTTCCACGTTCGTGATGTGTAGGTAATACTGCATAGGAAATTTTCCCAGGCTTTCGACATCGTCGGGCGTTTCATATTTCCCAACCTGCAATGACCTGTAGGATACTGACCTAATAATCATAGGAGACACCCAGCATCGTGACTCACATGAGGGGCTGCCACTAAGGATGCAACATCGGAACCAAATAATCGATTATAACATCAAATGATAACATCGATTGTCCTAGTCTGCTGCAGCTGATAGACTTTCATGTCCCTCAGTACCGCACACGTTCAAACAACCTCTTCTACATCCAATCAACACCAACGAATTACCTGTACACCAACCCCATTTTACGTGCGTTAATAAGATCTCTGGCTTCGGCCTTCCCCACACTCAAATTGATATTTTCAGTGACTCTTTTAGAAAGTTTAAGCTTGTGCTCAATGAATTTTTCCATTATTCATATAATACCCATTAGAGTTAAGCCATTTAAGCTTCGAGTTTTGGTTTTTATTTACTGTATTAGTTTTGTAAAAAGTGAAATTATTGAGGTGTTTCTGTCATTTCTTTTCTTTATGCTGAACTTGGGCTCCTGCTCGTGTAAAATAAATAAATAAATAAATTATTAATCGTAAACTAATAATTAATGTGACCACCAATTAACCGGTAGGTATTGAATAACCGATGTTCGATTAATCGAAAGCGAATAACCGATTTTTTTTTTTTCAAGTACTCATTTCAAACGCATAATTATTTCATTTCGCACTATCTAAAAATCCGATGGTTTTCTTCGTCTGTGGGTGACGGCCTATTGTTAAATTTTAAGGCTAATAAAGATGAGGGAATGCCAAAAAGAATAAAATTGAACAAAATAGCTTTGACATGAATATGTCTTATGGCTGGGGGTCATTCCAACATTGGCACAATACAAATTTGCGTGATACAAAAAAAAAGACGTTTTTTTGGCGCAATTCCCGTGTTGGTAGAGACTTGAGATTTGGCATGTAGCATCCTTAGGACATACAATTTAAGCAACGTAGGGCCCGGGTCAGCTGAGTGGCTCCTAAAGCTAACAGAAAGTAGAAGACAAATCGTCGTTGTTATTGTTACTACCTCCATGGATGAAAAATACCTCATTCTTCCATGCTTATGCTCTTTCAAAATCCTCATGTATTCGAAATCCGATTAATCACTAACAATAATCGATTAATACAAAATAATCGGTAGTTATACATTGATTGAAATTAATCGATTAATCTGGGTCAAAACAGTCGATTATCAAATTAATTGATTTGCATTCCTAGCTGCCAACAGAAAGGAGCTCATCACCTAGCTATAAGGATAAGCCTTTCACCATATGATCATGCTCTTCATCTGCAAGCTCTTCAATTGTACTCTTCTCTTCAATTATCCAAACAACTTGAGAAAAAATGAGGAGTTAATATAATTTTCTTGTTACAAATTAGATTGTATCATCTCAACTTCATATTGCACAGGTGTAAAATTACTTCTTCGAAAATTATAGTGTCTCTATAATAATTATTTGAGAGACGGAAGCCCGAAGACATCTGGCGGTCATACCTCCAGCCTTGGAACACCGCGCGTGACTTTCTTGCCAACACGGTGAATATAGTTATTGCTTTCTCCGAAATTCTTCCAAGGGAATCCAAGTTGGAAGTCGGTTCCACGCTGTCTAGTGCCTCTTTTTTTCGGTACCTGGCCGAACCACCTTTCTGGGTGTTATGAGTCCAGAGGATTACTGCGTTGAAAGAGTTATGACCGACCGCCTTTTTCGCGACGACAAAGGAAACGAATACCGGAAAACCCCTTCCGCAATAAGTTTAAGAATAGCCTTACCAAGAGACCCAAATACCATTCCGCTGAACAACGAATGAAATGATTCAATGAGTTCTGTCATCGAATTATAGACAACGACCATGATTCGTCGAGAGCTGGTGAAAATTTCATTTAATTTCATCTAGGTACCGTTTGACTTTTTTCGCACCTCTAGTAAGACTGAGGTCTTGAAAGAGATTCAACTGAACACTTAATAATATTAAGTGTTCAGTTGAATCTCTTTCAACATATTATGTGAACAAACCACTCAAAAAAGGAGTAATGACAACTTTTGTCTTCAAACGCATTAAAGACCGATATTACTTTGCAATAATATTGAATAATAATATTATAATACTTTTCAATAATAGAAATATATTATATTTCTTTTCATGCTACCGATTCTGTTGTTAACTAGGTGCATCCCAAATGTCTCTTCCCTTGCAAGTCGGACTTCTTCAAGGTCTTACAAAATTCTTTGGTATAATATTATGTCATATTATTATAATATTATATATAATATTATGACATAATATGTCATAATATTAATATTATTATGTCAACTTACAAAATTCGACCTTACAAAATTCTTTGGTATATGTCAGCTGTACCTATGTTACGAATAAGCGACTATTTTTCAACATCACCCAAATACGTCGAGTGACCGAGTATTCAACACGATTTGTGACCTCTAGAATATTAAACTGACTATTAGTACTACACCACCAAACCTGAAAGGATTGTTATTCATTTTCGAGCTTTCGTTCACTTACGTTAGATTACTTTTGTTCATAATGGCGAGGTTGTCTCGTAGTGGTAAATAAATGTTATTCTTTATTATGACCATGATTATGTTTGACCATGACATTACATGTCTGAGACATGTTATAATAAACATGTACATACCTAATAATATTATAACTACAAAAAACATGCCTATCATGCCTTATCATCTTAGTGCTGTTCTGGAATTCCTCACAACTCTCTTCGGCACGTACACATTCCAATGTACCAGGATCAATGTACGAGAAAGTATGGGAAGTTTGTCCCATAATATTTACGTCTTATGACCTATTAGCATTCCCTGTGTCGATCAGAACAGACACACGACCATAAACCGTCACAACCATTCGAGTGGAATAGTGAGATATTTTAATGTGTGAGCTCCCCTCAAAACAGGGTATTTATGAGGTGGATTACCGTTGATGATTCTCCGGAGGTTTATTAGGGATTATCGGGTCTGGGCCGAGTTGCACAGTTCGGGACTCCCAACAGTCAATGGCTTCCGGGTTCGTGAAGGATTTAGGTGCCTCCCGGTTCCTCTGCCACCGAGATGACGGGAGAAGGCAGCTGCGCAGAAGTGAAGAGTTGAAGGAGACCACCCCGGTGATCAGAACGGATGACTAAATTCCAACCTGGAAATCGTGTTTCACTTTAATTTTTCAAAGTATCGATTCAAACATTGAAGAAAAAGAAAAAAGACATGCAGCATGGCTATAAGAGCGAATTTTTGAAGAAATACCTGGTTTTATGTAAAATATCTCCATTTTACTGGTTTTAGAACAAACTTTGTCTCCTTTTTGGCCGAATAGGTAACACCTCAGTTTATAGATTATTCGTCGCTGAACACGATGGTGAAGTCAGAATTGCGATGTCTCATCCCGTTATCAGACTAGAGCAGATGAACCGTGAAGAACATCTCAAGTAACAACCACGTTTCTTCATCTTCAAAGTGCTTCAGTTGTAGAACGGAATAAGATAAAGCAATTCTGACTTCACCATCGAGTTCAGCGCGAACAAAACTTTAAAATGAGTTGTCACGTGTCAGACCGTTTCATTTTGGGAATTTCTGGGTAGTTTTCTCCCCTAAAACTCCTCAAACCCCCCTTAGTGCGGTAGAATTAACCTACTTTTACTTTTTACTATAGGTGCATTTTAGTTATAAATGCAATGGAACGCTCAGGAAAAGCCTTGAAACGAAATCGTCTGTCGCTCTCGGTTGATTCGCGACAAACTGGTGGAAATGTAGGTTATCCAAATATACGTCGATGTATGCGATGAGAAACCCGTGAATGCGATAATATCGCATATTATGTAAGAAGAGTCGATGTATGCGATGTGTCGATGTAAGAAAAGCCGTGAAACGAAATTGTCTGTCGCTCTTGAAAGTGTCATCAAACTTTATGCTTTTTCTGACTCGACCATCCAACTCGGCACTCATAGTTTCACGTCGATCTCTTCTTCTAAGAAAATGATTATACAACAGCTATCATAACTATGGTTGATTCTCGACAAACTGGTGGAAATGAAGGTTATCCAAATATACGACGATGTATGCGGGTAGGTTATCATACTGCTACACTGACGTGGGGGTTGGAAGTTGGCAGCTATGCATGAGGAAGTTATGTGACAGTGAGAAGTAGTTTATATTCGTAGTATCGTGGTCTTGAATATTTCTCAATCTGAATTAGTTACTTCCACAAACAATACAGTTGTACTGTTCTATCATGATTAGTATTCTTGTAAATGATATGACGTTGGACTCTTAAGAGGAATACTTTTTGGAGATGTATCTCTACTGAGTGTAGTATTGTGATAAGTACCAACATAAAACTGAAATGTGTCCATTTGAACTTTCTACGGAAAATCATTTTCATCCTAGAAATGCTTCAAGACCATGTAAGTGATACTTTTGTAATCAATATCAGTTTCTAATCACATCATGACTATATGAATCGGTTTCGGAGGGATGAGGTGAGTAAGAAGGATTGAGATTTACATAACGGTATCATTGTTTGGTATAAAGCTGGGTCCTACGACGAATGCCTTTAAATTTTAAAGGCTTGATGGACTTGTCAAACATTTTCATTACTTCTCCAACATTCCTTCCTCGTAGAAGTCACAAATCGCTTACTTTGTGGCCACTCACTTACGACAACGAGTTGGTAACTACCTATCGCAATAGTTCCACTAGTCTCAAAGTAACACTTGTGGTTGTATGGAAGGCTTCCGTTATGGGTACGTTTATCTGCCCTTACTTCAATAATGAAAGCCAAAAAAACGGGCCTTTACTGATCTAGGTCATGTGCAGAATCCAGCGGCTCAAATCCGGAGCAACGCCCTTACAAGGCAAGATAACGACGATATGAATTTCACAATCAATTTGCCAATAGAACATCAGGAAAAGGAAAACGCCTTATATTCAGGATGTTTCGTCCGACTCAGGTTAACAACCATATACGCCCTTGATGAGCTCTGATAGTTTTGGGAGTTGGGCCGAGTTAGTCACGTTTTGCAAAGTAAGTTGGAAGATGGACGTGCCTTTCCACCGAAACCGAGTTATCAATATTTGTTCAATGGCGTTTTCCCGTATTTTCATTACGCCGTTCGTTGGGTTTTACGGAATAGTTTAACAAATTAAATAACTTCACGTTCAATACTTGACGAAATTTGGGGCATTCGTATGAATATGCAGTACTTAGGTACATTTAACTTAAAATATAGGTACTGAAAATTCATTGCATACTGGACCGAAGAGTGAAAATAGTTGTGGTAAATGCAATAGGGCAGCCCATTGCAAATCAAACAGCGAAGTTTGTTTCTGTGCTCTCGTACATTATTTGGTGATTAATAATTGAGGGTATATAACAGTAGCCTACCGGGCTATGTAGATAAATTTACTACGATTCCCCAAGTGTCTACTAGCTGTTTCCTTTATGGGCTGACTCAAAGGGCCCGAATATATATCTCTGTTCCCACAAACCCTCCATTTTCTCATGTCCCAGGTAAAAATTAGTGTAAAAACCCGCCCTTAGGTTCCCCGTATAAAAGACCAACCCCGTCACTGAAGTTGCAGTCCAGAGCGGTTCCCCAAGCCGGCAACATCTCTCAGATTTCCGAACCAATGTGCATAGACGTCCAACCCAGTTCAAAAGTGAGTGTTCATACGTGCCTTCCATGCGTCTCCCGAATATCTGAACTTACGTATTACAGCGATTCGTATTTTTCCTTAGACTTAGATATAGAAACGCGACAAATTCAACGTTAGATCAATGACAATTCAATTGATTGCAAACAATGGTCCGAATGCCAAACCGAGGAGGAAGAAATTTTCCTTATATCGTCTTTGCGGTTTCTTTCTCTATCGTTACGTTTTCTCACTTGTTAGTATTGTAATCTTGTGGTCTTGTTATTATTGTAACTGGGCTGAATAAGTTGGGTATTCTTTCCCATCTGTGTGTATGATATTGTCATCGACTTCCATGTACCTAGGCTGTTTTCAGTAGTCTTCCATCTCGAGTCAAACAATGATTATTATTAAAATACTGCGAATCTCAGTCAAACACAATACAATATTTTTAAACTTAGTGTACTCATGAGGTCGTACCTACGTAAAATGAGGAATTGCAGACCGTAAGCTCATATAAACATAGTTACCTTATGATGGTGCAAGTCTACTTCACCAAACCATCTCATTTCCCCTGTTTAACATCATACCTAAAAGTGAATTCGATTGTTCCAGATGAAGGAGAAGAGTAAAAATGCAGCACGAAGCAGACGGGAAAAAGAAAATACTGAGTTTCTGGAGCTGGCAAAGCTTCTACCACTACCATCCGCTATTACCTCCCAGCTGGACAAAGCTTCCATAATCAGGCTCACAACGAGCTACCTCAAAATGCGACAGCTTTTCCCCAACGGTACGTTCACCTTTATCATTTACCTTATACCAACCATCTACCCGTCTACCAGAGATGGGCGTATTCATATTCTGAATATGAATACGACTAAAACTCATAATTTGGAAAATATGAATAATATTCATATATTTATATTCATATTATGAATACAAATACTAACTTGAATATGAATATGAATACGAATACGAATGAAACCATGATCACATCATTTTGTAAATTCTCCAGGAATTCACATCTTTTTATGAATGTCACTAACATTTACTGCATTTTTTGAGAATGGTGAACGTGAAAAATGTGAATTTATGGGAAAATTTACAAAAAGATGTGATTATGGTTTTATTCGTATTCATATTCAAGTCTGTATTCGTATTCATATTTTCCAAATGTTATTGAATCTATGAATTTTATTCGTATGTGTGAATATGACTACGCCCATTTTTGCCGTCTACAAATACCCATGTTGAATGCTGAAACCTTGTTGGCACTGTCTTGACGATCTCTACAATGAGCGTTTCCGTCCAACCGTTTGAAAACAGCGGTTTGCCTAAGGTCTCTCTTGATTCAAGCGACGTTTATTTATAAAACAACTGAAAATTCAAGGAAAAAACAACAGATCCCTCCGCTGTCAACAATGCTCTTCTTCACTGAAAACGAAATAATAGTGTAAAAAAAATCACTAAATCATTATTGTAATCTAACACAGTTCCGTTGCCCTTTTGACCAATCCAAACTCTCTTACTCTGAGAGCCAGGAAAATTGGAAAACATGAAAGGTAAGAGTTTTTCTTCAGGAGCCGGACATTGAAGAAAATGACAGTGACTGACAGTTCAAGAACTAATTTTTCATTATTCATTTACTAATTTTAAAAGCAATCCATCATAACTGCGTTTTTAAATTAGCTTACGTTCATCTCCACATTTTGTAAATAAAGGTACCTAACCATGGTTTAATAAAAGTTTACTTCTTATATTGATGTTCGTGTTGGTGTCAAACAAAGAGCCTAACCTCCACAGAAAACTAAACAGAAAATATTGGTTATTCATTAAGCATAACTACAGCGTACCCAACGAATTTCAAAACCACAATACTCAATATTACGTTGTCTGTATCAGAGCACATTGTAAACACCAAAGAAGAGTAGGGCCGTTGAATAATGGTTCATTTAGTGTGAGTATGTAGTACCCAGCTTATATATTTCACGCCAAAACCATGAAAGTGCTTTTAAATGAAGACAGGGGATGTGAGGTACGTGAATGTAATGTACTCGTACATTGGACTAGAAATCGAGATTAGAATGAGTTTATGTTTAAAAAGTAAAATAATTTGCATCGAAAATTGAAATCAGTTTTCTTCGTTTTTCTCAAAACTTCAATTTTGCACATTGATGGTTTTGGACATTCATACTTGTTATGAACTTTTAATGATTACGAAGAAACAGAAATCTTCATTCCTACTGGCTCCAATTTTTTTTTCGACCGAAAACACTTCTATTAACATTTTAGTATGGTCAATTATGGTCCAAAAAGATCGCTGTAAGTAGTATTAGGAAGAAACTAGGAGGATAAGAAAACTGAAAGTATAGAATTCTATGACTCCTAGATTAATAAAGTCCTTTCACACCACCGACAGATAGAAAATCATTTTAAAACGTTCTCCAGAAGTAACTTTTTCCCGTCTTTCCTTTTGAAGTAATTGGTCAAATTGTCTTGAGTCACAAACGCCCCTAGAAATCACTGTTTCTTGATCCTCGCAAAATGGCGTTTCCTCCCTTCGCTCGATTCCTTTTATTTCATTCCTTTTTCTTATCGTCGTTTTCTATTTCTTATTCTGTTGTCTTGCCTTTATCCCAGCGGGGGAAAATCGTGGGTAGGAAGAAAACAAGGGCTCGCCATTGCAACTTGTACTGAAACCATTCCACAATTTTATGAGTATCAACTTCCTAGTTTAATCCAGAAGAGTAATTATCGTAGTAAATGTACCTACCTGTGTAAATTCACAGACACTTATAGAGGGTCACAGGGTTAAGGTCGTACCACCGGCCAGGGATCGATTCTACAACTAATTTCTGATTTTTTTTTTTTTTTTTGTACCGGTTGAAATTTGACTTTTTTTCACTTTTAAGATTTTTTTCGTGTTTTCGAACTTAAGTCACTTAAATTGCCATCAGTCCCTATCTCCCCAGTGCTAAATGAAACTTTTTAAAGGAGATTCAGATGTTGAATCATGAAAAATCATGTGAAAAATGAGCCCGAATAGGAAAGTCTCGAAAATCTCGGAAATGTACAGTTTTTTCAAACGTTTGAAAGCCTAACTGAATCTGCCGGTTAATTTCATGCTGTAACTCCAAAAGTTGGCCCAAAAGCTCAGATTCCCAACGGTATGATCAAAAAGCTGTTTGGTAAATCCCATGGTAAATCCTCGTTCCCGTACCAAAAACCGACAAGTAAAATGTTTCGCGAAAATCTACATTTTTACCTTAAAATGAGTTAGGCTGCAATCTTGTTCTCAATCTTGGTCTCGCTGAGTCAAATGATGACACAAGTCTTCTCGAATAAGCAGTCACTAATATCTTGTCCAGTTTACTTTTCGACAATTGTCTTAATTTTTGTTGATTTGTATGGTAATTTTGTTAGACCAGGTAGGCCAAGTTAAACATTAGGTACTATCGTTGGCAATTAGGTCAATGTAGTATGTTTTTAACGTCCATCCCCAAGTGAAAGAATTCGGATTTCAACCGGTACAAAAAAAAAAAAAAAACGTTAAGTATAGGACACTTTTCATCAGAAATCAGTTGTAGAATCGAAACCTGGCCGGTGGTACGACCATACAGTAGTTATCACACAGTAGTTATCACCTTTATCTAATTTATTACGGCGACTTGATCACTCATACTTACCTATCGATGGGTGACACATTACAATCAACCCAATCATTGAGGGCTTTTTGGCTCCAAACTATTTGCTTGACGTGTGCTCCTTAGTGTTTGCCTTCTGGCTTAGTTCGCTAGTTTTTACGTAGTACAAGGTACCTCCTGCGATCGCTTTAAAAACCGATCAGTTGTTCGTCTTTTAATATCGGTCAAGGGTTACCTAATTTGGAAGTTTACACATTTAATTCATATGTAACGAAGGAATTAAAATCAAAGGTCTGCCCCTCCTTCGCACAAAAGGCGACGAGCAGAATCACAAGGGAGAGGGAGATCTGACCTATTAAAGTTAACGTAAAGAAAAGGCCCCGGGGCCTCATCGTTACAGAGAGAGCTGGCGATCGGGATCCCATTCTCACAAAGACATGGCACCCCTTCATTACAGATTGATTCGAACGGTGTTCAAACTACAGGGGGAGAAACGAGACACGTGTCATCGCGAAAAACCTTAATTGGTACACGTGACCTCATTGTTTCATCTACACTGAGCACAGAGTCCTGTCAATCATCCGTTTTTCTTTCGTTTTCTCTTGTGTATTTCAGTTATGTTCTGTTTGATGGGGCAGGAGTTTGTTAAGGAAGTTTTATTCCCGCGGACCAACAAAAAGTCAAGGCGCCCCCTGGAAGGCTTTGTGTCGATTAGGAGACGCGGATGATTCAATCGGGTGACGAGCGATCCGCACAGTCTTTTATAAGTCGTCGAACTAAATAGCGACGGGAGGTTTCGGCGTCTTTCGCTGCTTGAAATTCTGGTTGTGGGTCGGCTGCAAGTCAGTCAGGGAAGAAAGGGGTGATATCCATCATTTTTGATTTCGAGATAAACGAATTTAAAAGTTTGAAACTTCAGCAAAATTAGTAGGTAGGTATGTCTTGCATGTCTGCTGAATGATGGCCAATGTTGATATTGCTGATTGTTTGTTCTTCTCCTTCTTATAATTATTCTTTGTTCTTACTCGTTCTTTCTTCTTCCTTGTCATGTGAGGTAGTCCCTCGTAATACTGCCTTGCCATCATTGAACTACAGAACTGTTCAAGGTCTTTATACTTCTCGTTTGATATTGGCCGCAGCTTCTTGTACAGTTTTGATGGCGATATGAAATGATTGAAAGGCGTGAACACGTGCGATCCACCGACATACTTAGCCACTTTTCTTCCCAGTTCTGATGAACACAGCCCCTTTCTCCCCAGTATATGATATTTTCAAACCTTAATTTCTCTGTGAGATACCTTCTTTCTTCCCTGTTTTGATAGCTCATGTGAAACTACTCTTTGAGGGCTACTTGTTGCCAACCTCAACTCAAAACCGAAAAAAATGGATGTCACCCCTTTCTCCCCTGGACTCTTCATAGAGCTTATTTTTTCATAGAAGATTGGCTTAAATATTTTTCATAGAAGATTGGTCACATAATGTTTGACCTAATGGTAAGGTAATGCGTCAGAAGTCGACACGTTAAAGGAAGTTTGAACTTTGAGCTTACCTTTCACGTAGGGAAATCGTTTTTTCTCATTGCAAACCTGTTCATTGTGTATCCAAGATCCTTCCCTAAAAGACCTGGCAGCGGGAATATTATTCAACATGGTTTGAAAAGGGAAAAACAAGTTTTGTAAAAAATCCCAATGCTCTAGTAGTCGACACCAGTGACCAACATTTTCTTCAGTAGTCGACATGGTTTTGCACTAGTAGTCGACCTACATGTGTTAGAAGTCGACAGTATCTCTTGAGTCAGTAGTCGACAGGTTTCCCTTGAAAAATTTGTTCCCTTGATTCACCCTTTCCCTCAGATCACGTCAGAACACAAGCGACCGGCGGGCCACTACGTCAGAGCCTATGACGCACGAGCGTATGACGTCAGACGGCGGGCAGGAGGCCAACCAGTACGGCAAATCCTATGCCGTAAGAGCCTATGACGTCAGACGGTTGGCAGGAGGCCAACTAGTACGTTAAAGAATATGCCGTAAGAGCCTATGACGTCAGACGGCTGGCAGGAGGCCAACTAGTACGTCAAAGAATATGACGTAAGAGCCTATGACGTCAGACGGCTGGCAGGAGGCCAACTAGTACGTCAAAGCCAATGGCGTAAAAGCCTATGACGTCAGGCGGCTGGCAGGAGGCCAACTAGTACGTCAAAACCTATGGCGTAAGAGCCTATGACGTCAGACAGCTGGCAGGAGGCCAACTAGTACGTCAAAGCCTATGCCGTAAGAGCCTATGACGTCAGAGGGCTGGCTGGCTAGGTGATTGGGTGGTAGCGAAGGGAGGTGGGGATGACGTCAGAGGGGCCAGAGGGAGGCAGATATCTGAAACCCCCATTTCTTCCTCACTACTTTCGTCATCATTGTGAGCAGTCAGAATGAGAGTATTGGGTTCGTGGAACGACCACCGGAGTGGAGCCGCTAAGCAGAAATCGTCAGACCGGCCCCCACCGTGCTTCCGCCTCCAGGTGTTTCCCTCCTCCAGCGCCTGTCTTAAGTCGAGGCGCAGAGCCCTGGAAGCCAGTTGTCAGATAGCCCTCAAGCGAACCTGACCTCTCCTTGCAAGCGATATAGCCCCTCCGAGTGCTGCTTGTTAGACAGTGTTTGTGTTGAAGTTAGCGTCAGTTACGCGAGATAGAAGCCAGTTGCGTTACACACACGCCGTGAGAATAGTTACGTGTACCCGCGAATCACGTGAAGACTGCATACGAGATCTCTAACACTGTGAGTTATCTACCTTTTCTGGCCAGATAGGTGTTAGGGATTGTTTGTCATCAGTTAGTTTTAGTCACAAGTAACCTTGTGACGGTTAGACGTAACATTATATTTCATTTGCTCAGGGACCTGTTCCTATGGACAGCCCTGATTACTCCTGATTACTTCTGATTACTTCTGATTATTTCTTACTTGTTGTATATAATTGTCACGTAGGAAAGACCTTGCACGGTTACGAGGTATAGTACACGCATGTTACGCGTGAGTTGCGAGTGAGTCACGCTCAGCAGTTTTGCTTATTTTATTTCTTATTCTGATTACTTATAATTACACCATCTTTTCTCTACACAAGTGTTGTTCTTTCAGTCACCCGTGTCCGTGTCGGCGTATGTAACTGGTACACACCTTCATCTTAATCACAAATCACGCTACCCAAGTGTACCAGCTTACATATTGGTGGCAGCTTGTGGGATTTTTGTCTGGTTAGCCCAGGCACGAATCCACTCACGCCGGCGCAGCACGAGGTGACGGGAGGAACACACTCCTACAGTAACGTCCCTTACAACACATTACACATTTTCTTTGTTACACTACACAAACCAATTGCATTACAGGGGGGACACACAACCCTATAACATCACTCAGCCAAATTTTTCATAAACACATTTTCATCATGCCAAGACCAAAAGGGAACGGGGGGAACGGTTCGTCACCCGACGTACTGGACACAATCAATGCTACATTGATCCGCCTGTCACGCCTGTTTGACCACGGGCCCAGGTTACACTCAGACGCCAGTGATTACAGGGGGGCGAATATACCGCGTTCTATGGTCATGGAGATAGATCCATGGGACCCAAAGAAGACAATGACGGGACGACGTGACGCCAAGACGCCAAGACCTAACCCCAGGTTCCCGTGCATGTTTTGTGGGGACATGTCACACTTCCCCGTGGACTGCAGTCACAACCCACAGAAGACTATCTTCTGCAATTACTGTGGGGTACACGAACATCTCGAGATTGACTGTATCAAGAAACGGAGCCTTCTACCCATTTCACATCCACCTGGGGTACGAAACGTGTCAACTGGACCATTGGCCATAGGAGGACGCCCACAGTCACGAGCCTCAACAGCAAGCATCACCTTTCAAGATCCAGCCAACGAGGAGGTGATGGAAGAATGCTTAGCGACGGTTATTGAGTCCATTCAAGGTTTTTCTCTCAGAGTGCCGGTGACGGTCACTTCTGACCCAACACACACACATGGTGGGCCAGTGACGCAAGTGACACACCCGGTGACGCTTGCTCCTGAGTTGATACAACCCTACCAAGGACCAATGACGCAAGTGACACACCTGGTGAAGCTCACTTCTGACCCAACACACACACTTGGTGGGCCAGTGACGCATGCGACGCACCCAGTGACTCCCCAGGTGACGCCGGTGACGACGGTGACGCCAGTGACGACGGTGACGCCCCCGGTGACGACGGTGACGCCCCAGGTGGCGCCGGTGACGACGGTGACGCCATTGACGACGGTGACGCCCCAGGTGACGCCAACCCAAAGAACTACCTACACGCCCCAGATACCCGTGACACAGGTGACGCCGGTGGTGACGGTGACGCAAGTGACGCACCCAGTGACGCATACTTCTACACCTATACATGGATATGACGAACCGGTGATGCAGGGTACGCAACCAACTACGCGTAACCCTGAAGCCATACAACGCTGCGACAACTTAATTACACGGGACACTTTTTACCCAAGGGGACGCCGTAGACTACGGGGAAGGAAAAAGGAAGACGGTAACCTTTAACCTGTCTAGTAATTAATGACACAAACATACACCTTTTTTTAATTCCACCTTTTTAATTAACCTTTTTCACCTTTTTAATTAACATATACCTTTTTGTAATTAATTACACGCACATACACCCTTTTTCTTGATATATGAACCACTTTACAATCTAGTAAAATTTTAAGAAATTAAGCTATCTGCTGCTTGGTGTGACTTACTCTCGGGACCGTGAATTGCTGATTTATAGCTTACTCTGCTACCTGTCATTCTTGTAATCTTTTACTTACCTTTTGTGCATATTGTTTTTGTAAAACTTGCTAATTATAACCAAATTTAATGTTAAAAAAAAAAAAAAAAAAAAAAAAAAAAAAAAAAAAAAAAAAAAAAAAAAAATTAAAATAAATTAAAAAAAAAAAAAAAAAAAAAAATTTACTTCATTTAATTGCTAAACTTTACTTACCTCCCAATGTGATGGACGGTATTAATTTACCAACCGACTTACTGTGGATAACATACAAAAATTGTAGAGATTCCTGTAATAGACGGTTCCACCTCGAAGTTGGACCTAAGGTACCAATAATTGTGGAGTAAAAATTGTAAAATCAGAAGAACTAAAATTTTACTTGTACTTAACCAAAATCGCTTTTTGTCAACAACTTATTTTTTGAATTGATTAGATAATCTCAAACTTGTGTGTGAATAACAATTGTATCACGTTGGAGACGCCTCACCCAACGACCTGACCGCTTGGACCCACCCTGCAGCCATGACCCATTCACAACATCAAGCCCGTTAACCTGCCCATTCTGCCTGATAGTCCACTACCAGGCTGCCGCACTGCAATACAACCCAGGCTCGGACCTTGGCCTTCCGCTTGTCGGGGAGTCGTTGGTTACCGGCGAGGACGCCGGCTCCCAGGAGGGAGGGGAATGTGAGCAGTCAGAATGAGAGTATTGGGTTCGTGGAACGACCACCGGAGTGGAGCCGCTAAGCAGAAATCGTCAGACCGGCCCCCACCGTGCTTCCGCCTCCAGGTGTTTCCCTCCTCCAGCGCCTGTCTTAAGTCGAGGCGCAGAGCCCTGGAAGCCAGTTGTCAGATAGCCCTCAAGCGAACCTGACCTCTCCTTGCAAGCGATATAGCCCCTCCGAGTGCTGCTTGTTAGACAGTGTTTGTGTTGAAGTTAGCGTCAGTTACGCGAGATAGAAGCCAGTTGCGTTACACACACGCCGTGAGAATAGTTACGTGTACCCGCGAATCACGTGAAGACTGCATACGAGATCTCTAACACTGTGAGTTATCTACCTTTTCTGGCCAGATAGGTGTTAGGGATTGTTTGTCATCAGTTAGTTTTAGTCACAAGTAACCTTGTGACGGTTAGACGTAACATTATATTTCATTTGCTCAGGGACCTGTTCCTATGGACAGCCCTGATTACTCCTGATTACTTCTGATTACTTCTGATTATTTCTTACTTGTTGTATATAATTGTCACGTAGGAAAGACCTTGCACGGTTACGAGGTATAGTACACGCATGTTACGCGTGAGTTGCGAGTGAGTCACGCTCAGCAGTTTTGCTTATTTTATTTCTTATTCTGATTACTTATAATTACACCATCTTTTCTCTACACAAGTGTTGTTCTTTC
This sequence comes from Stenodema calcarata, assembly GCA_963920205.1. Lineage (NCBI taxonomy): Eukaryota > Metazoa > Arthropoda > Insecta > Hemiptera > Miridae > Stenodema > Stenodema calcarata. Next base: position 9,170,028 of record OY986054.1, read on the forward strand.
AGTCACCCGTGTCCGTGTCGGCGTATGTAACTGGTACACACCTTCATCTTAATCACAAATCACGCTACCCAAGTGTACCAGCTTACATCATAATAATAAAGGTCTAACTAACTAATTTTATCATGGGAAGCATCCAGTACTTCAAAAACATGACATATTCCTTATTGACAAAGTCCTTTATTGATAACAAACACAGGAACACAAACGATTTATGAATTCATGTATGGGATGTCCCTAGTTGCACGCCATCGAAGGACTAATAAAGATAGTTTCTCGGGATCCCTACCTTCTGAGAGGTGTCATTAAGAATTGACATAAAACGGAAAATAAACGTGAAATGTCGTAGTGCCAGTGGCAGGTTTTAAATTTTAATAATATCGTTTTGCACGAGATATAAACATGTTAATTATAATTTAAATGCATCTGCCCAGGTTTGGGAGACGCGTGGGGTGCGTCGCCTCCGCCAACCAACGCAAGGGAAGCCACGATACGAGAACTCGGATCTCACCTTCTACAGGTAGATAACATAAATTATTCAAGTGTTACCAACCACTTAAATTACACTGAAACAGTAAAATTGCAACCCCTTCATTCGGGACCTGAAAATAGTCAAAAGTCAAATTTTCACAATTGATTTCAAATTTACAGAATTCATCAGATTTCCATTATTTAGATTATTGAAATGAAACAAAAATGCCGGTTACGAAAAAATTCAAATTTTTGTTATGGTCCCTAAATATTGAAACATTGCAATAAGTAGTAGCTGGTCAGGGCAGTTTTAGTTTCTGACCTGTCATGCTGCCTGAAAGGAACCATATTCTATGGTGTTCACTTTTCCAACATTGCTGTACATTCTAATCAATAGTTTTGTTCTGTTTCCAGACGCTGGACGGTTTTATATTTGTCGTCGCCCCTGACGGTAAAATTATGTACATATCAGAAACGGCGTCCGTTCACCTTGGTTTGTCCCAGGTAAGCACATACTTTGGGCTTTTATACTCGTAAAATGTATTTTACTTAAGAAACTTTTATGAATTTGGAATTGTAGTCAATCGTACGTATCTCAGTTTGGTATTTTGTTCTCCTATTTTATAACATTTTATATTAAATTTTTCAAAGGATTATTGGGCTCCCGCTATGGTGATCCTGGACATATGCTGCTTTAGTGTAACTCGTAAAGAGGCCACATACCAAATTACCGCTTCATAGTGTAAATCGCATAGAAATTAGCTTTAGGAGCCATTCTGCTGATCTGGGGCCTGCAACCTCCTCAGGACTTCAACTTGACGCTGCCCAGGCCCCAGATCAGCAGAATGGCTCCTAAAGCTTATTTGTATGTGGTTTACACCATGAAGCTGTAATTTGTAATGTAGCCTCCTTAGGATTTTCAGTTGACACTGACCAGGTCCTAGATTAGCTGAGTGGCTCTTAAACTTAATTTCTATGCTAAACGTGGCTAAAACATATGTATTCCATGCTTATAGAAATTTAGCCGTAAGGCTCATAACGAAATTTTAAACCAATATTACATGGTCGCTATTGATTGAATTACATGGTCGCTAATTGATTGAATTATATGGGTTTGTAGAAAATAGTAGAGATCTAGAAGTTTCTAGAATGTTAGTGACATTCTTGTTATTATTATTTTTTTTAAATTGGCCCACACGAGACGTCAACGTGCACCAACTCTTTGGCCGCATTTAGACGCATACGTTTCTGTTTTGAAATAATTTATTGGATTCTTCCAACAGGTCGAGCTCACGGGTAACAGCATGTTCGAATACATCCATCCTAGCGACCACGAAGAAATGACGACCGTTTTATCCCTCAACCAACCCCTACCACATCACGTCATTGGTCAAGGTATGTAATTCTGATGTAATTCTATTAGAGGTGTCGAAATTATTTTGTGAACAAGAATGTGAAATATGAAAGTTTACTGGTTTCAACTTTTTATTCACAAATTTTTTCTCGAATTTTAGAGATCGAGGTTGAACGTGCCTTCTTCATCCGAATGAAATGCGTTTTAGCAAAACGGAACGCTGGACTGACGACAGGTGGATTCAAGGTGAATTATACACAATTGATAATACTAATATACTTAACTAATACTAACGTCTGGGGGTATATCAAACAGTCGCATAGCAGGTTTTAGCACATCACATCTGTCAAATCTGACTTTGTGGGTAAAACATCCAAGGGCTCATAAATGCGGAAATGCGTTTGAACCAGTGATTAATTTTTTATTTTTGGTTTAATATGTTTCGCAAACTTGGGTGAGTTCCGGAAAAATGCTCCTAATTCAATAATTACACAGAGAAATCAATATCAAATGTACAACTGGAGGAAAGTATGTTTAGTAGAACCTGCAATAAACTTATTATACTTGTATAAAATTACTGAAAGCCCAATTGTCGCAAAAATCATGGAAATATTTTTTTCTCGTTGCGTAGGTGATCCACTGTTCGGGCTACCTCAAAGTGAAACAGTACCCCGTGGAAAACGGTACGTACGACGCCTGCTACCAAAACGTGGGACTTGTCGCCGTTGGACACTCTCTCCCAGCTTCCGCCATCACGGAAATCAAACTCCACTGCAACATGTTCATGTTCCGGGCCTCATTAGATCTCAAACTCATTTTCCTCGACGCAAGGTAAGAACGTCTGTATGAATGTATTAGGCCAAACTTAGTGAGTTTGTAACTCTGCTCTTCTAGCCAGAGTTCAGAACTCAGAGAATCTCTTCCGCCCTATTTTCCCCATATAAACGCTTTTCGTGAACACTGTCATTTACGAGTATGTCCACAAATTGGTCCCAAAATCCACCAAAATTCACCATTGTGTTGAGCGTTAAAGAAACCTTTAAAATGAGGTGTCATTTGTCAGAGTGTTTCACTTTTGGAATCCATGGGTAATTTTTCCATGGAACTTAAACTTTAAAATCCATTAAACTTCCAAAACCTCCCTTAGAGTGGTCCGATTCTGCCCATCTACGAACTTGGATTTGAACTTTTTATCTCAATTCTATGGACAGATATCGTCTGGATTGACACATACACACATATGATTTTTGGTGTCTTTTGGCATTCAATTCAGGATGGTCTGGAACGGATTTTGGTATACAAATTTTTCATATATTGGAGGTTTAAGAATTTCGGACCGAGAACAGTAGCTTCCTTTTCTTCGAAAATTCGCTAACAACGCCGATTTTAAGGCGAATTGAGCGCCTCAAGGGGTGAACCTAACCCTCTTAATTTAAAAAACATCTCACCATAACTAGTGCATGTCAATTCAACGTTGGTTCTGAATTATACCATCCTACATTTTGAATTGAGATATCACACGGGCGACCTTCATGTCCTAACCCCATGCCCTACTTGCTGTTTGCGCAGAAACAAAAAACTCTCCTTGGTAGGTACACACGGCCACTGAAACCAGAGCTGGGAGCGTTTAATGGTCTCGAGCAATTGATCCTCTCTAAACTCTTCAGAGGGCGTAAAATACCGGTCCCTCAACCTCTCAATCTGGACATATAAATAAACCCGGGAGGTATCAAATGACCAGAAAAAACCTGTTATAACACTCTAAAATTACCACAAAAATGATGTCAACACAGTGACATGTTTGTCGAGCCTTATTCAACAGTATTCCATGTGAATCATTTCTCCCAACCATGAAATATTAAGACATTGAGGTAGATATTGATCCGAAAAACTCGATTGGAGTAGCAGGTATAGTCTACCATTATTATAAAAAATCTTGTATTTTCCAGGGTATCACAACTGACAGGGTATGAGCCGCAAGATCTCATCGAGAAAACGTTGTACCACTACATCCACAGCTCAGACATGATGCATATGCGATACTCTCACACTGTCCGTAAGTCTGAACTCCTCCGTAATCACCCTTTAAATGTATTGGCATCATCAATGTTTGGTTATTTTGGAATTATTTTCGTCAAGTACATCCAATGAATCACTGATGGTTTGGTATCTTTGCAGTGCTTTTCAAAGGGCAAGTTACGACTAGGTATTACCGGTTCCTCGCCAAAGATGGAGGCTGGGTGTGGATGCAGAGTTACGCCACTATTGTCCACAATTCACGCTCTTCCAGACCGCACTGCATCGTCAGTGTGAACTACGTTCTAAGGTATGTAATTGCTGGTAGCTTGAAAGTTTTTGAGACTGCCTTTTCGACTCAGGAGTATAGTGACACACCCACGTTTCGTCACCAGTCACAATTGACTCAAGAACAGTTTCACCCTCGCTTTCATACCGTTCAAAAAATTCGCGTGCAGCCAAAAACTGCGGTATATGGAGCGATTGGAGGGCGAACTGTTTGACGCGTTTGGCTGCTGTGACCACATTTCGTAAAGAACTGAGGCGTTTGATGATTTGTTTTGATCGTTAGGAACCTCTCTACCAACCAGTGGTGACAACTCGGAAAAACAAATTCCCTTCGTCCTATACAGCCCTTGTAACCTTACTTTCTGGACATCAATCGTATTTCACGTTGCACCCTTCTTCAGCAAAGACGGAATTAGGAAGCTGAGTATGCATTTAGACGTTTTTTCTGCTATGTGAAGCTCTGTCTTCTAATTAGGGAGAAGTGAAAGGAACATCTCAAGGGTCCTCAAATCCAGGCGTATGTAATTGTTTCAACAGGAAGTAACCTAATGGTTAGGGTTCCTGAACTATGACTGAAGGACAACAGTAATAACTTTCAGCCTCAAAACTTATTGCCCAACCATGTTGTAAGAGATCAGATAGGTTCTTATTTATTGGTGATATAAGAAATATTTCATGCATTTATATGGTCAATTTCTTTTTTTTTAGTGAGCACGAAGAAAAAGATCTGATGTTGGTGGCAAATGGAGCAGAAGAGAGAAACGGTGATGTGACAGCGGCAAGTGGATGCCGGAGCGTTATAACTCCTGTCAGCAACAATCTCGTGGAAGAGCAAGTTCCACCGCCCGTACCCGCCTACCATACTCACCTCCACCAGCATCCTGAGGTGATTGTTTGATGATGTGTTTAATCTATCACTCATTATTATGTATTGAGTATTTTATTGAACAATGCATTGAGTATGTTATTGAACAATATTGTTAAATTCCAGCAATCCAATACGTGTAACACGACAAAGACTTAGGTGCGGTTTCTGAGCTCGGGATCCACAGGTTCTGGACATACAGAGTCAAGGACTCTAATGAGCTCTCGGATCTAAATCGTCTTTCTGAGTCAGAGATTTATCTGCGAAACTCGAGGATCTATAGATCCAATTGGAGTCTAGAATAAATATCGATAAATAGCAATAAATATCGAGAGAATCGTACAATTGTTTGTATTCTAATGTTGCCATTGGGTGACAGCCCGGGCTGTCTTCCGTGTCAGTCTGTAGGTTCGTCCGCAGTAAACGAACTCGGAAAACCAATTTTTAGACTCCGGAGTCGAACAGGGCCGTTAGACTACAGAGCCTAGGTAGTTAAGTTCTAGACTTCGTTAACGCCCTGACTCGGAAAGTCATTTTAAAGACTCCAGAGTCTAAAACTGGTTCAAGTCTAGAGCTCGGAAACCGCAGCTAAATCATTATAGTTGTCAGTAGGTACTTGCGTAACACGAGTGGTTGTTTGATCAAGATGATGATATTTTAGGACTAATAATATTTATTGTACTTCATCAGGTGTACCATCCTCCAGCGTACAATACGCCGGACGGGTACAGTGACCCACCTCTCGTCTACACACCTCCGGACGTCTACTACTCCAACAATTCATCCGTCAGTTACATCCCCGACAGCTGCTTAGGACGACCGTACTCAAGTTCGAGCTGCTCCAGTGGTGAAGATCCTCCTTCCTGCTCATACACAGGACCCCATCATCCGCCTACGCCCCCAACCTATACCTCGGTCATCGTGGACAACCAGCTCTACGCCAACGAGTTCGTTCATTGATCCTCGTCTCCAGACTTCCCCACATGCCCGTCAGGGCGTCCTACCGACAATAATTCGCCGTATCCCCCATTGCCTTCTTTGTAAGTAGGTATCCGTTGTAGCATCATAGCTGAGTCGGCACCATTGAATGTTCCAAGTATATACATAAAATCCTACATAAAGCTTGTATATAGTACGTAAGTAGGTATCATTTCATCGAGAAGTTCCGAGTATGTAAGATAGATCACAATCGTACGATTTGACTGCCAGTGATTTCATTTTACTTGAAACTCAAACTACCGAAGCATTCCTACACTAACGTAGATGATATATTTGTTACTCCTAGTCATTATTAGGTACCCTAGGTTTATACTATACAAACTGAACATCATCAGTTACTACCCACTTTGTTTCCTTTCTAGTGTTTTTCGTTCTGGACAATAATCCGAAGTTTTCCTATATAGAATCATACTACATTTTCATTGTAAAGACAGGACTTATTTTTAAACAAATTTTGTATCTTCAAGCAATTTGAAAGTCCAAAATCATAAATTCAATATGGAGGAATCTACTTTTTCGAATTCATCTCAACGGTATAGATATCCGTGGTATAGGAGCCTGGACAGAATTATGCAAACAATTTTCCCCATTTCACAGGAGTCACGAAAAATTAATGACAATTCTCTTCTATAATACATCATTTCAATATTGACGACAACTAGAGCAAAATGTTTTCGTCATGAACTTCACGGTTTTCCAGGTAGGTACCTACTCGTATGCTGTCGATGTAGAACATTTGATCAATATCATTAATATTTGGTACCACCAGTGAATCTCCCCCAATCGCACCCTGTTAATCGTATCCCCAACCCCACAATTCAACGGTGAAATGATCCGATTCCATCAAAGATCGGTTTGATGCCCTGTCGACTAGAAGACAATAACCAAAGACCACGCAGTATTACGAATAACACTTTTTTTTGTAATATATTTGTATGATAGATGAAGATTTAATTATATATATTAATGTATAAACAAAGAAAAATAAAGAATAAAAGGCATTCCAACTTCATTGATGTAAATATGGTAATAAATGGATGATTGCGGTAATAAAGAAAAGGGAGCGTACTTCCTTGAATTTCGGTTGATATTACTCGAAAATGTGAATCCCTATGGTTGCAATCGTTTAATTGTTCAATTCGGTTGTGAGCCCAGTACGTCTTCCAATCTTATAGGGTATTTCATAACAAATTATAGGTTTATATTATGTATATTCAAGGGAATTTATGAGTGTTTATCTGTGAAAATTGTAAATGAATTCGACGTTGTAAATAATATATTGTACTATACACTATTTTTGTGTCAAACGGATGAAAAATGAGATAATATTATTATAATTATTACGTGATTTGTTTCCTTTTTGAGTATTCCCCTATCCTTAGGCAGCAATCGCACTGGTAACTCGTTCTAGTGACTCGTAATAAATTTGAATTTCCCTGGGTTTAGTACCTACTACACGAGCAGCAAATATTTCAAAGAGATTTCAAGTAAGTGAGCAGAGCAACTGAGAGAGAAAGGCCTGGACAGGTCATAATGCCCTACGAGCCAAATCGTTAATTACTGGGACTCTAGCTGAAAGAATTTGAAATTTGTAAGTAAGTACATGATTGAACAACATTTTAGCAAGATGTGTTTTGTTTGCAAAAAATTCGTGAAATTGTTAGGAGGTCCTCCATAAGAATTCGTCCTAGATTACAACCTGACATTGTACGGAATTTACCGGATGGCGTCTGACGAATAACTACCCGTTTCGAGTGCAGCATCGAGTTTTGAACTTCATTACTAGGACTCGTCAAATGGCATATTTCGTTCACCATTTAGCCAGCTTATAACAAGCCCAAATATACCAAGTTTATGCAAATTTTACTATCCAAATTCGAGTTTTTTGGGCATATAACTGCATATTTTGGGGGATACGAACATATTTTGGACATTTTTCTACAATGCGTCATATTTTCCAACTTGTTTTTATATTTCTGAGTATTTTAAGACAATTTCGAAAAAAATAATTTTTCAAATCTCCTGAATGTGAATGACAGGTAAATCACAGTTCCACCATTTACAGGATTTCAAGTTCTAAGGGGAGGGAGTATCCTACCAATGAAAAAGCTAAATCTGTGTTGCACTGGCCCTTTCCTTTGAAGAATCGGGTTGGGTATGGCTAGTCAGGTAATCTGGTCGTCATTCTCACTTAAGAAGTTCACAGTTCATGCTCTTTCTCCATAAAGTGCTGTAACATCAGTACGAAATTCCCAAAGTACAAGACTCGTTGGTGACAGCCAATACATTCCTAAGGCAAAGAAAGAAGGCCACTGTAGCCAGAATGGCCTTCATTAAAGCGCATATGGCGTCGATCCAGCAGCTGATTCTCAAACTTGAGGTTCTCAACTTCTCACCACCTGATAGAAGAGGTGAGTGAGATTGAGAAATGTTAGAGAGAGGCTGCTTTGTGCCCTGGTAAGATTGAAAAATGCCGTTAAAACCAAGCTCGAATTCGTCCCCAGTCATAACCCAGACTGGAGAACAGTAACTGACTGCGCCAGTGTTGGGAGACGTCTTCCCCGAAACAGAACTCTCCTACACTCCCAAGAACCTGCTTCCTTCAGGTTCCTACCACTGGTCTCCGTCGATGTTGAGCGCTCGTTCTCCCGCTAGAAACTTATCCTAACTGACTTGCGCCACAGCTTGTAAACCGAAAATATTGAAAAACACTTGGTTGTGCAAGCCTTTGACTTGTAGACATTGAAACATGGAATGTATATGAATATATACCCACATTTTTTTTAAATGAACTTCCAACAATAAAAAATTGTACCTTGTGGCCCAGGCCTTTCTGCCGTGACCCTTTCACAATTATTTGGGGCATATCAGAATCATATTCAGGGCATTGATTTGGCATATATTGAGGTTTTATTTGGCATATCCTGCCGAGCCCTATTTATACAAGCGTCTAAACCACCGAATGCACGTTCAGTACCGTTGACATCAGTTTTTATTCGACGTATGTATAGCCCGATATTCCACTTTGTAGGTCACTCCTCAAATTGTACGCCTTGCATAATGATTTATTCGATTTGAGTGTTGGGGGTCAACTAAGACTGATTCAACTTGTGGACGCAATCACAGTTTTTGTTAGTCACCCACTTCCCTTCAAATCAAAAACCAAGCAGTACTACATCAGTCAATACGAATCGATATTCATGCTCACTAATATGATAAACCAAACATAAATACTCGTGAAATAATATGTAAGTACCGACTTAAAAACTCCTCAGCCTCCGTATTCACAAGTACCTACAGGCTTCATTACACCAACGGGCCCATTTACCAACAGATAAACATTCGAAACTACCAAGGAACTCAATTCACCTTCACCTTTGAAATTAATTGAAAAAAATAAATATATATACACATATACGTACGTATATAAAATAAATAAATCAATAAATAGGAAAGTTTTCATGCAAAAGTGAAGGAAAAATGGCCAAGTACGAGTTGTCATGCAAAAGGATTATTTGTCTACTTCTTGTTAAAATGTGAAACACTTTATTTTTTTTAGAATAAACAATGTATTTACTTTGGTAGAAAAAGATTAATCGAAATAAATAAAGATAACAAAAATGGAAACCTAAATTACTAAGAACATTTATTTCTTCTTTTGTAACAAAATTAAACAAAAAAAGTATCACAAACAATCAGAAGAGGGGAAAATAATATTTCCACATCCAAGTCGTTATCTCTTACTTAGGAAGGGAAACTAACACAGGTGACTATTGGCAGTATGATCAGCAGATTGGTTGGTTTGAATCGAAAGAAAAATTAATTTGAACGAAAGAGCACAGAAATTATAGTGGCAACGAAGGAAATAAAGTTTTTTGTAGTGCATTGTTCAAGATGAGTTTCTTTTATTGTAAATCTTAACTTAAAAAAGCAACAATTTTGCGAACTTTTCCCTTATTAATTACTTTACAAGATGCCCCACGCGTTTTTTCTGCTTCATTTCTTAAAATCATCAAATAAAATACTCGTTTTGTATTTGAGATAGAAAACGACAGCGTGGTTGCTTGTAAGGATGACAATGTATACACGATAAGTGGGTGGTCATACGACGTGGTAGATTGCAGACTGAGGAGGGAGGGTCGGCTGGTTTTCCAGTTTGCTGTAGTCGAGGTAAAACTCTTTGGTGACTTTCCGCCAGTTCTGTGCATCAAAGAAGTAATATGTGCCTCGCTCGTAAGTTGAAGTCTTCTCTATGACGCCGCAGCCTGGAGCTTGGGTAATCCACACCTTCTCTTCCATGTGATACCGCCACTCTCGGCTATATCTGTGAAAAGAAATGTATGAATCAGAGGGAGGATTTCGTACATCGTCACTTCGAACATGTGGTCTGATCAGAGATCCATAATATTATATACCGGTAATCATAACTGCTAAAACGGGGGTTTCTCTGCGTAGAAGCCTATTTACGATATCAGTGGACGAATGCAACACTTGCACCTTCAATCCCCTCCACATCGACTCAAGGAAACACGTCACCTCACTTCTAAGGTATGTTCCAGCGCTTCACAGTTCTGGAAATTTTCGGCGCAATAGCAGGAAGAACTGCGTTCCAGCGTGTTGAGTCCCAGAACTTAATCAGTGGGCACCGCGTTCCAGCGTGGAGAGTTCCGAGAAATGTTTCCGCCAGTTCCGGAACTGTTCGGAAAGAATCAGAGGCAGCGCCCAGAAAAGAACTCGAAAGGTAACCAGTCAGTGTTGCCATTCATATCAGAGGCAGGGCCCAGAAAAGAACTCGAAAGGTAACCAGTCATTGTTGCCATTCATATCAGAGGCAGGGCCCAGAAAAGAACTCGAAAGGTAACCAGTCAGTGTTGCCATTCTACCGGAATTCCGGTAGATCTGCCAGCTTTCTACTCCAACTCCCGGTCTACCGGTTTGAGCTTCAAATCGACCGGGCTTTGAAATTTTACAAAAAATAAACTTTGAGCGCAATAGGGCTGCTGGAGATCAATAATTTTTCATTCCATTCGCCAAAGTTGTTGGTTCACCTTGCAAACAAAACAAGTGACAACCTCGCATTTCCACTCATACTTTAGCTCATGGTTGAGTATTTTACCCCATAACAATGCGGCCGTGGAACGAATTTTTTCCGCGGTCAACCACAATAAATTCAAGATCCCAAGAACCCAAGAGTCGCAATAAATTATCATGCGAAACTCTAGTTGGAATTCTCCACACAAAAAGATTCTTTCAAGACCAAAAGAGGTGTTATGATTTCGAAATTTGCGAATCACTCGCAAAAAAATGCGTATTGGCTATATTTATTTCTAAACACACGTTGGAATGTTAAGTTGAATGAAAAACGTATGAAAACGTGAATGAAAAAAGCTATGTTCCGTTAAAATGATAACTTTCAGAAACTAGCCAACTGATTTGAATGTTAGAAAACACTTATGTTGCTTACTTTTAGACCTATGATTTGATCTACTGCAAATGAAATTCACGATGAAAGGCCGTAATTTGTAGTATGTACTGACCGAAACCGATCACAGGAACTGGTCCTCACAGCCCCCTTCTTCCCTTTTGGACTGACCAGTCCCATGTGCCAAGTTACATTTGTCGGGCTGTACCAGTACATCTTGTCAGTATTGAATCGAAAATATGAGTATTGGATTCAAGACATCCATTATAAACCACTCAAAATGATTGATCAAATTCCATCAATCCCACTTTCAACTGGGGGAGAGGTCTAAGAATAGAAGACCCTCCAAATGGACTAGTTCATCCAGTGAGTGCACGAGTTGGACACTACACGCAATATCTATAGTGTCCACACCTAACCTATCCTAACCTCTGATTTTTGAGGAGTCGGTCCTTTGGACGTTTCTCTTTCATTTTCAAATCGCTAGTTTTTATTGAAGTATGTATTTTTTTTAAATTTCGAGTGGGAGGCAAGAGAAACTCAAGCAATGAGTAGAGCAAGTGACCAAGAACTAGAATTAACTCCCAAACTATCTTGCAAGAACTCCATTCAATGAGTGAACTAACTGTATAGTAATTCCTCCAATTAATGAGTCACTCAAACCCACCTCTAAATGTAATTTGATTGGAAATCTCCCATCAAGACTGTGAATAAAACGTAAATCTAGTCTCATCATTGGATGCACAAAAAGTAACCCTAAGTGTGCATTCGCAAGAAGTTGACAACGTAAAAGTAAGATTCTCATTACAGACAACTTGCATGTGCACAACGAGACAACAACAGAGAAATTATACAGCACGACGATTACACCACAACCCAGTTCCGTCAACCGGATTGTGGAATTGACTTAATTTAGTCAAAGCAGTTAACTATCCTAAATATAAACATCCCAACCGCTAACCAATGAAAACTTACAATTCAGCGGCTGCTGCTAGTTGGAGTAAGTCGCCTGCGTTTGTGTAGTACATAAAGAACAACAGATCTTCTTTGTACCTCGTAAGCTTCAATTGAGCCAGCTTATCCCTGAAACAAACGGAATATGTACATGAGATATTGGTAATAGGATGTTGATGTGCAACCTACATAATGCCTGGTGGTTATGAAACGGGGGAGGAAACGGCAGGCAGTTCTAAACAATAAGTGGTTGACGACTGTTCAGTAGCCACACAGAATCTGCTTGACATTGAGTTTGGCCCAGGATGGAAACCATTTTCTCCTTAATGGCCAAAGAGTTTCAGTGGAAACTGAAATAGAGAGTTTTTCCTCTCCACGGTGTCTAGACACCGTGACCGTAAATCTAGGGAAAAACAAAAAATTCTAACAGACGCGGTCCCTTTCTGCGGCGTCAGGTGACCATTCTGCACGGTGTCTGTTATCACAGAATTCTAACCCTCGTCTGATGTTGACAATTGACGTGTACACTACACGTACGATTTGTTTTATATTCACGTGTGATTATTCTTAGACGTAACTGTAAGAGTGTATTCTAACTCAGTAGTCCTACAAGTAAATGTTGAACTACTTATCTAATCGATCGGGGAGCATTCCTGTCAGCAGTTGCTTTCAGATGGGATTCAAATACAGCACTGAGCTTGTTGCTGTCAATTAGAATGTGCACATATAGTTCAACAAAACCACTCAATTCGTCTTCCATGAAGCCTAAAACTGTGGGTGGAGACGAAAAATGACAACTGACAAGAAAGACCAGAAGTATAGCCAAAACCTTACAAGAACAAAACCGTAGGCTGTAACCTCTGCAGGGTTACATCTTACGGGCGCGGTGTCTGAAGCCAAGGGGGGCAAACCGGCACGAGCTTCGAATTCGCGGTCCTCCTTCACAGTGTCTCCACGGCCCGTGAGCCCCTTTGTGTAACTTTGTGAGTTTTGGCCATCTTCGAACGACGTGACCTCACCGTTCCAACACCGTGCGGTGAGCAACCATGGATAGGAAAAACTCTCTAGGAAAAAAGGCCTTCGATACGGCAGATAAGAATGCAGACAGGATTGCATTATCATTCAGACAGGGAAGCAGATATCCTATTTTAGTGGTATCTGCTAACTCACGAACTGTGAGACGTAGCATAGCAACTTGTGCCATTCTACTCGTATTTCACTCCAGGCGTAGCTCAGCCTGTTCATCATGATGTCTGATCAGGACCTTACCATGGTACAGTATAAATACTTGGAAACTACAGTCCTGAACCACTGCTCAGAGTGAGCTAGCTTGTAGGGTTCATGATGAAGCAACGACCAATAAGGGCAAAATTAACTGTGATGGGAAATCATAACACTCACCTTATACTATGGTTGATAATATACTCCGGAGGAACGCTGAAGTCGATATCCTGCGCCCGACAAGGCGTCTCCGCCCAAGGCCCACCAAACGTTGGGTAAAGGTTGTCAGGAGAGTTGAGATTAAGACCTAAGGCAGTCAGATCCTGGCCGAGGGCCAGTGAGACGAGGTTGGGATCCGTTTCCGCTGCTCGTATGAATGTAAGTAGCCCTACCATGCCGAATTGATCTTTGACCATGCTATTGGGGATGTTCGTAACTTTCCCTGAAATCACAAGACAATTAAGACACTTGCTACGAGTACTACTACACTCAGTTACTCAATTTTCACTGCTTGTACGTGAATCAGTATAGCATAAATGTAGGGTCATAAGTAAAACTAACCATCAGGAGACGTTTGGATTCCTTTCTTGATCGGTTGCTTAGATGTAGCATCGTGTGGCTGAGGTATTCTGGTTGAGTTGGCAGAGCCTTGGACGTTGTCCTGCGCAGACGAGCCGACGGACTCAGATGTCGTGACATTAGTTTTGTCACCGGTGATGGAGGAGGAGCTGGGTCCACCGCTCACTCCCACGACCGTACCACCAATCCCACTTAAGCCCACAGCTACCCCACTGCTCGCCCCGCTCCCCGGGCCAGAGGCCGAGCCATCGGCACCCGTGCCGGGCAGGGCGGGGAAGTCTTCAGACGACATGGTGAACTCACTCGACTCAGCGGTCGGCTGCTTCACCATACCAACTGTCAAATAACATGCACGGATCAAGTCAATTCCAAAATGTCTTACACAAATATTTTTCTGTGAGTAATTTTGTTATTTAAAACAACAAATTTTGTTATTTAAAACAAGAGCAAAATTACTAACCATAGGGCTGCTTTCCAGCAGGTAGTGTGCTGGGTTGGGGCAATGACTCGCCCTGTCCCCCTCGGTTGGTGAGGGACGGGAATTCGGAGAGATCTAGAAGTGGAGGCGTGGATGCGTCGCCGCTACCACCCCCACCACCACTACCACCACTGAACACCGAGTGGAAGGTCGCCAGCCCCTGAGATCCAACGTAGCTTCGGTTTGCTGCAGCTGCGGCAGCGGCCATCCCGAAATTGGCCATAGAGCCCATTGAGTTCGAGCTCCTATTAAATACAAAATTCAACTTTAGTCACATCAAAACTAAGCTGCAAGAATGTGAAACGAAGTAAAAAGACACAATTCCTCACTCACATCAAATAAGAGCAAATCATCTCGAATATCTTGCCACTGTCTGCTTTCTAAGTGACAAAACATTTTGTGTTTGCTGACGCACACGACTCCATTTCAACATTCGCAGTGGTCTCATTACATTCCAGAGACCATATAATACTTTTCAACCATTCAACTATTATGTTTTCTAACTTCCAAGAAACTAGCATGCATTAGATATGGGAGAATGGAATTTAACAATAGGCCAAATAGCGTATTGGATAAGTTGCTATTTTGAATTGTTTACCCGGAGGGTCAAGCATTTTGCGTTTCATCAATAAAACCCAAGGACTGAACAAACTTACCAATCCTGCATGACCGATCCGAGCCCTCCCGGCATTTGCCGTCTCTCTGGAAAAGTTCTTTGACCGAAGAGATTCCTGTTCGTCATGGCGGCCGACAGCCCTCGGTTGGGTGACAGCTGCTGTGGGGTGAAGGATGAATTGTTCCCGGTGCTGCCCCCTGGGAACATCCCCTGAGTTGGGGTCACATGGCCGCTGAGCGAGCTCGGAGTGAACCCTCCCCTGCTCAATCCTTGGCTGCCAATACTCCTTGGTGGTTGTTGGAAATTGAGATTTGCCATAACATTCACCTGCAGTGCATCAAATATTCACGTTGTTTAACCCTTTGGGGTGACCATTTTAAAGGCTGTGGTGCTCTTGATTTCACCTCGTGATCCTACCATCTTACTTACTTATACCATTAGTAAAAGTAGATAGAGATTGTGTTGCTCCAAGACACTTTATTCTACCACAAATAACTCATCAGGCAAATAAGAGAAAAATATAGACACATTGAAGTAGTACCAGAACTACAAATCGTTCGCAAAGGCCAAACACTGGCCCCTAGTACTCTTCATTCCTCAATAACACACAGACTATTGTGTCTCAACACTACAAACTAGAAGAACAAAACCTAGCTAATCCCAGTCATATTCCCATTTCCATAAAAAACACAAATTTCCTCATTTTTTAGTGAATATGCGCGCATTCGAACTGATCAAAAACGAATTAACTGGTCGTGATCCAAGGGAGGATAATATTACAATACTACTTCGAATCAGAGGTGGCCTGTAACCAGGTAGACCATGAGGACTGTACACAACTTTCTCGACATACCTACATGACACTTGAGACGGTAAAGCTTTATACCTCTATGAGCGAAAGATTGACGTAGATTTACTGCTCGCACTATGAAACCGTACATACCTAAAACGCATAAATCGGCAACCAGAGAGGAAATTAGTATCATCGTGATTTGTAAACTAACTTCAAGATAACGCCTAACGGTACTTAGTTCACGACTTCCTTGACGTCTAAGTACCCACCAACATACTCGAGGTTTGTAGGTTGACGAAACTTAGTGAGCAAGTAACAGAATTAGCCGACAAATTAGTCACGAGAAACGTTTAACAACCCAAAAACTAGGTGAACGACGAAAGTACCCAAATGCGCGTATAGATTGGACAAACGAAATAGGAAGTTGTGGAAGAAGTACTTCCAGGAAGAAAACCAAGCTAAGGTCAATACATCCTCACGCTACGGCCACGATTTCCCGTAAGATGTGATGGAAATTCAAAATCTTTCAACGCGACTCAATTGCGAAACCAATTTCGAAAAAGATCAACATACAACCTGACGTACAAAATCAACTTTTCGAGTTCAAAATCGACTGACCAACAGACTTGATTTGTATTCATGCGTGCAAGCATTTGACAAATCCAGGCTCTCGGAAATGTGTCTTAACAACGTGAGAAAGTTCCCGGAATGATTTCAAACAATTTACACCCTTAACGAAAACGAACTCCACTTAAATCTACAAATTTGATTCATAAATTTATCTGTGTCACGAGAAAACAACAGAATACAAATAAGAAGTGAGAGAATGGGATACTAACCAAAGAGCTGATGGATTCATTAAACTTGGCGATTATTCAATATGATGGAAACCGGCTAGCTATCAACACTGTAAACTTTGACTTTGTTTCAAAATAAAGAGCACAACGTTTGATAGAAAACGTAGAAATCGAAAATAAGTTTTTAATCTGTTTTGAGCTGAATCTCCGTACAATACAACAAAAAGGCAGCCATATTTAACACAGCTTTCGTAGCCTTCAAAAGCAGTTTGATCAAAAAACTGGAGATTCAAAAATATTTTTCAGGAAAAAACGTGGAAATTGTTCATTTGATTCGAACATTTCGCGAATGAAAGCGAAAAAGGCGCTTTAATGTTATTTTTGACTCAATTACGAAGAAAATTGAGTCGAAAAACGTAGTATTGATCCATCAGGCTGGTCCGGTCAGCTGATCGAGGAGAGTTCCTTGTGCTAAGTGGGAGGGGCCCTTGTCTGTGACCCTGTTCGCCTTCTGTAACATTTTCTCTCGGATTTCTGAGTTTTAAAAAGTTTGTGACGTTCAGTAGGTACTAAAAAATATCAAAAATGGCTCTCAGCGACGCAGATGTTCAAAAACAAGTAAGTTACTCTTTATAAACTAGTGTATTGTTTGTTGTAAACAACTTTTTGGAATGTGATGATTTGGTCGCCCCACATCTACGTTTCGCATCTACCAAAACTAATTGGCATCATCCAGAATCATTTCACACAAATCAAATCAACTAGTTGTCAATAACTTGTTGGTAACTACCAAAGTTTGGAGCTCAGTACGGGAATCGAGCATTACTTAGTGAAAGTCTTGAGACTGACCAAGGATTGATGAACTACTTCTGATAACTACTCACCACTATCTATCTCCTCATTTCTGCCTATCTTATGACATTTATCTGACCTTATGTTTTGTAGTTATTAGCTCTAACGAATTCATGTCCGCTAACTATTCGAACGTAATTGCACTTTACGCAAACTTCCCTAATCTAGATGGTTCTACATTGGACAAGGTTATCGCATTCCACTTAGCTGATATTTCCAATTGCGAATCAACGCAGATACTTTGAAATTATTAGTTATATTTCACATGATCCAAAACTGATACACCATCGAAATGAATATTGAATCACGAAATGATCATTCAAAATTCACGAAATTGACTTGGGCTTTAGTTGGTGTGCCACGCCCACTTTTTTGTTATCTTGTTTTTGCATGGCGAAGCAATATCTTAGGGTATATTAAGCCCCATAGATAATACTTCTGCATGTTTAATATTACCTACCTAAAAGTTAGTTGTTATTTCATACCAAGATCCAACATTGTTTGTGAAACGTCACTCCCACTAAAAACTTAAATCACGTTTACCTTCGTGTTGTTTGATGTAGTAGTTGAATTATAAGTTTCTCTCCACGTTAATGACATCGTCAGCTTTTTTGTTTGAATTTGAAAGGTGAAGGGAAGGTAGAAGGGTATCAATGGTTTCATTTCAGGCTGACTTCCCCTAACATTGAGTATCAAGGTACTTCTTGTGCCATGTTTCAACATGTTTCTAAATTGAAATGGTTGATTTCAACACTATTCCCGGTGTCTTAACTCGTCTTGGTGTATTGCTAGATTAAACACATGATGGCCTTCATTGAGCAAGAAGCCAATGAGAAAGCCGAAGAAATCGATGCCAAAGCGGAAGAAGAGTTTAACATTGAAAAGGGGCGACTTGTTCAGAACCAGCGATTGAAGATCATGGACTACTATGAGAGGAAAGAGAAGCAGGTCGAGCTCCAGAAGAAGATGTGAGTAGACATTCCGTCCAATCTCTACGTGTGCAATTCAGGGGCGGTTCTTGGGGATCAGATGAAGTGAGGTTCAAGTCAGGGACATGATGATTGGGAAGAAAATGTGGAGGGGAGGGTGTCGGGTCAGGTTGTGTTTCATGAAATGCTGAACTTACATTATTATTAAGAAGGTTACAATAGATTGACTCGCGACATGGTATGCCAGTATCCAAGAGAAACTGACGATTACAAGACTTACCTATGGAGGTTGTAGCGCCTAAATCAAGCTTTGGAGTGGTCGGAATCCTTCCAAACAGAAGAGAGTTGTAGGGCTTGTTATACCTACCATCTCACGGTTAATTACTTTCCCCTGACCGCTGGAAAAAATTATTAGTTTACCCTGGATACCTTCGAGGCTTCCTGCGGGGACCTACCTAGAATCTTTAGAACTTTCCAGAAGGCAGCCTTCTTATGTCCTCCCGAGCCATCTTGCTGGCCATCTTCTGTCTTGGAATTATAAAGATCGCCTGTTGTCAAGGATATGCGACCCGCAATAGTCTACAGCCTTGCTGTTGTTGCATACAATTTTGCAAACTAAAGATTCAGGGTAGTTCGAATATAGGTACGTGTTATGAGATGGACTAGCACTTTCCTCACTTCCTGTTTCCCTTTCTTTTTTCCAAAGTACATGAAGGTCGGCCTCAGATGCTTCACCTGAAAACCGCCCCTGGTACAATTAGAGAATTTGGTTGTATTTGACAACTAATCCCCTAAATTGTATCCCCACTCTAATTAACAGAAACATGTCAGGATTCTACATATTTCCCTTTGTGCAGTACGACATTAAGGGGCAAATTCAAATTATGCACTGTTGCAGGCGACATCCCCAGTAATTAAAATAAAATGTGGGTAGTATTGACTTTCTACTGGGGAAGTTAAGGTTCAGAGTTCTCCATTATGCTAACTCAAACATAATTTTCTTGTTCATTGCAGCCAATCTTCTAATATGTTGAACCAAGCGAGGCTCAAGGCATTGAAGGTCCGTGAAGATCACGTAAGGAACGTCTTGGATGAAGCAAGGAAGAGGCTTGTGAAATCCGCCCAAAATCCGACACAATACTCAGATATCCTGGTCAAACTCATTCTCCAAGCTCTTCTTCAGGTGACTATTATCATAAATTTCACTTTTAAAAATTGGTAAGCAACTTTTGAGTAATGTTGACTTGGAAAGCAGTTTTGTGCTAACTTTGAACCTTAGATGCCATCGCGATTGAGTAGATCTCTCCTAAAGCAAACTAGCAGAAAATATGTGGAGACAACGTTTGGGTCGGCGACAAGGAGAAAGTCTGCCACACCTTGAACAACGCTGCCACATCAACAACATGGACTGCCGAGGCCTCTGAGCATTAGAACTTGTGGTTATTAATAGCCAAAATCGCCTGGTCACATCATTGTAGGCTACGTCTGGAATGTAGTTAACACTCGCAGGGAGGTGAGATCTTGGTGGCTCAGTTCGTAAAAAAGGCAGTGCAGTTGCCTAACCCTCTGTATCTATGAGATGGAACATGGCAATAAGACAATAGGAAGAACGTTGAACGGCAGGATACTAGGAGTATTCCTTGTCTGATTCGAATCGTCGTAAATTGAAGAGGTGGGGTCATAACGCGCCCAACCGTTTCCACGTCGAATCGTCGAAAATCAAACTGCGCTAGCGCCCCTCACGGCTTCCAACAAAAACCAAATCACTTCTTATTTGGGGAGTTGTTATCCAATAATACGAGCTTCAGAAAGCTGCCCCAACGGTCGCTGCTGCATTTTGATTATTCGACTTGGAATGTTTGACTTTTTGACGCCTTTAGCCGTCGTAAATCAAATCGTCAAACTAGAATAGACGGATCGCATGCTCATTGGTTCCCTTTGAAACTTAAGATTCAACGTCGAAGTTGGCGGACCCCTACTGTAATTGCTGGACGTTTAAAATTTGTAGGGTCTTGTCCTTTGATCATCAGATTTGCTGTTAAGTTTTCAATGTTACCCAGCGCTCGGTTGCTGTGACTGCAGCATACTCTTGCGACCATTTAAATTGGCAGTATACGTTGTGTCAGTGGGTTGGAGTGGAGCTACAGCTCTGCCAAAGACGTCACAGCATACAAATGGTAGCTATCTTGGGAGGTGTCATGTTGTAAGCCCTTGAGCAAGAGCGTTCCTGGTTATTTATAACCTAAAATCACCTGGTTGCATCACTTGAGGTTACTACAAGACTGGAGTTGACATACGGATGAGATGTTGGAGAGTGCCAAGGAGATAAGTCCGCTTTGATAGGGCCAACTGAACGTCTTATCCACATCATCGGTCCTTAGATAGGGCGTCCTTATCGGGTTTGCGTTCGGTCTTACTCGCCCTACGATAAGCCCTCAACAGCTGGTCCTATCGAAGTGGTGTTCTCCCTGTTGAACTCTCTGTTGATAGCTGACTGTACTACTTCCGTTTCTAAAGGTGGATCTTTGAACCTAGTAGATTGGCGAGTGTTCCTCTGTTTGCAGTGCCTACCGAGGCCTGCCAAGAGCGCAACGATGCCAACCAGCTAAGTTTGTTGGCAGAGGCTGGTCCTTCCTTTCCCATTCTCCACCAACCTCATTAAATGAGGTTGGTGGAGAATGGGAAAGGAAGGACCAGCCTCTAAATTTTAGCATTAAACTTTCCCTTCATTTGGTTTGTTTTGTTTGCAATTTTCAGTTATTGGAGAAGGAAGTCACTCTTCGCATCAGGGAACAGGACCAAGACGTCATCAATAATCTCGTCCCGCAAATCCAGGATAAGTACAAGGAAATCTCCGGGCTCGACTGCAAACTCAAAATCGACACTGAGAGCTTCCTTTCTGCTGAATCCAGCGGAGGTATTGAGCTTCTCGCTCTGAAAAACCGCATCAAAGTGTCAAACACCCTCGAGAGTCGTCTGGATTTGATCGCTCAGCAGTTGGTCCCTCAGGTCCGAACTGCTCTCTTCGGCAAAAATCCCAACCGTAAATTCGATGATTAAATTATTATTTTCAACCTTCCCACTTGAAACCTTATATCTGCATGTAAACTCATTTGACACTCCGGAATTTAGTTTTTGCTCACCCACGTGCTTTGAACTTTTTCTATAGTCAAGTACATTTCGAACTACGTCCTCTATTAAAGCCAACTTAGGCCAATTTAAATCTATCAGATATAATAATTCCCCAATTAGAAGCTTGCTTCCTTACTTTCAACTAACCTAGAATTAAGTTCTCAACTGTATTGTCCTATGTTGCCTACGTAGTTTGACCTTACTTATTGAATAAGTTACATTCCAAATCCAAAGAAAGTTTTCGCTTATTGAAAAATCTCAATAACTACACAAGACCTTATAAATTTAACCATAAATGAACATTAGTTCAATGCTTACTCAACTAAGATACCTACGCTGCCCAGTATTGGTAAGTTGACCCTACCCGTAATTACTGTTGTCACTCTAAATTCTTCGAATTCGTCAAATTTATGGTGTTGGATGGATAAAATTTATAGTTTTTAAAGTTACTGAATGCAAGTGTATATAAGTGTATAGTGAATAAAAAGATGTAGATGGAGTCATTCTGTTTCTTTCATTACCCATTACAAAACTACTCTCGGATGTAGGTACTACATCATTAGACCAGTCGTCATTTTTCCAAATTGATATCTAGGCGTTCGTTTTGCGAGAGCAAGCTATTTGGTGAGTAATACCATGTGCAAGTAGTAGTAGTAGTGGTACCTTTGCACCATAGTTAATTCCCATAACTTAAGTACTCACTTATTTGTTGAAAATATTTTGCCAACTGTACTTCTGTTTTGAAGTATTGTACTTCTTTTGGATGACTTTTACTTTCTTGAGTTAAAAAAGTACGCTAAAATAATTTTTTTTTTTTCGTAATCTTCTTAAAACTGAAATTAGTTCATTTTATTTCCCTACTTAGCAACTAGCGACCCCGAACGAGAGGAGGTCGTTACTACACTAGGATTTCAGTGTCCGCCACTGAAGAGACGAGTAAATAAATATGCATTTGCTGCAATAAAAATTTCTTTCATGAAATCGATGTATTGAGTTTTTTACCAATAGCCAAGTATGGAAATGAAGTTATAGAAATTGTTGATGAACAGTAGGTATTCTAGGTACCTGATAAGGTGCCGCTCATTTCCGCATGTTGAGGTGGTGATGATGAACCGAGCCATTCAAAATTTTCTTTTGGACCATAGGTACTTTTTTTTCAATAATTTTCTCCGAATAAAAGTTGGCAAACCTAGATTCTGCCCATCTACGAACTTGAGGCCACTTCAATGGGACGATACAATCAAAATGGGTCGAAAAACTGAAATAGCCCTCGCTGCCTCATAATCTCCATGAAAATCAAGGTCTTTCGTTTCGATTGTCGCCGGTACTTCCTCTGCATAATTTCATAGCCGTCCTATCCAGTAACCATTTCAACTTTCCTCCTCCTGGCTTTTTATATCCCAAAAGGGTTGACATTCAAAAATGGCTACTTGATTACTCCCGTATTTAGCATTCATTCCTTGCTCTCTATTAATGCCTCCCAAAATTTTAATTCAAGAGGCTCCCACGTTTTGTTTAATTCATCCTCCCTTCTTCTTACCTTTTAATGGGTTGAAAACGGCGACGAGGAGCGGTGAGGAGGAGGAGCATTTATTTCTAGAAACTCAGAATTTGTTCGAAATTATTTCGTGCAATCGATACAGTTTTTCATGAAAGCGACCTGTTCATTTGCTTCATTACTCGACAAATATCCCGATTCTCACTCTG
The DNA here is from genome assembly GCA_963920205.1 of Stenodema calcarata. Classification (NCBI taxonomy): domain Eukaryota; kingdom Metazoa; phylum Arthropoda; class Insecta; order Hemiptera; family Miridae; genus Stenodema; species Stenodema calcarata. The sequence goes on from OY986054.1 coordinate 9,193,498, forward strand.
TCCGGGGAGGAGCGGAATATCCCTTATATACTACGATAACCTCGATTTGTTCACTTACTTAATTTGGAAAGAGCAAATCGAAATTGAAATTCCTTATGAAGAGTAGACACCCTCATTTTACCATTATATAACTGGGCGTATCTGGCAATCGTTTTACGACTAAAGAATCGTTTTACGTGATTAGAATTTGACCAAGATTTAATTACCTAATTGGGCAGACGTCGAGTTGAAAAAATCTCACTTGTTACATAAGGCCAAACATAAATTGGTTCACTGCAATAGAGATTTGACCGCATCTCAAAATGGTGGAAGTGAGTGCTACAGAAACCAAACCGGAACGTTCATTAGTTCATTCGCCCATGCTGCTTGCTTTTCTTCAGTCGTCCTTCAGTTCGGGGACCGAAAAATAAACTTCAACCAGAAACGTTTCATGTAACATATTTTAATTCCAATGTTTATCCAATTTAATATCATACGGTTATGTTGTTAATACATCATCAACTAGTGCACAAAAATAAATATGAATGTTCGTAACATTAGGAATAATAATAATATATCTATTCACCACTCATTTAGTAATTCAATAAGTTTTTATTGTCTCGGAATCTCAACTCCCGACATCGGGAAAGCCTCTCGCATGGAAAAATAAGCCTAAGCTTGAAAATTGTTGATCACTCACTTGATTTGACAATTGTATTGTGCGGAATTATTTGGGATTTAAGGTACCGAATTGAACTGACCAGTTATGAAACGTGGGGGAGCCTCCGTTAGCATGTTCACGACAAAATTTACAATATGACTAGAAACACGAAGGTGAGTAGTTGAGGAACAAATGGTCAGTTTGATCGGTGGACGTTCTGACGCCTACAAATTACTTGGAAACTCCAATTTAGAAGAATATGAATGTACATAGGCGATTTGATATGGAAACCCAAAATTGAACCTTCACTCCTGTTGACATTCAATAGGTAAAGAAGAGGTGAGGTCAATATTTTGGACGGTTTGGAACAAATAGATTGTAGTAATTTAGCATTTTTCAATAATCACACCTATCTACTACATGGTAATTGAAGTTGATCACTATTTTCACGCTTCGGCTTATATTATCACCTCACAGTAAGTAAACACCTAAGGAACATTTACAATTAATTGATCTCAATTCTAATAAACTACACATTAATAGTACACCATCAAATTCATTATTTCTAAGAGATTCAACACTTGAGATTAATAATCGACATCAATATTGCTGTAGTTATCAAGATAATGATCACCAGTGAGACTGCATTCAATAAACATTTTTAAAATGCAGGATCGTAAGTCCAAATGGACTGGTATTCGTCAGAATCGATATAATCTCTCGGAACAGACTTTATTGTTAATTTATTAAATCAAAAACATACGCACCGTAACACATACTAATTGTAAGTATACATACAAAAACAAGCGAAAACAATCCTAACGACAGTGTAGATTCTAAAATCAATTAGGCCATCTGATTTCTACAACTATTCAAAGCGATATTTTAGCACAAAACCAACTTTTGAACCAAAAAATGTCCAAACCTCTATGTCACGACATGCACATACCCTGGATTGGTCATGGGGGTAAGACGGTTAGTTATATGTAGGTTCAAGCATCTACTCGTACCTACAATCAGAAAAATGTGTATAAGTTACCTACCAGTAAAAGAACAATCCGTTTAATTAAGTACCTACTTCTTGAACAGAAATAACATACTACTAGCTAATATTTATGAGTAAATCATGTTAAGTAGTACCTAATGTACACAGATATGAACATTATTTAATTGGCAATTGTACCATGAAACAACAATATACATAATTAAATTTGTAAATAGTGACTCAAATAAAATCCACCAATGATTCCAACTCATATAAATGCCGAACAAGAAAAGTAATTAACAAGCAACGAGACATGGAAATCGTTATATAAAATCAAATTCATGACAGAGGTAAATGTACCTGTCACTTAATATGTTTCTTTATAATACTGGTGGAATCCATGGGATACAAGATACCACTTAATATTCTAGACGAAGGTACAAGTACCTTTAAATACATTTGTCAAATTAGTATACACACATGTTACCGGGTATATTTTACTATTTATAGATAAATGCATCCCTGAACTTGAGCTGGCAAAATTCCAAGTTGAAGTGAAGGGCGATTTGGATGTATTCGTTAAATAATCAATGCGCAACCTAGATGAACCAGTCGCTAAGAGCCAGAGGACCAAACGAATTTTTTTTAGGAAGTAGATACCAAATAAAGCTGACAGCTGTTGGGTATTTTCAGGCAGAATCGAAAAATCTAAAGACGTTATAATTTTTCATGGAATTCATTTTTCAAAGTTGAGTCAAGGTAGGAAACTATGTGTACCAAGGAGAAACCTTATTTAACTGGCAGCACTGAATAAACAAGTAATCATTTTGAGAATTCCTATGAGGTATGATTCTAAGGAGCATTCAAAAGAGGTTAAGAATCCCATTAAAATCTCGGGTCTGCTGAAATGCATAACTTGTGGGTATGGACGCGTTCATGGAACACAAATCAGTTACTATTTCCAATCAGCTGTTTTATTGGCTGATGAAGCAAGATTTCCACAAGCCCTTGAACTCCTGAACTGGTTGGGGTGATGCTAGGGATGAAATGAGTAGGTTAACCTCAAGGTAAGTATAATAGTAACAGGTTGAGTGAAACTCGTTGTTTACATATCGATTCTGCAAGGTTACCCCCACATAACCTTCCAACCATTTTTGTTGATTAAACCAAAATTAAAAATAAATGTTAATAACATAAAGTTAAATAAACGTTTTTGATTAGTTATGGATTGACTAATTTGTCAATTCTTTTACATTGAAGTGAGAAAAATTGGCAGAAAACGGCAGCGTTCAATTAGCAAAAACTAATTATAGCTTTACTCTTCACACAAACACAAATGAAAATGACAGTACGTGAATTGTGAAAAGCTACATTAGGTATAACCACAAGACCACAACATGAACCTCAACAGAACAATGGGATGCGCAGTAGCTCACTGCGCTCAGACCTCAATGACGTCATTTGTTTACTGAAATTTACTCAACCTGTTATATTTATTATACGAACCTTGGGTTAACCCGATTCGTTGAGTAGGTTAGTGGGATGTGCTGGAACGCCCCACTATTGGCCCATAGCAAACTTTTCAGCCTGATGAAACGGCCCTCGGGTCACTGCAGATTCAACTGCACAAACGCAACTATTGTTTTGATAATCGCGTTGATATTTACATTTCAAGAAAAACTGACTGCTCTTCTTTATGTTGATGTCAAAAAGACATCTGGCAGACCAAACAAAAGAGCGGGTGTTATCGTGGATGCTGTGAGGTTTCTAGAATCCATTTGAGATAAATCGTTAATTACATTCTGATCTGAGATCACTCTCGAATTAATTCGCATCTTACCACACTTATCACACTCGATGCAAAAAAACAGCCCTTTATTAAAACGCGCCACAGCTCGGCTTTTTTATACTAAACAAAAATTGGAAAAAACAAACACAAATTTGAACAATTGGCAGTTCAAAAACTCCTTTAAAACGTATTTCAAGACTACACGATGAAAAACATACAAGTATATAGCGTAAGACGCAATAGTCACAACAGAAAATGTAGACGCCATCATTTCTAATGAGTTTTATAACCTAAAACACGAAAAATTCCGAATTTGACTTTATCTACTAGTTGAAATAAAACTCGTATAATGGAATGATGGCATTATTGAATAAGAACACCAATACTTTTGAAGCACGCAACTCGTCGAATGATCATTTTTTAAAAACATCATTAGTTACCTGTCAAAGCAATATTTACAGAGTCCTAACAATTAGTAATAAACCATTTTTGATTTATAATTGATACTCTCTAGAGACACCTTCAGTAACTTACCTTTGCATTCATCAATGAGGTAAACAAGTCACAGATACCGAATCTACCCTTATACTACAGTGATTCAACGGTTGGTTTTGCGTTTAGAACATCGAAAGCAATTTTTCGGCAACCCCCAGATAGTAAATAGTTTGGGCAATACCGAACAGCGGGGCAATGACAATCATTCGGCAAGCACCTCCTTTGAAGAACGCAGTAGGTCCTTCGTTTTTGAGAGTTTTACTGAAATCAAACAAACAATATAAGAGTGTTTGACATACACATGAATGACGTTGATCTGAAGTTTAAGAAAGCTTTTCTCTCTTCAATCACACATTTTTGCCAAATTTAATTAACCCTTTTTAAACTGGGCTTTCCTGCTGGTCAAATATGTTACTGGTTAAAGTGTTCTTGTTGCAGAAGGAAGAGTTTTGAAGGAAATCGAATAAGTAATGCACTCGTCCTACTTCTTATTGAGGATGGGATACTAGTGGGATTGGTATTGACCACACAATATCAATACCACAAAATTATTGCCTTCACGACTTTGGTATTTCATAGCTACTCGTACTAATAAACTAGGTATATGAGTTAATAATTTCAAGTATTTAAAGAGTTAGGATTGATGTAAGATGTGTAAGGTTCTTGCAGTAAGTGTTGCCAATTGCCAGATTCAAGGATCAAGCAAACAATGCAACAAAAAAACCTAAGTTTCCTGAGAACTTGAGCCTTTAAAATTCCAATAGGTTGTGCATGGTACAACATTGATGAGTCAAGAAATACTCGCATGTCAGGGGATACTCACTGGAGTATGGACGAATAAAATTTATTTCATAATAATGCGCTCCCCCTGACGTTACGCCCCTGTTATAAACTAACTACCTGAATTCCTACAGCTTATAGAGCAACTATCGACTTCCAACATTGTGGTCTACTGTAACTCACATAAAAGTGTCGGCGATTCCATTGAATTTGGGCTTTTCGTCAGTCTTAGTGATGGCTTGCAATCTTGTTTTGACGACATCAAACGGGTTGACGACTAAAGCAGCGATGGAGCCCGAAGCGCATCCCGAAAGGAAAGACCAATAGAACACAGCTTCATCTGGAATGATAATAAATAAAACCCATTTTTAAGTCACTGTCCCGGCCAATGCCTATAACGCAGGCAATTTGTCATAATATGTTCACGTTATTAATGTTGTAAAGAGCTAAAACATGAACGGGCGGTCCTGTATGTCCTTACTCTTATTGAAGACGCCGGTTTATAGAAACAGTTGTATATAGAGACGAATTTCCAAAAACGGGCATGATGCAAACATGATGAATCCTAGTCGGATAGTAGAGACAGCATGTTGGTTAATTGATTCATATTACGCATTGAGGGCAAGGAACAAAATTGGCTGATGCGGCAGACGAATGAGAATGTTTACCTTGTTTCAATGTATTGATTATACGAGTATGATCCATTTTATCAATGATGGTCTATTACATCAATTCGAAAGACTTAAAATTGTTTAGTTAGAATTACGACATATCCCAATTACAGACAAAAAACACAAGGTCACTTCAACAACCAGTTTTGCTCTATGTGGCTTGACCTGAGAGTCAGTTGACTGGTTTCTTGAGCCAGTCCTTAGAAGATTTCCTGTATGAATGCAACCCTAGGGATTTAAGCTCATCTTTTTCACAAAAATCATGATTTAGAATTACTGATACCTAGTCAAATTAGATATTGATGAAAGTATGAGAAATCGAATGAATGATGGACAACATTTCTGTCGTGTATGAATCACGGAACCTACAAGTGAGTGCATAATGTCCCAATCCATAGAAAAATCGCAGTTGCTCGAATTATTTTGTGCTTATTAGTAGTGTGAATTTCAAACAAGGTTTATCCCTGCAACTAAGTATTTCACAGTTACTGTAATCTCATTTCAGGAAAGATGCAAATGATATTTAGTCACTGTGTGAGGGCATATTAGGATTGTGATCAAACTATGCTTCTCCTCTAGACTACCGAAGATAATAACATACAGAAAGGTATAGGATTATAGTTTAGGAAACCTCCACAGAAAACATAATCTGCAGCAATCACAAGAAGTGAACATGTTCACATCTCAAACTACAGAGGAGTGGAAGGTATAAGGACGTACACGGTTACTGTGTTCACATTCATGGCTAGGCAGTTCATTCTTACCTGGACTTTGTAACCTCTCAGATCACGGTTCAACTGGACTATTACTACCCAACCCCTACACAGATGCCAGAAACAACACCTGGCGAAAGTACAAATCAGTCAAACAAAATTTTTTAGAACTAAAAGAGACGGTAAGTAATGGAACACCAAATATTAGAAAGATGAGTATTTAAAATGTACATTGTAACCATACATACATTGGGGAAAAGGTATGTTCCTCAACAACAACCAAGGAGTACAGTTAACCCTTTGGATACTCTTGACGAAAATATCACCTTGAACTAGCGTTAGGTGATGTTTTTATGTGCTCCCATCCGCTACGTGTGCATCATCTTTATATCATTTCAAGAGTTTTAGTTTTTCTTGGGACTCAAGTGTTGCAATTTTGACGTTAACTTACACCGAGTCTGTTGAAAAATGAATAGAAGACGACAAATTCCAACTATGTAGTCACAGCATTTCGAAAAAGTAGCTAGCAGTCTCACCTGAATCTTTTTTCCTGGGACCAAGGCTATTGAGCCGGGCAAACATGGGGAAGTAAACCACTGAGAAGGAAACGTCTCTGAACATGGTAGCTCCAATTCCTTTGTACAGGCCGAAAATTCCTTTTGCCTTGATGAGGTCAAGGGCTAGAGATGTAGCGGATATTTTTGGAATAACTTTCCCTTCTGAAAAACCATTAAAAAATCAGTATAAAGAAAAATATTGAAAGAAGATTGAACGAAATAAGATCATTTAACCTGCACCGATCCACCAGAAAATAGAATCTACATACCTTGCTTTGCAAGAGCGGCGACTCGACCTGCATCTTGCATCTGGATTTTAAGAAGTTCCATAGGTGTCGTTATGATAATTTGGCAGAAACCAGCCAACCCTCCAGCAGCCATTTCTCGGGTTAGAGGCAACTGTCTGGAAACAATTAATTTGGTTTATCATTTACTACCTATCAGGTGGAAAATTCAATTCAATTTCTTGGGCGAGGAGCTCTATAGCAATATTACAATGTAGCACTCGACTTACCCAGAATGGCCTTTTCCAAGATGATGTCTGAAAAAGTCGTTGGCAGCTAGTTTGATAGCTTTTTCTGGTGTAATCAACAAGATATTGACGCCAGAACCTAAAGAACAAGAGTAGAAGTCAACAATACTTGAGGGGCTACAGTAATTATTGTCAGCCATTGTCATAACTGTGAGTTCGGGCACCATTCCTTAGGCACCCTAGAACATTCAATGGATCATCAATTTTTTTTTTTTAATTTTAACGTGGAACTTGTTTTAGCCTTCACCTAAACGGCTGAAACCGTCCGTCCGTTACGCTAATCTATTTCTATGCTAATCAAACTATGAGGGTTGACAAGCAGAGAACAAAACATTGGCAAAGCGCTCCAAAAATGAGACAAGCCAAGCAGTTCGTATGCTTTTCCAGAAGGAAAGCCAGGGCTCTCCTTTCCCTCAGCCGGAAGGACATAAAGGCCGTTACAGGCCTCCTAACTGGCCACTGTCCAGTCAAATACCACCTCAAAAAGATGGGAATATGCAGGACAGATGACTGTCGACTCTGTGACTGCGAGCCAGAGACAGCGGAACACATACTCTGTAACTGTCCAGCGCTTGCATACAAAAGATTTAAGCACCTTGGTAAGGGCATCCTCAGTCCCTCCGAGGTTGCAAAAATCGATGACAACAGCCTGCTCCACTTCATCCGGGAGGAGGCTGTAAACCGTCTCCTCACTACCAATGTTGTAGTGTAGGAACAGGGGCACAATGTCACAATAGACCCACTTCGAGGTCTACGTGACCAAAGGCATAAGCCTATCAAAGCCCCCCCCAAAAAAAAAAAAAAAAAAAAAATCAAACTATGAAGCTGTAATTTAGTATGTTGACTCCTTAGGAGTTTAACTTGAGGCTGTCCAGGCCCTGGATTAGCAGAATGGCTTCTAAGGCTAATTTTATGTTATTCACTCTATGAAGCTGTAATTTGGCGTGTAGCCTCCTTAGGACTTTAATTTGACGTTGCCCAGGCCCAGGATCAGCTGAGTGGCTAAAACATGTTCCATGATTGTAGAAATTTAGCCGTAAGGCTCAAAACAAAACAAATTGATGTGAATTTAAATAAAAACAATAGATTTTTGTACTCCATAACCGCCCAAGCTTCACAAAAAGTTTACCCTGCCAAATGCCATGAACGAAACTACTGAAACTTAAGTGTACAAAATACATACCTCTGTACATTCCAAAGTACCCTTCAGCTCTGTATGTTTTCCTAAAGCAGTCGAGCCTGAAAATGGCATTCAGAAAATGTAACGGCAAGATTAAATGGTACATTTTAAGGAAGGTGAAACTGGCAAAAGGATAACTTACATAGAACTGTACATCTTCTCCCCTTTGGGCCCAACTGGCTGGTTTTGTAACCTGGTTTTGACCAGATCCAGAGGGAAGACCACTGACACCCCAATGACTCCGGCGATTCCTCCATTAATGATTTTAGGCAATAATCTAAACAAGATAATAATTTATATAATTATTATAGAGCGTGTGAGTATTAAATCATTTTAAAAATAGAAGACGAGAATTGAAATACAATATACTACCAAGGACTTCACCTGCACCAGCTCACCACATTACAAAAATATCCTCTTACAGTCATCTTAGTCAGAGGGGGAGAGAAGTCGAGGTTTCGCTTAGATTTTCCCATGGAAGATTAATGTTGCCTAGCTAGTGTAATGTGGTGCCTAGTGTGACATGTCGATGTCAATGTGTCAATATGAAATGTTTCAAGTCAAAGTCTATGGGAGCAACAACTGATATCAGTTACCTAGGGAGTTTTCAGGGCCAGGGACAATTTCCCCATAAGCACATCAGATTACTAGACATGAAGATCTTAGGTGCTAATAGAACAACGACCGGAATAAGTTTATACGAAAACATACAAATGAGAACTCACGCAAATTGTTTTTTGGCAGGTGTTTCTTGAAGAGCGGCCCTGAAACAAACGACATGTATCAAATTATTTATAATACGATTTTCCCTCCAATATTTGGACATTTGCAGAGGACAAGACGCGAAACAGATTAAAAACTCATTATTGCCTGGTTTAAATCGTTCTGTACTGTTCAACAGCTCCCCATTTACTTAGAATTGGACAGGGAAATAACGACGAACTATGGTTGGGAAATAGGTATGGCTTGTCGTTCAAATACGGTTGGGAAATAAACAAAGCGATTCAAAGATCGGCTGTTGAAGTAATGTCAAAAGACCATTTTGACAAAATGACAAAAGACCGTTTATTCATCACTTCTACAGTCGCAAATAAACCGAAAGGCAGCAATAAAAACAAAAGTACCTACTTACTTTTTGAATTGAACGAGGGAATTTTGATTTTGTTCAATGAACTTATGTTTTGTGCCTTTGGATAATCACAACGTATTAAAAAGAGACCCAAGCAACAAGAGTTGCAAACAATAACAGTATTATTTTACTTGTTACATAGAAATGTAAGTAGAGATATGAAAAGAAACACAACATAACAAGAAGTAGGTCACCAGGTGGTCCTCCTGTGTATTATCACTGAGTTTTATCCATTTTATATATTCAAAAGCCTCGAAATTGTCTGGTATCAACAGGATTGGCCCAACAGAGTTAAATTAGGAGGTGTCAGTAAAGTAGCATCGGAAGTTATTCATACGGCAAACAGATGAGTATTGATGAGTAAATGAAAATGTAAACATTGAAAGATTAACTGGTACGATAATGAATACTACTAAACAAATAAATGATTCCACAACTACTACTTGGAATAGAACGACGGCTTCTAGTCATAGTTTTAGGTAGGTAGACAAATCGATAACTTACATTTTTCGCTTCGGCTAAGACGCACTCTCGTGATAATGAAAAGTTCTCTATCTAAAAATAGTGTCTACACTAAAAGGCAAAGAATAGAGTTAAGAAATCTCAACAAGCCATGGGACGAAAAAGACAAATCCCCAGAAATGTCGAGTTGGTGGACGTCTAATCTTGTTCACTTTTTTTGTGATAACGCTCAACGATGATGTGGAAAGGGGAGGGGTCTCCGGTCAGCTGGTGTCTGCAGGCGCCGGCGCGCGACATCGTTGATTGAAGTAAGTGAAAGATTTTCACTTCATTTTATACCGTTCAAGGACGTAGCTTGTAGGACGACAAACAAAAAAACAATTGTTTCGCTTAGCAAACAGGGAAGTGATTGTTGAATTCATCGTAAGTAGTTCATTGTAGGAACGAGAAATTTTGCACATAAATCAATTAGTAGGAAGGTACTCACCTCAGATATTTGTGCCTGTGCCCCCTGTGCCTGAGAATTGCTTGCACTTCGCCCTCCCTTTTCATCCCTTCAACAAGTACTAATTTTCTATTTATTCGCGGAAATTCGTCTACTCCTAAAATAGGTACCTGAGCATCAAATTGAACGATTTGGCAAGAATTCAGGATAGAATAACTGAGAAAACATGATGCATAACATTGAAAAATATCAGTTAGGTGTTATTTCAAACAGTTGAATATTGAAAGAAACTGTTGTGTAAAGAATATGCATTCATTTCATGATAGGTAGTTTGTAAATCAAAAAGTGAAAGCAAAAAGGAAATCAAGGAAGGCTTGAAACTTTTTAGCTTCCACTCCAAAGGCTCGTGAATACATTTGGCGGTCCTTCCCTTCTTTCGTGAAGGTGTAGGTTTGTTTCCTTTAGATGAGGTTGACGGAACTGGGTATTCCCTGAGAATCACCGTCGTCAAGAAAACCACCATAATTATCTTCGAGTTCTACCAACAAATTAGCTGATCTGACATCATCTGATAGATTCTATCTCGTCGTCACTCAACTCTTCACTTACAGTAACTACTTCATGCAAAATTTCTTCGTCACTCCACTTGCGCCGTTCTATAATAAGAGTGAATACAATAGAGCAATAAACGCACTGGGCAGAAACAATGATGTACCTATTATAATGACTGAAGTAATTATCTTGAGCGCAAAGTTCATGTCACTTGTTGATGATAAACTGCCTTGTTTTGTCTTTCAATGCATTCTATCATATACCTAGTGAGTTGTGAGATCGACGTTAGTTAAGATCTATCTGTGGCCCCTAACATGATACCGAACCATAGGTAAGTTATACGCTACAGGCTACATTATGTAGTCTCCCCATAACTGTAAGAACGGCGTAGCCATCAAAAATTCATAAAATTTATTTAATATTAATTCATTTATTCATAAGTATTTAATTTTGTCTTATATACACAGTTTGCATTAAAATTATTACAAAACTTCAAAATTGAACTTATAATCTCCTGTCCAACAATCACAAGGTAGTTATGTAGGTACCGGAGTTACACAAAATTAATTAAACACGTGATTTGGTCATCTATATTCCAATCACAACATTTGATAACAGGTAAATTTGAAATTAAGTGAACTCGTCTGAACTAATTCGAAAGCTTTACAATATCAACAACTAACATGCCCAGACCTAATAAGGACACAGACAAAAGAGGTAATAAAGTGGATCACTATGAGGACGATAGAAATCCAAAATCGAATCACACTGAAACAGAGGAATTTGACTTCTACTATAAATTCGCAAAAACACTGGTTTTGAAATCATTGGGTGATAAGGATTGTACATTGGGAGCGCAATGGTTGAAACTATTGGCAGCCAACAGGAACTCCAAAGGAGCCGTGGTCGGAGTCAAGCTCTTGATTTTATGCCTGAACCGGGGATTCTTGTCAGCACCTTTTGACCAACCGGCGCCGGATAATCTCTGCATGTTCGAACAAGACGGTTTGGATGAAATGGATATTGCACATCTCTTCCTGGCGGTAGGAAAGAGCGGAGAAGAAGTCGAAGTGTCGAATCCGCCGATAACGACTTCTTTGTCTTCGGACTTCTGTCAGTACGTGGCAGTTCAGGAAATCCCAAGGTGAAGATGAGTAGTAACAGATATTCTGAGTGCATGTTACAAGCATGTCAGTCAAGTAGTAGGCCAATGTTTATCTGGTGAGATATCATGGATAAATTGATGGTTACTGTAATGAGGGATCTGCCAAGGTATTGGAACCTGCACTGGTACGGTAGTTATTAGGTAGGCCAAACACATTGGCCAACCCCTGCTGAGTGTTAAATTGATGATTTTATTTCCTTCAGGTGTCTGACAAATATTTGAAAACCTTTAGGTACTGATACTCGTACTTGATTTTAATATCTACTAAAGTGAGTCAGCTTCAATATCTACGACTGGTGTAACGTCATCAAATATTCAAAACGGTCTCACTGCGCTGTATTGAAAATTTGCTCTTTGAATATGGAACCAAGGATCCTGTGCTCAGTGCGATCCAGGAATTCCTCAAGAGTGGTAATGGGGTTCATCCCTGTCAACTACAAAGGACGACACAACTTCTTCTCATATACGCTTCTCTAGGTAAAATAATCTGGTGGCATTGAAAAGTTTCAATTTAAAATAAATACATAACAAGTCTTCAATCGACAGGTTTGGTATTCATTGCTACTTCGCCACATCACCGGATCCCATTCACGTGTGGAATAAACCAGCTGGGAGAGAAGTTATGGCTGCTGACACCGCTAATCCACTAGCATGGGAGAAATGTATGGCAAAGATCAGCGCCTGCATACCTCAAAAGAGAGAGTCCAGTTGACCTTAGCCTTAAATAATTACACGAAATTAAATTACAGTAATTATTTCTACAGTTCGGGGTTTCAACAGTCAAAAAGTTTATTTAAAAGCATGATGAAGAATTGACATTTTAAATAACACGTACGAAAAAGAGATGCCAGGAGTTGCGACACAGTTTTTTCGTAGGTACCATAACAGGACAAATTCTTTGGCTTATTTCCACTGAATATTTCTTCAAACTTAATGGGATAGAATTTCCTTCTACGATTCGGTACTAAATTAAATTAATAACCATCTGAGGGGCCCAACAAATTACTTCGGAAAATGTCATCCAAATCAGCACATATTTTCATAGTTGTCCCATCATAAGGCCGACCTGCATAACTCGTGTATATTTCACGATATCTGAAATTGATATTGACATCAGAACCAAGACATCTCGATTTAAAATGAACTCCTTAGTCGATATTTGAAAGGTATCTATCTGCACACTACCATCAATCATCCTGAAGTGGTAGGGGTACCAATGAAATTCAAGAGGCAAGTATCCCTACTCGGCTACAAGTGGTAACCTAAATTCTAGACTGAGTAAACAACTTCCAAGATGTGACTAGTTTCCCTCGAGAATGACAGACAAATCTAAAAGCAGTGAAAGAATCCTAAAAATCAGGTACCTACTTACAATCTCATTTGAATGAAAGAGGCAGTGTTTTTGATTTCTAAACTGCAATTTGTCACAGTAGGTTTTGATTGGATTGATAGACATTACAAACATGAAATATTCTGCCGTTTAACATAAAATAAGGATGTTCGAAGTATAGACGAGGGACGTCCAGAAAGTAAAGTTACAACATGACATGTAACTTTGTGTTAAAAATTGTAAAATGAATATATTTGAATGAAATTTACATGATAAGTGTCAAAACATGTCATTATTTCTCCACACAATTGATATTGAGGCCAATACATTTTTTAAGCCTAGGGGTTTTGTATACCTTCGTCAGCTCCACCTCCCTCGTCATTTGGAAATCGTTGTCCACCCAGAAACCCCTTCAATTTATTGAAAAGATGATAATCCGATGGTGCCAGGGGGAGTAGGGTGAGTGACAATATCCCACCCAAATGAAACAAGCAGGTCCTGCGTGAGACGGGCACTTTGAAGTGTTGTCATGAAGGAGCGACACACCACGAGTCAGTATTCCTCAAATTGTCCTTAATTTTTTGTTTTTTTCAACTTGAGTGTCTCACAGTATGCAGCTTCATTTATAGTGGTTCCTTTAGGTGTAAAATCGACCAATAATATCCCTTTACGGTTCCAAAAGGCAGATACCTACCATGATCTTCCTCTCTGAAAATTGGACTTTGAATTTTTTGGTTGATGGTGAATGGGTACGGCGCCACTGTACAGACTGCCTTTTTGACTCATGAGTAGGTATAGTGACACACCCACTTTTCGTCACCAGTTACAATCGCGTCAAGAAAAGTTTCACCCTCGCTTTCATACCACGCGTTCAAGAAATTCGCGTGCCGCCAAAACTATTGGAGGACGAACTGTTTGACCGTTAGAAACCTCTCTACCCACCAGTGGTGACAACTCTGAAAAACAAAATTCCCTTTGTCCTACACAGCCCGTGTAACCTTACTTTCTGGACGTCCTTACAACAGATATAGTTATTCGAACATTTTTAATGTTATTATATCTGTTGTGAGGAAACCGAGTAAAAAATGTACCAAAAACTACGACGGAACCCGTTATTGGTATCAAGTTCAGGTAATGAAAATTGTCAATTGAGATATAGATGCGTCTATTTCGAGTAAAGAACGTTACCAAGAAAACAAATAGTATTGTGGTAGGAAAAGTTAACATAGCCAATGACAGAACTAACAAAACATTTATTTAGAGAGCGCTGTGTCAGCTGTCATTTTTATTCACTAGGCGAATAATTCAAATTTTTCAAAGGAATAACTCTACCAACTTTGTGGTGAAGCAAACGTAATTCAGCTGACCACAAAATGACGTCTTCAGCTCCGGCAAGGTTGAATGTTGTGTTGTTCATGCTGACGTTGCCCAATGTATTAGAAGCTATGTGGTCCTGCTCTGGGAGTACAAAGGGCCTGACTGTACCATTGAAAAATTTGCTTTCTACGATAAAGTTGGGTCTTGTTGATGATTTCACTTCCATGAGCCATTCATCTGGCAACCTGATAAACAGAAATATAAGTTAGTGAAGGTCGACTGCATGATTGGTTTAGAAAGGCTTTTCTCTATTAAATAGAGAAAAGCCTTTCAAAATTTTGTTGTTCATTCTATACTGCTTTTTGATCCAATAATGGTTGGTTTGTTTGTTTTCTATTATTTCTAATTCATTTCTAGAATTAGTTTTCTTTTTCCAATCAAGTCGGTAAAGATGAGTTCTAAGGATAAGGATCCCTTCCACTTTCCCAAGTCGCTGGTTGGTGGAAGGGTGGGACTCCCTCACATTCTCCTACATGCCCATACTCCTTATAGTTCTTTGATACTACCATGTTAATATACGATTACATCTAATTGGAAAGGAATTACCAACCCCTCGATGTTCTTCTCCACATGCTGAGGCAGGAGGTTGATCGTTATCTGTCGAACGGGGTTGCTGATATACCAGTCGACATCTTTGTTTTCATTGTCAGTATGGGATAACTGGGCATTGAAATCACAGGCCAAAGAATAGAGATCTTGATTTCGAACGTTCAAAGCTTCCTGCGTGTTGCACACGAGCTCCAGCAAGCAAAATGACCGTGCTAGCCATTTGAGTGAGGCATCAACCGTTTTGCGCCAAGCAGGAATAGGAAGTCTGGCGAATCTGAAAGTCGAAATATTTTGAAGTTTAGTTTTTCGAAATGCAGAACAATTTGGTGATGGAAAAACGACACTTGAGAAACAATTAAAAGACAAATATGCACCGTTTCATATGTATGACACAAGTTTCAAAGCCTTTGAATTAACATTGTACAATTCTACTCACTTGGGTAGCGTTGTGATATTGAAAGTAAGTTGATTCTTGGAGAGAATCAATGAAATTTCTTTATACAACTTCAAAACACCAAATTCGACTAGATGTTTCAACGGGGAGACAAGGTCAGTTACTTGACTGAGGGATGTGGCAGATATAATCTGAAATAGAGATATTATTAAGTATCAAATAATTTGTAGAGAAACTCCATAAGGCAGCATGCCACAATCAATGAGGTCTGCGCATGATTTTTGTTTAGAATTTTTATTGGTGGAGAATCGCTTCAAAAACGTGAAAATGGGAACCATTCATCAAAATTAGTCTACCCTTATTTTTTATCGATAGAGAAACATAACCATGCTCATAAAAAGCGCGCAATGACGTCAGAACCGCTGAAGCATCTGATTGGTCGAGGTGCAATGAAATCAATGCTACCACTGCCATTTTTTGTCCAAGTTTTAAATCAATTAGATTTCAATTGTGATTATCGATCTCTGTGGAGTTTTTTTGACACGGAAATTAGTGTTTACGTGCAATAGCAACTCAAATAACATAACGAATCGGGTTTATTTTTCAATTTTCATTTGACATACGCACACAAACAGGTCATCTGATAACTGAACTAACCTGATACAGATGAGTTCCTAAATGTTTGCTTCTGATTTCCTCTTGCAACATTTCCAAACATCTTTTCAACTCTTGAGGATTAGAGCACTCTGCGCATTAAGAAAAATCTTGTTTGAATTTATTAGTAGAGTCAAATCATCAAATTTAGAGCAGCTATACAAAAGCTTGAAACTACATACGTAGGAATAAAAACCAAAGCTTTCCCAAAACATCTAGATCACAATAGGTTGGTGATGACACCTCAGAGATGAAGTCAATCAAAAACTTGGCCTCTGACGGATTTTTTGATTGGCGGATAGGCTCCTGGAGAATGTCAGAAAGTCTACTTGACGGAGACACTCCGTTGTTAGGAAGCTGGGACTGGAAATTGAATAAAAATAATTAGGCAAAGCTCAAAGTATTTTGATAGTCAAGTTCTAAGTCAGTCTCTAATTCCGAGGAGTACCTATTTGACCAATACAACTGAAACTTACCAAGATACGTTCATTGATAGGGAGATCATTGGAAGTACCAGATCCATCATTTTCAAAAGACTTCAGCAAGTTATTGATCAGTAATAGTTGTTCCCAGATGAACCTTAAGGCCCCTTCGCCGCTGCCTGTTCGGCATTCAGCAGTCTAAAAGCAGTACATAGCATAGGATATTAGTAGGTGACTATCGATTCAGTCGATGTGTAGTCCGGTTACAAATATGGCCTTGGCAAGGGAAGCCCTTCTTCTTTCGTTTTGAGACTTGCGGCTAAGCATGGAACATGTTTTAGCCATGTTTAGCACCAAAATTAGCTGTAGGAGCCACTCAGCTGATCCGGGGCCTGGGCAGCGTGCAGTTAAAATCTTAAGGAGGCTACATAACAAATTACAGCTTCATAGTGTGAATAGCATAGACATTAGCTTAAGGAGCCACCCAGCTGATCCCGGATCACAAAACCCAAAAAATCGCTAAAAAATCTATAACTACCTGGGAGGATCCTCAAAGTCCACAACTTTTGGATAACTTTGTGAATGAGTCAGACTCTCTTATACCTAGATTGGCCAAAGTCAACACTGTGCGTTGCCCTGTGGATTGACAAGGCCTTTGCCGAAGTTCGCAGGCAGGTGGGTAAAGGTCACAATTATTGCAAGAATGAGAAAGTTTGTGCGAATAGTAACAGAACTCACCATGGAAATACTCAGTGACATGGAAGCAGTTGGTGGATGAAAAACTAGTTCTGTCCAGGATAAGGTCAGAAAGGAACTGTAATCACCTGGAGTATTTTTGGAAATCTTCCGTCTACTGATGATTTTACTGGTCTGCAAAAACATAAGAGGAATTCATGCTTTACCTCAACATCAAATATTGCATTAGAACACTCCTCGTGTACAATCTGTTAAAGTAATGTATTATATCTACCCTCACAATCCTCCTTCTCAACCATCCAATGACTTCAACCGGTTGGTGAGTTCCAGGTACTTACATTCCTCTTGATGGCTGCCAGTCAAATCAAAGAAAGGTGAAGATTGTGTATTCAATCAGAACGCTATCAAACATACCAAATGACAAGACACACTACTTACAGGATATTTGTCCTTGGAGTGTTTCGCATGGCTGGAATTGTCGGCAACGAACTTTTTGGGATCTGGTTCTATTTGTCTGGAACCGGTATCAATAGCCCAACCTTCAATGACGTAGCCATCACGTTTCACCGAACACATAAGTCTAATTACTCCACTCTCCTTGAATTCGCTCCCATCACACACGACCCACAGCGGTAAACAATTATCGGGCATCATCATGTTATAAAAACTGCAAACAGTTCTGAAATAGATTTAAAACAAAATCGATATAGATTGATTCGTGGAGCACACGTATTACTCAAGGTGTGAGTATAGAATGAAATCAGTTCAAATCCAAACCTGACTTTGATCATGTCCAAACCGGGAGGCATTGGAGTGACTTTCACGTCATTCATGTAAATAGCAGATGTGTCGTTCATGATAGAAACATCATTGAATGGGTGTTCTAAAGGATTACCCGTAACATCTAGGGACTCCCCTGAAAGAATATACATTTGGTTTGTAGCTTTTTAAAATTGGATTCGTCCTTTTGCAAAATGGATTCGTCTTTCATAAAGAGGGACCAAATCTTGAAGCAACCATACTATAAATGATACGCAGATACATTTTCTCGAAGAATAATAATTTATTGCATTGGTTTGCATAGTTAATAAAGATGTACTAGAAGAAAGTTTACAAGGAATTGTTACAAGAAATTCATACAAATTACAAGGATTTTAGAGGGTTTTTTTCTCAATGCAGAGCCTGCCCTGACGCTGCTCTAGACATGAGGAAAAGCATATGCATTACAAATTTGGTACAGTCATTGGGGGTGATCGCGGATACACCCTCTATTATTGTTTCACTCGAAGGACGTTCTCCCGGACTTCCAAGAGTCCCTGTATGAATTCCTTGCAAACTTTCTGTAAATGTCTTGAATCAATTCCTTGTAAACATTGTAAGAAAATGTATCTTCATATCATTTAGTCGGGTTGCCTTCAAGATGAAGGACGAATTCATTCTGTAAAAGGACGAATTCATTCTGTAAGAGAACAAATTCATTTTGAAAAAGGACGAATTCATTTTGTAAAAGGACGAATTCAATTTGAAAAAGCTATACTTAACTAGAAATTATACAACAATAAGGAGAACAGCTTCTTTCTTGCAGAGCCCCATTAACGATTAAGTTTCATACTTTTCATTCAATATGTTGTTCACAAGCGACTTGCAATATTGCAGTATTCAAAAATACACAAATCACTTCCTCCCATCATTTCCACATTCGAATTCTCAGTAAACAGTTTGTCTCGGAAAACAATATATTTTGTACTTGATATAAAAATGTAGCAATCAAAATAGTACCGTCATTTCCATTTGTTTCATAGAAGGTGATATTGTCAAAAGTCATATCGCCACCCATGGTCTGAAAAAAAAGTTTGTTAATAAAATACGAATTGCATGAATAACAATCAAGGTTAACGTAATTTGTCAACTTTTTGAGAAATGTGTTTAACGGTGTTATATAAAGTTACCCGTTTGTGGGCAATGATTATATCTGAGTTGTAGTTCTGAAAGAAGCACGAAACGTAGGAAGGAGGCTTGCACACAGCTATGACGACATCTTCTGATCCGTAATGTTCGGAAATTTTCTTGAACAACGCGCCCACCTCATCACGGGAGACATGAGGGACGGAATGAGGCATCTTGAAAGAGGAATCAACAGTGTGAGCTCTGGAAAAAAAGAACAGTGTCATGACAAGCGGCCGTTGCAATGTAAAGCTGTATGAAAGAACCTCAGTAAAGGCGAGAGATAAAGGACAGCTATGGAGGATTTATAAAGCTACCAACTATTCCAGGAGCTTTCTTCATGTCATTCCTGCATATGTTATTCCAAAATCATAGTAAGGGCCCAAAACCTGATGCAATGGAGGAGTCTTTCAGAGGATTAGGGCATGTCTTTATTATATAAGTGGGATAGGGCATTTCCCTTTGACTGGCCTATACCTGCAACTGATCCTTTCCTCCTTAGCAAATCAAGAAGGCACTTGGCACGCTCCCAGCACATTTCACTTAGTTCTTACCCAATCAGGAGGAACCCTCCACCCTCATTCTGTGTTGTACTGGTGATGGTGTAACATCCAAAACCAGTTCATAGTGTAGTATTTATTTTCGTGGAAAGAGACTTTTTCGTTGTTGAAACTTGTCTTTGATTCCTGAAGATGGTTTTCCACTGTTACAGCAAGAATGTAAAATACACAAGTCACTTATGTCTGACCTCAGAGAGAGGAAGGAAAGCGGGGAATGTTGCCGACACCGAAAGAGAGCATCAACTGTTGTCGACGACACTTGTTTACCTTCTTCGACATTTACCGATTCTCGGCGGAAAACAAAAATTCTGTTGCCGAAGAAAAAAGAGCTTCTTTAAAAATGTGTCCGACTTTTGTCGTGACTTTGTCCCTTTTTTTCCTGTCACCCTAAAATTTGACCCAATTTCTATTTTCAAAAGTAGCTATTCTTCGAAATTATTTACCTGAGTATTTTATTTTTTCCAAATGAATATCAACATTATGGCCAAATTTGGGGTTTTGCCGTTGATCGACTTATATAAATACTTTTAAATTAAAGTAAGAATCGAGGAATGGATTCCGAGTGCTTTAAAACGGATCAGCATCGACAAATTTAGTAAATCCCTGATCAACAAATGTTGAACTCGTTGCACTACCTTTTTTTTAGATACAGTATTTGCTGAAACAATCCAGGAAAATATTGATAGAATGTGTCATTTCTTGGTTTGGCAACACCGTAACTGATATGGAATGAATCAACAGGAGTATCTTGTAGAATTCTTGTACACGGGTAACGTGATCGAATTTTAGGAATTTGTGAAGTTTGAAGATTGGCTTTTGTGTTACTTTCCACTATTAAGAAAGCGTTGTCTAAACTTCATAATCGAATCGAATATTCTTTTAAGTAAGTAAACACTTCTGTTGCGACAGGTAGAACTACAGGGTAGTTTGATCTCGTATAAGTGACGGGCTTTACTGGATAAGTTAGAGGTGGTTATCTGGTTTCCAATCTACCTACTTAAGACTTATAACATCCAAGTACCAAGCTTGAGTTTTGTGGTAAATCTGCCAGTTCTAACAAATTTGCCTTCCATTCCCTCGCATATTTAGATGGATTATTCATTTCCGCTTCTAAGTGGTAGTTAGTACATGAACTTAGTACTTACTTGAACTAATTATGGATTTTACTTATAACATCCAAGTACACAGACAAGGCCGTCTCCAGAAAATTCAAAAGATTAACTAAATCTCCTTATATAATATGTATCATATTATGATACATGAGGTAAGTATCATCGACTTAGCTGCAACTAAGTTTACTTGTACCTTGTTTCCTTATAAACACGAGTTGTCAACTGGTGTTGGGTACCGATTGTTACTCATAGGAGATTCCTCCTGACTATCAGGGGTCCTGACATGATGAATCTAGTACAGTTCACAAGTCGTTAAAGCTGAGTTCGGGTATTATCATTTCTCTATAAACCGCCATGAACACATTTTTTTCCGAATCCTTTACTCAAAACATCAAATACTTACAGTTAAAAGTCTGTACGTCCTTATCGCTCAGCTACATGCCGAGCAACAACTGAAGTAATGGGACATCGATATTTTAATATCGACATTCAAATTCCGATATGTTCGGGATATCGGGATATTTGTTCCGATAGTATCGATTCAACAAAAACGAGATCTCCAATCAGGGTGAAAAAAGAACACAAAAATTACACAAACAACGAGGAAAATGCAGGTTGCAAGACCATAACATTAAAACTAATAACAAAATTTTAATAAACCTTCCCAGCGATAAACTTCTGACTCTATTCCAATTTCAATATCGATGATTTATGCCGATATAATACTGGCAATATCGATATTACGATATCAATATCGATATTTTCTTTCGATGTCCCATCCCTACTGTGAAGGCGGGACCGCGGGAATCGTTTGGCGGGTGTTGGTTGATATACATAATTTACAACGGCTTGTACAGCAAACAGTGGTTACTTGAATTTCTGCATGTAGAAGATTTGTCATGGAAAAAAAGGAAATTCTCTCCTTCCAATAAGTTGCTTCAACGTTTCTTTGTTGCAAGTTTCTCATTTGTTGACATGGTGGAATTCTCATTATAAATAAAATTTGATCCCTTTCAAAGAAAAAGCTTTACCTCCCTAGCGAGTTTTTCACCAAAGTTTTCCCGCGCTGTTTCCCGCCTTTAATGCCTATCAACACTGACCTTGTGCATTCAGCTTTGTCTTTCGGTGGCAGTCAGGTTCTCACCCCTCGCGATTTCGCCGCTTCTTACTATTGAGTACCAATTGATTTTGGGTTTCTAACTTCTCACGCTCGTGTTTCAACCGTCTTTTCACACTAAACCTACTCAAGATGTTTGAAGCGAGGCTCGTTCAAAGCTCCATCCTCAAAAAGGTGTTGGACGCCATCAAAGACTTGCTGAATGAAGCCACTTTTGACTGCTCGGATTCCGGGATGCAGCTCCAGGCAATGGACAATTCTCACGTCAGTTTGGTTTCGTTGAATCTGAGGAGCGATGGATTCGACAAATATCGCTGCGACAGGAATTTGTCAATGGGCATCAACCTCGGAAGGTAAGCTCTCATCATACTCCACCATCCCTCCATTTCCCGCGTTTCGACCTCATTTTTATTCACTGAATAGTTTCGACTGTTGGCTTGTGACATTCTTCCAACGCAGTCAACATTTCGTACTTATTTGCTGTTTAGTTTAGTTGCGTGTTCTTACAACATCAAGTAGTTTCCCCGACATACGTCTGTCGACCGACGTTCAGTCTCTCAGGAACCTCACACTCCATACAGATACCCCTTAGTGTTCCTATTCGAAGTCTTTGTGCTATTCGTTAATTAAACCAATTCGATATCAACTGAGGACCCGCCCTTGCTGTGTAGTTAACTGTAGAAACATGCAAGCCCAAGCCTTCAATGACACGAGAGGAGCCGTTCCAGCAATGAACAATTTCTCAACTTACTACCTGAATGTAGCACAAAATGATTTAATTAAACTTTTTCCGTCTTTCCAGCATGTTCAAGATCATGAAATGCGCCGCCAATGACGATATTCTTACTATCAAGGCCCAGGATAATGCGGATACGGTTATGTTCATGTTTGAATCCCCCAACCAAGAGAAAGTATCAGATTATGAGATGAAGCTAATGGACATCGACCAAGAGCACCTTGGAATTCCAGTATGTTACCATCTTGGTCCTCCCAACCCTCCCCAATATGTCACTTTATTATGACACTGATTTTATATTGGACAAATATTGAGTATGATATTTTTACTGTTTAGGAAACTGACTATTCCAGCATCATCAAAATGCCTTCTCACGAGTTCTCGAGAATCTGCAAGGATTTAAGCCAGTTCGGCGAGTCTATGGTTATCTCTTGCACAAAGGAGGGTGTTAAGTTTTCTGCTGCTGGCGACGTAGGTTCAGGTACTTCAACAGATTTGATTACTACTTCATACTGCTTAGTTATACTTTAAATATGACGATTATGTTAGGGTGGATTTGGAGTGAAACTAAAACCAGGGGGCGATCATTCTGGGTGAAGTGTTGACAGTGAGATAAGAAGAAAAATTGAAAAGGAAAAATACTGAAAAATACTGAAGTACATTCAATGTATCGAAGTGGTGACTGCAATGCGCTCACCAACAGAATAAACCGAAATGTGACGAAGTGTGGTACGTTTTCGTTGGATATAGAGACGATTTGAGGGGGTTTCATGTATGTTAGGACTCGAGCTATTGTTTACTGCCATAGTGCAGACATGTGTGATTCTGATGGCTTTGGATGTTTCAACTCAAGTTTATGAAGGATTTCATGTGAAACAATGTCGAAGACTGTATCACGCCATTGAAAAGAGTTTACACGATGAATAGGACTCGTAGGATTTAGCGTACCACTCTCCAAATACGGTCGATATTGCGAGCCGGAAACGGGCTTTTTCACATTTTCAGACTTCGTAGAGCTCTTGGTCCCAGAATGTACAGGTTAATATTGACGTGTCTCTTTTCATATTAAGGGAATATTCAGCTTAACAGCTATAGGGCGAAGGGAAGTGGCTATAGGCGGCCAACATTGTTTTATGGCAGTGTGGTCCAGACAACATACCGATCATCGTTAATTACTCACCGTTTAATCACGTCATCAACTTCTGTGTTCCTGAGGGAACTGAGTTGTGGGGCATAAATCAAAAGATAGTATTAGGCACGTTGTTCAGCAGAGGAATTACCTCGCATATCTTGTGATATCTTATTTCGGTCTCAAACTGGAGCACTTTGAAGATGAAGAAACGTGGTTTTTACTTGAGATGTACTTCGCGGTTCATCTGCTCTAATCTGAGAACGGAATGAGATAATGCAATTCTGACTTCACCATCGTATTCAGCGTTGAACAATCTACTAACTGCGGTGTTATTCTGCAAAAAAATGGAGACTAAATGTGTTATAAAACCATTAAAATGGAGACATTTTCCATAACACCAGTTATTTCTTCGATAATTCGTTCTTATAACCATTCTGCATGACTAGATTTTTATATTGAGACCTTAATGAATTCATTTTTCTCGATTACAGCCAACATCAAGCTTGCTCAAACGTCCAACGTTGATAAGGAAGAAGAAGCAGTCATTATAGAGATGCAGGAACCCGTCACTCTCACCTTTGCTTGTCGTTACCTGAACTCATTCACCAAAGCCTCTCCATTGTCGGCTCAAGTCATCCTGTCAATGTCAGCCGACGTCCCGCTTGTGGTGGAGTACAAAATCGGGGAAATCGGTCAAATCCGATACTACCTCGCTCCCAAGATCGAAGATGAAGATTCGTAAAGTTCGAATGATTCATACGTACTTTCCTTTACGTGAATACTGTTAGCTGTAAATAATTGTCTTAAGTTTTTACTTGATTATATGTTTCTCAACATCTTTCTTGTATTTTCTAATTCCCTCACCAAGCGAGTATTAAATAAATTTTATAGGAAATGTTTTCTCGTTGACATCAAACCGGGGTTGCTTGCGATATTTATGGAATGTCGTACTCACTACTACCCTTAACTTATTGCTATTTACTTATTAAAACTTCACAATTTTAGATCAAGATGACGAAATTCAAATCTTAACAAGAAGGGCTTCTTCAGATTTCTCACCCAAATAAAAAGCTCCCCGTTTTAGCGAATTTTCGAAGAAAAGGCTCCTATTGTTCTCGGTCGAGAATTGTTAAAACTCGAATTTCCGAAACATTTAGATACCAAAACCAATTTATATATTTGAAATTCCATTCGATACCTCGATAGAATTGAGATAAAAAGTTTGTCTTAGCAATCGAAAGGCTATGTGCGTAATTGGGCCACTCGTAAGGGGGGAAAAATCACCCATAAATTCCAAAAATGATTCTGTCTGACAAGTGACATCTAGTTTTATTGGTTTTTTCAATATCTCATCTAAGTTGCGATATCTCGTTCACAAACTAGAGCACTTTGAAAATGAAGAAACGTTGTTCAGATGTTGAGATGTTCTTCACGGTTCATCTGATATCAGAATGAGATATCGCAATTCTGACTTCACCATCGTGTTCAGTGTAGAAAAATCTATAAACTGAGGTGTTATTCGGCGAAACTAGTAAAATTGAGACATTTTATATAAATCCAGTTATTGCCATGACTTAGCATGACTGGATATTTGTAATAAGAATGAATACCACAGAGGAGGTACCGTTTCAATAGTATCAATGTTTAAAGGAGTAAAGACTAGACCACGAACATTTCTTTTGAGTTTAATAAATAAAATTAAATAGTTCAACACACTCATAAAACGGTGCTACATAATTAGAGGTAACGAAGTCGATAAAGCCTTACATCACTCTAAGGGGTCTAGGAACACTTCATAAATAGATAGTACAACCGGTATTCACTCAGATATAAAGGACTGCAGTAGAGTTGTGCGCTAGACTTAGCGCGGCATTAAATTATATTATTATCGACTTAGTGTGGTGTTTTCTTCGTAAAGACATGTAATTAAGTACATAATTTATAAATATAATAACGACTTCATTCAAGGTTGATCAGCTTGAAGTTATGTTTTATACAGGTGATAGGGCGAGTTTCTCTTCTAAATTTTATTTGACAGTTCGGTAGGTCATATTACGGGTATCCCAAACTGAGGTGATCGTAGTAGATATACCCGTATTGCAAAAATGTACGAGCGTCCCCAATGAGTTGAGACGAGGACCAGCAACGTCGTTACAAGGATGAAAATGGAGACTTGGACGAACCACTCTGGGACACTCGTTGTACTTGAATCGAATTTAATACGTGGTATAAGTACTGGATAGTTTAGTACCTACCAACTTGGTTCCATCTAACTCAGCTTAACAATAACTCAAGGACTTATTGAGTAGATTAGACAGTACATAGGTTGGTGAAGTAGCACGTAACTCGTAGGTTTGATAAATCAAAGATGAAGAGGTAGGTAGTATACCTACTATTGTAGACGAATGAATTGAGATCTATACAAGTGTTACTACTTAGAGTTATGGTAGACTGAAACGATTATCTCTTCTTGTCCCACTGCTTCCAGTAGTCTTCTGATTGCATTTCGGAGAGTCTCGACACTGTCCGGTCGAACGCAAATATCTCCTCCTCTCCAGTAAATATGTTCGAACTTGCATTTTCCTACAAAAGGACCAACATTTAAACAGGAATTGTGTGGAATGAAATAGCAAAATTCATGTTATCGATTATGGCATCGCCAAGTACCATAGATTGTACAGGAAGGAAAAATACCAAAAACTGCAATTTAAATCAAGCTGAACTCTGTCAGAAATGCAATAACAATTTATGTGAGTTACAGCTTCAAAGAGTGAATAGCATAGAAATTAGACTTGGAAGCCCCTCAGCTGATCTGGGGCCTGTTCTACTTGAAGTGTAAGTTCTAAGAAGGCTACATACCAAATTTCAAGTCTCTACTCTACATCCCTATGGGAACTGCGCAAAAAAACGTCACTTTTTTTTGTGAGACGCAAATTAAATTTTGTACTGTCTGCAAACGTTTCTTATGACTTTTAGCCCTTTCCTAGTTACGAAATAGTTTACTCGGGCGGCGTCTTGAAGGAAAGGACCGTTCTCGTCGAAATAGGACGTTTTGGAGATTCTATCATAGCCTATAACCATCCCTGGAACTTGCTCATCACAATGGAGCAATCCCTATCAAAATCGGTTCAGCAGTTTGGTCGTCTATAGAGGACAGCCATGCATACATTCTATTTTATAGATAGTATAGACTATAGGTGACATAGACTAAAACCGTTGAATGGTTCATATGTAGGATGTGTTCATGTTTTTCATGACGGTCAGCTCGAAAATGTCATATAATGAATCAAAAAGTATTCATTGTGTTTCATATCCTGTGTAGGGATATTGGTTATCATATTTTCAATCTCACGTTTGTCTGTTTGGAGGGTTGTAGGAGGCGGTAAGAAAAGAAGAAGTTTTTCTGAGCTTTCGGCTTTAATAAGCCATCTTCAGGGGTAGGTAGGTATTGTTTCCTCAACTCGGTCTCTTTCGTTCAGAATAAACTACATGTCAGGTTATTGTGTTTCAGAAGAAACATAATAACCTGACTACATGTGTTTCAGAAGAAACATAATAACCTGACTACATGTCAGGTTATTATGTTTCAGAAGAAACATAATAACCTGACATGTAGTTTATTCTGAACGAAAGAGACCGAGTTGAGGAAACAATACCTACCTACCCCTGAAGATGGCTTATTAAAGCCGAAAGCTCAGAAAAACTTCTTCTTTTCTTACCGCCTCCTACAACCCTCCAAACAGACAAAGGTTTTTCAACCAAAGGAGAAAATGAACAATACAGAAAATCTCACGTTGGTAATATTGCGAACAGACCTTGAAATATTCAGGACATGGCCAGGTGTAGACCTAAGGCAGATTGAGCATCTGCCAAGGTGGTGCAGGATGACTCTTGATGCCAACAACCTGGGTCTGAGAGAACGAGGTTGATTTTCCCACCCTGGTGTACCTATTTTCCTTCAGTTCTCCTCCAGAGTTCTGCTTCGATCGAATTGGGAGATTCCAATGAAGCTCCTGGGGCTACTTACTCTATTCGTACAGGGGTCAGTGCTACTCAATCAATCAGCTTACTGGTTGCTGACGACACATGATCTGTAGTCATCCCTTCATCGTCGATTGCCCATTCTACTGAGTGAGAACTAACCCGTTTAACTTATATAGAGCGTCTATCACGCGCATTTTGTTTCATACTTTCAATAAGTTCTATTTTCAGGGAATTTTCAAAAATGAAACCCTAAGACATAGCTCACATTGTGAGCTTCAAAACCTTTAGAACATGCTTTTTTAAACAAGTTTTCGCATCAAACATATTTTGTGATATTCTGAATCCATTTTAAACGTATGTATTACAGGGGAAAAAAAGGGTCAAATGCGACTTTTTGAGTGTGAAAAATACGACTTTTTCCACTCTCTAATACTAAAATTAACTTCATTGAGCGGCTTTTTATTACAATAAGCTAAGGATTGCATTCATTGGATAACTTACCGATCCAGCAGTGATATTCAAGTCGTCCATTAAAACTCTATGGTCATCATCTCCCGCATGGCCATCAGCTTGAAAAAGTTCCTTAGTTGAGGTTTCAGCCGATATGACTACTCTTGCCTGAAAGTTGAAGAATGAGCAGCAAACTCAAGTTCAAGTAGTATAATCTTGACAAGAAGGTGTGCACACGTTTTTTTCCAAAATAATATGCTTCAAAAAGGGCACATGCGCAAAAAAAGGCAGGTTATAAATTCGTGGGTAAATGAGGATTGATGACGATGCAATTATTCGGCAAGGTGATTGCCTGACGCGTTTAGGAGTACCAACGTACTGAAACTTTTTACTGAAACTCTGCGCTCCAAGCGGCCTTTTTCAGGCTGTTTTGCAGCTGTGCCGCGTAATCTAACACGTAAAGAACAAAATGTTTCTTCTTTCTTGTGAATTTTCACTTTAAACAGAATGAGTTTTGACCTGACAATTGGTCCTTAACGGTTTTTAAGGGAGCTAAAAACGAATTTGGGGTCAAAAAATGCGAATTTCCGACCCATGCGCACACTCTATTATTGTTATTACAATTTTTATTTTAGCGAAATGTTCACAAGTAGTGAGAGAAAACAAAATTTATAATTAAAAGTAACTTACTCGGTTATCGTACAAGGTATCAATGAGAGTGATGAATCTTCTGGTTTCAGAACGAAGCTTCAAACTTAATATGGGGACATCTCGTATCATGATTGTATGGAAGGCTTGAGAGAGTTGCAGGTAATCGCTGGCACCTAGGGGCTAGAAAATTATGTCAAGGATTTGAAATTGGAATCTCAATATGGAAATAGTTACACATACGAGTTGCTCAGGATATTTCCAGCTGCTCAGGTGACTATGAAGGTAATACAATGTTATCATTCTGATGCTAAAGATTTATCAAGAACTGAGGCACTAAACGTTGTGCCTCACTCGCTAAGTAATAATGCAATAAACAGGTGATTCTTACCCTGGCACAAAGTTCCTCAAAGGTCGTATCGATGACTTGACCACAAGTTTTTTTAAAAGTCACATTTCGTCCTCTTATGGTCAAAGTTCTGGGACGAATAATGTCGTTCTCCATCGAGCACAACATTTTAAAAATTTTGTCCATCTCCCGATCGGCCTCCGTTTCGGATTTCCTACGGAGACAAATTCATTTTACTCAGTTCAATGGAGTGCACAGAAAAATAAAAGGTAATTGGGTACGATTTCAAATTAAGCAGAAATCAGGCTGGAGATGCACTTGCATTGTTTGATAACCCTCTGGAACAGAGAAAACACTAGGAATATAATATATTGCTATATTCATATTATAAATATATCCCTAGTGTTTTCTCTGTTCCAGAGGGTTCATGATAGGTTCAGCAATGCTATTGGCCAGCCTCTTTGGTTTGGTTGCTTTTTGCCTCTTTGGTTGCTCAGCCAAAAAATTCTAGCTTGTTTTTTGCCTTTTCTCAAACGATGAACAATACAAAACTGATAATTGATAACTGATTTTGATCACATGAAATTATGACGCAAGCAAGCAAAACACATGGAGAGTGGGAAACGACTCAGGAAAACATGTTAACGAAGGAAAAGGTTATGATGAACGTCTCTGATGAAAAGATTCTGGCACGAGCTTTGCCCTTACCGGATTCCATGTAATGTAATGGGGTATGCACATGAGAAATTAAAAAACCGATTCTTAAAGTTAATCGACTTGCTATTGACGTCAATCACCGTCGGCCATCTCGCAAGTTTCAGGAAAGGTGGCTACTGTAGCTGACCGTTTTTGTGTCGGTGCGGTGATTGATTTACCGACCAATCAGATGCTTCAGCGGTTCTTTATGATCATAACTATGTTTATCTATCCATAAAAAATGAAGTTAAACTAATTTTGACAAATGGTTCCCACTTTCACGTTTTAAAGCGACTCTATCAATAAAAATCCTGTAACATAAATCATGCGCAGACCCCATTGTTCAGTTTCAATTGGGTGCCTAACAATTTTTTTTTTTTGTCGTTTCGTTAAAAGTTTTTAATGATGTTTGATGATGACGATTAAGTTGATGTGTACCATTTACGTTGGATAAATACATTGAAAATGACGATTACTCACACAAAATAAATACGGTCTTTCCCCTCGGAAGATCTAGTCCTATAATCGATCCCAGAATCCAAAGGAACAACTTCACAATGATCTTTGAGTACTTTTATGAACGGCACAAAGTTTGAACGTTGAAGGCCATTTTTATAAAGATCATCAGGGTGTCGATTGCTCGTAGCTACGACGACAACGCCGCAGGAGAAAAGTTCGGTGAAGAGCCGTTTGAGGATCATTGCATCCGCTACGTCCGTGACTTGAAACTCGTCGAAACATATCAACCACGATTGGTTGCTGATGTCCTCAGCTATGGGTCGAATAACGTCAAACGGTTGGGGTTTCGAGGTCTGGTTCCGAGTAATGGTTTTCTTCAATTCGTGTATTCTTGTGTGAACATCAAGCATGAAGGAATGGAAATGAACTCGTCGTTTTCGTGGCATCTGAAAAAATAAAATATATAAATAAAAAAACAACACCACTCAGGTTATGGTAGAATACGAAGACTTCTCTACTATAGTAAACGCACTACTTAGTGATAAATTTTCGGATTAATATTCCTGAGGTGATAGGCAGCAATAGTAGAGTATCAGATTTAAGAGCGAAAACCAAGTGGACGCCTATCAGCTTTATGAATCAATAAAAATGCACTGTAGGACCAAGTACTCGAGTCTCTAGGCCTACACAGTAATCTTGAATTGTGGTAAATAAAGGTGAACGTAGTATCTCTATACATTCGCAAATATGTGGACATGTTGAAATACCTAATTGATATCCGTGCTTTGCTGGATTCCATGAATGAATATTCCATGCCATCGAACAATAAGGGCCATAACCAGTTTGGAGCTCTGTATTAACTTTCCGTAATGTTCTCCCAATAGATAAGATATAGAAGGACAAGAATCATGATTACTTTGCAGCAAGCGTAGAACAGGTCCATCAACATTGTCTTCCCTCCACCGACGGCTCCAAACAGGTAAATTCCTTTGGGTGATTCCGTGACATTGCGCCTCCCAAATATCTTCGAAAGTAAAGTTATCTTGGAGGGTTCGTAATTCTGCAAATTCGTATGCACTTTCTCCAATTCGTCAACCACTCTCTTTTGGTGTTTGTCTTCGTTCAGTTCTCCAGATTTGATTTGAGATTTCAGTAACTCCGCAGGGCTCAAGGCCTCGTCATTGTGGAAATGAGTGGTAGCTTCATGCAGATTCTGAGAGGTGGAACGGGCGTTTCCAAACATGGGATCCCAACATCGTAAAAGGCTGACAGCTGGGCTGTCCACGATCTTCAAGTGAGTTTTATGGAGGTTGTTGCAAACTAGAGCGAGCCTTATCATATTTGAACGATTTAAATACTGATAAAAAAATTAAATACTCAAGTACTCATCGGAGGTAATCACAGCACTGCAACTTTCAAGTAACAGAAAAGTGGTAAATTTGTCTCACCATGTGGAACAGCGGGGGTCAAAGGAGGAGTTCGAAGAATTTTGTAATAATTCTCTTGTCGTGTAGAGTCATTCTGCCTTCCCTTCCTACCCATGGGCAATTTTTAGTCGGTGAGGTCGAACTCGAATGACAAGATAGGAGAAGGTTGCGGACAAGGTTGACAGTCAGCTGTAGTTTGCAGTTACCTTGGCGCTATTCTTTCGACATTGAAAATCTCCAACTAGACTACACTTTCCGTCTACGTTTCATACCCTGCTTTTGGAACTCACAAAACTCGGACATAACCACAGTATGAATATACAGTTGAGGCGTACGAGTATAATTTAACAAAATAACCGTATAAAACTGAAGATTTAATCCTTCATAAAACTAACTTTAAGATAACCTTCATGAAAACAGAGACAAAATGAACCATGATGAAACCTCTTCTTCTTCTCTTCTCTTGTCCTGACGCTGTAGCACCATGGCGGACATATAGTTTGTTCGTCTTAGTGAGAGTTGTGTTGTTAGGTAGTGTTTTGGTTTGTATTGTTTTTATTTGTAAAATTGTTTGTATTGGTTTGTATTAGTATTGGTATTAGAAGTATTGGTATTAGTATTGGTATTAGTATTGGTTTTTATTTGTAAAAAGGTTTGTATTGGTTTGTATTAGAAGATGATTTGTAGTTGTAGTAGTATTTCAGCTATCTGTCTCATTTTGTCCGGTAAAGTATAATTCTGTTTTAGGTATTGTTCAATGGTTGTGTCTGTTCAAATTAGTTCCTGTATGAGTATATTAAGTAGTAGTAAGTAGTAGTAAGTAGCAGTAAGTTGGTGTGGAGTACAGTATTGACAGTAGCTGAAGTCAGTCTTTTTCATGATGTGTTTGAACTGTCTCGTATTTCCTTGTCCAAGGATGATTCTGGGCTGTGGCCCACGATGGACAATCAAGTGTGTTATAAAATTTCACTCAAATTCTTCTTCCACTCCCAAAATCCTCCCTGTTGGTGTGGTCTGATCGTTTCCACGACAAAGTGATTAACCAACAGCAACAACAATAATATTTCAAAAAGCCAACTTATGATACCTACCAGATGATATAACTACACAACAAATCGCAACCCTCGAGGAGGTTTCAAGACTGTTGCGACATCAGTACTCTCCTGAAAAGTTGGGTTTTCTGAGAAGTGTCACTTTTCTCGCCGGGGTGCGAAATGATACCTAACTAATTACTTATCACTTACCAGCCGTAGATACTTACCAAAATTAAATTCTAATAAAGTTCGGAATGCGAATTTAGGGTTTTCGTTCTCGTTCTCGGGGGTTTTTCAAGTATTCAACTGAGGTTAAATATAATTTGGTGAAATTTTCCGGCAGTACAAGATACCTCAAATGTATCTCCTGTCATCGTGCGTCGTTATCAGCTTGATGAATTCTTTTCTTCCGGCTTTAGTGGAGAAAGTAAGTATAATATACATAATATGTGATGTGAATTGAGTATACGTCAGCCGACTAATTTGTGATTAGTCACTGTTGTTCTACTACCGATTCCTGTTGTACGAATAGGTGTTGTAGAGTTAAATTGCACCTTAAAGTTGGGTTTAGACGTGAGAGTTTTTTCTCGAGAAGGGCAAATGGACACTCAAAACAAGACTCACAAGTGTAGACTCTGCCGAAAGTTCTCTCCGAGAGGTGACGGTGGAGCTATGTTGCATCGTACCTACACGGTAGTGTAAACGGTTTTCCTCTGCTCTCTGCGAGTGCTCTCGACAATTCAAACCAGTTTTGTTGTCTCTCTGCTATAATTGTTCTAATCAACCGATCTTATTACATAGTGGAATTTTATTTTTCATAACAATCTTCAACCACTTCCAAACTGGTTGTCAGTTCGCCAGTCCAATTCTCTTACCAATCACATCCTCATAGCCAGCTGATTCCAATTACGAACAACTTCATGTGGAGTCTACTGATAGGCATATTGATTCTTAACTGAATCGCTCAACAGTGCAGTCCTGGGCCTCTTTGTTGTACGACTTGCTCCTACTAAAAAAGTTGCACATTTTGTTTTTTTTTTTTTAGATCACTAAACGTTTGATTGGTTCCGGCCCCAAGTCGCCACCCCCAGAAATCGAAACTCTCAGGAATCAAATGTATGATCTCGCCGTGAAGGATGATTTAGCTAAATACTTCAAGATACAAAGGAAACTCACCAAATTGGAAGATGATTATAAAGCACAAGGTGATTCAAATTGATATGTACTTCTATGAGTGGTTTTGTAGGTATTATATTTATAGGTACCAATTTAGGTTGAGACCTATTGTACCGCATGAGTACAATGTTCAATGTTTAACAGGAAACATGTTTCAGCCTTCTAATTTCTATGTGGCCTCCTTATGACTTAAAATTGACGCAGTTCAGTGCTTCCTAAAGCTAATTTCTATGGGGGTCCTTAGGACTTAGTGTTAGCAGCATAGGCCCTGGTTCAGCTGAGTGGTTCCTAGAGCTAATTTCTTTGTTATCACTCTATGAAGCTGTAATTTGGTATGTAAGCCTCCTTATGACTTAAAATTGACGCAGTTCAGTAGCTCCTAAAGCTAATGTCTATGGTAATTTCTAGGCTGAAACATTTTCCATTCTGATCGAAATTTAGCCGTAAAGCTTAAAACGAAAGGAGAGGGTCGGTAGGGGGTTCTCTGTAACTCTTATGGTGCAACATTTTTTTGTTATACAGAGTTGTTCAAATTTAGAAGAAAACACCGATTCCGAGCAAAATAGTCATTTTCGTTTAAATAAATGACTATGAAATCATTGCCAGGAGCTATAGTATTATCTGCTTCCTGGACTCGAGTCCAGCGCCAAAGTGTGTGTATAATATTTCTTGAGATGCCCTT
Organism: Stenodema calcarata; assembly: GCA_963920205.1. Lineage (NCBI taxonomy): Eukaryota > Metazoa > Arthropoda > Insecta > Hemiptera > Miridae > Stenodema > Stenodema calcarata. The sequence goes on from OY986054.1 coordinate 9,228,521, forward strand.
TTTTTGCAGTTCGAGACAAGGCTACCGCTAAGTGGAAGTATGGAATAATATCAAGATATGTAACTCAGTTTCTCATGGTGAGTAGTACACTGTGATATGTTGAATTTTAAATTTCAAAGCAGTAGGTACTCAGTATTCTGCAGATTGGAGAAAACTAGTAGTAAAAAATACGTATGAATCTTCTTTAAGCTCCAGCCAATCTAGTTAGAGAGGCCAGTGTGCCAATTTCCAGTCAGTTCTGTATTGTTCCATAAATCATAATTCCATAGTATGTGTTGTAATACTAGGGAAAACTCGATAAGGAAGCACAACTGTATTCACATAACTTTATGATAACAACTTCAGTAGTGGTGCCATAATATGGAACATACAGTGCCACTTCGAACATACAGTAGCATCAAGCGCGATCTGTCGAATATCGTGTAGGTACACCCATTAGTTTACCTATTGCTTACTAGATATTATCTATAATATAATATATTACATTAATATTATTATAGTATTACATTAATAAATTATAGTACATTAATATTAACAGGTGGAATTCCTATTTTGAGGGATAATAAGAAATTCTGGACGTCATTAGGTACCATCTTGTTTTGGTTCTAGAAACTCTGCAAATTCTTGACACAGCGGTTTATTATCTTCTTTGTACAGATCACCCTTCTGTTTCGATTACTGAATGATAGATTAATTATTATGAATTATCATTAATTATTATCAATATTTATTGTTTCGTGATACGTATCTTGATTTCTTGATATGTATCATAAAACAAATTTTGAGGTGGGGTTAAAAAAAATTTTTCTTTGGGCGATTCCAATGGTTCATTATCGAAGATAATAAACCAAAAACCTACTCTCAAAATGGTGCATGAATCTTGAAGTTTTGTGGGTATGTTCTTGATGAACCCTCAGAATGTGGCGGAATTTTTGTTTTTGGTGATTTCCAAAAGTATTGTACGATACGCTTTTATGTTGATTCATTATTATAGTAAAACATAATCATGTGCATACCAACTGATGTTTATGCATGGTGTTTCTTCATATTTCAGACACTCACCTGCATGATTATGTTTTGGAATTACCGATCCACACCAGTAGTCATCCTGAAGGAGGACTGGCTGCAACCCATCTCCAGCATCCTCTCCTGGCCAACGTATATTCCAGGGGCTCTCAGTTTCCCAGTGTGGTTTTTAATGTGCAGCACTGTGGTGAAAATCACATTAGAGCCCAACAGCTTAACATTGCTCTAGTAACTATTTTTGTTATGCCGTGTTGTTTAAAGTCCGTTTATATTTTGTATAAATTAATATACCTATTTACTTAATTGATCCCAGCTTCAAGCTGGGTTCACATATATCCGTTGTACGTTCAAGGTCATGCGTTAGAGCATCTGATTAGAGAGTTCCTAAGGGGTCATTCCTAGGGACACAAGTTTGAACTTATCTCAACTGCGCATGCGCGTAACCTTACTCTGGGATAACACTGTTATCATAACAGTGCAGCGCCTAAGGGATGGATTTCGCGTTGTGCTTAGGTGACTTGACGTTACTTAAGATGTGAGCAGTTCCGCCATATTGGTTAGCATCCAGAAGTTGCTCGCCTTAGATGTGTCCACTAGATATGTCCACATCTGAATGGATTTATCTCTTAGGAACTTTGCTTAGGAAGGTTGCAATACAAATTATCATTTTATAGGTTGCAATAAAATACTGTTTTTCAAAAGCCTCCTTGCATACTAAACTCTTTATTTTCGTGCTCAAGCTCATTCTTCGTTCATTGAAAATAATATTTCCATAGAGAAACCAAGTGTCCGGCATGGCAGAATTGCCGAGACTACAAACTAAAAGAACAGAACCCAACCCCCTTCACTGCTCCCAACGCATGACCTTGAACGTATGAATGGATGGATGTGAACCCAGCTTGAGTGGATTTTTTATTGAGATTCTATATTAACTATCGTGTAACCATGGACTGTAGAGAAATAAGGTTGATCAAATGTGTTTGCAGTCTTGTTCCAGTAAAAAATTGTTTTCTCATAAATTACATTTTCTCTTTTTACGTTCACTCTGATTCTGGTGTTAGGTACCTATACAGAACACCCTAGGTACATCTATAGGTTATGGGGCTGCAGTGCTGAATCTGTGGAGATGAATAGGTGAATTGAGACTTTGTTTTTGTAGTTCGAGGAGGAAAAGATGGACATTTCAAAGTCAGTGAGGATTGGACTTTTAGATGGCACAGAACACCCTAGGTACATCTATATTTTTCAATTGAACCTTATTACAGAAGTAATCGAATTGACAAATAATATTTAGTTAGGACTTATTGCAATACAACGTTGGGAACGACTCCCACATGACTGGAGTATTCAAGGTGTCTATAAAATCTAACGGTTAATTGACTGTGAAATTGCTTGTTGAATTGACCACTGACTTGAGTCGAATCTCTTAAAAATTTCAGAATTGCAGCTTTTCATTATCATATCCTTCTGTATTTCGTTGGCACTAAGCAGAGATAACCTAATCTAATCTGGCAAGTGGTAATCCTGACGTTGAAAAGGAGTGTTAAAAGTTTTGGTCGTCATCTTAAAATGAATTTGGTACAAAATCTGAAGTGTGGATGTACTTTGATAAGGATCTAGGTCCAAAAACGTTTCCAAGTGCCGGTAGTGTAAATCTGAGCATAGAACCTGTGGCAACACCTCTAATGTGAAAGACCGTATGAAAAGGGAACACGCAGTTGAACACACATTGAAGTTACAGTGTATGGTTTAACTTATCCCGAGCTGCCTCAATTTATTATGTGAATATTATTAAGATCTTTATATTTGATAGTGAACATAATCGATATTTTACGAAACACTAGCTTGAACAAAATGTTCATTTTCAAGTAATCAATCAGAGAACCTCGGAATATCGAGCTCGGAACTTTCAAATATCGGGAGGGGCGCAAGTTAAGTCAATGAAAATAAATTATGTGATTCGATTCTTTTGAATATCATCTTCACAGTGTTGGCAGCAAAGGCTTGTTGAAAAATTCACCCACTTTTTCCGGTATAAAAATATGAAATTCCCGGCATGTTATGACTAATTTCAAATACTTTGACCACATAAACGTAAAAAAAGTTTATTATCTCTCGGAATTTACGCATTTTTATTGGCGGGTGGTTGAATTTGATTGCTCAGTGGTCAGGGAGGGAATTAGTAGTGGGAGCTCTCTCTCATTCCTCACCAGAGCGCACAAAACTCATGCAGTGTTGTCTCGATAACTACAAAACATGAGATACCTACGCCGTATACTATCAATAGAGGGCCGATTTGTATTCAAATGCTTAATATTTATGCATGTATAGGATTCGTACTCGGAATAAATTCATGAGTAAAATTCATAGATGCAATCGCATCTGTAAAGAAGAATTTATTTCAATAATGGAGAACGATCAAGAATACAATATTTAGTAGAACGTCTTGAACTAAAATCTAAATCTGAACACGTGAACTATACAACTGAATACATTAACAATAAAACTAAACATACCTGTAAAGAAGAAATCAAAAATACATGATCGTTTGCGTAGGAATCAAGGAAACACTTCCGTCCACGTCTGTATTAAAACATCAACAGGCCCGATGAAACAGAAGGCCTACGAAACGGGAACCACTAGCCAGATGAGACATGAACAACGGCGATTAGATATTAATCGCCGTGTTGTTATCTGAACTTCAGATTCTGAAGTCGACACTGACGAACTTTACCTATATTTTTATGTATGTAGCCTCCGTATGACTAAAAAGTGAAATGAACCACAGTCGAAGGTCATAAGGCAGAAATTAAATTTATTTAAGTACCTTCCTACAGTTAAAATACATATTGGTATTTATCTTTCAAGAAAGGTTCACATTTTGTTCACAAAGGTTAATTTAGTTTCAATTTATTTTATCAGTCATTGGTTGTGTCAACATTAGGTAGATATTCGTTTTAAAATTGTATGTGTTTCCTACTTGAGTGTTTTTCTATCATCCCATGAAACGTTTTTGAATGGAGCAAGGTTTGGTTTAAAACAGAAGAAATGCCTGCAATTTGGGGTGAAGCGAGTCACCGTGGATTTTGCAGTCTTCTGCTTCTGTATTGCACTTGAATTTTGAGGTAAAATGTAGTCAGGACTTTTTTTGTGTTGTATCGACTTTATGGATGTGAGATTGCAAATCCGATCCAGTTTGTTAAACCAACTAATTGTTGGTCACTAATTGCTGTTCTAATTAGTTACCAAGTTTCAAAGATTTGTTTTGGTTATCCTAAAAATTCACTTCTCGTTTAATCGAGGGATCTGCTGCCCACTGAGCTCTGCTACTTTAATAGAATATTGAATTTCTAAAAGGTTATGGGCCCAGCACGATTCCACTGCAATAATACAATAACAATTAATAATAGTATATTATTATACTTACTCAAGTATCATTAAGTATATTCTTTTGTATTAGGCATGCCCGTATTTAATAAATAAATAAATAAAAGTACTTGTACGCATTCTGAAGTACCTAGCACCAAAACCGCTCTTGATACTCTCGCAGGTGACGGTTCAATTGATGGAATTCTCCTAACGTACATCTTGGCTGATTGACTTCATGCAACGTTTTCTTTTAATTTTTAATGCACTATTCTCCAATTCGCTTTGCATAGCATCTCATCGCTTCGCGAGCAGTGTGAATTCAGCCTGTGCCAATTTTTTAATAGATATTTTGAGTGAAATGAATAAAATAGTTATGTTTTCAGTGGTTCTGGTTTGCAATTAATGCAAATAAAAAAATTTTGTCGCCAATGAAACTTGGGTAAAAAAAGGCTAATTCTGTTAAGTAGTGCATATTTAAGCACATGTTTCGGATGTTTTTACCGCATATTTTATGATATAAAATGGGGTTTTTTAGTGCATAAGAATCCGCCCTCTAATAGACGGTTTCATATTCGAAAACATGCGCGTTCTAATCAGCCCGTGAGAAGAATGTGCGGACCATAGCCGACTGTTCCCGTCTTACTATTATACTATTCCCGTATTACTTCTTGTCCTCTCGTTTTATTTTTTGTGAGGAGATGGGAAGCTCAACAACATTTGAGATGTCTCAAGAGACACCTTCGTTTGTTCCAAACACTTTCCAAGCAAAGTACATAGTGGAAATTAATTACGCAGTACACTTTCCAGGAGAATCAGTACCTAAGTACAATTTTTTCACTCACTGGAATCGAATAGATAGTTTTTCTAATAAGTGGGTACCTACCTCAGGAACTACACGTCCCTAACATGAGTAAGCTCAGAATCGTGGCTTAAGTAGTTAACATGTAAAAAAAAAAGTAGGTACTTGACGCACTTCTGTCTTACGTCTGCATTCTATCAAGTCAGTTTGTTTCACACTAATGAGCGGTACTCGGGCCTCGTAGGAAACTGCTCGAGATATCAGTGTATCTGATGGTTGGATTACATACGTGCCTATTTGAAGTCGGTAAATTGTGCCATAACAGAACTAATGAGGAATGATGTTGGAAGGGAATTCCTTCCATGTAATCGGGAACGCGTCTAAACCGACAGAAGTAAAATCAGCAGACGCTGCTACTATATTGACGTCGGCAGCACGAAGAGCAGTGCTTTTTTTTTACACAGCCACTTACCCCCACCAATTTTCACTTTCTTCGCGAGGCACTCTTTTACTTTGGTTATCAAATAGCTTTTCTTCCTTCACTGGTATTTCACCCCACGACAAGTCAGAAACCGTATAAGATAAATGACGCCATACAGCTCCTGGTACATCGAAGTCTTCCAACCGCACTTTTTGAAGGGAATTACGCCCGTCATAATATTAATTTGCGCCAGTCATCAACTATTTTTGGATACTTTTGGAATGCGGTAGGGTAGGTAACACATAACACAACAACCTGACTTGGTCCGCACAAACAACGGCGTGATAAGAGTGATAACATTGTGACATGCGCGTTGGAGTTTCTCAACACAACCATCGTATTCTGTTGGAGGATCATTGGATCCACAAACACATGGATGCTCATTCCTTATTATCCAATTTCCAAGAACTTGTGGCAACACTGTCAAGACTACAATTTGTTTTCTAGATTTCTAGATCGTCCATTTGGATTTTGTCTGTACTCCCGCCCGAAAGCTGTTCTACCTACGTCGCACACTTTTGAATTGGCGGTTGAATCATAATTTTATCTTGCCCCCTGTTATTTGTTCATCACTTCCTCGGTCGCATTTTCAACATAAATCTTTCAACATGCCACCCAAAAAGAAGGTAATTTCAGCTTTCATTATTCTTAACCTGAGTTGCATTTGCATGATTGATTGCAAATTTACGGTACTCCGTGCTCTTCACGGCTTCTTACTATTTTTCAATTTTCTCTATCACGCTTGGACTTCGCTAGCTTACACTAACCTCAATCATAAGCACTTCATGAGATTCATAATCGAGTTTCATACGGGGACGATCTTTCCCGCCCGGCGTTCTGCAATCTGTTCATGTGCCTATTTCCTGCAACACAATTTCAGGTGAGTATTGAGCACAATTTGATCTGAGGTGTGCTCTCTCGATCCACGACGCTCCCCGAAGAAGTAACTCTTGTGTATTTTAAGTCTCCGACACATGCATAGAAGACGTAATAGTAGAACCGAGAATTTCCAACGTCTCATGCAGTACAGTTCTAGTGTTCGGTTATAGTATGAGCGTCGGTTATGTTATAACTTATAAGCTTATAACTTATAACCTGTAAGCGTCGTATAATATACGACGCTTATAACTTATAAGCGTCGTACAGGTTGTTTGAATTCTTGTGTCGATAAACACGAATTAGATTGTTTTGAGTAGTTACAAGTTGTTCGTATTGTTCCCATGACGTTCTAGAGAGTAGAGTCAACTCAGTTCTGATATTCAGGTCTATGTTTCCCAAATCATAGAGGTAATGTTAAATTAGGTTCAGTTGCTCAATGGTCCAAAATTCCAAATTACATTGCATCGTGGCCTTCTGACGATTTGAAACTAGTCGTTTATCACAATTTTCAGTCATTCCATGTTATTTCTACACTATGTTTTGCTTTATCAACTCAGCCTGTCCAGAAAGAATTGAAAGACAGTGAACAGGTAATCACTGAGGCAGCTCTCGTGTCAGTAGAGAACAGCATCGCTCCCATCGGGGACAAGGACAAAGTTATTGATGATCCAGTTGTACAAGATCTTCCAAAACCGCAGAAAAAAGGTCTGGCTAAGAAACAGAAGAAACCCATCGAAACCCCACAGGCATGTTGTTTTAGTTATAATATTTGTATCATTTTGATACTTATTGTTGGTGGGCACGTTTTGTACTTACCTCGCCACTTTCAAATATTTTACATATACACTTGCGTAAATGATGTTGATACTAAGTTTATTTCAACATGTTTCTACATCCCTCACCAGACCCAAAAGAGTGGAAAAGGGTTCTTGTTTGTAATTTTGCGTAATTAATATTGTAAATGTGAAATTCAACCAATTCAAAAGGAAACTGAAGACATTGAACTGGCGAACTCGGACGTGGTTGAAGAACAAGACAATAATCCAGTAGAAGAGGTTCTTCCTAATCCGTCCAAGAAAACTCTTGCTAAAAAAAACAAGACACCCGTCAACGACGCTAAGGCATGTTATTTCATGTAGCATAATAATTTTGATCTTGACATTTATTTGCTTTGTCCGATTTTCTCTAATGATTGACACTTATTTATTTTCTCTTAATGATTGACACTTACCACGATAATCGGCGTCTGTTGATTGCATAGCAATAATGAATATCTCGGTGGTTAAGTCGAAATTCCCTTCCTCAGGCCTCGCAAAATGGAATGGATGACGACAAGGACGACACTGAAGACACTTTTATGAAGGAATTGGACAAAGAAAACGCAGAAGACCTTGAATCTGATGAACCAGCAAAAATGGAAAGGTCGCCACGTCGAGGCGCCAAAAGAGGTCCCAATAAAGCTGATGGGTCTTCGTCCAAACCTGTTAGTTGCATGATTTTATGTAAATCCTATACCGTAGTATGATCCGACAGTATCCACCATTTTCGATCAGTCTTTTGACTGTAATGATTTGATTTTCCATTGTCCTGCAGGTGAAAGGTTCATCAGATGCTGAATCAGCAAGTGTTGTAGAAACTCAAGGAATTGAGGAAGAGTCTGCGAAGGAAACAGAGCCTGTGCGTAGAGGTGCCAAACGAGATGTTCAGAAGATCGATGACGCACAACGCGCCCCTGTTAGTCAACAAGTTTCATCCTTGACTCTTGCAAATTTCAACATTGCTACTCCAAAATCATATGTATAGGTATAGCTCAATTGGTTGTTTTGTTTACAATATATTTCTTTCCACAGCCCTTAGAAACTTTAGCAGAAGATGAAGAGATGGACGACATTCCTGCAGGACGTGTCACCAAAAAGACGAACAAAGGTGGTAAAACCGATGAGTCGTCAAAAAAGAAAGAAAAAGGGCCTACTCGTAGAGGCGGCAAACGAGCTCAAAAGACTGACGATGCGACCGACGAAGCTGCTGAGACTCCAATTGTCAATGAAGACTTTGCCAAGGAGGTTGTCAAGAGCCACCCAACAGGAGACTCGAAGAACGCAGAAAAAGCTGTGGCTCCTCGCAGAGGTGTCAAACGAGGTGCTCAAAAGGCCGACGATGCGTCAGAAGCTGCAGAGGCTCCAATTGTCAATGATGAATTGGCCAAGGAGGATGTCAAAAGCCACCCAACAGGATCCTCGAAGAACGCAGAAAAAGCTGTGGCTCCTCGCAGAGGTGTCAAACGAGGTGCTCAAAAGGCTGACGATGCGTCAGAAGCTGCCGAGGCTCCAATTGTCAATGATGAATTGGCCAAGGAGGATGTCAAAAGCCACCCAACAGGATCCTCGAAGAACGCAGAAAAAGCTGTGGCTCCTCGCAGAGGTGGCAAACGTGGTGCTCAAAAGGCGGACGAGACTCCAATTTTAAATGATGACTTGGCCAAGGAGGATGTCAAAAGCCACCCAACAGGAGACTCGAAGAACGCAGAAAAAGCTGCGGCTCCTCGCAGAGGTGGCAAACGAGGTGCTCAAAAGGCCGACGATGCTCCACCTAATGCTGTGAGTTTTTATTTTGTTTATATTTTGTGGTTATTGATGTAGGGAAAATAATTTATTCTTCTTTTCATACGTTTTTTTCTATTGCCTCCTGAGACCTTCAGACCAAGTAACACATACCTACTTGAAAACATTGAGGATTGTTGTATTTAACTTTTCTGTCTGCAGACTCTCGTAGATGCGTCAGATGAAGCTGCCAAAACTCCAATTGTCAATGATGACTTGGCCAAGGAGGATGTCAAAAGCCACCCATCAGAAGACTCGAAGAACGCAGAAAAAGCTGCGGCTCCTCGCAGAGGTGGCAAACGAGGTGCTCAAAAGGCTGACGATGCTCCACCTAATGCTGTGAGTTTTTATTTTGTTTATATTTCGTGGTTATTGATGTAGGGAAAATTCTTATTTTCATACGTGTTTTTTCTATTATCTCCTGAGACCTTCAGACCAAGTAACACGTACTTGAAAACATTGAGCATTGTTGTATTTGACTTTTCTGTCTGCAGGCTCTCGTAGATGCGTCAGACGAAGCTGCCGAGACTCCAATTGTCAATGATGACTTGGCCAAGGAGGAGGTCATAAGCCACCCAATAGGATCCTCAAAGAACGCAGACAAAGCTATGCCTCCTCGCAGAGGTGGCAAACGAGGTGCTCAAAAAGCTGACGACGCTCCACCTAATGCTGTAAGTTTTCATTTTGTTTATATTGTAGGGGCTAACAAACCCAGGTATATCAAGTGGGAGCTTTTGTGTGGGACTTCCTTCCCAGTGCAAGGAGTTGTCTAAAACTCGTAATCTTGGATTGGACCTTGCCAAGTTAACAAAGCCATTTCTGACGTGGTTTTTCGAATACGGACGCCCAGAGGGAAATTGCTATAGTAGGCCAGTACTCTCTCTTCTGCCTTCTTGCATTTGGGACAATACAGCACCCACAGCTGTACTAATGGCATTTGTGTCCAAAATACAGATTGCATCCTGCGTAGGGTTTCCAAGGATAGGTGGTTCTGTCAACACTTCCTTTATGCATACAAAATTTGCTGTTATGCATTTCCTTTATGCATTTAATGCTGTTTGGCACTCGTTGGGTTCGGTGTTGCAGTGCATATAAGGGCGGCATAATTTGCTCAAAGTTAAGGACAAAACTTCGGTGAGCAGAACCCCACAAATGATCGTACTTCTTTGATCGTACAGTAGGCCGTTCTCGCACTTTGGCTGTCTTTTCTGGGTCTGTCTCGGATTCTTTTTTCGGATATAATAAACTTCAAATAGTTGACATAGCAAGCATGAAAGCAGCATTTCTTTGGGTTCAATTTGACGTTTTGTTTTCTTAACACTGTGTCCTTTTCTAGCATTGTCTATAGTATGTCATCAAGGTAGACCTTCACTCTCTCTTGACGGATCTCCCTATACAGCATCGCAGTCATGGCCCTCTGGAATGTGGCAGGTGCATTGCAGAGGCCAAAAGGCATCACCCTTAATTGCCATAGACCACGAGGGGTACAAAAGCAGTCTTTCCTTTGTCAACTTCTGTCATTGATACTTGCCAGTATCCGCTCTGTAAATCCAGGGTGTGGAACCTGATCTACCAGCTCATCAGTCTTGGAAAGGGGATCTTCATCTTTCTTGGTGATTCTATTTAGTAGACGATAATTGACACAGTATCGTGTTGACCCATTTTTTTTAGGGACTAACACAATCGGGCTAGCCCAAGGACTCTGAAACCTCGACCACTCCACTTTCTTTCATCCCACGAATAAGTTTGTCAACCTCTTCCAACCTGTACGGCGGAATCCGGCGTGGGGATTGACAGATAGGAGAATGGTTCCCAATGTCCACCTTGTGTGTTGACCCCGCTATCCCCCCCCCCCCCCCAGGTCCTTACCACACCTGGCAAACAGTCGGAAAACTCTCAATATAAAGACTCTCAAACATAAAGTTTTGCTCCGTGGACAACCTGTTTCCAGCCTCATCAACTTCAATACTTCTGTAGATGACGGCTTATTGATAAATTTTAAGGCTAAGGAAGTTAAGTATGGCCGGAATGCCAAAACAAATACGATTGCGTAAAATAGTTTGGACTTGGATATTTCTTATGGGGGTCAATCCAAAATTTGCGTGCTACTCCTGAGTGGCTAATAAAGCCATTTTCTATGCTAATCACTCTATGAAGCTGTAATTTGGTATGTAGCTTCCTTAGGGCTACCACTTTAAGCAGAATATGCCTCGAATCATCTGAGGGGCTAACAGACATCCATGATCAGATGTTTTTTCTAGTAAGGAAGTGTCTTCTGCTCCCTAATAATTTGTACTCTTTATTATAAATGAAGGTATAAATAGGACCGACAGAAGTATCAAGTGTGAAATTAGATATAAATATAAGTATAATTGTAATTGGTGTTGTGTGCCATAAATCTTGAAAAGTAGGTATCAAAAAAGTACTTTTTTGGAGCTCTTGTAAAAATAAACGTTTTGACAGGATATCACCGTGGATGAATGGTACCTCCTTCTTCCATGCTTATGTTCTTTCAAAATTCTGATGTATTTGTAAACCAATTAATCAGTAACATTAATCAATTAATTCAAAATAATTTGAAGCTGAACATTTATTAAAATCAATTCATAAACCGGGGTCAAATAATCGATGATCTATTTGCATCCCTACTTGGAGTGAATTTTTGTATCGTTTGTGATACGTCCGTTTATTGGTTCCTGGAGTTAAACTTTCTGGTAACTGAACTAGGTAGGTTGTGTTTACGACGTAAACACAACCTACCTAGTTCGTGTCCAGTCCCACGTCGTGTCCAGTCCCACGTCTTTTGTTTATTCCATGTTTTTCAAAATTCGTGTCATTGCAGGTCTCCGATGAAAACGATGATGGACCCTCAAGACCACGGAGAGGAGACCGAAAGGACGTTCAGGTTCTTGATTTTTTTTTTTTTTTTGATCTACGTTTTTATTGTTATCATAATGTCAACAATTGATAGTGAAATCAACTGTATCGATTGGAAATTTCTGCCAACCACAAAATCTGAAACGTTTTAATTTAAATTGGTGGTGTGTGCCATAATTGACGACCAGCCTTTCTATATTGGAACCTTAGTATTTAGACGTTTCCAGTTGTCACATTTTCTGTATGTATTTTTGGTACCTACCAAAATTAAGTTTTGGTTCATTTAAATTTTGGTAAATTTAATGTATTCATTTAATGTACCTGTCAATTATACGGAAAGGAGATTACTGGTAGTCGCAAGGTTCATTGAGTAATAATTACTCAATGAAGCAGTAAAAGTTACTGCTACTGCTCAGATTATAGACTACCAAAACCGTTAATATTGCCTTGTTCGAGCATGCTGCAGCCTATCTTGAATCAACTATTGTTGGGTAAGTGTTGAGTTCGACAGACTGCATTGCAACTGCTTTTGATGCTTTTTGGTTTTTTTTTCCTTCACATATTTGGCATGCATCTAGTTGAGAAGGGCTATTCTCTGCACGTGGTGATGATATGTTTGGTAGTTCTTGCCTTGCAGAATGTGAGCAGTATATTCAAATGAAAGTAGTAGTAAGAGGAATTGTAATGACCGTTGTATCAAGAATTTGCGTTTTTTCTTGTCAGACACCTATTAGGTACTCCTCGTGGAGCTTATATTGCCCTTTGTTACCTTATAATATTATTTGCCCAGTTTATCACAAACCATACTGATTGACAGGCGGCAAAACCAGTCCCAAAACCTGAACAGGGTGCGAGCGGAGATGACGCGAGCGATGGTTCGGGTGATTCGTTCCAAGGAGAGAAGGTAGCGAAGAAGAAGAAACGAGGCAATGCTGCGGGAGACAAAGGCGTTAAGAAGAACGAAGAACCTGACGAGAAAAAACCCAAATTAGACGAGGAGATTAACTACGATTGTGAGAAGAAAAACAAGGCAGGGGAGAAGTGGAATTTGAAGATCTCCACTTGGAATGTTGCTGGACTACGGGCGTGGGTCAAGGTAAAGACATTTTCAATTTGATACTTTCGAGTCCTTTGGTACTTGATGCTGTGGAAGAAAACGTCCTATACCCATATACCCCTAGAGTCGTACTCCTTTCACCAAGCATTGATTTCACTCAATATTTTTTTCTTCATTTACTCAACATCACTGCATCAAACTCATCTATTCTGACGAGGAAATTAGCAAATCTGAATGATGGCTGATCGTCCAAAATACCAAAATGAACATTGTGGGCACTAATGCCCACAAACCGCCTCCAGTATAGGTACGAACGGCCTTGTTGCTAGTGGTCCGTCAAATAGCTAAACGTGTTGACATGGGCGTTAAATAACCAAATTTCTCAGACTCAGTGTCTGTACTTCACCTATATCTCCACCATTATCTCTATGGCTGTTTGTTAATGAATGCGATTCATTCTCAATTTAAACGGAACCGTCTTCTGTTGGCAGAAAAATGGCGTGGACTACGTCAAAGAAGAAGACGCCGACATAATGTGCTTCCAGGAGACCAAGTGCCCCGAAAATAAGGTTCCCCCAGAAGCCAAAATAGAAGGTTACCACACATTCTGGGCCAGCGGTGAGAAAAGTTCACTTGTATAGTAAATTTGTATCGTGCGCATCGCTGCTTGGTTATTGTTTGAAGTTGGCTATGAATTCGTGTCATATTCAGGGTAAGAACGTTTTGTATTTTGTTTGATTACCAGGAAAAAAGGACGGTTACGCTGGAGTGGCTTTATATTCTAAAGAGCAGCCACTCGAAGTTTCATTTGGAATTAACAACAAAGAACACGACGAAGAAGGGCGGGTCATAACTGCAGAATACGAGAAATTTTTCTTGGTCACTACTTGTGAGTATTACGAGTAAACGATTGTTTCTGTGACTTGAATTGAATTTGGATTAAATGGCATTTACGTTTCAAATCAATCAGACATCGAAACTTGTGTTTATGTGCAATAGCCACTCAAATAACATGAATAATCGGGTGTTTTCAATTTTCATTTCTCATGCGCATAGCCCATTACATTACACACATTAAGCAACGCTTTCCACAAACTATTGCAAAACGAGATAAATGGCAAGAGAATTCACCTAGTACTAAACTGGTGTTTAATCGAATCTGCTCATTGTTGGTTTCAATGGAGAATACTTTCATCGATTATGTACGAATATATGTTTGATTTACAGATGTCCCGAATTCCGGCCAAGGACTCAAAACATTGACCAAGAGAATGGACTGGGACAAAATCTTCCGTAACTATCTCAAGGATCTGGATGCAAAGAAGCCAGTGATTCTGTGCGGAGATCTGAATGTAGCTCACGAAGAGATTGATCTTGCCAACCCCAAAACTAACACAAAAAACGCAGGTTTCACGAAAGAGGAGAGAGAAAATATGACTGAGCTCTTGAAGGAAGGGTTTGTGGACTCCTTCCGCCAGCTGTACCCAGGAAAAACTGGATGTTATACGTTTTGGACTTATATGGGTAACGCCCGATCCAGGAACACAGGATGGTAAGTTTCGTAGATTTTTTTGTCGGGAGGTGTAGCATAGTAGTATTAACGGTCGTACTATGCTGTAGTTGCAAGTCAAATGGAGAGGCAATCGACTTGCGTTGTTTTTTTTTTTTTTTTTTTTTTGTGTCGTCTGTTGTAATTACGTTTCACTGTGTTGTCCGTTCTGGTGGACAATTTTCGGGAATAGCATACCGTACCACACTATGATGAACTCACTACAATATTGATCTGTAAAATACGAATTATGGTGGTTTTGGCGACCCAGATCACCATCAAGCGTCTACCACCACTTAACAGCTTCCTCAACACCGCAGAAACCAACCATCGCTAATTGCATACAGTTCAGTTTTCAACATGTTTTATTTTCATCAACGAATAATAATTCACAACGATAATAAATAAACACAATACGGCTTTAGCTTTTGCTATCCGCCGGAGTCGCGCGTCTTCACCATCAAAACAATTTTTGAACACCACAAGGACATACGCAAACACACATATGTAGACGTAAATAAACAGATGAGTTGGCGACTTGCAATATATAAACGTCGCTAAATGAGTTGAGATACATGAAACTTTTATCAATTCATATTAATTTCCAATTAATTACTAGGTATTAATTAACTAATTCTTAAGTTACTATTATTCATTCATTACTTCTTATTTATCAATCAATTCCATATTAATCAATTCATTCTTATTGACAAAATCTCCCTTTTATTTTATTTTGCTCTTACGAACTTCCAAAGGCATTTCTGACAGACTCTATCAACTATTGAAGTTATACCTGTCAATCCACTCCTTTCTGTACCTCATCGCAGCGATCACAAACCAACCCAGCTTAATCCAATTCTTTCCATTTAAAAATTCTGTCGCCAACTGATCGGACATAAACCCAGTGCCCAACAGATTCTTTCGTAATCCACTCAAAATAGAACACCTTGCGAGAAAGTGCAGAAGGTCTTCGTCCTCCCCAGAATTGCACATAGCACATGTATAAATCCGATCCTCTATCCACAATTTACAGTTCAAGTCCAGCATTTCACACCTAGTTTTACATATAATTTTTACAACATTAAATGTTAAATGCTCCTGTTTCATATAATTAGGAGGACTCAAATTCTTATACAATACGTGAAACCGTGCGTTACTTGCATCAATCGTACACCCTTCAATGAAAGACTGTCTTAACCTATCTCGCAGCCTTTCCCACTGGGTTAGAATGTCACTCGGGTTGTCGGGATTTATATTGCATACAGTTCTTGCTTTTCATTCGATTCAGTACGTTGTCTCATTACATATCCCGTTTCCAAATTGTTACATACTATTTCAGTTACTCATTCTAAATAAAGACTATTGAGAAGTGTTATTTCAGTTTCCGAAATCAGTCCATGAAATCTACATCATCGTACAGTTCTAAATAACTGATCCTTTTTTTGAAAACTCGCGGGTGGCTTTGTAAATTTACCATCACCCGCATTTCCTCCTCGTCATTTTCGAATGTCAACGGTATGCCATTCCACCGTCTTCTCGTCTTTAGTTCTTGAAAAATTCATGATTCTTCTCCTCTTTTCCAAAATGTTTTGGCAATCAAAAAATACAACAGATACACAAACAACACACACGTCATACGACAGCAAATGAATAAAATTTATTCAAATATTTTTAAATTTATTATTTAATAATACGCCATCACTCATATTACCAGCAAGTCTTGTTATCTGAGTTTTGCCTGAGAAAACCAGTCTAGGGCCACCTGTCGCGAAGCTACCGCGGACTAACTCCCACCTTTAATCTCATGGTGAAATGGAACTCGGGGATAACCTTAACACCGAGTGTTAGCTAACACGCACTTTAACTCTCACTTGGTGAAATCTACCATTTACCTTGAAACTTACTTCGTTTTTGCAGGCGACTCGACTACTTTATCGTTTCCGAGCGTCTGATGGACTCGGTCTGCGATGTCGTCATCAGGAACAAAGTCCTCGGATCCGACCATTGCCCCACCACTCTCTTTATCCA
Organism: Stenodema calcarata; assembly: GCA_963920205.1. NCBI lineage: Eukaryota > Metazoa > Arthropoda > Insecta > Hemiptera > Miridae > Stenodema > Stenodema calcarata. Next base: position 9,245,186 of record OY986054.1, read on the forward strand.
CATTTGAAACCTCAATCCTGCTGCCTCGTCGAACTTCTTTTGTGACTTTCCTCACTATAAGTTGGCGACGTCGTGTCACTGAACTTTTGATTCGTTGTTGGTTTAATGTTACTTGTAATTTTTTGTTAAGTTTATTAGTTCTCATATTTGCCTTTTGGTTTTATTTCACATTTGTGTCTGTTCCAAGGACTTGAGAGATCCAGAAATCCTTACTGTAAGAAACAAACATACTATAGACAAACAATTATAAACAAACTATAATTTCACATTGCGTTGATTTGATTGTATTTTAGCCTTCAACTCGTGTGGAATCTGTGAGATCTATTAATAAATTCCTCTTGTCAATCTTTAACCTAACTTGTCAAGCGTTTTTAACCCTCTTCCCAACGAGGGAATGCAGAAGGCTAGCAGCCTCCGTTATCCTGGTCACATTTTCCCTTTTATAGCAAGACCCATCAGACATATTTTCGTACATCATAATCTTGTCGCGAAACCGAGAAATGTTTTAGCAGAGGTTTTGCAAGTGTAAAGTAACTTTTTTTTGGAAAATATTCTGATGAACGCCTACACAATTTTATCCAGACGATATCTGACTAGGGGAGTTTGAGCTGAGTGAACATCAGAAAATCGAAATGTACTTTTATTTAATGCACAGATGTTCTCGAATACGACAAACACGAGACCGGTTAACAATATACGAATAACTGAGGGCAGAGCAAAACAGGGAACACTCCCACACTGGTGCCAACCTTCGCACACAATATTTCGTATGGGCACATCTCAAAATTGCTACTTTTGGGAAATCGACTTTGAAGTGTTCAGTTTTTTTTAAATCCTAGCCCCTGGCTCTAGTAATTGAATTAAGGATTTTTGTTTGGCTCTAGTTGATAACCATAGCATTGAAAAAGGCATAATAAATAAATGCAATTTTTGAGATGGGGCCCTTTCGTGTGCGATTTCTGTAGCATAGGTTGTTTGAAAAAAGAAAAAAAAAAAAAAACCACAAACTTTTCCAAGTGTCGATAATAATTATTATTACTAAAGTTGGAAGACAAGCTAATGTGGATTAGATCTAAGAATCCTCATGACGAGTGTTTATATGAAGAATTGTACTTAAATTACCAACATTATTGAGTGAAAAATCATCAATTGAAAAACCCCTGATAGAGGTAAATGTACGAACCTTCCTTGTTCTACGGATAGTAATCAGTTGAACAGCTGACGGGCTATGACTTCGAAAATCGTGAAAATTTGGAGGGAGGTTGACAAAAATAAGGGATTTGGATCTTCAATGTTAGTTCTCGAAAGTTTTATTGTTCGATGACAAATTGTTCTGTTGTGGAGATGGTTCCTTTGAGTATGTACTCAACAAATATAGCTCAATCTCATTATTGAATTAGTGCAGCTTCGACAAGTACGAGTATGTACACAGTTATTTACACATCATCCAGGGCGTATTTACACGGAATTTGTATTGGTGTACTTATCTATTTGAAACAGACCGGGCCAACTTCAAAGCCAAAGGCCTGATGCGGCTGCCCGTAGTCCACAGGGTAGAAATCCGTAATTGGAAGTTGTGCCAAATGTTTTGTTCGGATTTCAAATTTCGATTCTCCTTTAGCTTTCCGGTTCTAGAAAACATCACAGGCATTAAAATATAATAATTGTTAATGCTACAGTTGACACATAGTGGGATTATTGCTTTGGTTACCTTGCAGCCGTCTGATAGTACTGTGGGTTTTGTGTCATTGTGACCAAATACTGCTGTTTCATCAGCCCCCAGAAGTTTGATTGATAGATTGTAGTTCAGAGACGACGAGTCATACCATGCGACACTGTTTATGCAGGTATAGGTGAAATTCTGTGTTGCTCCTTCACTCAAAAGCCTGAGAAATTGCATTTGGACATGTCCTACAGTTTCGTATGTGATCTGCAACAAACCAGGTGATGATTTAAGTCAAACAAGTCACAATTTGTATAGTAATTGGCAAAGTAATGTAACTAACTCATGACAGTGTGAGTTTGAGGCCCTCAAAATGCAGTAGGATACCTATCCTATTGCACTAGAATGGGATGATGGTACCTGGTCTTAAATTACAAGTATAAAGCTTACCAATGAGAGGTGTTCATTACAATATCCACTTTTGTCTGTGTATATAAATAATCTAACCTTGAAGCCCCCTCTCAAGTTGGAGTACCAGTCAGTGCTGTCTGACTCTCTCCTCCATGGGATGTTGGGCATTTGACTAGAATGGATGTCTGGGTAGACGCAGGTCTCTCCGCCTCCAGTAATATTGCAGAAGACGTAGATGGCATCATCTGCCATACCGATGTTAGGGTCTATCCAGTACCAGCCTGGGGAAGCCAATACATGCGAAATTCAAGTATGAACTAATCTATAACATAAATACTAATCTAATTGCACCATAGTGGTTACCATCTTTCAAATGAGGATGGGCAAGGAACAGGTCTCTACAAGAACGAGATGGATTATCTTTGCTGCCAACAGGCTTGCGAGCCTTTTCCAGTTCCTGTCTCATGCTGTAGACTGCTGTAAATACTTCTAGAAACGTTGGTCCGTCATCAATCTCATTGTTGTTCCTATCGTTTTTGTCTGTAGTGCCCCACTCAGTGGTGTCTTCCCTGAAATAAAAGAGGTTTCAGCTCGTAAATATAGGGTAGGTATCACATTAAATGTAAATTTTGTTCTCTACCCACTGTTCAGTATAAGTTTAGATTTCTGTATTGCTAATCTTTAAGAGTACATACTGACTGCCGGCAGCGGCCTCTCTCCTAGTTCTAAATTCGCTGTCACTGGGGAATAGAAGCTCGGGGGGAAGTACTGGCATCTCGGCAGCTGGCCCAGGGGGTCCTGGCAGCCCTGGAGGGCCCGAGTTGCCCTTTGGCCCCTCAATACCTTGCGATCCCTTTGGTCCAACTACCCCATCAGCTCCTGGACTTCCAAGAGCTCCATCATTACCTTTCATTCCCATTGGTCCAGGAAGTCCCTGCACATAAGACCTGTTCATTATATTTATTTTACAACCTAGCTGATAATCACAAATTTATGTTGATGACTTCTTACAGTTTCGCCTTGGTTTCCTGGAACCCCAGTGTCCCCTCGGTCACCTTTATCACCCTTTTCTCCCAAATGACCTTTGATCCCCTGCATTCCAATGTCTCCTCTGTGTCCTTTTGGCCCTCTCTTTCCCCTCTCGCCTTTGCTTCCCTTCTGACCTTGTTCACCTGTCTTGCCTGGAGGACCCTCCACACCGGTATGCCCTGGTACCCCAACTTCTCCCTGTAAATAAACCAGATCATTGTGAACTATTGATTGCACTTTCTGAAACCACTGCCTCATGTTTTCAAGTACTTACATCTGCTCCTACAGCACCCCTTGGGCCTGGCTCTCCAACGGGTCCTAACTCTCCTGGTGGGCCAGTGGCACCCTGAATTCCTGTCGCTCCTGTGGCTCCTTGATCTCCTTTTTCGCCTTGTGGACCATCACTGCCTTGGGGTCCTGCTGGACCTTCAATACCCTGTATATCCAACAAGTGTATCTAAGTTGTTCTACTTTGCCTTGTTGCATATTTTCTGTGAGTGAGTAGGTATTGCAATTTCGAAAACTGCTAGTGTATATAGATTTGTTACTTGAAAATCTCTAGTACGGTAGATAACTCACAGGTTTCCCGGGTTGTCCTACTGGGCCTGTTTTGCCAGGCGGTCCAGATGTTCCTGGTAACCCAGGAGGTCCATCTTTGCCATCATGGCCATCTGAACCCGGGGATCCCTTTGGGCCTTGTAGACCAGGCTCTCCTGCCGGTCCTGGAAACCCTGGTGGGCCAGAATGCCCTTTGGGACCCTCAGGCCCCAGATTACCTCTAGGTCCGACTTCCCCTTGAACACCTGGTTTCCCTTCATCGCCTTTCATTCCTTGGAGCCCTCGTTCTCCCTGTAACCATGTATTGGAACTCTAATGTCTAGGAGGCATGTCCTTACTGAAAATGGCTTATTCAATTTCCTCAACTCAAAGGCTTCAAAATATGTAGGTAGGTATATCAAATTGGAAACTGTATGGTATTTTGTCTGCACTTGAACAGACCCATTGTTGATGAATTTGAACTTGGCAATAATTAACAAAAGTGAAGAAATGATTGATAAAATATTTTTTGTTTTGTTAAAAAAACACAGCATTTTGTCTTACGTGCTTTCCATCAAGACCTGGTGACCCTGGGGGGCCTTGGTTTCCTGGCTCTCCTCGAGGACCCTGCTGCCCCTCAAAGCCTATTGGACCAATAGGTCCTTCAGCACCTTTCCCACCTCTTTGACCAGGAGGACCAGGGGCCCCAGGTCGCCCAGGAGGTCCTGAAAAAATATTGTCCTTGAATCTTAATGTTTTGGGACTTTAAAGGTTGATAGGTTAGATTATTCAGATTGATTTAATATTCGTATTTGTATTGATTTCAACAGAACCAACCATTGACTAACCTTTTGGACCAACATTTCCTGTATCTCCTTCAACCCCTGCAGGACCTGGAAGGCCTTGAAGTCCTGGAGCTCCAGCTGGCCCTGCTGCTCCAACCTGACCATCTTCTCCTTTTGCCCCCCTTTTCCCGCTTTCTCCGGGGCTTCCTTTCTCCCCTGGAACCCCCACAAGTCCTGGTTCACCTCGTGCTCCTGGTGGACCAAGAGGACCCGGAACACCCTGAAAAAATACAATATTTGCGACATAGGACTAAAATTTGTGACCTAGGATGTAATAGCAGAGCTTAGTAAATGATTTACCAGCAGAAATTATTATTTTTTTGGGTTAGTGGTTCATAGCATAGGCCGAAGTCAAAGCATTTCAAAATGATTCTGTTTCCCTATGAGCATCGAGTATTTTTATTATCTAGATTACTTACGATTTCTCCTTTAACTCCTTTGGGCCCTTTATCTCCTATAGGTCCAGCTTCCCCTTTGTCTCCATCTTCACCTGGCAGCCCCTGCGGGCCAGGGGGTCCTGGTAGCCCTCGAGGACCAAGCCCTCCATCTCTCCCAGTCGCACCTGGTGGACCAATATCTCCCTACAAACTTACAAATTTTAAACTATTTTTCAATATTAGTCAAAAGCATTCCAAGTCAACAGTCGTAATGATTCTCAAAAATGCTACCTAAAGTGAAGTATTATTTCTGTTTAACTTACTCTGTTTCCTTTTGATCCAGTTGAACCTGATGGTCCAGGTGGTCCACTCCTTCCTTCGGGCCCAGGTCCTCCCTCTTTCCCAGGCTCTCCAGTCTGGCCTTTTTCACCCATTGGCCCAGCGGGTCCCATTGGGCCCATTTCTCCTTTGAGGCCAACCGTACCCTTACAATTTATCAAATTAATCAAAATGCAGTAATTTCTTCAGCGCTGGAAAAAAAACTGGCATAACTAGTTACTTACTGGAGTTCCTGGTAGCCCTCTCTCACCTGGAAAACCAGGGAGGCCTGAAACTCCAACAGGCCCAGGTTTTCCAGGTGGACCCTGGGTACCTGGCGGTCCGTCTTTTCCGCCTTCTCCAGGATGCCCAGGCTCACCTGGGGCACCAGCTGTTCCTGGAGCACCTGGTTCGCCAACTGGGCCGAGTTCTCCCGGCTGTCCAGGAGGCCCAAACACACCGGGTGTTCCAGGTTTTCCCATTCCTCCTGGCACGCCCTGAAAATACGACCAAAGCATGTGGCATTCATTGTTTGTTACTTTTCATTATCTTTTGGAGGATGAGGCAACTTAAAACTCACGGGTGGACCCCTCTCTCCTGGTGGTCCCTGAGCACCATTCTTGCAGTCCTCTCCTCGGCCTCCAGGTGGTCCCTTATATCCTCGATTGCCCTCTGGACCAGGTGGGCCTCTCTCACCTTGAGGTCCAATCGGTCCTTGCTGCCCGCTGTCTCCCTGATGTCAACAGAAAGTTGTATCATTCAAACCAGAGAACTATTCAGGAATACAATTAATTTGAATCGGATTTATTACCTTGAGCCCTATTGCTCCATTAGATCCCTGTTTCCCTCTCGATCCTCTGTAGCCCTAAAAAGAGGAATATTTTTTAAGCAAAACATTAAATGGAATTTTGAATCACACAATAATTGTGATCAGCTGGAATCCTAGAAAAAAAGCTTTGTAGGGATTATTTTCCTATTTAGCTTACCCGTGGTCCAGTCTCTCCTCGCTCTCCAGGTTGTCCTAGGCTACCCTGAAATTTGAAGACGTTTTGAACAGAACAATACCGTAGTTTCAATCGTTTCTTTGAATTGCCTTGATGGAGAGACATTATGGAGCAAATGTTGGCCTTTAAATGGACTTGGTTCAAGGTAGCTACTCACCCTTTCTCCTTTCTCTCCGGCTGGTCCTGCCCTTCCTTCAGCTCCTTTGTCGCCTTTATCTCCAGCGGCTCCCGCATAACCTGGGAACCCAGACACTCCGATCTTTCCTTTCTCTCCTGGTGGACCAGCTGGTCCAGTCTCGCCCCTCGGCCCGTCGACGCCCTTTGATTTAAGTTCAAGCCCATTTATTTTATAATAATACCATCAGTTCATAAGTAAATAGTAGATCTAGTTTGTAGATCAGAACTAAAAATGGGTGAAATCTGGGTTACCTTAGGTCCTTCTTCTCCTTCAAGTCCAGTGGCTCCTGGAGGACCAGCCGGTCCTGGTTCGCCTTTGGGGCCGGCCTCTCCTTTCTCGCCTTCGTGACCCCTGTCACCTTTGTCTCCTTTGTCCCCTAGCGCTCCTCTCTTACCCTCATCTCCCTTGAGTCCTTGGGGTCCTGTAAATCCCGTCAGTCCTTGGAGCCCCTGTTCCCCTGGATCTCCTTTGGGCCCAGTAAGTCCTGGGGCTCCAGCAGGTCCTGGCGATCCGTCAGCTCCCGGCAGCCCAGGAAGACCAGGCTTCCCCGTTGGCCCCTGCGACAATTTTTGGGCAATCAAGAGATGAACGGATAGTGATGTCCCCTGAAAATCTAGATATTTCCTTAATTCTACAGTGTTGAGTAATCACCAGGGTTGAATAGTTTCTTCAAGTGCTACATGATCATTTTATAAATTTAAAAAATGCCACAGCATCGATATAGCTCAGTATTTATCAATATGAGAAACATCTTCTGCGTGAGGATGGTCAAATGCTATGTTTGACTCTTTGACTCAGTGTCCACTGCGAGGAAGCAGCTTCGTTTAACCAGCATAGGGATGGTTTCCCGTCGGTATCTACCAAACCTCCCCGAGACCACTGAATACAATAAGAAGTTTCAGATTGTTACCATGAGTCCAGGAGGGCCAGTGAGTCCAATGGGGCCAGTTGGACCAGTGGCGCCCGTCGTTCCTGTCTGCCCCGGTGCGCCAACTTGTCCTGGGGGTCCCTGGTTCCCCTTCTGCCCGCTCCCTCCTTCCGCTCCTGGGATACCTGGGGAACCTGGTATTCCTGCAAACCCTCGAGGACCTGGAAACCCTCGGGGTCCCTGTTCGAATAAATATAATGCTTGAGAAAAAAAAATTCTTATATTTAGGATTAAGGATTATTAGTGGGGTTTCATTAAGTACATCAAAGCAGAATGAGTGAGACAACGTCTCAATGAATCCTGCAGGATTTAAATTCGTTGCGATTGCTTAGTTTCATCGGAAAATCATTAAACGTAACGGTGGAAGGCGAAACAACGGAGCCCTTAGGTCCTTAAAGGTGAAAATGAAATGAAATGAACTTTATTTTCTTAAATAATACAAATGTTAAATTTAATAGTAGATTCAAGAAAAATCAGTTCCTCCTATGCCAGCAATAGGGAGAACGAGCTAAGTCATGAGCTCTAAAAAATGTTTAAGATATTAATACACTGGAGACCAAAAAAACCGGCGCAGTTGAATTGTTGTCGAAGAGTTAAGTTTAAATCGATAACAGTTGGGTTAGAGTCAATAGTAAGGTCAATAACAAGGTTAACAGAGATTACGTGCAGAGGTCCATCCCTGTTTTTCCTTAACTATCCAGTTTTTTCCTGTAATGCTCTCATGAATTCACGATAGAAGCCTACAGGAAACCGTGAAACTGGTAGCTACACCATATGGCCGGCATTAGGGCGTCCAAGGGCGACGGATCCTGCTGCAAACCCAAGCAGCTCAGTCCAAGCAGCGTGATCTCTAGCAAATTGAAGACGAGCCGTTCGGTGTGCTGGGGTGAGTAGAGGACCTAAAGCACGGACTCTGGAGTGAAGATTAACATCAGCAGACTTCTGTAGGCTTCTATCGTGAATTCAAGAGAGCATTACAGGAAAACAAACTGGATAGTTAAGGACAAACAGAGATGGACCTCTGCACGTAATCTCTGTTAACCTTGTTATTGAACTTACTATTGACTCAAACCCAACTGTTATCGATTTAAACTTGACTCTTCGACAACAATTCAACTGCGCCGGTTTTTTTGGTCTCCAGTGTATATTAACTTGAAAAAATGAACATAATTACCTCTAGAGACAGAACGACAGTGGATATAATTTTTAGGCAGATTGAGTCAATTAAAATATCAAGCAACAAGTTTTCCAGAAACCAACTATTCAAAATTATATTTATTTTGTTAGGGTGTCTAGAAAGATCCTATTTTATATTAGTGGGAAGGCTGTTATACAACCGAATGCCTTTAGTAAAATAAAAATTTAATGCCGCTGTTGTTTTGAATAGGGGTAAAGCAAAATTACCTTCAAACTTAAATCTTGTAGCCGACGCGTGGGATGGATATGAGAATTTTGTATCCTTCAAAACCTGCTTCAAACTGGACAACTGAACAAGGGAGCTCAGCTTCAGAATTTGCCATCGTTTGAAGGCCGGGCCAGTGTGCTCCAAAAATCCACTCTTAGTGGCTACACGCAAAAGAATCTTATGGCGAATGAAGACAGGGTCGATAGTATACTATAGTAGGGTAGGCGCTACCCAAAGCTGGCAGACCATATAACAAAATCGATTGCAAAGTACATAGTTCGCATAAGTTTAGGCGTCAATATGTTCCGAAGCTGCGAAAAAACATAAGTGAGCTTCCTCAACCTCATGCACACCAAACTAATTTGACTATCCCATTAAATTTTCATGGTGGTCCAAGATGATACCTAAATATTTCGAGTTAAATTACAATTAAAATTGTGGAGGCGAATCTTGAGATTTTCGGGAGGTTTGCTCAGAATTGACAAATAGTAAAGGGCAAAATTGGTCTTTAATAAGCTGAGGGTCTATCCATTCTCCACTAACCATATTAACGACAAATAGGCCTAGCTCTGCCTTTTGAAAAACATCATCCCAGGTATCACCTGCGAAGTATAAACCAGAGTCATCAGCAAAAAGGATTACTTCTCCATTCATACTAACTTTGCCAAACTCGTTAATATATATTTTAAAGAAAACTGGTCCTAAAACTTTCAACCCAATCACAGGTATTCTCACCAAAACCAAGGGCCCCTTTCTGGAGTAATCTATCGTGTGGAAACGTGTCGAAGGCCTTTGCTAGGTCTATGAATATTGACAGAGCTTTTTCCCCATTGTCTAAGTCTTCCATTATTTTTGAAGTCAAACATCAAATAGCATCTTGCGTATTTTTCCCTAACCTGAACCCGAATTGGCGGTCACATAACAAATTGAAATTGTCTAGGTAGGTAATTATTTGGATCTTGGCACACTTCTCTATGATTTTTGCTACATTGCTTACAAGTAATATAGGCCTATATTTCGCGAAACTTTGTTCATCTCCTGCTTTAAACAGTTGGCAAACAGCCCTCTTCAGGCATTTTGGAAAAACACCTTTCTTCAGACTAAGATTAATTAGGTGACAGAGAGGGCGAGTAATTGCTTACTTGCAAGCCCTCAGGATACGGACCTCGATACCGTTCCAGCCACGAGTCGACCCACCTCTCAAACAGCCAATAGCTTTTCCAACCTCCTCCTCATAGACGTCTCTAAAGGAACATTTCGAATTCACAGCAGGTTTAGGGAGGTTTTTGTCAGTGACAACAGGAAGCTTTTCAGGTCGCAAGGTCCAACCTTAGTTGCCTAATATTAAATTAAATATTTTTAAACTAACTATTTTTTTTTTTCAACGATAGCGTGGGGTAGGTCCATCCAAAATCGACAACATTTCCAAAAGAACTCATTTGAGAACTTATTCAACTAGAATCGGGTTTCGGTGTATATTGAGGGGCGGTGGGAATTCACTTGGAAGATAACTAAACTGCAATACCTCGTGGTCTTGAAGGAAAGGTATAACTTGGGCGCCTTGTCATCCGCTCCCGCCGTAATGTGCACTGTTAGTAAAATTTACTAAATAAAAAATAATTAATCTATCTATTATTTACTAACAGTGATTCAGACAGAACGATGTTCTGCGCAAAGAACCTAATAAACCGTTATTTAATAATCTATTCATATCTAAAACTCTGCAAATTCTTGACCCAACGGTTTATTATGTTCTTTGCGCAGAACATCGTTCTGTCTGAATCACTGTTAGTAAATAATAGATAGATTAATTATTTTTTATGAATGATCATTAATTATTAATCATTATTATCAATTAGCGTAAATGATTATTAATCATCGTTTCTTTAATTATTAATAAGTACTCTTAATTATTAATTATTAACTACTATCAATTATTATTATTATTAATAGTTATTAATTATTATTAACTCGATAACTGTGCAAACTACATATTTTTATATTCGATTTTCTGAATCTACGTATCTTGAAACGTAGGTAAACCAACAACTTTTGAGGGGGTTTATTTATTTTTTCTTAGGCGATTCCAAAGTTGCAGTATTGAAGATACTGTCAAAAGGTACTGGGATTGAACAATAAATTTAGCACTCCATCACCTCATTTCATTAAAAGGGTTACAAACAGCCATCTTATAATTTTTTAAAATAAATGATAATGCTGTGCTGTATGTATGGGAGGTTTTAATCGATAATGATGTTGAGGGATGTCGAGGGTCGGTCAAATGATTCCAAATGATTTCAAATGATTCAAATGATTCATTTGACCGACCCTCGACATCCCTCAATATCATTCTTACTGACGGTCAACCTAAACCACACACACACTTTAATCGATAACTTACTGGGCTCACTGGTAGGTTGTTCGGTTTACCAAACACTAACTACCTAAGTCACGATTTGAAACATTTAAAGACTTGAAAGGCAAATGGAAGAATTGAGTACGAGGTTATTTACCAATTCGCCTGGTAGTCCTGGAAGTCCAGCCGATCCCTCTTCTCCGGGGGCGCCTTCATGTCCGGGCGATCCGGGTGAACCGGTGCCACCCGTCAGCCCCCGTTCGCCTTTCTCACCTGGAAGACCTGCACAAAGAACACGGTAGTCGTTATGTCCATTTAATACAAAAGGAATAGGTATACCTACACCTACTTGTATAACTTGGAACGCATATCGTACGGTCATCATAACTACCCATAGTATGTCCCCATGATCCGAATGCAGCTTGTTTTCGGTACAACATTGTGCCATACCTGATTTGCACATGAAATTCCCGAATTTTGAAACACTATTAGAAAATCCAAATATAAATTAGAAATTAGTAGTTAACTATTTAAATCGCATTTTGCGCTTAGTGCTGCCAGGACACCACCCTTGCTGCCAAAGAGAGATACCTACGACTCGATTACTTCATGATGGAGGATTAAATAATTTAAAACATAACTTCGGAACGAAATTTTTGCTTCCTGTAGCCGTCGAGCTTGTTCACTTGAGTAAGGCTGAATGATTTAGCAACTCAAGCCATGCGAGTTAGCGCTCCTGAGCTCAGCATAAGCGAAACTGAATTACAAGAATAGGGTAGCCACCTGTTTTTCTTTTAAATTTTTGATAACTGGGCCCATCATCAAAGCCTGAATTAATGAAGCAGTGCGGCACAGCTATATCCCACCTCAGTGGTGTTGCGCTCTTTTAAATCAAGTTGCCACTTTTGCAGTTTTATTTATGCGAATTTTAGATGGATTAGAGCTTCTATATTGTTTTATTCGATATATATTTCCAGTAGATTTTGGTTTATTATTTTCAAAAACGGACAATAATTATTAGAATCGCCCAAGAACAAAAATTATCACCCGTGTAGATGTAAATTACAGGTTGATCCGGAATTTAGATAGCAAATTGAGTGCCTGGATCCCACATGGGAATCCTTTTTGCACCTAGTCTTATCATATTTGATTTTGATCAATCAAAATATTTTCTCGGTTCTCTCTGATGGTTTTTAGAAATTTTTGTTCAAATTCTGTTGATTATGAGATGGCAACGGATGACGTTTCTTCAGGTTATGGGACTTTGAATTACACACCCGCATAATATTATGTTCTGAAATATTGTGGAGTGGCACGCATGGGGCTGAGATTGGAGACTCTACTAATTGTACTCAAATTTTTCCTTGCTGATTCTGTCTCTGTCGTTTGTAATAATTAAATTAGTAAAGTATATATATATACATAATAATTAGTAAAGCGTAGCTTGTTCAACCACCAGTCCAATTATTCGACCCAAATTGAAGGTATAAAAATTTGTCACAATTATTGTGACAAATTTTTATACCTTCAATTTGGGTCGAATAATTGGACTGGTGGTTGAACAAGCTACGCTTTACATGACGTCTAGTGCGTACCTGGTTGACCTGGTGGTCCGGTTTCGCCTTTGACTCCGGTAGGACCGGTGATTCCTCTCTCGCCGTCTCTCCCAGGGCGTCCTCGCCGTCCTTCTCGCCCCGTCAGCCCTCGTGGCCCCGTAGGACCTGGCGGACCCTGGTATGTCATGGAACAAGAACAGATGCTTGGAAGAAGTTTGGATTCATTCAAGTTGTACCAATAACGACGCAAACCCCGGTCCCTGGACTTGCTCAAGGGATGCGGTATGGGGGAGAGGTGGCATCACCATGGGACCTCGGCATGGGAGTTATGCTACTAACTCGGGGACCAACATTCATAGTTGGTAGAACCCCCTAGAAGGTTCCGCATAAGATATCAGGTATCAATAGGCGACGAGTTATTCGCCTGTTTGGCCTGCCGATTGGCTCTCCTTCATGCTACTCTTCCATCTTGGAAGAAGAGCTAGGACCAAATGTACCAAATGTACTACTAACAAAAAGTAGATGCAACGTGAAGGGCTGAATGACTTATTATAATATAATTCACTTAAGTAGATATAACCTGTACATTTTCACTTGGCACTTATTACCCCCACCACTAACATCGTATAACCCGACGTCAGAGGAGCAAAAGGCACATTCGCGCACCCATGTCTACGTTACAAATCGAGGGCTGATGCCCACACACGTCACCCATGTCAGTTAATTATTTGTCAGGCCAGTACAATATTGCTTACTCTATATGTGACGTCAGAGGTGCGAAACGCTCATTCGCGTGTACCTATTGCTATGTTAAGAACCTTATACCATCAGGTATAAGACCTGTGGATTATTTTTTCACCCAATACCCTCGTACAATTCAATCCTACGTCACGGGGCGCGGGCTCACAGCCATGGGTGCGCGGATGGGCGTTTCACACCTAAGTAATAAGGTGGTAGTGGTGGGGGTAATAAGTGCCAAGTTATACAGGTTATATCTACTCACTTATAACTTTATATCTTGTATTCATATGTTCGCACTTACTGTTTTAAATTTGTCATATAAATAATTCGATTTTCTATACATTAGTGTTTTGTACATCATTATTGCAATTCTGTAATGCCTATTTTGCTTAAATTGAGTGATGCCACCTCAAATTAATAATATGACCTCAGACTCACAGCTTCTCCAGGCTCTCCTTGCTCTCCTTTGGAGCCCTGAGGCCCGGGTATGCCATCCAGACCGGCCACTCCTGTAAGACCTCTGGGACCTTCCGCTCCGCGCATTGTGCTCTGAAACAGACAAGAATCTCTCATACGCCGGAGAATAAGAAGTTTCTAAGAGAGTATTTACAGGTGTCAAAAGTATTCAGGCACTCGTAGATATGTTGTTTTCATGTAATATAAGACGTATTTACGAACCATGTGTTGCGAGAGAAGTTGGCGGAAATGATCAGCCTGAGTATCGGGCCCCTTGTCATTACTTTGGTAGTTCATCTATGGAAGAAATCCGAAATTCAAGCATTTTCAGAACCAACCCTTGTATTATAAACGTAAATATTCATTCGCTTACTGGAATGAGGAAGACGTGGCCAGGAGGTCCGACGATGCCGTCTGTGCCATCTACCCCAGTCCTCCCTGGTTCCCCTTTTGGTCCTGGAAGTCCTGGAGGACCGGAAGGACCCGCTTCACCACGCGGTCCCTGAACGATCTGAGATGGCGGACAATTCACGTCGCTCTCGCCAACACTCGCCTTTCCAAGATAAAATACGAAACTACCATCAGTTGCATAATATCCATAATATGTATATATATACCTATATGGTGTGAGATATTTTGTTTCGAGGTTCGGTCAATGAGAACAATTTTTGGTTCCGACGTTTCGGCCGTTTATTCAGCCATCTTCAGGGCTGTAACAACAGTATGGCAAATTACAGTATGAAGGTATGGCAAATTACACAAAGATGAAGATTAAGATGGCACAATATGAAAGATGAGTGAACTGGAAATTGTGGTAGTTTACTTAGTAGGTAGGTGTGGGAGTATTAGTTTTGATGGAATTTACATAAGTTACGTACAGAACTACAAAGGTTTATGGGGATGTGATTGAAAATGATTTACTATGGAAATATGATAGAAGTTACTTACAATTCAGTCGAGGTGTACGGAATCAGGACATGGAGGTGATGCCATCTTTCATATTGTGCCATCTTAATCTTCATCTTTGTGTAATTTGCCATACCTTCATACTGTAATTTGCCATACTGTTGTTACAGCCCTGAAGATGGCTGAATAAACGGCCGAAACGTCGGAACCAAAAATTGTTCTCATTGACCGAACCTCGAAACAAAATATCTCACACCATATAGATACTACGGTCGAAAACCGGACGGAAATCCATTACAACTATATATATATCGGGAACCAAGAACAGCCTAGAACGTCCCCACCGGACCGCACCTGAGCGGTTGGCACCCTTGTCACCCCCTCTTACCTACTTTTGCTTGGAGTTGTGAGGCTTCAGTCTAGTTCTGTCATTGAAACCAATATAGCCTTCTGTTCGAACAACAATTGTGTTTTAATTGCTTTCGCCCTTCTGAAAATCAAGATTAAACTCGAAATCAGAAGTGGGATTGTTAAACGCGCTCACAATTAATTAGTTCTAAACTGTTGATTTACCTATTTAAAAAATAAATAAAAGAAGTGACCTGTGAAGCGAAGTTGTGAAAGTGAAGTGTAGTGTCGCAGTTGACAGCTTGTTTACCTTCGGGTGTGCTACCGAGAAAGGTCCCAACACGTCATTATGACCGATAGGGGCTCTTGGAGTATTGAGGACATTCCGGGCTCTCCTATACCAGGTGAAGTCGAAAATCGAGGTACTTCGGAGAACCCAACTGCTGCCCAACTCATTTCAACCCTAATGGAAAATTTGCCCATCAACCAACGCACGATGAAACTTCCCGATTTCGACCCTTCAAAAAATAATCCCAAAACGTGGATAAGAACGTCGCGTCTCATGATGGAAGATGAATCCCCTAATCGTTCGCAATTAGCAAGGGCTCTTACCGAGAGCCTAAAGGGGGCAGCTGCCGAATGGTTCGCGGAAATCATTGACGAAAATTTAAACTGGGAGAACTTTCACGATGCTTTCTTGGCAAAATTTTGCCAGACCGATACTCCTGTTGCTGTCATTTACCAGGCTATCAACGCCCAGCCTCGAGACAACAATACAACAAAATTAATATCTGAACAATTGACGAAAATTCGCGCGGTATTTCGAGGGCGTACTGGCGAAGAATGCGGGTTGATTTTAGCCGCTGCAATTGCATCAAAATTCGAAGTCGACGTAAGGAAATGGGCGTATACTAACGACTCCATAACCGAAAGTGGCCTTATAAAGGAACTAAAAGCCACCGCTGCCACTAGATCTCGTTTTCCCCAAAACCGAGAATCTGGAACAAATTTTGTTCGACCTTTTCATCAAATCGACAAACGCAATTTCACCGACCGCAAGAGGCCTTATTCAGGCCCACAAAACGAAACCATCAAGCATTTAAAATCAGACGATTCATCAGGAACTTCACCAAAGCCTAATCATCCCCGACCAAAGACCGGAAAGAGATATTGTTTTTCTTGCAAAAAGGACAATCACGACTGGGCCCATTGCTACAACAACCCAAACCGACTGAATCAGAACACCAAACCTCCAACCGAACGCACCGAACGTAGGGTAAATATCTGTAACATCAACCCTCAAGGGCAACTCATCCACCAAGGTACAGTTTATTCCTTTATTTTTGATTCTGGATCAGAAGCTTCTTTGTTATCTCATAAATTACTAACTCAATTTTCGGGTCAAAAATTAAAAAATCCGACTTATTTGACAGGAATTGGTGAAAATAGGATAATTGTTGATGAACAAATTTCAGTTAACGTTACCATTAATAATATTGACATTCCTGTAGTATTCTATATCGTTCCTGACGGTGTAACCAAACATGATATTTTATTAGGGCGAGACATTTTAGCCGCCGGAATTTCAGTTAATATCTTAAAGGATCGATACGAAGTTTCCAAAACGGAAAACGAAATAGGATGTTCTAAACAAAACTATTTGAAACGCAAAGAACCCTCTACCCCAGAGAGAGGGACGAGTCAAGAAACTTTCCGTGCAAATAGTAATAAAAATGAACACCTGTGGCCTATCCCTTGTCGAACCCCTCAAATCGACTTTCAGGTAGAGTCCCTAACTGCTACTGAAGGCCCAGTCACCCGTTTTCCAGTTCTTCAGGGATCGACAGCTAACAATCCATCTTTGGAAAAATTCAACCCTTCTCTTGAAACTCTTGATACAGATTTAGAAACCGCTGAAGATCAAAACAAGCTAAGATCAATTTTACAGAAATACGCTAGTGATTTTACCCGAGGTTTACCAAAACGTCATGTTACCACAACAGAATTTAATATAAAATTGTTCGATCCAAATAAAATAGTTTACAGGCGCCCTTATCAACTTCATTCACGCGATAGAGAAATAGTACGGGAATATATTAAAGAAATGTTGAATGCGGGAATAATAGAAGAATCGAAAAGTCCGTATTCATCACCTGTTCTTTTGGTGCCAAAGAAAAATGGAAAATTACGTTTATGTACTGATTTTCGAGAAGTTAATAGCAATACTACACCTCTTCGATATCCAATTCCCTTAATTCGAGATCAGATCACTAGATTAGCAGGACAACATTATTTTACATCACTTGATTGTGCATCAGGGTTTTATGCGATCCCTGTAGATGTAAATTCACGGGAAATATTAGCTTTCTCGACCCCCGACGGACACTACCAGTATCGACGTATGCCGTTTGGTGTACGAAACGCCCCTTGTTTTTATCAACGAGCTATAACAGACGCGCTAGGTGAAATAACAAATGATTATTGCCTAGCATACCTTGATGACTTGTTAATTATTAGCTCAACTAAAGAAGAAGCGTTCATTCGTTTGGAAAATGTTTTAAAAGCTCTTTCAAGCGCAGGATTTACTCTGAATCCTGACAAGTGTAGCTTTTTGAAAAATTCCACAACATATCTAGGCTATCTTATCCAAAATGGAGAAGTACGCCCACATAACGATAGAATAAAAGCACTAGTTGATTTACCACCCCCAAAAGATCGTACAGCCTTGAAATCATTTCTTGGCTTATGTTCTTATTTTCGAAACTTCATCAAAGATTTTTCTAAAATTTGTTCACCCCTGTACGAACTAACATCAATAAAAAATAAATTCGAATGGCAATCTCGACATGAAGAAATTAGGCAACATTTAATTTCTATTTTGACCAATGAACCTGTACTCACAATTTTCGACCCCAAGTATCCGATAGAAATTTGGACTGATGCAAGTACCGTTGGTTATGGCGCAATATTATTCAATGTCATCGACGGTAAACGTAAAGTAGTTGCATACTTTAGCAAACGGACAACACCTGCGGAAACCAAATACCATAGCTACGAACTCGAAACCATGAGTGCCGTTAAGTCTTTCAAGTATTTTGAATGTTATTTATTGTACCATAATTTTACTTTGATAACTGATTGTATGTCCTTTCAAGCTTCCTACGTTAAGCAAAATTTGATTACCCGAGTCCATCGTTGGTGGGCTTATTTACAGTCGTTTGATTTTACGATTCAATACCGGCCAGGATCTAAAATGCAAACTGTCGATTTCCTATCTAGATATCCCGTAGGACCGTCCACGGAAATAGATATCTTTGAAACATCTGTAGACGATTATCATCCTAATCACATTTCGGATAATTATAAAGTTATCGAATCAAACCTTCCAAAAATTACTGACAAACAACACAATCATTATATTGAAAAGAAGGTAGATTTGATAGAACTTACTGGAGATTGGCTATTAGTGGCTCAGGACCAAGATAATGAAATAAAATTTATCAAAGAACAATTAAATCAAAATCGTCTTACCCCTGATTTAGCTCGAACTTACCAAATTCATGATGGAATCCTATTTCGAGTATTTCAGCACAACAAGAAAACTAAACAAGCCCCAATCATACCGCGTAATTACCGTTGGATTATAACTAATTCAGTTCATGAGTCAATTTTACATCTAGGTCTGCCTAAAACTAAGGAAAAGATTTTGGAAAAATTTTGGTTCCCCAACATGAGCAAGTTTGTCCGAAAATTCATAGATAATTGCATAACCTGCAAAATAGCTAAAGGTCCTTCAGGTAAGGTGCAAATGTCACTCTACCCAATACCAAAAAATGATGTACCATTTGATACCGTTCACATTGATTTTACAGGTCGCCTAACCGGGCCAAATAACTCACCTGAATATTATATTGTTCAAATTTGCAGTTTCACAAAATTCATAATGCTTCATCATACTAAAGTTGTAACAGCAAAAGCTGCAATCAATGCTTTGTCAGAATTGGTACACTTGTTTGGAGCTCCATCTCGACTAATTTATGATCAAGGAACTAGTTTTACCGCCACTGCCTTTATCGATTACTGTCGGCAAAATAATATTAAAACCCACGAAATTGCTACGGGAGCTAGTCGTGCTAACGGCCAAGTTGAACGCTACATGAGTTCCATTACAAACTTAATAACAGTCGCTCAATGTATTAAAAACCAATCGATTCGACAGTTAGCTCCTCGAATTCAACTTATTTTGAACTCAACTGTACAAAGAGTAACGTCAATGTCGCCAATAGAATTACTAACTGGTCGAAAACCGCACATTCCTGGACTGATAGCACTTGATGATCGCATTAGCCCCTCAAACCGTTCAAACCTTTCTGAAATTCGCAAAGAAGCAAAAATTAACATAGATCGCTCTTCAAATTACGAACTGAAACGTTTTGTTGGTAAAACTGCTCCAGTAATTCCGTTACAAGTAAATGATCTTTGCGTACGCCAACTGGAACCAAGAACTATTTCTAAAACTAGCCCCAAATATAAGGGCATGTACCGAGTTGTTGATGTATTACCTAATGATAGGTACTTATTGGAAAATCTCACGACGAAACGTCGATTAAAATATTCTCACGAAAGAATTCGAAAAATCAATCAAGACATTGAACTTTTACCACAACTGTTGGATGAAACAGAATCTGAAACTTCCTCAACAGAAGATTAAAATAAAACAAAAAAAAAAAAAAAAAAAAAAAAAAAAAAAACCCAAAACACAACTTATGACAAACACAACATGTCAAAACACAATAACACACAAAAACACAAAATAGTACAATAGGTGCCGTTTTTCGGGTCGATAATTGCTTTGATAATTGCTTCTGACTCGATTCCTGATGCATGTCATAGCATCTGAATTCGATTCATGATGCGTGTCATGGCGAAATTGACCTCCAAGGCGGTGGCAATATCATTTAAACTGTACCTTCGAGGACACTAATCCTCGTTGATGGTTTTATGTGAAGCCTTCGATAATTTACTAATTTATGAATTGCGAGGTGACTTTGGATCCGATCCATGATGAACTCGACAATTCCTTATTGAGGTGACTTTGGATTCGATCCATGATGAACTCAATACGATTAACACAATTGAGGTGACTTTGGATTCGATCCATGATGAACTCAATTGAACTTTACACAAACAATACATGAATTGCGAGGTGACTTTGGATTCGATCCATGATGAACTCGACAATTCCTTATTGAGGTGACTTTGGATTCGATCCATGATGAACTCAATACGATTTACACAATTGAGGTGACTTTGGATTCGATCCATGATGAACTCAATTGAACTTTACACAAACAATACACGAATTTCGAGGTGACTTTGGATTCGATCCATGACGAACTCGACAATTCCTTATTGAGGTGACTTTGGATTCAATCCATGATGAACTCAATAAAAATTCACACAATTGAGGTGACTTTGGATTCGATCCATGATGAACTCAATTGAACTTTACACAAACAATACATAAATTGCGAGGTGACTTTGGATTCGATCCATGATGAACTCGACAATTCCTTATTGAGGTGACTTTGGATTCGATCCATGATGAACTCAATACGATTTCCGCAATTGAGGTGACTTTGGATTCGATCCATGATGAACTCAATTGAACTTTACACACACAATTAGACACATTTTAATTATTTGATTTTGGTTCCAACCCACAATGAACTCACGAAAAAAAAAAAAAAAAAAAAAAATTAAATTGCAGTGCTCAAAAACATTTTTCAGGCGATCAAACGAATTTTATAAAAGCTATTGTTGACTGATTCTTTTCATTTTCCAATCAGTACTGAGTACTTTTTTTTTTTTCCGCCAGGAAAGGCCGAGTGGACTATTTCCTTGAATCACATAATTACAGAAATAATGATCATTATTCTTTATGATTTATGATTCCTTGACACAATGTTATGTGACAACAACACAATATATGTTTGTAATCTCTTTTGCTTTTTATAGCTCAAGCTAGACCATCCAGCAAAAACACTGGACGATGAAACCAATGAACAGCTAAAACACAATAATTGTAATAATGAAGCCTATTAGGTCCAGCCGGGAGTTTTTCCTCTTCCAGGGATTGCTCTTTTGGGAGAGTTTTTCCCTTTTGCTCATTATCTTCAGTTGCCGATACTAAGCATTAGGTTTTCTCTCCACAGGCTCAAAATGTATTAGACACAACTCCATAGGTAGGACTAGCATAGGTTTTGTTAGGCAATTACTGTAACAACCTTCTCCTGTACTGTACTGTAATAACCACCTGTTTTGTCATCAACCCTGTTTTTGTCATAAAACCCTAATTGATCGCTGTATTGCATTTCAAACATTTCCTTATCACGTGGGACCGTGAATTGTCAGTCTGGCCGTATCGGGAACCAAGAACAGCCTAGAACGTCCCCACCGGACCGCACCTGAGCGGTTGGCACCCTTGTCACCCCCTCTTACCTACTTTTGCTTGGAGTTGTGAGGCTTCAGTCTAGTTCTGTCATTGAAACCAATATAGCCTTCTGTTCGAACAACAATTGTGTTTTAATTGCTTTCGCCCTTCTGAAAATCAAGATTAAACTCGAAATATACCTATATATGTATATTAAACCTACATTAGCTCATCGTCGATCGAGAGGGCTGCCTATGTTGATATCGATATATAGGTTTTCCAAGTCAGATTGAGAATTTTCCAAACCAAATTGAGAACTTTCCAAATCAAATTGAGAACTTTATTTTGACACAGGTATATTTTGTCGAAGCGACGATAAAGATGAGTAATGCAAGATGGAAAAGGCGTTCCTGTCCTTTAGTACATTTCTAACGTGAATCTTAATTTTGAAAAAGCCTTTTCGGCCGGATTGAGTTGGGGCAAATAAGGTGGTAGATAACAGTTATTGAGAAGCCCAGTTCTTGTATTTTCGCTTTAACGGTAGCTGCATGGTGAATCCTGGCGTTATCCATAATTAAGTAGGTATTACTAACCTCTAGCAGATTCTAACGTAATTCTGTTAAGAATTCCTCAAACCGATGTGCATTACAGTTTCCACAAGCGATTACTCTTTACATTATACGAGTAAATACTAACGGATAGTCACTGTTCGTAGTTTCGTCATTAGAAATGGAAAGTTCTCAATTTGATTTGGAAAATTCTCAATTAGAAATGGAAAATTCCCATTTAGAGATGGAATATTCTTAATTTGATTTGGAAAATTCTCAATTTGGTTGGGAAATTCTCAATTTGATTTTGAACGTTCTTAATTTGGTTTGGAAAAATCTCAATTTGATTGGGAAAATCCTCAATCTGACTTGGAAAACCTATATTTGACGCAGCACCGCTACTCAGCGCTCCAGTATTGAACCTGCATTCTAGGAAAGATCAAATACCTCACAATCTACTATTGTAATGGCTTCTAAATTATTTTTAACCACATAATTTTTCGACAAAGGTTTTCAATTCAAATCCATTTGGTTGGCTCATTCTATACCTTGTATAAATATTCATGAACACACATGCATAAAGAAAAACATGAAAACCATCATTCGTCAACAAATTTAAATCATTATTTAAGATATCAAAATGGTCAAGTTAGGCCATGTAGCGACTTGAATTTTTTCTTGATGACCCTCATGCCATGAAAACAACTGATTCGATCCTCCATCTTTGAGCATATTTCACTAAGTAACACCTATCTATGAAGGGGTTGATCCCCATCGTGGTAGGCTTTCGTTAGGGTCGCCCAATCTTATCCCGCAAAGGCCCCTCCAAATTGGTCTCAGCTGTGCTGTATTTTCGATAGCCATCGAGGCTCAATCGGGATCCTGTCCATTAATCAAATCGGACCGAAGTTTTCTTCGGAAACCCCTTCATTTCTCACTAATGCAACCGTACTTAATCCACGATATGGTACCCCAATAACCGCCAAAACTCGCACTAATCCAATTTCTGAGAGAAAGTGGGCGAAACTGTAGTGAATGAAAATGGCGACCCTTATTAAACTTCACGGTTCAAACAAATGTGAGAGTAATAATTACCATACAAAGGTATGAGCTACTGGTAAATGCATTTACAGGTGGATTTTCCTAAAATCATTTCAAAGTCTGAAATAGCTGTAACTCCCTTGGTTCAAAGACTATAACCATAATAGATAATGTTGTTGGAAAGAGCGTTAAATTTGCTCTGCTCCTAAACGCCCACCTTCCAAAGAAAAAAAAAAAAAAAAGAAATAGTCATGCAGCATGGCTATAAGAGCAAATGTTTGAAGAAATAACTGGTTAAATGTAAAACGTCTTCATTTTACTGGTTTTATGGTAAAAGTTGTCTCGATTCAACACCTGAGATTTTTGAACACGATGGTGAAGTCGGCGATAATATCTCATCCCGTTATCAGATTAGAGCAGATGAGGCTTACAAACACGTGCGTGCCGGAATACACACATGCTGTAATATGACGTCATGGGTACCCGCTAGAATCTTGCGGTTCTTTTGAGGCCTCAACTGGTAGGTGGCCTCAAAGCAACCATCAAAGGTAGGTAGCTGTAAGTAACTATGGCATAATGAGCGGGCGATTCTAATGTTCAATTGAATGTTTTACCTACATTGTTCATTTCTTGTGGGGAAGCGCCACTTCCTGCGCTTCCCCTGACGCTACACCCCTGACTAATTGTCACCCAACTCTGATTTGATTGTTGTAGGAATTCGTGAATATGATTCGCGAGACGTCAATGCGTAATTAATCAAGAATCAATTAATTACCTCAAGCATTAGCGGTGAGGTGATTAGAGGGACGTTATATGGTCTTAAAAGGAGTGGTAGGGAGGTTGTAGGCGTCGACGGAGTTATAAACGTAAGGGTGACGGGTAACGTTCTGTTTATTCCGGTTAAATCGGGGATGATCGGGTTTGATAGATGAGGAACCACTCAATCAAGTCTAGTCGTATTGACATCGACTTTGCTGACGCGATGGCATATCACGCGCCCGACGATATGAACGACATTGGGAAAAAAGAAAAGTGGGGAATTAATGAAACCCGCTAACACCAATTATTTTGCAATAATTAGGACAGCAAGACTCATTTAGGCCCCCTAAATTACTCATCTGTTTTTAATCTTCCTAAAAACCTCTGTGTTTAGATACGTTCCTATGCTCGGGTAGAATTAATGTACATAGGTATATTGAGGTAGCTATACTTGAAATGTCATTCCATACCTTGGTATTGTACTCAACTTCAGAGTCAGTTTGAGACGCATCAATACTGTCGTTGCCAGTTGGGATTCGATTTTCCTGACCCGACTCTGCACTCGAGTTATATTGGTGTTCTGTGTTCCATAACACGATGGGGAAGTGGAGAGAGCGCTGAGTGGCCTCTGTCACCACCTGTTCACCAACAATAATTATATACGTTTTTCCTGTCAAATATAGATATCCTTCGAATATTATTACTAAGGTTCTTTTACGTTTATAAATTTGAAAATCTCCAGATAAATCAAATAAACCAAAGAAACACTCAAGAATTTGAAGCTATCAACGTTCAAACGTTGCATAAAAAAAGTGTTTAATGGAGCACCACTCTATACCGTTTCTGGATTTTCCCGTTTCTTTCCATTGGTTTCTAGAGTCACCTATGAAACCCTTGTAAACATTTTCAATTCACTCACCGCCATCCTTCTACTTGTAATATTGTCAGTTGTGATGGCCAAGTAAGTAGGTTTAGTCGGTACATGTTAAATAAATTTGTTATTTCAAATTTGGTAGCTAAAAAAATAATCTAATCCAATCAATGATCGAATGAATCATGCCAAATCACAACCTCTCGATAAGTTCCTTCTTCGGGTGCTTCACTACTTCCAACGTCAGGACCTCCTCGATCGACAAGTGTCTCCTTCTCACCGTCAACGGTTCCTCCTATTCCTGTAACTTTTACAGGATCTGGAACACCACCCACGGCCTTTGCAGGAGCTCCAGTTTTCCCATCACCTCCACATCCACCAGAGTATCTCCTACAGAGGTCAAAAGCCGGTTCTGGCGAGTCAGACACAGACAACATCTCTATTTCTCCCTGGAACAAATTAATTCGATCCGTTGAATCTACTCGTATAATTGAACAAATTAAATCTATTAGACAGGCAACAATTTGTCCGATTTCAGGATGTAGAAAGTACCACGGAACCAATAAATTAAGGAGTCCCTCAAGGGTCAGTCTTTGGCCCAATCTTATTCCTCATACACATAAACGACCTATTTTCAATAAACACTGGAGGTAGATTTGTTGTACTCGCTAATGACGTGGCCTTAACAGTGAAAGAGAAGACGTGGCAGCAAGCTCATTAAAGTGCTGAATAGACAAAGTAACAAAATGTTTTGCCATGGTTTTCTGAACTTATGTTTATAGCATATTGATCTATGGTATACCCATTTGGGTAGGTGCGTACACGAGTTTTGGTAAAATAACCTTAATTTGGTTTTGAATACTGTCTTACACGTTTACAGCCACGAAATCGCACAGGACGAGGATTTTGAAGTGCTCTCTACAAGAATGACGTATATTTATAGATGGGCTTTATATGTGTATAAGTCCCTATGCTTCTTCAAGAAGAGAATTGGTCGAACGCATAAAGTATTTCATCAATAGCACGCCCAAGCAATGACTTCTAAACTTGCCTTGGCTAGTACACGTGTTCCCTCGGTTTTCGAAAATTTGGCATCAGCAATTGAAACAACTTATGCTGTAGCTGTATTCAAAACGCTTACATTTGGAGAGATTAAAAATGTGAATAACAAAAATGTACTACCACGACGACGTTCGTTAGACATTAAGTATGCTAGGTTTAGGTTTAAGTATGCTATATTTTATTTTGTTAAATGTGGGATATTTAAGAAGTAATATACAGGGAGTACACAAAACAAGTGTGACAAACGAAGAGGATCCATTCTACAACTAATTTGCAACAAAAAGTACCCATTAGACTTTGTTTTTAGAGGCTTCATCTCCGAGTTATTCACGATTTAAGATTTTTTCGTGTTTTCGTCCTTATCTCTTGGAAGTACCCATAACTCCTTCATTTTTTAAGTAATCCCAAATCTGAGAATACCGTTGGAAAGAACGTAAAATATCCTACCGGATAGATGCCTAGCCTGTTTTTGAAATTAAGGGTTGAGTCACGAAAAAGCTTTCTGAAAAGCAAATTTTACCTAATTTGGAAAAACTCGAAAAAATCGGAAATTGAATTATGAGAACTAATGTTTTTTAAGATGCAAGAACGGTACAAACTGCGCCAAGATCTCTGCTTTCCAATGGTATAATTATTTTTCATTTTTTGTGGAAACATTTTGGAGAAAATTGAGTTTGTATGCAAAAAAACGTGTATTTTCTGGCACTTTTTCACGCTGAATCGAAGGGTGACATACCCAAAACTCCCTAGCAACGAATTAAATGAGTTTACAGTCGCAATATCTCCATTTCAGGGTGTAGAATGTGTCAAGTCAACGGCATTACTTAGGAAATTTATTTATTTTTTGAGGGAGGGCCTTCATAAAATAAAATTACATGAACTGTTCAAAATGTCCCCCGTTCTGATTCGACAGAACCACTGTGACCTTCATCGTGGGGTTGACTCTATTCGCAGACGAGCGACCTTCTGTATCCGCGAGAACATTTTGCAGGCATTTATCCGGTAGGAAATTTTACGCTCTTTCCAACGGTATCCTCAGATTTGAGATTACTTGAAAAATGAAGGAGTTATGGGCATTTTAAGAAGATAAGATCGAAAACACGAAGAAATCTTAAATGATGAATAATTCGGAAATGAATCCTCTAAAAAAGGCTAAGGGGTACTTTTTGTTGCAAAATAGTTGTATAAACGACACTTTTTGTTTGTCACAGCTGTTTTGTGTACACCCTGTATAAGAATTATAAACTAAAATGCATTACCTAGGGATGGGAACCGCAAACTCTAGTATCGATACTAACGGTATCGATACTCGTTTTTTGTTTCAATACCAGGTATCGATATATTGGTTAAAAAATATCGATACTGAACAATATTGAAAGTATTGAATCGAAGAATTCCCGGGTAACCCAAAGGTGCCCTTACTGACAAGGTAAAATGGAAAAACCGCGGGTTAAATTCAAAATGTATTTATTAATATGTGTTGATGGGATTGACTAGTGTGAAGAAGCAGGTTGTATAAAATGACCAAGCTAGTCTTTGTTTGGTGTTTATTTTCTCACGACGTTTCGGCAATGGAACAAAGCCCTATTCATGCGAGGTTACATGTAGAAGTGAAAAGTTTTTACATTAAACTGAAGTTTAAACTTAAACTGAAGTTTTTACATTAAACTTCAGTTTAATGTAAAAACTTTTCACTTCTACATGTAACCTCGCATGAATAGGGCTTTGTTCCATTGCCGAAACGTCGTGAGAAAATAAACACCAAACAAAGACTAGCTTGGTCATTTTATACAACCTGTTTATTAATATGTATATTTTATCATACATACATTTCACATGTAATAATATATTATGTGTATGATATAAGTCAAATAAATAAAATCTAAAATGATTTTTCCCCATAGACTAGTTTTAACAGTTCGGACGGCACCGACACATATATTATTACAAGTCATTTATTCAAAGTCTCTGAGTTTGTGCAGGCTAACCAACGGTGGCAGTTGGAGGTTGGAGGTTGTGAGGCGTTCTGAGCGGTACGCAGGAGTTAAGGAAGAAATTATTCGTGTTTTGTTCAATCGTACACAACACAGTAATTATAGAAGTATCCCGTGTTCAATACTCGATATTTTTCTAAAAAAGTATCGATACTCCCTAGTATTGCTTTTGAGCAGTATCGATACTAAATATTCGATGTATTGAATCAAAAGTATCGATACTTCAAAATATCGAGGCAGTATTGCCCAACCCTAGCATTACCGAACGAACGCACATGCAAGCTGAGCTGGGAGAGAAACGATCCTGGACAGATCACTGACCTTTGGCTTAGATAATAAAAGATCGTGGTATTCATAATTTTACTTGTTTACTTCTTTTCTACGCTGAAGCTAAGGTACCTATAAATAATTTCCGTTCTCTCACTCTATGAAACAAATTTGTTCGTATTTGTTAGAAACTTAATTTTGTATCCTTTCAACGTGAAATTCGTAGTCTTCCGGACGCAAACGTTCTTTTCTTCACTTTGTTGGATCTTTCAGTCACAACCTCACTGAGTAAATCTGATGTTCAAGAGCTCCACATCCCATCTCAACATGTTCGGGCCTTCGTTAGGGGGCTCTTGAGGTATCGCCAGGGTATCAACTCTCCACTATTTCACACCTCCCCCTCCCCCCCTGCTGTACGTGGGCTGTAATTGGGGCTTCTCTCACCTCAGCCTGACGAAAAATTGGAGTGACAAATTTGTTGGTTCCAAGTTAGTGAAAGGAGTGGCGTATCTATAAAATAACGAGCTCAGAGTGTAGTTTTAGGGCTATACCAACATATTTATACACATTGAGGTCTTCTACGTTGATCGTTGGAGCATATTATTTATTATTTATATTATTTATTTGAGCCACAAAATTACACATTTGAACGTATTCTGAAGGCCGCAACAACCAGTACATAATCAGCACAGTTCGACAACGACCTTGTACCAGTTCCTGGTTGACCACAAACGTGAAAAATTAATTAAAAACGGTAACACCTTGAATATGCTACTATATTTACTATTATCACTCGACAGATCTGAAGATTAAAAAGAATTAATCAAATGTTGACACTACTAACAAAATTAGATGGAAGTTGTAAAAACTGCTAGCTCAGTTTAGACTAATTGGGGTCATTAACCACTGAGAGAAGCTCGGAAAAAACGTCGGTTGTGATGGGAGAGCTCATTACCATCTGAAAGGTCAGTCCTCCTTTTGTTCTTCGAGCGCATAAGCGTACAAATTTGGCTGCATAGAAACAAACAATAATGGCAGTTTTAAACACCTCGTAAAGTTGTTGGGATGAGAATCGTATTAATTAGGAAAGCCGTGAAAAGGCCGAAAAATGGGGTATAGTGATTCAAAGTAGTGAACTACGAGAATAATACTAAATCATAAACGAATTATACCTACCTAAGTATTAAATATCTATTAACAGAAACTAAACGTTTGTTAAGAATTATAATCATCAAGCTTCATCATGCTTCATTTTGTACTGAGGAGTTCAAATTATTTGTGTTTTTGAAACTACCTAATACATGTAAAATAGCAGTATTTCCTTGAAAACAATGATTGTCTAATGGTACATGACAATGTACAATGTATACCTAGTGGGAAACAAAGTAGTTGATAAGCAGTTAGCTTTATTGTACTATGAATACCGTGGGGGTGCAATTATGTGAGAACTCGGTACGTTCTCAAAAGCAAAAAAGTTATTTCATTTCTCTAAAATATTTTGTTTTTTTAGCGAAGCTATTGTTCTCGGTCCAAAATTTTTAAAATGCGAATTTCCGAAAATTTTGCATACCTAAATCCGTTCCGGACCATTCTGAATGAACTGCCAAAGACACCATAAATCATATGTATATATGATTCATATGTGTATTCAAGCAGAAACATGAAAAACTTTGACACCAACAAGTCAGCTTTTACAAAATCCGCTGGTATTGTGGTCCCCGGAGAGCTAACCAGGGTTTATGCAGTTGGTGCCCTTCACAAGTCGTACAATTGTCTGTTCAGAGAGTTAAGCTTGTCGGTTGAACTGGCCAATGAACGGCTTAGTAATCCGCCCCTGTCTCGTTTCTTCGTCACTGTCACTGACTGGATGAGTCCTGAATGTTCGGGTTGAAATGCGGTGGAATCATGTGAAATCGCTATACGTTCCCCTTACGAAGGTTTGATGTGATTCAACGGTCGAACTGCTGGTCCGAAATCAACGTTTTTCTCGCGTTATGCGTTCCAATAATCAAAGTACGCAATCGGCTTTCGTGTTTTAGTAGTAGGCAACAGTTTCGATACCCACGATCGAAGATAGATGAACCTGGTCTTCAGGCAAGAACTAAAATAAATGAATAAGTTGAAGCATTTTGCGTTTTAGACATCAAGGAACAAAATTTGATTCCATATTTCTATGTCTGTCACAGACATAGAAATATGGAATCAAATTTCTGTACTGTACAGAATACATAGAAACGATCGCATATCACACTAAAAGAAGCAGTTCAAATGTTGAGGGTACATTAAGATAAAACCACAGATGATATTCCCTTATCAATTTCAACATAACTGAGAATTGTATACTGATCGGATTTTGCACAAAAATTAGACTTATAAACGATAATAAACCAAAAGCGTTAGAGTTGCCCGATTCTGCCCATCTGCGATCAATTAATAATATTCTTCTTCTTCTCTTCTTCATTAATAATATAATCATATCATTAATTCATCGTTATTTTCATTTTGGGGCATTACAAATAATAATTGAACAATGGAAGTTTTTTTTAAATTTTTTCAACCATTACTAAATTCAGTTCACAAGTTGCTAAATGCTCCCCGTTTTGTTGAATGCAAAGATCCGTTCGTCGGTAAGCTCAGCGTGAAAAATAGCCACAAAGATGACTCAAAAGTCACTACTTCACAAAGGGTACATTTGTCATGAAAAACCCAAGATTTAGCCCGAAAAACACGTTTTTTCGCATTCAAACCTCATTTTCTCCTTTAGTTCCAAACCAAAAAAAGTGTTGATGAGTCCGTTAGAAAGCTGACCTTTTGGTGCATTTTTAGCATGCATTCACAGTTGCACTATAAGAATTAATAAAATTACCAAGCGCTTAAAAAATAGGTTATTTGAGATTTTTACAAAATTTACTGTTCAGACTCCATTTGCACTCCTCAGTTCCACCTAAAAATAATTTGTAGGCATCGAAGAGGAAAGAAATGTAACGCTTTTTCTAAAGACATCGTCAAATTTGAATTTCAGTGTAAATTGAGGGAGTTATGGCAATTTTAGGGAAGTAAGGTCGAAAACACGAAAAACTCTTAAAAGTGAGTTAAGTCGGATTTTGAGTGGATTAAAAAAAGTCTACGAGGCACTTTTGGCCGGAAATTAAATGTAGAACACGTAGAAGAGCTGAAGGACACCACTCGCGTTACACCCTGTGTACATATGATTTTTGGTGTATTTTGGCAGTGAATTCAGGATAGTCAGGAACGGATGTTGGTATGAAAATCTTTCGGAAATTTGATTTTTTTAAATTTTCTCCGAAACTTGGATAATAGTCGAAGAAAACGTTAGTTACAAACTAACTCACAATTCAGTAACTTCAATTCTTCGCCCATTCCACGCCACTTATCACTTTCATCGTTAATGGGGTTGAAAGTGTTTTCGAAAGAAATCATGAAATCCCCCACAGGCAAATGTGTGTTTTACTCGCAACAACACATTAATACGCACCAGGTCGCAGTTCCGACCCACTTGATTTATTGTATTTCAAATCAATTGTTCAAAACTTCTCCAATTATGAGCGAAAATAGAATCGGACGTAGGCCGACCGCCTGCACGTCACTTGGGGTCCTCAGCTTTACGGGGGCAGATGGTGATTGCGGGGGTGTAAATCACATCCGTCCTAATTGTCGACTGTTTGACTTGACATTGCCCATTGATACTGTTTGTAATGCCAGACGAGCGATGATGGATGAAGCCAGCAATCTACGAGCGGCAGGTTACGTTCCCCGGAGTAGGTATATGCAAGACTGTCAGGGTTTGCGGGAGGTTGTGAGCCCGAACGACATTTCCCTCTCGTCGAGTTTAATTATTCCGCAGCATGTTTTATCGCTCTCTATCTGCCTTAACGGGCTTTGCGTTCTCAGGGTAGATAAATTGGAACATTCAACGTCTGCAAACAGAGTCAGGCGAATCACTTATCACCCGGTATGTCCCACGACGACGCGTTGAAATCTATCAAGTCAGAAATAACGTTGATCCGAACAAGAGGAAGTGTGATGAAGAATTCTCATGCGACATTAAAGCACCAAGTGCTACTCCCGTCAAAAAATGGTTTACTGCACTGTCCAGATAATGATCCGAAAAACATCACCCACGTGTTCTACAACTAATTTGCAACAAAAAGTGCCTCCATAAAATAAATTACACGTTAAAAATTACTGTTCAAATCCATTTAGTGTACCGAATTTTGAAGTGCGGGGATCTGACTCGCCTGAACCACCGTGACCTCCATCGTGCGGTCGACTCCATTCGCAGACGATCGACCCTCTGCATCCCCGAGAACGGGGGACATTTAGAACAGATCACTTTTTTTAAAATCATCTTTACTGTTACAACTGTATATATATATATATATATATATACTACATCTAGTAATTGCACTATGTTAGTCAATTTTAACGTATTGTGGTTCATAGATCACTACCTATTACCACTATCACAACACTATAGAGATGTAACTAGGTCCAGGGGTCTGGTACTTTTCAGCCTTCCTGACAACAGTCCACTTCACCATTCCTGTGCTAGTGGAGACGGTTTTCATGGTCCGTTGCTCGATTTCTAACAACTTCGTTCACCGTCTTGACTTTAAGGTCACGATGGAGAGCATCCGTTCGAACATACCAGGGGGCATTAACTATGCTCCTGAGAAGTTTGTTTGGAGTTGTTTGGATTATTTTCAGGTTGCTTTTCTTAGTGCAGCCCCATACTGGCAGCCGTAGGCCCAAATTGGTTTGATCACTTGTTTGTACAGTAGCATTTTGTTATGTCCCAATGAGCCAGTACTTCTTGAATTTTAGGTTGATTTCTTCCTTCTTCTTCCAGAGTCATTCAAAGGTACTTAGCAGTATCAGCATATGGGACGATTCGGGAGTTTATTTCTATAGGTATTGGGCTCACTTTCCTGATACATTTGTATGTAAAGTTAATGTGGGTTGACTTTGCTACGTTGAGTTTTATTCTCCATCTTTTGGTCCATTGATGGATACTGTTCACGGATTTCTGTAGTTTACTCGAGGCTTCCTCAACTGTAGGACCAACTGCCAGGGTTGCTGTGACATCTGCGAACGTCGCTTTCTCAGCTTCTGTTGGTTTTGGGAGATCCCTCGTACATAGTAGATAGAATACTGGCCCAAGGACGCTACCCTGAGTGGCTCCAGCTTTTGTTGTCCCGCAAATGGGAGTATTCTTCTTCGTGTTTTACCCTGAAATGTCTTTCCTTGAACAGTTCATGTAATTTTATTTTATGAAGGCCCTCAATAAAAAATAAATAAATTTCCTACGTAATACCGTTGACTTGCCACTTTCTTTACCCTGAAATGGAGATATTGCGACTGAAAACTCATTTAATTCGTTGCTAGGGAAATCTGGGTATGTCACCATTCAATTCAGCGTGAAAATGTGCATGAAAATACACGTTTTTTCGCATACAAACTCAATTTTCCCAAAAACGTTTCCCCTAAAAAATAAAAAATGATCAAACCGTTGGAAACCTGACGCTTTTGCGTATTTCGGCTCACAGACGATAACGTATCACTAGAATTATGGGGGACTAATGAGCATGTAAACAAAGTGTTTTTTAAGATTTGACAAAATTTACTTTTCGGGCTCATTTTTTACCCTTTAGTTCCCCTTAAAAAATTATTGTTAGAGACCGAGTAGATGGGAAATTTAACGGTATTTCCAACGGTATCCTCAGATTTGCGAATACTCTGAAAACGATGGTGTTATGACCATTCTTAGGAGATAAGGTCGAAAACACGAAAAAATCTTAAAATTAAATAACTCGAAAACGAAGCCTCTAAAAAAAACTCGCAATAAGAGTCGCAAATTAGTTGTAGAACACGTGGTCGAAGTTTTTCGGATCATATTCTGGACATCCTTGTGTAACAAAGTACGAGGCATGATTCATTTGCTGAAAAGCTGAACTGTTGAACCGATTCTGGGGATCGGTGGTTGGTTTGGCCCAGCAACGCTCTCATATCAATTTCATGAGATACTCCGGAGCTACTATCTATCGTCTGCGTAGGTAGTTCAGAGAAAACCGAACGGTGAAATGCTTCAATTCTCATTCTAGGCTCCTCTTTACTGTTGCTTTGGGTGATTTCGATATAGAATAATTTTTGTTAGTAAAAAGAGTCGTTCAGACGCTCGACACAGGAAACCAACCGACTACGCGAGTATATGCAAGTAATAGAGTTTCATCTTCAATATGAAAAGTTTTAAGGTAACATTGTTATGTCTACCTAATTGAAAAAGCGAACTCGTTTCGAGAAAAAATAAGGAATGATCCAACGAGAAGGGGAACAAACGATAAAAACATTCTCCGAAAAGAAGATATTTAATAATGTTATGCAACAAAAGAACATGATCTTTTTGGCCCCCAATCCTCCCTTACCGTTCTTTGTCTTATTCATGCCTCAACCCTTATCCTCTTTCTTCCATTTTTCTGAGCGATACCTTCCCCTTGAGTTTGTATTTCTTCTTTGACAGAATGACATTGTTACATAGCAATCATCTTACATCTTCATTTAATTTTGTTTTTCCAACTGGGTTATGTACTCGTAGCTTGAGTTGAATTTTATTTTTCCACCGGAAAATTAAAACATAGGGCATAATTTAAGTTCCACAACCAAAGGATCCTTTCCTTTGGTTTGGGTGTCACAGCTATACCTATGGTACTCACACATAGTGTTTTCTCAGAGCACCATATTGTTAACCACGATACACAGACACAGACGATGACTATCAGGGACTGAATTAACAAAAATATTGTTAATCGTCACCGTGAACACCCAGCCTTCCCTTTCAAGGATCCTTCAGTATTACCAAGTCCATCAGGACCCCGAGCGGTACAAGACGAC
This sequence comes from Stenodema calcarata, assembly GCA_963920205.1. Lineage (NCBI taxonomy): Eukaryota > Metazoa > Arthropoda > Insecta > Hemiptera > Miridae > Stenodema > Stenodema calcarata. The sequence continues at coordinate 9,280,128 of OY986054.1, forward strand.
GGACTCGGCTAATGAAATCTTGTCGGCGGTCAGACTCCTTTTAGTCATCCCATGGGACAAAGCGCCTATAAATTAGCTCTCGTTGGCCCCATGAGCGATTTGTTTTAATTAGTCCGTTTCGTAAAGGCGACGCGACGGTTCGGCCAATTGAACCAACGGGGTCATATTCTTGGGGAAGACATTTTAAATCTCCCCGTATAATTTACTCGCAAAAATTAAAGCTGCACAGACGAGGTCTGATGATGAGCTCTGAGAGGAGTCTCGACTATCAGAAAACCACTTGATTCCCTATTCAACCATTAAGAATACTAAATTGTCGCCCACTAGGTCATATGTCGTTGAAAAATTTGAAAGGTGAAATGAAGAAGGGGAACCTATAAGACATCAAAAATGTTCAAGCGATTGCCAAATTTACGTAAAACGACACATAAATCGAAGTCATGGGAATGTCAATGTTGATGATTGGCCGAAGGATAATGTATCCCATAATGGACTTGGTATTACTCGTACATGTTGGCAGAAGTGACAGACGAACATGTAACAGTCGGTTTACCAACATTCGAATAGAATGACAGCAACTGTTTATGGCCGGTGAAAAAGGACAGTTTTAGAAAAAAAAGAGCCGAATGTCCCACTACGTCCATGGTATCACCATCACCAAATACCAAAACCTTTCAGTAGAATCATCACAAGAATGAAATCTACAAGTCAACCCTCAGTGTAATCGGAGCGGAAACCCCAATGGAACACATTGTGATGGAGTGTCCTATATTTTACCCCGAGAGAGACAATTTATTTAAAAAATTAACAACCCTGGCCCAACTTTCATTCAATTACATGCATGTATTGTCAATACCTAAAATAGAAATTTACAAAGCCCTATATGAATAAATCAACAACTGTAATGTAATGTAATGATATATAATGTTATAAATAATGTAATGACATGGCTGTATAACAGATGTTAATGCCAAATAAAATTAAAAATAAAAGTCTATTTGCACAAATAAATTTCTTAAAGGGCGTAGTGTTTTGTATTCGAGTATTTCTATCTAAAAATCGAGTTCAGTGAAAAAGAAGCGTAGGGTGAAGCCCCATTTTCTACTGGTTCTTTATAGAATAATCATCCCTTGTTAACTACATAGTTGAAAAAAAAACCTTGTACGCACTCCGCCATAATCCTACCTTTCCGTGTCGAGAAAATCTTTTTTTTTTTTTTTTTTTTTTTTTTTTTTAATTAGATTTTCGTGCTAACATCAAGTCTGTTCAATGTTGATCGGGTTTTCTTTCGGTCTTGACCTTTCAGAGCGTAATGGACAATACTCGTTAACTTGGGTTGAGCAAAAATGAGGTTCATTCTCTGGGAGTAGCACCTCATGAAGTCTCGGCGAAAAACAAAAACGAGGAGTTGAATATAGTTTGTAGGTATTCCTTTTTCTCGGTTGTGAGGTACACGTACGTGTACGAGTACAAACTCCGTAAATTCTTGAAACAATGGTTTATTATCATCTTTGTGCAGATCAACCTTCTAGATCACTAAATGGTAGATTAGTTATTATTGTGAATTATCATTAATTATTAATGATTATCAATTTCGTAATTTTAGTTAATCTTCAAACGTAAACCAACAAATTTTGAGGGTGGGTAAAAATACGTAGAAGCTTCGAAAAGAAGAAAAAGCTTTAAGAATACACTTATTCTGCATTGTACGAGTACATTATACGCTCTGTTGCGAGTGTTATTATTGAAACTTTTGTGAGATGGTCATATAAAGCATCGATCATGTGACATACATTTTATTACTGTGCTTGGGACTGGAAGGATTGGTATATGAGAGAGAAAATCCCGACGACTGGAAATATTGTGCTGTGGTATGAAGCAGCATCAGAGGTCGGGTCCTTGAAATCTTTGAAGAATGGGCTGAGAAACGACATGGCTGGTCCTAAGCTCGTGAACATGGAGAACATCCGGTTCTTGCTGTGGTGACTCAAGATGGCGATCACCCTGCCGTTGCAGAGGAGGCCACTGCCGTGGTCTCCAGGATTCCTTTCTCGCCATGGAGTATCCACGGACCATGCACCGTCATAACTTCGCGTGTTATAAGAAACATGGAAGTTTAATAGAACCTGTTGCTGTTCAGCTAAATAAGCATTCCACCTTACATGGCTTATTGAAATGTTAGGCTCATTGTTTACGTCCGATGAAACACCCATAAAACAACATTTTTTCCACAGTTCGCTCAGAGAGGTGGTAAGTAGTAAAGGTGCAAGACATAATTTTTTATATATGTACATGTTATATTGGGTGACGGTATCTGACATCGGCACGAGAAAAAAATCCCAAATTTGCCGAATTTTCAGTGGTTATAAGAGGGTGTCTCTCGAGCAGAATAGCAATTTTTGGATAAAGACGTTGGCCACATTCGAATGTCGTGTAAAGAATATGCGAAAAATGACATATAAGTGCTGGGAAGTTGTGATTTTGGTTTATTATCTTCGATAATGAACCATTGGAATCGCCCAAGAATGTCATGTGTTGGGTCAAGAATTCACAGAGTTTTTAACCCATTCCGTGCGGATGTGGTAATATTACCTCAAGTGGTTGTATCCCACTGACGGGTGTGGTAATATTACCTCGAGCCTCACTCGCATGGTGCTCTCCGTTTTTGACAATAAAATATTATTTTGTTGACTTATTCCACTCAAGCAATCTTGCTTATTTAGATACTATTCTACTATCAGTACCTGTACCGCCAAATCGTCGGAGGGAAAACAGAGGTGCACACGAACTGAGCGCCTTCCTGGGGCTCTCGACCATCAGGACATTCTGACTGGTTCAGGATGATGAAATTTGTGACGACCATGTCCTCGTGATAGTCATCAGGGCGGTCCCACCCGGGTAGCGAATCCCGCCAGCCAGCGGCGCTGCACAAGTGAGGAAGGGCCTTCATCTGATCATAAGGCATCAGGATGGGACTTATGTAAGGCGAAAAGTAGAGGAAGTAATCGAGCTCCACGACCGCGAAATCGAATTTCTGTTGAGGGCTGCAACGCGGATGAGTGTGTATTTTCTCAACTTCCCTAACCTGCCCTTTTAACATCAACTCCCTGAGGGGCAAATTCAGTCTTGACACACCTGCAATGGAATTTTCGTTATTTCTGCCTGTATGGTATACAAGATATGCATCTTTTTATACGCGTTAGTACATAAGTCCTACGTCGTGGTTAAAAAATAGATATCAGATTGGAGAAGCACCTGCAACGACGAATATGTCTTCTGGCCGTTTAGCTTTGATTGGAGTTATGACGGACCCAGTCGACACCGTCAAACAACCGCAAGTAGTGAAGACGTAGAGAGTGGTTAAGATGTTGGCGCTACAAAGGTGAGACCCGTCCAGGTTCTGCACACTTACAAGCCAGGGAAAGTCGATCATTCGGATCATTTCGTTGCCGAACTCAGCGAGCTTTTCTAGTTGGTGAAATACCTTCAAGGGAATCACATCCAGGTCAGATCCATCGTGAGAAACATTCTGAGACTTTGGGAAACTCGACGTATTCATACCTGACGTCGCTGCTCCTAACAACACCACCACACACCAACTCAACATTTCGATTTCAATTGACTCATGAAAACTCAATCAGAATATCCCCACAAGCATTACTACTGATTATGACTTATAAATTTCATTTTAAGTAAATAATGTGTTTGAGTAGCACCAAACGGTTCTATATTCAAGCAACCAGTAAATGTTCACCTCTTTCATAATCACTCATGAAGTTGCCTAAATCTGGCGCATGTGAAAATATCCAAGATTGATCTCCCAGTTCTGCAATCTGTGACCTGGTAGAAGTACACATCGACTGACTCTCCGGTAGAGTCAAATGTAAACACCCTCGAAGAGTTGATCAATGGCGATATAAATACTGTACTTCTTAAGCGAATGACCTGCGATGGGATGGGGGGAAGATTGGCCGATCTGCTGTTATGTTCGTTTTTGGCACCAGTACTATCAGTGATAATTTATCACCCATTTATTTATTTATAAATCGGGTCGAGCCCAATACAACATAGATGAAGATAATAGAGTTGAAAATTGATATGTAGCAGGAACAATAATACGTATAATATTATTATATGATTGTATTATAGGGGGGATAGTCAGATCTTCAGGAGGCGCTGTAGGACTAAACCGCGCAGGCTTGACTTGACAGAATGGATCCAGGTTGACGGCGGGGAAGTTCAGTGCAAGGAAATTACCCCATCGAGAGAGAGGGCAATGCTGGAGGTAGTTTGTGGCTGAGAAGGGTACCACAGAGCGAGAGGCCAATGCCGAGCAGGGGAGAATCCAGGCGACCAGACAAGAGGCCATGGAGCGTAGAGATGTCAGCAATGAAGCGCCGATCCGAGGGCTGTAGGTCATCCCACGGAATATGTAATTTATATGCCATAAACCGCAGGAAGGCCCGATGCACATTCTCCAGTCGGTGGGCATGTCATTGGTAGAAGGAGCTCCAAACCACGGATGAGAACTCCATAATTGGAAGCGCGAAGGCATTATAAACGGTGATAATGGCCGGAACGATGTCAAACTCACGGGCACCTCAGAAAGCCGAGAGCATGCTGATGCACGGGATGCCCTTGCAGCCACCCCAGCTATGTGGTCATTGAAGATGAGCTGAGGATCCACGAGGATACCGAGACACTCTCCAGTCAGTTCAGACGCACGTCTCCAATGAGGTATTCATGATGATGAGGCGACAGTATGCGGGCAAAACTCATAGTGAAGCACTTTGATGGGTTCACCTCAAGGCCATTCTCGGGACACTACTCCAGCAGATGGTTTATGCTCTTTTGGAGAAGTCGGCAATCCAACAGAGACTCTATACGGCGAAATAATTTGGCGCTCGTAACCCATTGCGGTCAGCTAATAAAAAAAATAGCTAAGTTAACTCACGTGAAAACCTGTTGAGTTCTCCAGTAGCGGCTGGCCGAGGAGGACGATGCCGTCTGAAGGCAGCGTCGAGTTCTTGGGCCGGAGCAGAGGATGACTGATTTCACGGCAATTGACGATCAGAGTTGCTGCATCCCCTTTCACGCTTAGTCCAAATATTGTCCACCTAAAAAACCACCGAATGGTCACAACTCAATTGGAACTCATAGGAGTTGGAAAAATTCAATAATCAAAAGTCGTCTTTGCTAGAATTATTTATTCCGTATTATCATTCATGTGTTTACTAATAAATATCGGATATTAATACATTTCCGCAGACAAACACTAGGTCAGGGATCGGCAACCTGCGACCCACAAAGAATTTGAACATTTTGAAGAAAAAATTAAAAACTCTGCAACAAATAGGTAGGTAATTAAATAAACAAGTAAAATTACCAATAAAATGAAATAGCAAAGTCAGTTTTTTCATTGTCTGAGTGTGTCAGGGAATTAGGAACTGTTTGTAATCCTAAGAAAGGACAAACTGACAACTTTGGGATAATGCTGTGTTATGGAGACCCAACCCAAATATCACTTTGCGTAAAACTGCTCCTGTTGGACTTATTTGTACGAGTATTTACTGCTTCGGAAATTCGCTCATACGATCATGCTGCATGACTGGAACATTTTTCCTTTTTTATTCAAAGAAGCAAAATGAGCACCACTGAAAAAAGGTTGCCGACCCTTGCAGTAGGTATTTCCCGAGTGTGGTACGAGTTTCCAAAGTAGACCCGTAAGTATCTCAGAACAAGAAACTCGATATCACAAAACCATCTGTGATTCGAATCATGAAACACGCTCATATTGAGAAATTTTTGTTCGGGTCCAACTCATTACTTATCAACAAAATTCGGTCGAACCAACAAAAACTCGGTTCTGAAGTGAGGACGGTATGAGTTTTAATTACCGCCACTTAGCCACTTTGCGCCTCCCGGTCGAGGCAAAAAGGATTTCCGTTGTTTGTAAAAGCACTTGTGAGAAAAAGGATGAGGAAACGTAGGCGGATGTCGACAGAAGGGAAAACTGGAGGTTCCGTAGACCGTTGAAGGGAACAAGAGGAGTTTTACGATGGCACTTGGCTGCCCAGGAAGCGGCCATCAAACCTCGGAGCTAATGCCCATCGCATAACCGCCCTCGAGAAAGACTATCCCTCACACAAGTGCGAGTTGGGGGGGGGGGGGGGGGGAGACAAGATGACCCGTCATTCTTCATGTCACATCGCTAGTTTCCCATGAATATTCAGATGAAAAGGCTCCCACACCATTTTGGTTTATTTAGGTTATTAATCTAAAGAGAAACTTTTATACCATGTCACGTTTGAGCGTCGTCCCTTAAAATTCACTGGTGTGATTTCTGACTTGATTTCAAATGTCTGATAAATTTCAGTTAAGTATGGTAATTAATGTAAGGCTGGCTTACTGTGACAACAGGATGTCAGCATCGAAACGTAGCAGCAGTTGTGGAAATGCCTTGGGTTTGTACATAAAGGCAACCGAACCATCGACGAGACGGAGCTGGAGATGTTCGACGCCAAAACCGTCGTATATAGTCATCAGCGTGCCAGTGGTGGATGTTGGCCTAAAAACTGACGTCAGGGAGAAATCTTGTGGCCAGCCTTCAGGAAACAGCCATTCGACGCTCGTGGACGGATCTTCTGCTGGCCCCAGCAGGACAGAGCCTCCGCCACACCTACCAACGCCCCGCCCCACCACGTCTTCGGCCACTGCCTCCAGGACATCCTTTTCAACTGCTGAAACTAACAATATGGGAGATTACTACGTAATATTCTGTTAAACGATCAATGAGTGACAATCAGGCAGGTTTATTGGTCAATGATGGATAATAGCTAACTGTCAAAATATGTAAAATATGGGTCCAAATACTCCAAAATGTATTAAGTTTACCTAGTGATGTACCTCGTATGGACCCGATTTTGTAAATGCATGATATTTCAAATTTGGACGTCTGTTGTTTTGAACGAAAAAATTATGATTGTCATTCCTAATTGCTAGTTTCATTGGCTTCTACTCGTTATATTCTCAAGCTTCATATCACAACAGGTGAAGTTTGCAACTTTGTTTTGGTTGAAGAAACAGTTCGAGGTGGTTTGAAACCACAATGGTCACAACATCATGTCTACATGACGAGAGGGTCAGATGATAATTTATTGTTCGTATTCCCCCACGTCCTTATCTTCCATCCCACAATATGGTCACAAGCTTTTCGAGAGTTTAAAACGTTTCGTTGACTTGACAAGTTCCGCTGACGTCAGTTTTGACTAGAAAAGCATGAACTGTGATGAAAATTACATGAGGTTGGTAGGGAAGTGTGAACCGGAGTGGCATGATACTGTCAACCACACCAAAGAATTGTAAAGAAATTAGCTTGCCCCGCAATGAAAATTAATTTAAATAAAATTATTTAGATAACGACAACTAAAAATTAATAACTTGAAAAAACAACTGTTTGCCACTATTGGATTGTCGTCTTAACCGAAACCTCCCTTTCACCTCTTATCGTTTTGGTAAAATGCATAAAAAGTATACAAAATCACCCAGGATTTCAGTGAATCTACCATGTACCTACCAGTGAATCTACCAGTCTGAATCGTTTTTGCAATAAATCACAGTTCAGATGAAGAAGCCAAAAGGGTCGATAGAGTCAATACAATTTTCACTCAACATTACCAACCTATCGATGTTTTCCGGGATTGGGCAACTTTGATGGGGTTCTTAATGACTTACTTTTTCATTTGGCGAAACAAACTTGGCAGACGGCGTGTTTGCCGAATGAAAAGACTTCCTCAAAGTTCTTTGAATGATGGACCGTCATTTTGGTTTATTATCTTCAATAATGAACCTTTGGAATCACCATAGAACCCCCCCCCCCCCCTCATCAAAATTGGCTGGTTTCCGTTTCAAGCTACATAGATTCCGAAAATCGAATTTAAAAAATCCGTTCGTCCGCTTTCCACGGCACCCGGTTACCGTTGTGCTAAAATTTGGTTCACGGGTTTGGACCACACCCACGATGATCTTTTCCAATTTTCTTAATCCTAGGTGAAGCGGAAAGGGGTTCAAAAGTAAAATTGAACGTTCAAGTTTGAACGAAGGTTTTTTTTTCAACTTCCCGATGAGCTAAAGACTTGAACTTTTGTATATAGGTCAGAACTGGATGACAATGCAATAATCACTAGGTTTCTTCTCTGCAAAATGGTATAAACAATTCGTATTTGTTTAAACAAATTAAATTTTGAAGATGTGAAAGAGACTTGAAATGTGAGACATTGGTCGAGGATGGATTGGTTTCTTGTCAGTTCATTATTCATAATAATAATTAATCTATCATTTGGTTATCTAGGCGGAAGCGTGATCTGTACAATGAAGGTAATAAACCGTCGTGTCAAGAATTGCAGAGTTTTTAGTCCTGTTACAGATCGATATAGTTTCAAGAGTGGCGATCCAGAACGTAAATTTGCATTTTGGAATACTTCAATGCGGATTGAGAAATGATTTTGATTGGGGTTAATCGTTCAAGCAACAAGGATATTCACTGCTACTGTAGAAGAAGAAGAAGAAGAAAGAAGAAAAAGCATGTTTATTTTTACAAAATGGTACAATTAAATTGTTACATAACTCATTTTTATTTAAATACAAAACATGATTGGCAATGGGTGTGAAACCCGTCTGCCGGGTTGCCTGAAGTCGCCGATTTGTCCCTGAAATTGTTGTAATTACTTATATTATTTACTATATTATTTATATATTACTTATATTAATTACTTATAAAGACATTGCATATATTATTTATTTATTTGTATCTTTATTCACCGTTATATTATACGTTATTTATTTTTCTGCTAAACCTGGGGGGGCCTTATCACCAATTAAATTCAGCCACAAGCATCGCCCGATACCTCCAAGACTGCTACTGTATATGAAGTGAATAATCAATGATGTATAAAAGTGGAGAAAAAACTGTAAGCCTGTTACTTACTTCTCATGACCTGTAAACCTGCTATCTATCCGAACTGGGCGATTGAGACAATCAAGTTGATTACTGCATTAACGTAAAGCTACCTCTTATTTATTGAGTCTACCAAATTGTATTTAATTCGGTATATTCAATTTTCAGCAATTTAGAGATCATTGGGAGATGGACTTGGCTGTAAACGTCTTTAGTTCACGCTTTACCAGCACAAGAGTTATTCGTTGAAGTTCAAACCCCGGGAGTTACTTGAAGACAACAAACTTACAACGGGGGCGTTAATCACGTTATTCCATAACTTTCTTCTCCCTAAAACTCATTCACAACATAAAAAGATGACACGCCAGTTAACAAAAGGGAAATATCCACTAGCAAGACAACGGCGGCGACGAGATTTTCATGCAGTAAGAAGGTGTATAGCGCAGAATGTTGGTTAAAAAAATCCACGATGAAGATGGATTACTTTTAGCTCCAAAGGTGTCTTTTGAAGGAAGCCACCTCTGCTCTATTTACACCAGTAGATACCATAAGGCGATTGGCTCGGAGGTGAGAGTGGGGAACCCGAAAAAAGATAAAAGGAATGTCGTGGGAGGTTTTACTTTGATCAATGCTACTTCAAAAACTTGGAAACGAACTCTGAGTGAACTTCGTAATGTTGCTTAGCTCCAGAAAGTTCTTGAGGCTCCGCGACACGTGTGAAAAACTTACCGACAGGAAGTATCTCTGATGCGACATACTGCAAGTCTCTCTGGTGAAGACTAAAACTTTTAAATTGAACCATTAGTGAATCGTTAATGAAACTTAATGGGACGTACGTACAACCGATCGCCACCTTTAACGAAGACATTTCTAATTCCTGTAGAAGACATCTACAAGCATCTATATTGATTATTTACATTGAGAAACGATATAGCATCAATAATAAGTACCCACATTATGATGAGTGATTTAAATTGCTGAATAGAAAATCTCTGTATTTCGACTTGAAACTGAAGGTTTCTTATTCGATGTTTATAAGCTGGTGAATAAAGATTTTATGTCTATATCCCGTTCATATATTTCATCAATTGTACAATTCATCGATTGTTATAATAAAAGCATATAATAAGATTTCAGTACGTTGGTGACCAGTTGAGGTGTTTTTCATCAAAATCCTTCCAACAAATCCACCTCTATTTGAAAAGGTAAAACGCCTTAACTCGATTTGAGATGTTTTTATTTAACAAACATTCGAAAAACCTGCCGATAGGAAAAAGTGTTATTTGATGGATTCTACACACCCACCGATCTAATTGAACATCAATCGATGACCTATCAAAAACGTGGGGTGAAGGGAATGTTTTGCAGTGAACCAAAGGGGAGTTTTCACTGGTGAATTTGGAAGCTGATTTCAGAAAAATGAATTATTTCGAGTTGAGGCGTTCTTGCTTAACCGGGCAGTATAGTAAGGGACAAGTAAAATGAATTTCACCCAAGAAGAAATGCGATTATATTATATTTTCAGGAATTTCATAGTAACTCTAATGTATTGATAGTGTTTGTACCTGAAAGGGCTGCATCGGCCAGAAGGAGAAGACCCAAAGATGCACAGAGAAGGAATACGGACATCGCCTCGGACATCACTGCTCCATCTCTTTCAGATGCGTCTCCCGGAACGCCCGATGTGACGACTCCTTCCGATGACTATCACTGTTAATCTACAGGACAGCCTCAACACATCTGTGATACTCATAGCACTCCGGGATTATGTCTCTCCCCCCCCCCCCCTCTCGTCCTTCTAACAACCATCATCCGCCACTTGTTAATTACATAACAGAAGGGAACTTTTAATTGATCATCGTGACCTCTGAGACTTGTCGGGGGTATCTCGAACTATAAAAAACTTGAGATGAACGTCTGGATGATTGTGGAGAGTGTGTTTTCAGATCCTCAATAGCTTTCTCGCATCAAATATTCAATTAGTTATTGATTCAGTTCATTACCTACACGTCCAACGAGATCCTTCGAAATGACCATTTCTATGGAATAATTTCACCGTACAGAGCAGCAGGGGGAAATGCGAACCAACTTAACAGCGGTTAACTGTTTCTAATACCTCATAATAAAATCCCCCATTCCTCATGAATATCATTCTGCAACAGCCGGAAAAAGTGATAATATCTACTTCACTTCACAAGCACCGTACCTACCTGTTTCGAAATCTCCCCTGGGCGCCATGTCGAGACGTTTTTATTACTGCACATCTGCGTACATAACACATAGATTTTTTATATTTTTCTATTTTCCATTTTTGGAAAAGATACATAGGTACTTACCAAAAGATACTTACAAAAGATACTTACCAACCAAATTTCAAGTTGATCGGCTGTAGACCCGTCAAAGTGGCTAAAATTAGCCTTAATTTCAGTTTTTTATTCCTAAAATTTTCTTGGGTTGAGATAATAGTTTAAATCGTTAAAATGGCACTGGGCCATGTTATAAAGAAGGTCTGTATAGAATTTCAAGTCGATTGGCCCTGTTACCCAGGCTGTAGACTCGTCAAAGTGGACAATGTTGGCCAACAACGTCTGTTTGTGTTTTGGATGTATAATGGGTTAAATCTTTCAAAAAGCTCTGTCTCAAGCTGAAATGAAGCTCTATGCAAAATTTCAAGTCAATTGGTGAAGATGGAGAGGCTGTAGCCTTGACCGTCTGAATAAGAAGAAGAGGGAGCAGGAGGAGAACAAGGCAAGGGCGAAAAACAAGGGTTTTGAAGTTATATAACTCAACTCCCTTTAGACCTAGCGACTTGAAACTTTCGGGGCTTTCTGTTATCCACACTAAGAAGTTGTACACCAAATTTTAAGTTGACCGGTCGAATAAGAGCCAAGATATGGATACCTGGAAAATGCGTTTCGTGACGTTTATTTATTTAGAAAAACGGGATAAAATCCCAATTGCATAAGAATACAAAATTACATACGTTCCGGACCGCGCAGAAAGACAAACTAAAAACAAATCCTAAGAAAAATAACTTGTGCGCTTCTAACAAACAACATCAATTAACCAATCGATCCGTTTCTACAGTTCTAAAAATCTTTAAATCGTCAGCGAACAATAAGAAGTTTACATTCCGGAAATGCCAACAATATCATTTATAAATAACAAAAATACCAAGTGTCCCAAATGAGTTCCCTGCGGTACCTCCGACGAAGGACGAAATCAACGATACAAGCAGCCATTTATGGACACAGCCAGTTTTCTGTTCTCCAGATATGACGTCAACCACAGCAGTACAGGCCCACAAACACCCAAAGCCCGGAGCTTCCTGACCAACAGACGAATATTCACCTGATCAAAAGCCTTGTGAAAATCAGAGTGAATTGCGTCCACCTGTTGGTCACATTCCATAGCATTAAGGGCGTACGTCTGAAAATTCAAGAGGTTTGTGGTTACTGAACGACCCTTGATGAAACCACGCTGAAATGTCGATATAAGGTTTCTGAACATCGGTGTAATTCAGTCCACAACCAACGACTCAAATACCTTCGGCATCACGGATTATTTACAGATAGCACGTTAGTTAGTAAACATACACTTGGTACACCAATGGTACCGTTCGTTCTTCTTAACTTGTTTGCTTGGCGAGGTGGAACGTTACCGCGTTCCGAGATAATCAGATCTAGATCAACGCAATCGTGGGTCTTCTGGGTATTTTGACAAAGATAGCGTCTCACGGCTTGTGTGGCAGATCAACTGAAAACTGGTCGCTACCAAAGGTATATTTAGGAACCACACGTAAGAACAAACCAAAGAGAACGTGGGTGAATGGTCACAATAGGTGTTGTCTTAGAGGGAATAGAGAGAAAGTGTAGGTCGTTTGAGGGGTTCTGGGGAGTAGGCAGAATCAGGAGGGCCGGTATGGGCCAGGTTAGGGACTCCGATAGTGGACAGAGTGCTGGGAGAGAGGAACATGACGCGTGGCGGTGAAAGCGAAGGGACATCCAAAAGGGCACGAAGGGCAACCCCAGCCCTTTTGCCGAACTAATGAAGTATGAAGAGGAGATGAGGAAGAGATCGATTATTTGTTAGGGCAGGTGGAGGGACCGCTTGTGATATCCATCGCCCGAACCCCCTTTAAACCTTTGTTGACATCGTGAGGATTTCATTGACGACTCGCGGGCTCCTCGTGTTTTCTCCCACGAATGCGTTTGACAGCATCAAGTACCGCTCATATGCAGACGAGCTCACCAGAGCTGCGCCATGCGCAGGCAACAGTGTTTAAATCGTCTAGAACACGGTTGGAAGTTGTTTAATAACGTGAAATATTAATCGTAATGTTTCATAACATGTTTCCCATTGATCCATATTAGTAGGAAATTTTGTGCAGGAACAAGGTTTCTATTTAGAAGCAGTACATCGTTTCCTACAAACAAGGAGTGGAGCTTAGTTTTAGTGTTCCCCTAGCTTAAAATCGCGTGTTTAGTTCCCATTAGTACGATAATGTTACTATCAATAAATTACTATTCGGAAGAAACATGATTGACTATTGTAATTTCATGAACAAAATTCAGGCCACAGGCTCAATGCACCGCTCAAGAATCACTCGTAATATTGTAATGCTGACCATAAATTTCGACATACACGCCTTTCATACGTGTGAAGGTTCTTACGTTTATACTCGTATTTATATCCCTCAAAAAACACTCTGTAAAAAGCCACTTCTCCGCTCGCCCGCTTCCGTCCAACTAAAGAGATGTCCTAACCACTTCACAAGCACAGTACCCCTTTCGAAATCTCCCCTTGGCGCCATGGTAAGAGAAAATAAGATAAGATGTTGGGAGGCTTGCTATAAGTAAAGCACCTCGACCTAATTAAATGTATTGTGACCTCCCTTTAATTAGAGCTCCTCTGTGAGCTCCAGTTGTTTTACCTACTTCCAGAGACTATTAAGGTTTCATGTAGATTTAAGGTCAGGGTTTTCATTGCTCTGCAATATAAACTGGGACCTGGCGAGTCCTTCATAGTGACATAGGACGTGTTCTACCGTTTCCTCCTCTTTGAGGCAGAACTGGCACTCGGCCGCCCCGATCCTGCAGAGATGTTTGCGGAATTGGCAGTGTCCAGTCAGCAGGCCGACCCTTAACCTCAGCCTGGTGCGGCTGAGGTTTAGTAGGTCTGCCGTGGCGGCATGCGAAGGTTCTTTCATGTGTTTTTTCGCGTGACTCTGGCCTGTGAATCTGTTCCATGTGGCTTGAGTTTCTGATAGCAACCACTCTTTTATGGTGCTTTTCCTGAGGCTCTTGGATACGCCACAGTAGGATTCGGGTCCAAGATGGCGGTTTTTGACACTTTTTTGGCCAGTTTTCCACCTCCTCCTTCCCCTTCAGCCCAGAATACCCTAGCACCCATAATAAGGAGACATTGTTCCTGTCCGATATGCTGTCCAGGGCATTCTTGCAGTTCATCACACTCTGTGATGTTATTACCGGAGAGGCTTATCGGAACAGATTGCCACTTTCTTACCTATAAGGTTTAGCGTTCTGATTTCTATAGCACAGTGTTCAATCGCGATCGTCTCGGCTTGAAACACTGTGGTGTGTTGGCCCAGACTAACTGAAATCTTAATATGCACAATCCAAGAACTTCAGAACTTCAGAACCTCGAGACAGTGGACCGGGTGTATATTATACACCCGGTCCACTGCCTCGAGGCATATCGGAGCCGTCTGGGTACCAGATTGAAGGAGCAGGCACTAGAATCCGTTGTTCCCATGCCTCCCTTTCGGGAAAGAGGACGTTGAATTTCTTATCAAAGCAGTAGTAAGGCGGTAAATATCACTTGGCATACCCAGTATTGGGTCTGCTCGGATTTCCTCCCTCAGTTTTCGCTGGATTGACCGATGTCCGTATATTACTGGTGATTGTCCTTGCATAGCTCTGCCTAGCTGTACATTGTACTCGTACATATTCATGTAGTGGAGGAACACGACTCCCTTTAGACCTAGCGACATGAAACTTTCAGGGCTTATTTCTATTATCAACACCGACTAATACTTTGAATGGATTCCTCATTCCAAAATAAATTAATCGTAAAGAACCGTGGCTGTTGCCCAGAAAGAGCTGCTGCCGTCGTTTGATACACGCTCTTATGACGGCTTTCATTGGCTCAACCTTTTTTGATCCCTCACTGTAAACGAACGGTTGGTCGTTGGAAGCTCCAAAAGCTCTTCCTGTGCAACAACTGATGCAAACAACATTGTTTTGTCTCAGATACGTTTCGTTTCTCCGGAATGAAGGTTATTTCGAAACATTGGTGGTAGGTACGTCCTGTTATTGACTCTTATTATGATGTCGGTAGGTACGAGTGAAAATCCCAGTATAACATTAATAACAGTTAATTCTGAATAATGTTTCCCAAAAAAATAAATTATTCATTTATCTTTTATACAAATATTTTATAGACCATTACTCAGCTAATTACCGACCCCCTCCCCCACTCATCACTATCACTTATATTTTGGCACGCTACTGAACTTGTTTCGTATAGTCTCACACGGTAATTAAAGTACGCAGCAGTGATCTAGCTATAAATAATAGGTCGGACTGAATAAAAAACCGATATACCTACCACATGCATGTGGTAGGTATATCGGTTTTATATTCAGTCCGACCTATTATTTATAGCTAGATCACTGCTCATGAGTTCGTGGAATTATTTTTCCGCCTGGTTGTGATAATTTCCATTTTCTGTAGGAGAAAAATCACCTGTCTCCCTCCCCCCAGGACTAATAATTTTTCAATTAAGAGACTCCTATTTCGGTCCCGTTTTCATGTTACCAGTATCACAATTGCCTACGTTCTCATTTCCATCATCGCCTCACTTAAAAGGATCAAACCTCTTCGAGCAGTAAAACCAATCAAGACAGCATATTCATTTGAACGGAACGGTGAGTATATGAATGGTCAAGTAAGCCGTGTGCTGCCTAGTCTATACAGGTAGCATTCACTCATATAGAGTTTATTACGAATCTCTGAACCAGTAAAACGATACTCTTTAATTACAAGTTCTGGGTTTCATTCAGAACCATAATTTAATTTTCGTTCCGAGTATTCAATTCCTTGGGCTTAATTATCAAGTTAAAAAGCTGACCAGTCTCCAAATTTTGGCCCGAAAAAACATATTTGTGTCTGAATGAAACGGCTTAGATATTGATTTTATGGGGTTAACGAACCCTATACACTCAACAATATTTAGCGTCACCATGGCGTCAATGGTGACGCCTCACGAATATGACGTGATTACTATCGTTCGTTGCGATTCATTTATTTTGGAATGCGGAATCCATTCAAAGCATTAGTCGGCCGGCTTACTGAAGGTTTTGCATCTACAACTCGCTCATTAGGGTTTTGCATGATTGGAACTTTTGATTTTTTCGAGCTGTCACATCTAGGAAATTTTAGGCTAATAGTGTCCACTCTGACGAGTCTACAGCCTGGGTAACAGGACCAATCGACTTGAAATTTAGCACAGACCTTCCTTATAACATGTGCAGTGCCATTTGAAAGATTTAACCCATTATCTCAACCCCAGAAAATTTTAGGAATAAAAAACTGAAATTTAGGCTCATTTTGGCCACTTTGACGGATCCACAGCCGATTACCTTGACATTTGGTATGGATCTTCTTGGTGTGGATAATGGAAAAAAGCCCTGAAATTTTCAAGTCGCTACGTCTAAAGGTAGTTGAGTTATATAACATCAAAAAACCCTTACCATGTTCTTCTTCTTATTAAGTTAGGCACGGCTACAGCCTCTCCTTTATTCTTGCTTAATTAATTAATTTTATTAATTTACACTTTATTAATAAATACATCATTTATAAATTTATTAATAAATTATTCATTTATAATTTTATTAATGTTGCTAGAGAACGATTACGTAGTCTACGATAAGCTGGGAAGAAATATTAAAGACCTAGTCAAATGTTATGAAAATGTTATATTTCTGTAAAAGAGCAAATAATGGAGAAATCACACCAAAAATCTTAATAATTTATTTTCTGATAATGAAGAAATAACAAGCCAGAATGATTCCTACTTTTAAACTGTATCTCACTGTATTGCGGACTTGTGTGCAACCTGACGAGATGGATTTTTCTTCATTTTTGAATTGAATTGTGGTATCGTGAAAGATTCAAATCACTTCAAAAGTAATTTTTTCGAATTTTTTGTGTGTAATATTTTCCTGACTTCGGCGGTGTACTGTAAATGGTGACATCAAAGGCACCATCTATGTATTCCTATCTCGAATGTATCTACCAGATGTGTTTTTTATTTTTTATTCTTTATTCATAGGGTAGGAGTTTACGTGGAATATTCGTTTCAATGTGATCAAATATTTATTGAATGGAAAGGTTTTAGAGCTTCCTACCTTTAGCCATTCGGCTTTACAGGGAGGCAGCTTCACATTCTTGACTGGGCTCAGTAAAATGGGTTGGCATATTGAGAATATTATTATTAATGACGAATTGGTCTTAGAAGCGACATGGAACGTACTTTGTTGGAGATGCCGAGCTTATTTAATTTCGCTTCCTCGAAATAACAGGAGGCACTCGGAGATTACAAGTTTTGAGCCAATGTAGGGCTCGTCGCCTCTTCGTACCGTGGGTGTAGCTATCAAGTGAGGGAGGTTTTGGTATTCAAAGGGAGGTCTTATCAAGTGTAACTTTGATGATAACATAAAATAAAATAAGCTCATAAAAATATCGATGTTTATTATGAAAGATGAAATTTAAACATTGTTACAGTAGTTGACGAACGTATCATCTACAAGGTTGTATCTAAAAACATTTGTCAACGATTGTTTTGCAACAATTATGTTAAAATACACAATTTTGGTTGGTATAAATTAGGATGCTGAATTATAGTTAAAACTTGCTTGAACTTAGAATGCTCAGAACTCACGTAGACCCACGTGATCCAATTTATTATTTGGTTGAGGTATTGTTGTTATGCCAAAAAGAATTACATTTATTGTGAAATAATAGAGAGGCCTTATATGAACCGACGAAGGAGGGAAATTGGTGAAATAAGGCTTTGGTCATTGTGGAACTTTACCTAGTAGGTTTTTTTTTTTTTTTTTTTTTTTTTTTTTTTTTTTTTTTTTTTTTTTTATATATAACTTTATTCAAACTTTCAGTATTACATACTATATGTTTTTGCTTATAGATATTTTTTCAGTACGGGACGTACCATGACACATGTGTTGGGGTTTCTGTCCAATGACAGTAGGTTGTGGATTGATTCCAGAAGATAACTCTCGATGGAATTGAGCTAAAAAGTTCGAATTTGCACAAAAAATCTGTCTTGGACTTCGAACGGCTAAGTTCGTAGATGGGAAGAATCGGGCCACTCTAAGGGGGGGGGGGTTAGGGGGAAACATTACCCATAAATTCCCAAAATGAAACAGTCTGAGAAGCTTTCACGCTGAACACGATGGAGAAATCGGAATTGCGATATCTTATTCCTTTCTCAAACTGAAGCACTTTGTAGATGAAGAAACGGTTCTTCACGGTTCATCTGCTCTAATATGTGTTCATCGTGTTCATCGTTGGAAAAATCTATCTATGTTACTCGGCAAAAAGGAGACGAAAATCGTAATATAACCAGTAAAATGGTGACGTTTTACATAAAACCAGTTATTTCTTCGAAAATTCGCTCTTCCAGCTTCTGCGTGACTGATTTTTGGGTGGTTTGGTAAAGGATTTCCAACATTGTGAAGAGATGAAGGAAGTTGAAATATTCAGAATTCCGAGGATTGAAAAACATGGGAAATATTGTAAAGCCGGAATAAACAAAGTGTAAAGACAGCAGAACGTGTAATATAGATGCCATTATCCAAATTCAAGGATTTATTGGTTAGCGATACCATTTTCAACACAATTGATTAATTCTCTTTCTGTCTTAAGTTTTTTCTTTATTACATGCTTCCAGTCTGAAAATTGTGTTTTGATGTTTATATCAAGAAGGATTTCCAATGCGTAGGATGCCTATGAGGATCCATTAATAGCGGAAGAGGCGTTATCCCACGAGTCCGTTCACCAACAATCTCACCATCCCCAAGTTCCCAAACTGAAGGGAGCCGCTAACGTCTGAATGGAAGACGGTGGAAGGCGTCTTTGAATGTTATCGGATGACTGGAGCCTCGGCTGCTTAGATGCGAATAGCAGATCACAAACGACCGCTAGGTGGGCTACAAATGTTTGACTATAAACCTGAACACGGGGGCGGGGGAGAACGCCCTTGCGTCGGTATTATGAACATCAACTCGGACGTAACGACGTTTTCCTTAGGCCAGTCAGGCGGAAATCACAGGGGAAACCTGGCAATGGCAGGGTCTTAATGACGTGGTTGAAGTGGGCGACTCACCACGTCGGTCTTGGTCAATTTAACAAATATTCGATGGGATGCGAGATGTTTATGTAATCCATAGTTACATGTATTTCACAGGTTTCTAAACCTTTCCAGAGAATCAGAATCCGCAGAGGGAAACCACCACAGCTTTCTTGAATTTGCTCAACTTCTTCAAAATTACATTAAAACCTCCCTGTGCACGTTGAGCTTTGTCTCATTATTTCAAATAAAATTGTCATAATGAATGTTAAAGATATACAAATTAAACCCACCTATTGGTATATTAGTGATGTATATTGTAGTTCTTCGTTCCTTGATATGAAAAAACAATTTTTCCTTCTTTATCCAAACGCCTACATCAAAGTAATTTCTATGCTATTCACTCTATGAAGCTGAAATGTGGCATGTAGTCTTCTTAGGACTATCACCGTAAGCAGAATAGACCCAGAATCCGCAGAAGGCCAGACATGATATTATCCACAAATAATGGACATATCCATGTTCAGATGTGTTTCCCAGTAAGCTTACTGGGAAACACATTTCTCCCTAGGGAGAAATTGTATTATAAATTGAAGGTATAAAATGAAGTATGAAAGTAGAAGATGAATGACAAAGACATGGTTGAAGACAAATTGTCGTTGTTACTATTACAACCTCCATGGATGAAGGATGCTTATGCTCGTACATAAGTGCTTTTTTCTTTTTCAAAATCCTGATGTATTCTAAACCGACAAATAACGCAGGCCCACAAAAAAAAGTGGTCTGTTCTTTTGACGAGACCCACCTATTCTTATGTATTTTTCGACGCTGAATCGGAATCTGTACCCAAAATATGGGGTCCCAGTTGATTTTGGCGAGACAATCTCGAAAAACACCAAAAAATCACATTTTTGGTTAGGGGAAAAAAACGGTGACAGGATAGATTTGACTTCAGGTTTGTATTCTACAGAAAAAAATACGTCGAAATTGCTATTTCAACATTTTTTTAGACATAGATTAACCTACGATATAGCTCGGAAACCATCGGAAACTCCGATATAGCATCGGAAATGTCGTAATGAAACTGCAATCCTATCATCCAAAAATCAACTTTCGGTCCTGGAATTCTCCTACTATGGGTTTTGGGGATCGCTGATCACGAATATAATGTCAGATTTGTAATTTGGCAGCGATGTATAAAATGTATCGGTTTAATTTGAAAATAGCCCAAAACCGGCTGAGCCGGAATGAACAAATATGAAGAAATAATTTTGCTTTATTAGCACTGTGCCCTTTGGATAGTTCTTCAAGCAAATATCAACAAGCTCACCATATAACCCACAATATCTCGCTAGTCTATGGTATAAATAGCTATAAATGAAGTCAGAATTGCGATATCTTATTCCGTTCTCAAACTGGAGCAGTAGCGGTGCGTGGGCTCTGAAAATGGTGGGCCACCAAATTTCGTTAGGTAAGTAGCCACCACCACTTTCAGAGCACACAAGAAAGAGATCACGAGTTAGGACCATAACATCATGACTGAAGAGTATAGTGACTAGATTATTCATGGCTAGAGTAATGACTAGAACCAAAGTACTACAGAAATGACTAAGTAAAGACTAACGAGATTAATGGCAGACAAAAGAAATAAGAACTAGGTGTAAAGGTAAAGAAATGAAATGACTAAGCGAACGAAAAAAAAGCAAATAACTACAAAATTTGGTATTTAATACCAAACTTTATTGTACGAAGTAAAAATATTTCAACATTTTAGGCTCAATAAATACAGTAACTGTAAAATGAAGACACTAATACTGACAAAGGAATTCCATTAAAAAACTCAGGAATTAAAATTTATAAGTAAAATCCAGCCTTCGTTCTTTTAGAGATGAGAAGTACCTACTCCATAACTTTCTTATTGAAATCAGAAAAATTAGCAATCATTTCCTTCTCTACTGACAACATTGTCAAAGCATTAAGTCTCTCTTGGGTCGTAGTTGATCGAATAAACGTTTTTATTCTTTTAAGGGTAGAAAAACAACGCTCAGCTTCTGCAGAAGTCATTGAAATTGTAATCAATAATGTTAGTAGTTTCTCAGTTTCAGAATAGGTATCAACTAAATTATTGTTGTGCAAAAACAACAAAAATGGTATTGCGCCTGTGAAATGAGTAAAATCGGTTCTCTGAACAATTGTCACCAATTCAGTTTTAAGTTTCCGAGATTCTAGGATAGAGTAAGCAGTGACCGTGTTTTCAAAATCTTCAGTTGGAAAACATTTTGAAAAATTCGGAAAACTTGCAGTATCAAGCAGTTTTGAAGCTGCCAAATGCCCCCTGAACGAATATCTGCTTCTAGCTTGAGCTATGATAATATCACAAACCTCCACTGCAGTACTTATCTATGTATGTTGACATTGATCAATCCACAAGACCGCAGACAGGACATAACGCACTTAATTACCACAAAAAAATTCAAATCTGTCACGGAAACTCGAATCCGAACTCCGAATTCACAAGTTTACTATCGAGATGACAAGATGAATTGAAACGATCGAATCGATTGTGAACACAAACGATTTTTTTGGCCCCGGGCCGGAACGAGGCGTGGCTTACCGAATTTTTACTCTACTGAGCATGCGCAGGGAGGCCACTTCGTAAAGCGTCGTGTCCGTTGCCATGGCAATACCCGGTCCCCGGCCCGTTTCGTAGGTTTCGATTTCGATTGCAAAACATCGATTACTGTCGATATATTCTGATAGAATGATCGAATATCGTTCTTCTTCTTCTTCTTCCCAGTTACTTGTCTTGGCCGCAGCCATGCTGGACATAGGTTGGGACAGAGAGAGAGAGAACTCTTTGACTTCGTGAAAATGCTAGGTGCAGTATACGGAACGATATTCGAATGCCAACTGGGTGGCATATTTTTTTTGTCGAGTTTTTTGTGTTTCTGGATGCCGGGGCAGTGGCCCAAGTGGCCTTATGGACGCAACGCCCCTGAACTGGAGCACGTTGCAGATGAATAAACGTGGTTGTTACTTGAGATGTTCTTCACGGTTCATCTGCTGAATCTCTGATCTCAATTCTGACTTCACCATCGTGTTAGCGTTGAAAAACCTATAAACTGAGGTGTGACATGGCAAACAATTATGACATCATTTTTCCGTTGCATAATTATCTTATGTCATGCAGTTGCACTGTGAATTCATAAACCACCACTCACTAATTTGATCCGAGTATTTAGTAGGTAATTGTTTGAGGTCGCGGTCGAAATCGCAGGCGCCATCGTAAAGGCCTTGTAGGTATCAACATTAAAATTACCGGTAGGCCGACTTCTGACCACATCCATTCTCATGTGACAGTTCTACAAACCAACCAGACTAGTAGGCAGGTTGATTTGCGTATACTCTCACATTTGAGTCATCTAAAATTTATCAATTCGTAGCAATACAAAGTTCCGTAGGTTCCCACTGCATGTTCCAGAACGTAGATGGGTATCTTCCACCGTGGTCTACTATTTTCTGTGATTTGGATTAGCTCCTCATCTCCCCTGGAAAGTTGAAATTGTGGGGAAATTCTAATGTTCTTTCGCTATAACCTAATAAACCAAAACAACATGACGGTTGTAATAGCCCAGGTGGTTTTGCGAAAAATAATTATTAAATCAAAATCTTTTCAGATGTTTAAAGCCGTACAAACAAAGATTGTATGAGCTGTAGCGTTTGAAAATGTGAACCCATCAGTATGAGGAGTAAAAGACATCAAACCTTTTATTTGGCACGAGGCCTGTCGACGCATGTGATCCTACTGTGCGCATGTGATCCTACTCTCTCCTTGGTCCTTATCCACCACGACCACTTCTACGCTTATAGAAATTTCGTTACCCTTGACATTTTTTCTTCATGCCTGACACCTAGCCATCCTAACCTTGAACTGTTCCTCGGATCGTGCTCAGGCTGATGACGTCCCCTAATTTCAAATTATATTATTCCGTGAATACCATTGAGGGAAATAGAATAGCGCCCGGCATTGGGCGCGAAAAAATACAAGAAAGAATAAGAAAAGAGACTGACAGAAACGAGATTTTCGTTTACGACCTCACTACTCATTTTTCTCCCTTTTATTCTTCCTTATATTTTCACCACGAGAGGCGGATAAATCGACGCATAAGCTACTTCATTCCCTTGGAGGATTAGCGTGAATGGGCTCCCGAGATAAATGAGCTTCCCTCGAGGGGGTTTATCAATTTCAGATTTAGCTGGGAGCTGGTTAGCCAAAGGCGTGTCAAGTTTTGAGTCCGGCTCTTGGAAATTAATTCATTTTAAGTAACGAGGGCTGGATTGTATACCACTAATCAGATGGCATTGACGATAACAACTTAAAGCCAAGGTATTACTGATTCAATGTTTTATCGTTAGTTATTAATTTTGTGAATATTTTGTGTACATTTGTCTAGAAATAATAAAATCCTGTGTTCTCTATCAATCCTCTTTATAATTGGGAATTTTCGTTTGATAGAAAAAAGGCTAAATACCAAATTGCAGCTTCATACTATGAATAGCATAGAAATGAGAAACGTTATAGTTTTTAGTTCACATTTGAATGGCGTTTATTTTTTAGGATTTTTCAGACCAGCCGTTCGCTTACAATGAGGGCTCAAAGTTGAAGCAGACCGAAAGTCGTCAACATGAGGGTGAATCATGTGGCAGCTTCTTGGGTCAATGTTCATACATGCCTAGTAATTTTTGTATAGCAAATTAGTTATAGCTAATTTGAACATCGCATGGTTTTCACATATCAACTTGATTAATAATAATTAATAATTTATAGATCAGGTGGTGTTGGCGTTGGTGTTGGCTTAGGCGGATATTAGAGTAAATGTCAGCGAAAATGACGAAATAGTTTCAAGGACGACTTCCCAGGGTGAGTAATACACAATCAATGCAAAAATTATCATAAATCTTATTCTTCTATAAACGTGAGAAAAAATATTGGTAATTTGAATGAAAAACATTTATGTGTATAGTACATTCACAATGTTCAATAACGAGACAGTATAGATTCTACTATTACAGTGTAGAAATAGATCTATTATGTTTAAGTTGTTCGACTGTTCGACGATGTTCCAATATTTCTCCGATATTGGATTTTAACTACGCCCTCTGATCTTACGAGTATAACTGTAGGCACACGCATTTAGTGGTCGTGAGGGGTGTAGCGACCCAAATCCCTTCAAAATTAATCGACCAAACTATCGCACGTCGGATCTCTCAGCGCGTATTGTAGATTTATGATTGAGTATTCACGGGAGCGGCAGTTATGGGAGGTATGTTATATTCACACACCCCACCACAAATTTTAAGAGTGAGGTTGCAGCCGTGTATTCTCCCTCTTCGTATAATATACGTACACTTATATTACATGGGTTTTGTTCAGAGCTTAAATTTAGGTAAATACTCTTTCCAAGTAATTCTGAACATTAACATGCAAGTCTCCCACGATGCTAATAGCAACTATTGATATTTCAAGGGAAACTTGAGCAGAAGAGCTGCCTGTCATGGAATTAATGATGTTACGTTACGAAGTGCTGAATAATTCACAGAAGATATAGAATCCGATATTAAATCTGGTCTAAATTTGAGAGCTATAAAGAGCTGCAATGATGTCTGGTTGCTGGTTTTTGTTTCCAGTTAGGTACGTAGATTCCGAAAATCGAATAAAACTCAGCCCTACGGACCTCGCCAAAGGGGAGCTGCCTCCCCTTTTGCTTAAAGCTAAATTTCTATAATTTAGAAACCATTTAGAAATGAAATATATTTCATTGACAAAGGGTTCACGTTGGATTTATAAACACACGTACTTTTTGGCATGGAAAAAGTACTTAGCATGGAACATGTTTCAACAACCCAGCCACTCAGCTGATCCGGGGCCTGGGCAGCGTCAATTTAGAGTCCTGAGGAGGCTACATACCAAATTACTGCTTCATACTGTGAGCGGCATAGAAAGTAGCTTTAGGGGCCACTCAGCTAATCCGGTGCCTGGGCAGCGTTAAGTTAAAGGCCTGAGGATGCTACATACCAAAATACAGCTTCATATCGGAGCTGAACTGAGCTTGTAAAACATTTCGACCTGGATGTAAGTAAAATCGATGTCCGTCGACCTCAACAATCATAGTGAAATGCGCGTTACGAGGAAGTAGAATGGGGCACTTTTGCGGGGTTTCAGGTCGAAATGCTTGAGCCGACCGCCCACCCTGATGAGTTCCTGTTGATCGCTTAAGGGAGATGGTTTTGCAAATTTCTGAATAGTTTTGGGAGTATTTGACTCTTTTCCGACGCAGAAATATTGGAATTGGATCGTCTTCATGATGGAGAATTCAGCTAATTCACTGACATCGAGTGGTCCCAATTTCAGACGGTCTAGGTGGCGATGATTTACGATGATACGGCGAAGTGTAGCAACAAAATAAAGCAGTCTTTTGTACAAAGAGAAACTTTTCATCCAATCAGAGTTATCAATATCGCCAGTAGAGCCAGTGACGAATCGAATTTAACCTTGATCTCATGAGATCTACGGCTTCAGAAGGTTGAGATGGCCAACAGGAAATTGGTTGGTTTAGCCACTACGGTGCATTCCGCCACAGTGAATATGAAACAATTTGACTGTTCTTGAGACCTCTTGAGCTACAGTCGCTAGGACTTTTTTTCCGATTTAACATGTCTCCATGAAGAGCTGGGAGTTATGTCGAGAATTTAATTATATCTTCAACTTATAGGTGGGAGTGTTCAATCGCCCCAATACGATTGTCGAGCCGATAAAGAAAATCGGAGGCAAAGTTGGTTTCGGAAGACGATCAATGCATTTTTGGATTTAAGATAGGGGTAGGACTAACTAATAGGTGCCACGGAGTTCTAGTCGTGGTACAGTGGGTTTTTCGATCGGGGCAAGTTTCGATTTACCCTCAATCAGACTGTCAATTAAAATCCGGATGTAAATTTTAGTGCTAAAGGCCAATTCAGATGCGTCGCTGAACCCGACGATTTGATACTGAAGAGGTTGTGCCGTGTGAATAAATCGAGGATTTTTGAACTCTGATAGACACGACAATTGATTTACGAATTCAGCTCATCCTAGTCCCATCCTAATTCATCTTTCCATAATTCTTGTAGAAAAGCTAAGCGGATCGTAGATTTTCGCTACATTAGAAGCGATAGAGCGCTCGGTGTTGACGATAGCGGGAACCATTCGATAAGAGAAACCTTGATATTAAAAGGTTCATTCGCTGGTATATTATCAGGTGCGTTCGCTGATTGAAGAAATGAAACCCGAAATTTCACGTCGATTGCTGGCCCATTGGATCAGTTGATCTGGATCAGTTGACTCTGTAGTTTTAGAGCTGCGCTTACAGATGGATCTCCGGTCGGGAAATCATCAACAAACATATCTCTACACAAGACCTCTGCCGCCAAAGGGAATTCATGCCCGTGATCGACTTTCAATTGTTGCATGATTCTCAAGGCCAGATAAGGACTACAAGATGAACCATAAGTTCATAAGTTTCAACCTCCCCAAGAAGTGTTGATACGATCTATGAGGCGGACTTGACGCAATCGGCTACATAAACAACGGGATGAATACGAATGCACATAAGAATTTCCCTTATATCGGTCTGTAGCTTAGAACCTGTGTGAAGGAAATCATTCAGCAAACCAACTGTAGTTTGAGCACTGCCATAAAAAACTACTCTCAGTTTTAGATTATCACGATCAATCTTAGTGACAGCGTTATACGACATGACAAATTTTAATGGTGATGAGGCTAGACCGTCATGTGACCTAGATCTTAGTCATCTCCCATGAATTCATGATATTGTTGGGACAGGTTGTGGTTATTTCGGAACTTATCTTCCAGGTTGAGTAACGTGCGCAGATAATGGCGATAAGATGGACCGGCTGTGGCTGTTTGAAAGGTAAAAACACTAGGTACTTAACAGCCACTAGAATGAACCAAGAAACAATAATTTATAACAGCCCTCCTTTCAAAAAAGTATCAATGATGCGGCATAGGCTGATGAACGAATTTTCAAAGTAAAAATCGAGAACGACACCAAGCACCAAAGTATTAATGAATTGATGATTGGCTGTTCCCGAAACATTTCCAATCATGAGAATACAGCGTTTACTATCCAATGAGTTCGTAGTGTCGTTCGATAAATAAAGTACAGTATAACTTGATTGTTCTCTTTCCTTCGTCGTATTATTGAGCTTATTTTCTATCGCTGTAGTAGCTTGCCCTCGTTTCATGACTTGAGCTCTGCCTCTCGGTATTAGACCCTTCTACGAGTATAACAACACCTCGATATAACGAGTTTTTAAAAAAGTATCTTGAGTTACGATAGACTCTTATTCAAGGTTCAGTTTCTCTTACCTTTTGAATTCTTTCCAACATTCTCAATAATTTTCTGATTTAATTTTTGATTATTTACAGGCGTAGTTGTTCAGGCGCCCTAAGGAAAACGGAATTCTGAGGTTTCAGAAGATTCCCCATCCTAGTCAAGCCGGACTGTTCTCGAAGGAATAGCAGATACGCGGTGAAGGAAGTGAAGTGGTACCGCCACCTACAGCCACTGTGACTTGGCAATGGTCAGAAAGAAATATTCAAGATCTTCTCCGTATTCTAGCGTGTTCTAGCATCTACCATCATAACACTTAGGTTAAAACCAAATTCTGTTCAATCCGAAATCTTCCCCGTGACATTTTCAACCCTAGGCCTTGAAAAGCAGCATCAACTCTTCTTGAAGGGAACATTGGTTCAATTTATCTGTATAGCGCCTGTGAAACTCAGCGAAGGTTTCTGTACACGAAGGAAACTCAGTAGTCCTTGAATTGAACAGTATTTCGTTAAGATCGCCTAACTTCAGTACTTGCCTGTCAACTAAGATCTTTCCATTCATGGCTGCACTGAAGGCGTCTCACTGACTATAATTTCAACTTGCGGAGGAGATGACGGCCGACAAAGTCGGTGAGGCAGCAGAAATTGCCGAGAAGGCGGTTGATTTCCTCTGGGTCAAATTAGCGAATGGAATCCGCGTTGACGCGGCGACCGTCTTCGTTCATATCCGCGACTCGGAATGGAAAACCGAGTAAACCACCTTTCAAGCTCCTCGCACCCTCGAATCATCAGTTTTAGAGATTCTGTTCAATTTCATGTGGGTCGCACGGATTCGATACGTAGGTATTTACCACCTCGCATTATAGGGACTAAGGTTTTTTGGACAGTGAGAAATCAATCCTACTGAACTTTGGACTTTGGAATGAAGATTTCAGTGAGAAAGTCCACATCACTCCTCCCTCTGAATATTTTCGTTATAATTATTCGTATTCTCATAGAGTGTTGTAATCCCACAACTGATCCCATGATTCTATTCTATGATTTATTTATTTTTAAACAACACGAAAAGAAGCGTTTGGTACTCAATTTGATTAAGAATGGTCAAAATTTTGATCCAATCACTTGCAAAGTGGATGATGAGAACGCATCTCAGTTTGTCCTTCGCCTTTAGCTCCTCCGCAGTCTGCGTTGTTCTATTATTAGGACAGACGATATTACTCATATTAACCGTCGAGACGGTTCCAAACACAATACATCCTTCCAGGTCTTTGTTCAAACAAAGCAAGCTGGCGAGGCTTTGAATTACATTTCGCTTGATAAATTTACAAGTTACACAGACCTGTACGTACCTGTACGAACTGAATCACTCGCATTGAAGTCGTGGAAAGCCATTTCAAATAAGAAACCAAAAGTTATTGTTAAGTTGTCTATATATCCTCTTAAAACGTTTCGATCAACATGAACGTTATTTATTTGCATAGCTAATTTCATTGTTCCAAGACCAAATTGGTTATAAACATAGGTAGGAATTCAACAAATTCATCCTCTGTGTACAGTATGCTCGAAATACAATAAAATATTCCGAAGTTCCAAAAATCAAATTCGACCAAATTTGTACTGTTTATACTGTTGGCGAAGAAATTTGATTATCAACAATTAAAAAAACTTACATTACCCAATATTGTGACATCACCTCCTTCAGGACGTTTGGTACAAGAAAATCTGAGAACCAAAACTGTGGATAATGATTTGATAAATTGGGAGTTATTTAGAGTTGTTGATTATTGAATAATCCCAAGAAGTTGCGAAGTTGACACAATAATTACCAAGAAAAAAAAGTAACAACTCAAAAAATTCGTGGGTTATTTATTTTTTTAACGATGTAAACTTATATTGTAACGACTGTATGCCTGTGCAAAGCCAAATAAATAAATTTAAAAAAATCTAATATCATAATTTATTTTATTAACTCAAAGTCTAAGTGCTGATGTAAAAGATATATTTATTTTTATTTTTATAAAGATGTAAACTTGTAACGGCTGTATGCCTGAGCAAAGGCAAATAAATAAATTTACAAAAAATCGAATAAAAATGTTGACAACTTTTCTGTTATACAAAAATAGTTTGGATTTCCCTTTTAGATAGATTAGATTTGATACTTTAGAAAACACTCCTCCGGCGAAAACTGTTGAACTTTCCACCAACACAGGTGGACCGCAGAACCCGCCTGAAAACTTTGTTGATGCATATTGATGGGATCTGTAATACTCGTAATATGAAGAACCTCTAAGACAGTAAAGACCCCTATAAGGAGTAAAGACCCCTCTCTCTGGAGCCCATATTTGTTTTCCTTTCGAGGTAGATTGAACCGCATTCCTCGTCAGTGTTAGGGGATCGCATCAAAATTGTTTCTTTTCGATTTCTGGGATATTGAAGTTCGGTAGGATTGAAACCGTGGGACTTATAAAGCAAGGATATTAGAGCGGATTTGTATGAAGGAGGGTTGGCCAACAGCCTTAGAGACGGAGGATGTATGGATCCTACTTACACAACCCTACCCCCATTATATTTATTCCTTTAAATCCTACATTATCAATCAGATAGGCATTAACTGTCTGAGTAAGCTGACCATTATATTTATCAAACGAACGCAGGTATATACGTTAATTTGCTTACCTCTCTCGTTAGCGGTTGACATACTGGTATAAATTAATTATTTGACTTTTCCCAATCATGTTCCCGTTCTGACTTGATTTCTCTTTACTCGGTTTTGAGTGTATTATAAGAAAATATTCGGTTCTGTTCTATACGTAGCCTACGATAGTAAGTAATTCGTTTTTTGTTCATCAGAAGATAGTTTAGTTAACACAAACTGTGTCGATCCTCTCAGGACAGGCATAAAAAGTGAGCGAAGCGGGTTGCTGAATCGATCTGAACGGGAAATTATACGTTTTTTCGGATCTGATCTGTTTGGTGACAAAGCGCCGGAAATTGAAAAAGTTACGAAATTAAGGTTCGTAATTACTTAATATTCACTCTCCTTTCAATGAAAGATAAACAACTCTACCGGGATTCCTTTAGAAATATTCCAATAACAAAGCGTTGTGTATCTTGTATCGAATATTGGTTCGATGTCTTATGCGGTAGGTCTAATTTCAACCTACCGGTTAATGGTTTCGTCGAAATTGTGAGTCGCGTTGGTTTTTCATTCAAATGCATTTTCCGTCATCCAATGCAGCATAAGCAGTACATGGTTCACCATTTGTCTGATGAAACTATGAATAGTCTTCCTGTTGGGTTTTTATATTTTAAAAACTCCGGTTTATACAAATAACTTTTATTGAAGAACGTGGTACAACACTTTTTATAGGCTGGTTTTCCGTCGCATGGTTCTTCTCTCATAACCTGCTATTGGGGAGGTCTAAGATCTCCCCTCTTAAAGAAAAATAGTAAATTAATCATCATCTCCCGGTAACATAACATAGCTCTGATGTCATCACTCTTCATTGAGTCAGCGAAATACCTGGGCATGACATTAGATGCCAAGTTAAAATGGAAAGAGCACGTAAAGAAAATAAGGAAGAAATATAATAGATGAATAATTCATCTAGTTCAGGAAACTTTACTGGCTTATTGGACGATGTTCACAACTCAATATCCATAATAAAGTGCTCCTGTACAAAACAGTGCTAATGCCCATTTGGACCTGTGGCATCCAGCTGTGGGGTTGCACAGCTAAGACGAATACAAAAATTACACAAACAGAATAAGGTTCTGAGGAGCTTAGTAAACGCTCCTTGGTATGTAAGGAATGATGACCTCCACAAAGACCTCAAAGTGGAGACAGTCACCGATGTCATAAAAAAGCTAGCTATGAGATATGAGCGCAGGCTTCTTAAACATCCAAATCCAGCGGCTATCCAGCTACTTGACAACTCTCAACAAATTCGACGCCTGAAGAGGACCTTCTGTGCTGACGAGTGACATGCAGTGTAAGTGCGTTAGAAGTTAATGGGCTCTCACCGCGTGTTAATTTGTGAACTAAATAGCTAGATAGTTGCCTGATTTATCAATGTAACTAGTTGTTATATTATCTGAATAAACGCAAAAATAACTCTTCATTGAATCATGGATCATGGTTGATGTTGGAATCCCTCTGGTTGTCTTCTATTTCTCTGAGGGCTTGATGTATTTGTTTGCTTTGTCTCAGGTGAGGAGAACTCGTGGGCATCACTTGTCTCTGCTCCAGTTGAAGACCTGCTGGTCCGAGGCGTTGATGCCGCTGTCTGCCCATCGCCTATTTAAGTAGGTACCTATGGTACTGCTGGCTGGGACAGTCCCCTTAACTCACTTGTGGGCCAACATAGGCCATCTCACCAACCCGCGGTACTCCTCCAGCCTTTTTGGGTGTCCCTTCCCGTTCTGGTTCCTGTAATGGTTTGCGGAGTTTTCCTTGCTTCCCGTGTTTTTGATTCCACTGCTTAGAGGGTGGCCGGCTCTATGAATACAGTCCGGACATCCCTCTGGGTGGGCATAATTGCCTAAACTCCCCAGGAACAGGGGACACTCAGCAAACCATTCATTACATGGTCCAGATGGCGTTTCCACAATGTCCCGGTTTCTGCCTCCACTTCGTACATTTGCCTACTCAGAACTCGACTTACTGACGCCTTGATCCACTTCGGTTCCTGTTGTCTGCAATTTCTCGTCCATACTGCACGGTATGCTATAGTGTGCTAAGTAATACCTCTCGTAAATGCCAATGTTCATGTTTTGTTTTACTTTGTCAAAGATTCCTCTATTTTATGGAATGTTTCCTAAGCACTATTCCCCATACAACAAGTTCTGTTCACCCAGATTTAAAAAAAAAACCTGTTTGATTGAGGAAATTAAGATAAGAATAATCACAACGAAACTCAAGAGCTATTTACAATTTATTTGAAACCTTTTCAACAATAAATCTTGTAAACAAATGTAGCAATAATATCAAGATCAACCAACTATTCTATATTCTTAGGAATGTAGCTTTTGTATTGGCCATCATAGTAAGTACATGAAAATAATATTGATAAAAATACTTTCCGCATTATCGTTTCTTGGTTTTATATCATTCCTCTATCGACAATTATTCTCTGGAGCTAACTAAAGTTGTAAGAAAGAGGTGAGTTCAGTTCCTAAATAGAAGAATAGCACATTCACTATACTTATATTTCTTTGGAATGGTTTTTATCTTCTACAACATAATCAGGTACAAGTAATGAAGCAAATTCATAAGGAGATTGATAACTGGAGTGAATTAAGGACATTTATTCATTATTCTCTCGCAAAAATACACGACCAGGCGTTTAGAGTAGATTTATTTGATTTGGAAGTAAATATGAGAAAGGGTTACAATGTGTTAGGGTAATCCGTGAATGCATTTATCTAATGAAGGGACTTTACTGTATTTCTTAAGGGTATATACAAACAAGGACACAAGCGTGGATATATCAACACGTGGTGGTAAATACTAGAATATACAGAAGTCCAAAACAGCATATTTGAAGGAGGTGGAAATGGGGGAGGGGACGTTAATTATTCGTTTAATCCGTAAATGTACTCTTAGAGCTAATGTTGTTATTATATCTACAGGATTTTGATAGAAATGTAAGAAATTTGAACAATGATTGTGTCTCCGCCTTGGAACGGTTGATGGTCAAATGTGTAGCCACTTGGACTGTGATGGTTTGCCGGTGTGTATTTTTGCGGTAGGGGTATGGAGGAAGGTCGTATGCACCAATCGTGATGTGTCTCAGCGGCCGAATCTCATGGGGTTCTGCGCCGGTCGTCCTCTCCTGTCAACGTCGTTCCCGGGGAAGTACGATCGAGCTGAATATCTGAACAACAACCAACAATTTTCCCTTTAAAACTCCGGTTAACGGCAAGTACAATTAAATGAATACATTCGCTCTGCGTTACAACAAATCTTTGGTAAGAAAAAAAAAAAACATTGTCGGGAATAATCAAATAGTAGCGATAGTTTGCGTCAAGTGAGCATCTCTTCGTCGCCTCATCCTAATTTCCCCTACTTAGGGGTTCAGAGCTCAATTTAACTATGATTAACTTGTGAGCACTGATGAACAATAATTGTTAATTATTAACCTGTACAACGAAGCACCAACCTGTGAATGTCCGGTGACAGGGCAGAAGCGAAAGTTTTGAACCTGGAAAGGGCGACTAGAGCTCGCTTGCTTGCTTCTTGAAACATTTGGTTGTCAGTCTCGTCCCTCCCTCCTCGTTCACCTAAGATATTCAATATTAGGTTTCAACATTCAATCATTATTGTAATATGGTCAATATGAAGAGTTTGTTTTGCTCAGGGCCGATTACATCAACTATTTGGTACATTCAAGGGCCTTGTTCAAATCCATGGAACTAAAATTTCTCTACTAATCGTCCTTACATAAATCAACTAGAGCGTTGGAAATGCGATTAGAGCATTTCTCTTTCATTCTAATAGATCTACATAACTAAAGATATCGTCCAAAACGCTCATTTATCTGGGAAAGTGTTTTAATCGAGTTTAATTACATTAATCACGGTTAGTGTAACCATGAGTATCGTGATATCAGCTAGCACAGGTTACTGATGAAAAAGGCCCTTTCGGTTCCTTCAAAACTCTACATAGGGGAATCTCCCTAATACAAAATATTCTCTCCCTTCACGTTTTCTATCAATGATTGACTGACCTGTAACATAAGATCTGTCGTCGAAATACAGCCGTCCAGCGAGCGCTGGGAGTGCCAGAGCTGCCAAAACGAACCCGAGCACAAGAGACCAAGACATCTCTCTCATCTGAAACCCAAACAAACTTCTGTAAGAACTAAGAGTCAATTCAATTCAAAATAACCTTTATTAATCATTTTCTGATATGAAGGGTAAGTGACAATCAAAATATGAGAATAAATTTAATAAAATCTTCTCCTAATAAAGTACAAAGCTTCTGAAACAGTTCCACCAACAATACACGTATTGGCTAAAATCGAAAAACGTTTTGCATCACCCTTATTTTCCAAAAAGCGTAGGTTCGGCAATGTCGGGAGTTTTATTTTTATTTTTTTTTGTCCCAAATTGTGTTTATTCGAGTGTTTATTAGGCTTTTCCCCCAATAACCCTTTTGACGACAATCGCGTCGTCCTAACGTTCCAACAACCGTCCAGGAAATCCAGGAAGCTGCTGTGGAAGAGTGGAATTACTTGGACCAAAATGCAATAAACCGCCTGATTTTGCGCATGCCAGTACGTGAGCAAGCTATAATAATTATAGCTTTAGTAATTATTACTGCCAGGGGTGGTAATACAGACTACAGTCTTGTTTACATTTTTTAAGGAATAAGCGTTGCTTTTAAAACGGTTTACAACCAATTTTCAGTCATTTTGAAAGAAATGAGCTCTGGCTGTATGACAAGAGGAATTTTTTGCATTTTTAATTTTTGCTGCTGGGAAAATAAGGGTGATGCAAAACGTTTTTTGATGTGTGTATATTTGATGTATGTATAAGTAATGTATAAGTAGTACGAAAGTAGGTACTACTATTATCAGAATACTGCTGTGATATCAACCGCCTCCCAACTACTGAATAGGTTTATTCTTTCCCGCGGAATATTCTTTATATTGGCCGCTTGGCTAACTGTCTGTTCTCATGAACTAGATTGATGAGTCTGAATTAATCTAGATCACGTTGTTCAATAACCGAGTTCGTGCGAAGTGGACATAATGTTTATTAATATATGATCAATCATCTTTCTTCTTCTTCTTCTTCATCAGAGTTGCCCAGCACTCTGAACAAAACAGAATAAAACAACATCTCCCAAACCACAGATCAAATACAGAGAGAACTCGTCATATACAGAGAGAACTCGTCATATACAGATCAAATACTCGTCATATACAGAGAGAACTCGTCATATACAGATCAAATACAGAGAGAACTCGTCATATGGGCCATTCCGCCAGAATGGGCGAACCGTACAATGAACAGTTATCGTTTTTGTATACATTTAAATTTATTGTAATAAAACATTTTCAAAAAATTCACTTGTTTATCGAATTCGATTCATCAGTGAACCCTTAAATGTAATTTACGTGGGTGAAATTTAAATCAAATCAGACAAAATGACATTCTTTCACCTTGTCCAGACCAACTTTTTCAACTTTGAGCTCGTTTTGAGAGCCCTCCAAAAATTTCCCCGGAGTAATTTTGTGATTTACCTTTCGAATTAACATTTTTTAATTAACATTTCGTCGAGGAATCAGCAACACCACCAAGCTCGTTTTTCACCACTTTTCAGTAGAGAGAAAAAACCGATTTTTTCGTCCATCAAGGCCTAATTGACCGAAGTTTTATCTCGATATCTATGATGAATAGATATCATTCATCATGGATATCGAGATAAAACTTCAGTCAATTAGGCCTTGATGGACGAAAAAATCGGTTTTTTCTCTCTCCTGAAAAGTTGTGAAAAACGAGCTTGGTGGTGTTGCTAATTCCTCGACGATTTTCAAATTGCTTTTCTACTCCTATAAGACCAACAACACACAATGAACAGAAAATGACTAATGGTGTGTCCAGAGGTTTAGTGACATTCTTTCACCTCGAATATTTCACCTTGAAATTTCGGTGGGCTTCCTATTTTCTATCGCTTTTGGCTTTCCTTCCCTGGTGTAGGGGAAGCGCTTACGAGACAAATCGCTGCCCCCACTACAAATTTCAATAGTTTGGAAGCCGTCCGAGTAGTAAGTTCCTATTGATTCCTAGGCCTTGAAATCAGACCCGAACATTCTTTCACCTAGTACATTAGAAGTAGAATAATTAATTATTTTTATTCATTTATTTATTTATTTATTTTTTTGGTTGGTTCTTTCTTGTAGAACTCCAGCTCTAGTATCCATTGATGTATCCAATCTCAAGAAAACACCAGCTTCTATTTGAAAAAAAATGGGAAAACCACGAGTTGACCTTCTTTCACCTGCCATCTTTTTTGCTTTGATAGAGAGTATACTTTTAGTGGACGCATAAATTGAATTGGTTAGTTGATAAAAGATCTAATATCTATGATAATAATATTATCTAATGTGTGCTTATTATTGATACAGTACTAGTCTAAAGCACAAAATGGCTATCGCAACTCATTTTGTAATTTTTATGGAATGTGTACCTTTTTCAACTAACCAATTCAATTACAAGTACATGTCGTACATGTACGACGTAAAACGTGGCCAGACGGGTCGTTTATCGAGTGGCCAATCGTGTCGCCTCCCCACGTCCCCTTCAGAGGCCTTCGTGGCCAAAAGTGTTTCACCGAAATAATCAAGAAGTATACTAAATAATAATAAGTGTACTTCCACGTGTATACTTGTAGAGCATCAAGTTCGAAATTTGAGCGCTTTTGACGGAAAATAATCAGGAAGTTATCGAAAGACCGGATTATTGGTCGACCGGAACAGTCTACGGGCAGAATTACTGAGAACGACTCGTAGTACAACACTTTTCAAGTTGGAACTCAGAAGCGGACATCTGAAATAAGAAAACTCGTATGGCAGGTTCGTCGAATTCCCCTCTTTCAACGTTCGCCCTTGTTTTACCGTTGAAGCGTGGATATGAAAGTTTGATCGGTGCTCTTTCAACAGTACAAGGTAATCATCTTGGGAAATATAAATTGTTGGTCGAAACTTCCGACAAATGGCTTTTTGGTAAGAGAATTCGTATTTGGTGATCCACGTTTTTATTGGCAATAACCTCTACATACTCCCTAGTAGTTGATCAATGGAACAAACAATCTTCAACTATGGATGATCTCGTCGATTTTTCGTGTTGCGTTTTACCCCTCGGTGGCCAAACGTGATACTCCCAATTATCTACAATGAAAAGGACTGCTTTTCCCCTCCAAAAAATAAGGTTTTTTTCTAAAAAATACGCAATGCTGATTTTGCTTTTTTAATTCATTTGATGTTCCACTGGCCATTTCCCTAATCCTAAGATTGGGTTAGATTAACTTGAAGTGAGGGAATTATTAATTTTATTTCTACATCACCAAGGAGTATTTACACTCGCCTCTCGAAACCTCATAGTGCCTATGTATTTTCTTCATGCACCAATCATCAGTTTTACGACCTCCAGGTACGGAATCTTATTCCCTTGGAGATCACAATATGTCATATTATAACACAAAACTGATCATACTAGGAATTAAATATGCTGCAATATAGATTTCTGAACTATATGAAGAGCGAGAAAGGCTGCCTACATAGTCTATTGTATGATACCTACGTATCGGAATACATAGTTCAGTACATATTGTAAATAATCTATTTAGTATAATTCAAGTACTCGAACACAGTCAGCTTATTGCCCACTTGGTCGGAACGATTCTCTGATTCGATTACACACTCAAAGCGGTCGTTCGTTCGATTTTCATACAATCAGAACTAAATTTAATATTTGTTGAACCGATTCGTAAGTACACTTGGGGATTACTCAAGTGTATACGGGTGGTTTTTAGTCGGTCGAACTAACAAAAAACCATTTTCGAAGCAATATCATCAATCATGAGATGACAAACACCGTTTAATACTTCGCAATATTGAGTTGTCTTGTCCTTGTCCCAACCAGGAGATGGAAAAAGTTCTGACGCCGATGTCATTTCTTTGATCGTCATAGTCGATTGAACTTTAAGCGGACCATTGATAGGCGTCACGATTACTGTTAAACTGTCGTATGATTAACACTGGATGCATCCAGCATTTTATTTGCAGCATGATTTGTAGTTAATAGTGATGTCTTTCTCGACACTAACATCAGGTAGTTATTAAGACACTATGTTTTCCATCTTGAGATTCGAGACTAACACCAACATAATACACGAGATAATAAGTGTTAACAGTTTAATTGTGGTAGAACTATTAACATATGCATATAACACAGAATCCCACCATTCTATTAGAAACTATGGAAATTCAAATTGTAGTTCACCTTTTCCATTTATAAACTTCTCCCAAACCAAGAGTACCATTTCAATTTGGATTTTCATTTTCCTAATTTTTTTTAAATGTTAGCCATTGGTCTCGTTAGGGTTATCTAAGATCAACAGGTACCTTACCTAGAGTGAATAGGTGAGTAAAACCATGCAAGCTATGATACCTTCAAATACTTCAAATAAATATAAAAATGCTGTTAATATTATTAATTAAGGCAGCAGGTAGCTGTAGGATTACTGGATCATGACTAGAACACAATACAATTTTGCAATATGTACGAAGAGAGGTGTCCACATTCTTAGCCCTCAACTTCCACTTACCATTTCACATCAATTTCAACCTTCTCCAAATACATTTCAAATTTTCACCTTCATATTGTATTTTTGTTTCAGATTTGAGAAAGCTGTGCTACATAGTTTAAATTAACATGCAGTCTCGTGTTTTCATTCAAATATTCGACTGTATCGAATTTATATTCGTGGAGGACAACAGATATTAACGCTAAGTAAGAATTCAACTGTTATAATTCCCAATATAGATTGAGGAGGAGTATTTAAAATATTCTACAACTTCACAAGCCAAAGAACCCCCTTGTTATACCCTTGAGCTTGAAGGCTAAACACAGGAACGTAGAATACGTTTTATCGTTACAGTGCTTCTACACTCACGATCATTAGTTCGTAACCAAAACATGAGAACAGTTATGCCCCGTAGCTCTGCTATTCGTACAGTCACAGAGTTATGGTGGACAGGAAAATGTTCGTTAAATCGAGAGGTTTCCAACGAGTGGTGTACGAACAGACATGGGCAAAATAAATTTCAGTGGCAACGGTTTGGTTGCAATCAGAAATCATTATAGAAATTTCGTAAAGATTTTCGGGGTCGGTTTTTTGGCAAATAGGTCTCCGTAAAAACGTGAACCGAATCACGCCATTAAAAACATGTTCCAAGTTAAAAGCTCTGACGATACCCACTCTGGGGATGTACCTGGCCTCGGGACTTATTTAAAATAAACCGAAAAAAATGAGTTCACGAAGTTATCCAGCTGACGTTGTGTTGACTTATCCACTGATAGATAAAAAACCAGTGGAGGTGGAGCGGCAACGAAAATATCCATTACCCAAACGTAGTCATTACTCTCGTTGAAGGCAACAATCGATTAGAGTAAATGAATCCACACTTTTTAACCTGAAATAAGCTGTTTTCCATTTGAAAACACCATTTCGAACAACGTTTCCACACCATCTCGATCAACGTGTTTTTTCTCTCTCGGAGTTTTTTGGGGAGTTGGACAGTTTTAATTCGCAGACTACGAAATCTCAGTTAATGTCAGTAAAGTCTGTGGATAAGAACTGTGATGATTCCCATCGTACGACAAGAAAAGGGGCCTACACAGCAATTGTGAGTCCGGAGCCAGTCTCCTTGGGAGAATGGGTGAGGGAAGACATCCCGGTACAAAGTTTCCGGAAGTTGACAGTGGCAGCCCCTTGCAGGAGAAGGACCTCAGAAGCACTGGAGCTGCCAAGGAGGAATATGAGACTCCTGGTGGGGATGCTGACGGAATACCTGGACAGAATCGGAGTATACGCGGGAGAACCGTCGTGCAGGCGATGGGAGACTGCGTCTCACTTGAATCTTGACGATACAGAATCTTCAGGTTTCTAGTACCAGAAAAGATTGTGCCGGCTAACAACCTTGTAGGGGGGTGTCATCAGTCTGGTTGAGGGAGTGGACTGAACCCAGAGCCTATAGATTGGCCTACAGGACAACGATCCGCGCAATAAGCCCAGGCGTGAGTGCGGGGGATTCCAGCTTTTGACAAAACCTGGCATGCTGGGCTTTTAGCCAAGCTTAAGCCCCATCTCACTGACACCTATTACTGGCTGATACAATTGTTTCTTACAGACATGACGTACAGAGTCAGTGTGGAGGATGCCTTTTCTGGGGAACTACATATTCATCTGTTCCGCCAGGCAGCGTCATTGGGCCATTACTATACATAGGTATTCTGCATACATGACGTGCCCATATACAATGACGAAGTGACAAAATCAGCACAGTTTGCTGTTGACTGTGCCTATTTAACCAAACACCCCACTGGTGAGGAAGCATGTGAATGGATACAAGCGATCGCTAACGGTATCAGCGAATGGGCAAAAAATTGAGAATTAAAATTAACGTTTCCAAGTCAAACCTAGGTATTTACACCTACAAGCGCAATTTCGCTTGCCCTGATGTGGAAATGGATGTTTCCGCTTTCGAGCTGAAGTCGCACGTCAAATACTTAGGACTGACCATGGATCAACGGCTTACATGGAAGGATGACATCAATGACATAGCCGGATGACAGAACCGGATTCTCCGTATGATCACTGGGGCGGACTGGTTCATCAGGAATGAAGAACTTCACAAGGATCTTTAAGTACGAACAGTCAAAGATTGCTTGATTGCCAAATACTACGCATTTTACCGAAAAGCTTCTTCCCATCCGAATCTGCTCATCAATAAAATACCTCACGGCCGAACCTTACCCCGACCGCTTAGGCATTTCAAGCGGAAACATCATAAATGACTTCGCCGAGGGCTTCAATTGAAACCTCCCAATAATCACCTAAAACCTAACATCTTCAGAGCTTTGCTTACAGTGGTTCAGAACGAACAGTGATCGGCTACACTACGAGGTGGATGGACTAAACTAGTACCTACATCCTCAAACAAGTTGCTGTTATATTCCTGTAAATACTGTTAAAAAAACTTAATTCAGAAACATTTTTTGGCATAGCACTATATAGTTGAATATTCAACTAAGTATATAGTGCTATGCACAAAAATGTTTCTGAATAAATTTTTTTTTTTTTTAAGTGATGGGGATCCGTGTGTTTCGCTGTGTTTGAACTTTGTGGCTGAACTCGTCCTGTTTGGAGATTCAGATGTGTTTTAGTGTCCAGCTTCGCTTATTGGTATTATTCGACCAATATAGTTTCTAATGAGCAGTTCATGTTCATTTTTATGATAAGTACAATAATTTAATAGTAGTTAATTATGCACTAGGTAGGTACAATTAAATTATTGGGCGCTTCATTTCGATTTTCTGACCGAGAGTACTTCAACCATATTTTATATACATACATGTACTGATACTGATGTCATGAATACATGAAACTAGTAATTGTTATCATGTCGTGAAATACGTCACAACAACAATATCGTCAGATCTGAGGCGGTTCCATAACCGATTTTCCGTCGAGCGGTCGTCTTTACGATGGACAACTGACAATGACCGTGACGTTGTTCATGAGACCACGCATTAACGTCAAATTATTATCAGATCTCTCTTCGACAGCTCACACCGGTAGCCCGGCAGCCTTTCCGCTGTTGACTATCGATTTGGAATCATTATGTATCACATAACATGTGCTGGATATTTTACGACAGTTTTCTCGTTGACCTTGTTTGCAATGTCATCTGTTGACATACTCACTTGGAATACTCGCTTATCGGCCATTAGCGATAGTCGGGCTTTAATCGGCGATCAAATGCAATTGATAAACCGGCCCTAAGTGTACCTATCACTAAATGATCAGTTAGTTACTGAGATGTAGAATGGGCTCGCTTCATAGAAGAGGTTCATCATGATATGATGAAATATCATTTTACCCGGAGTGTCACGTTAAGTTTTAAGTTACGTTAAGTTTTTTTTTTAAATTAATTAATTTGCGTTACTGAATAACGAATAAATACACAATTTGATGGTAATTGAATCAGTGGTTGTTACCAAAATTATGATACGTGACCAGTAGGACAGAATCTCCCTTTCTCCATATGGTTAGCTGACGTCTCATATCGGCAGATCTAACTTAATTACACAGTTAGTCATCGATTAATTATTAACAAAAGAGAACTTCAAGTTGCACCATCTTAATCTATAGATTCTTTATTTTTTTGGTTTGTGTCCCTTTGTCTGAGACTTGATTTGGTAGTTTGTTGATGTAAGTTCCATAACGACTGACTAAAATTTAATCATTGTGACCCAAAATCCGCCACAAGAAACAAAATCCATTTACGTTTCACCACTCCCTCCCCACATTAGCCTACCAGGCAATATTGTGAATAAATGATTGATTGATTGATTTACGTTTCCAAGCAGGAATGCGAGTTCGTTCACATTTGATCCAATGAAGTGATTTTATTGAGTTTGTAGAGTCGTGAGTATGCTCAGTCATCCATACTTGGTCACTGAAAAATTAACCTAAACCCTTCTACTACTTTTGCATCACACAATAATATTGTATATTACACACTTTCCTCTTCATCCATAAATAAATTCCTCGTCATATGTGTGTGTGATTTTTTTCCTCCTCTTCATATATAAATATCCTCTTCATATATAAACATCATGCTCTTCATATATAAATATATTAGATATTATTATTTTTTTTATTTTTTTATTTTAGCAAATTTTCGAAGAAAAGGAAGCTATTGTTCTCGGTTCAACATTTTTAAAACTCGAATTTGCGAAAAATGATTATACCATGAAAATGATTATAATTCACGGCCATACGACACCAAAAAACATGTCATCCCCACGGTAATATTCGATAGAACGCGAATGTCCAACTAATCTACATGTCTGTGATCTGTTGTTTGGGCTATGTTTTTATTCTGCAACCCCGTATCAAACCTTATAAAGCCTTATTAAGATAATATATTATGCTTCTGCTTACGGATGTGAGTTGCCACTTCCTAAGAGGCACTAATCGCACCTTTCGCTTTTACGGGGATGAGTCGCCTGTTGTCCACTTGAAATTGGCTACAACTTATACAAAATAGATAGGCAGATGCACCGAATTGTGAGTCAATGGATTTTGACATGGATATGTCTATACGCTAGGGGTCTGGTGTTTTTTTCAATTCAACCCAATTTTCAGATCAAAGATTTCGAG
Source organism: Stenodema calcarata (assembly GCA_963920205.1). Taxonomy (NCBI): domain Eukaryota; kingdom Metazoa; phylum Arthropoda; class Insecta; order Hemiptera; family Miridae; genus Stenodema; species Stenodema calcarata. Next base: position 9,323,823 of record OY986054.1, read on the forward strand.
ATCGACAAAAAAAATTCGGTAAATTCGGTAATAAGGAACTTACACTTGAAGCAGCATAGGGCCTGGCTCCTAAAGGTTATTTTTATGCTATTCACTCTATGAAGCTGTAATTTGGTACGTAGCCTACTTAGGACTTACACTTTAAGCAGAATAGGCCCAGGATCGCCTCCTAAAGCTAACAGACATATCCATGATCAGATGTTTTTCCCAATAAGGGAGAAATCAAGTTTGATCTGAAAATTGGATTTTTCGGTTAGTGATCTACGTAACTCATGTTAATCCTAGCTAATCGTTATTTGGTTAATCGTTGTATCATAACCAACTATAAAACCATCAGTTTTCAACTGAACTGTAGTGTTTTACTAAATTGGCAATCTCACTTCTACAGCTATATTCATCGGTTGTCCGGTATTGGGTCATAAACTGAGAGTAGTTATAGAAAGTGCCATCGTTCATTTAGAAACGTGTATTTATGAGTTTTGCAAGCGGGAAAAAATTGAATAATAATGGTTACCCATCTCTTCGCCGATTATATTCGATTCCCCGTTCAGGTGCCATCTTGTCGAGTATTTGTGTCGATTGGAATCGATTGATATTGGGTTGATTGCTTACAATATGTCTTGTGAGTCCTGGGAGTAATTATTCATCAATTATTGATAGCAATTCCGCCTATTTTCCCACAAATTCGACGAACATGACCGCCATGTTACAAATTTCAAAATGTCGAAGAGAACATCGCTCTAGAGAATGAGAATACGGTTCAGAATATTTAGTCAATTTGATAGTTGTAATTCTTTTCACCCCGATACAACTGGGTCAAGTCGGAGAAAGCGGCGATTCCGCCTATTTTTCCACAAATTTGAAGAATATGACCGCGATGTTCGAAATTTCAAAAATCGGGGAGAACTTCCATCTGGAGGTACTTGTGGCGAATCCGGCTCAATTATAAAATTGTTTTTACTTGGATTTTTCACTTTTTTTCATTTTTTTGGGCAACTTCTAAGTCCGAAATTGGAATTTCGAAAATTTGCGACATCATCCTCCGAGTTACTGCTCACCATAATCGATTCCCGTTTGCTGATTTCAAGAATTATGAGATCGAAAGGAGTGGCAACGCGTTGCAACGGGGCAGAGTTTCGATTATGAATTTGTACACAACTTTAGGCTAGTCCTTATGGTAGCATCTAAATAAAATGTTTAAGATAAAAGATTGAAGAATAGAAGATAGAATGTCGTCAAATCCTCTCATTGTGCCAATAAGAGGATGACCCACGAGCCTTTCATCTACCGCAAGTTTAAAGGTTTTTTCGACTGTAAAATGTGAAAAACAGGGATTCTAATTGTCGGAGCTCCGTAGCTCGGAAAAATTCAAGTGGCTATTATTGTATTGTGGGAGAACTGGAAAATATTTAAATGAAAACGAACGGAACTAATTTTGTATTAAGGAATTATTATTGTGTATTAAGTGCACTCAGTGGTATTCGATGTTGGAAATTGCCCAAGACTCCGGAAAACCTCGATTTACGAATTGAGTTTGGTCGAACAATATTTCAAGATTCATTTTTGTTTAAGGGGAAGATACTGGAGATTCCAGTTAATAATAGGTGGCGTTACATTTTTGGACGACAAATTTTGTGGAGTGTTGGTGTATATAGTCCGCCACGTTGGTAAGTTGTAAAGCCAACATTTTGCAGATTTTGGCGTAGAAAACAAATTTTCCTCCTCAATGTATCGAAAGGATTTTGTGGTTTGGTCTCTCTGTGTTCAATAGACCCAAAAATAGCAGGCACGTATTTCGGTTGTATCTGCTACAAACTGATAAATTTCTATAAGTTTATGGAAATAACAACTTCTCTTTGTGTAGACAACTTTTGTTTCCTTCATATTTTTACGTAATACTCGTATTTTCCCGTTGAATGTGGATTACATACCAAAACGTTACATTGAAAACGCGTTCCAACAATGTCGGCGGAACATTGTGAGGAATAACATTTCTAATAACGTGTTGTAGTTTTCGATAAATTTCGAGGAATACAATATTTTCCACCCATTATTAATATGGAAAAACATTCTCGTGAAAATATCGGTCGTAAAGATGACGGCGTTATAACGGTTAGTATGGAAAATCGTGTTTTTTGCTGTGTTGGACCAAATTCGAATACAAATTTTGATTCTACAGCCTCCAAAGCCTTGAACTTATTTATTATGCAGCGAAATTATTAAGGGTACCAGAAGTTTCGAACGCGCTTCGGATCGCTCAGGGCTTTAAATTTGTCGAAAATAAATTAAAATCAATATTATTACGATTAAGAAAAGGCTGGTAAACATGTGGAAAGAGTTTAATAATATTCCATGTCACTATTAAGGATCACCAAAGGAATTTCGAATGTTAGAGATTGGAATTTATGGTGCACTGCAGAGATCTTGACTGAAGGGGTTGCGAATTTTTAGTATTCCAAATTTCATTTTGGTTTATTATTTTCAGTTCGTCAGATACGAATCCTACATGTTCAAGGAAAGGAGGTACTAAGTAATTTCGGGTATTTTTTGATAAGTAGTTCGAGATATGACTTACTGCTGCAGTAAGTAGAGACAAGATAATAAAAAAAAGATGATGTTTGGTGCAGAGGAAGTAAGGGTTGGATATGAAGTTTTTCGGTGTGCTGAATCCAAATCTGAAACTCGTTATTCGCCATCAGGTCTAGTTTTGTAGATATAGCTCATATACCTACCTCTTTTCTAGTTACGTTTGTGTGTTAAAATCGGAGATAATAAACCAAAATCCTAGTTAATTTTTTCACTTTCAATCACTCATTCTATGGTTTTTGAGGTGCAGGATTCGAATTTGAAATCCAATTTTAGTTATCTTCTTCCATTCCACGGAAAACAGCGGTAAAGTTGACAAAATACAAATAAAAGTTCAAAAAATCACTGTTTTGGTTTATTATCTTCGATAATGAACCATTGGAATCGCCCAAAGAAAAAAAAATTTTAACCCCCCCCCCTCAAAATTTGTTGGTTTACGTTTCAAGATACGTAGATTCAGAAAATCGAATAAAAAAAAAATCCGTCCGTCCGCCGTACGCCGTACGCCGTCCGCTGTCCGCTGTCCGCGGCACTTTGCCCAGTTAGTGTAAAATTACGAAATTTGGTTTCTGGGTTTGGACCAGCCCCACAATGATCCACGAAACGTTTCATAACCCTAGGTCAAGGGGAAGGGGTTCAAAACGAATTTTGAAAATTCCATATCTCGAAAAATTCCCATCAAACGGTATGTTTTTTATTTCATATTTAGATAGAGTTTGTTCCTTAGAATTTTTTAAGACCATCCGCAGCTTTGTACGACCAGCCGTTCGTTCACAATGACGGCTCAAAGATTGTGCCTCACAACACGATCGTGTATCAAACTGTTGAAATACAGGTCCATTTTCATACTAACAAGCTCTTTGGAACATCATTTGGAACTTCTTTTATAGAAAAATTATTACCGACGTAGTATTAAGAACCCCAGAATTATATCGTATTAATTAATCATAATTAATAATACTAATTATTGATAGTAAATACAAATTATTAATACCTAACAATAAATTATAATAATTTTCACTAGGTACTTGATAAAATTGTTAATAATTAGTGATAATTGATAATAATAATTAATCTAACATTTAGGATCTAGACATTTAGACCTAGTGATCTAGACAGAAGGGTGATCTGTACAAAGAAGATAATGAACCGTTGTGTCAAGAATTTGCAGAGTTTTTTTACTTTGTTAAATGAATTTTTTGAAAAAAACCACGGCAGATAGAAAAACTCGAGTTCTAAATTCGGATTTCGGATTTGGATTTAGCACACCGAATAACCCTAACACCAACCCTTGTCTCCTCTGCACCAAACAACCCTTTTTTTGTTGGCCAGCGTAGCGGAACCCATGAATTTTACGGGTCGAACCGGAATTTAGTTGGAAAAGTGGAAAGAACTGAGTGACTGATCTAGTTACCAACTAAATCCCTTAGAGAGAACCATCTGGAACCGCATTTCGTGTATAGTGATCCAGACAGAAATACTACAATGATTCGTTGTGCAGGAATTGGCATTTCTTGTAAATAAGAAAGCTCACATTTTGAATAGGTGTGGTAATTTTGAAAGACCTCAGATAACTATAACCCAAAATATCAATTGGCCCTTGAAGTTGGTAGAGCACAACTCGTGCAATTTTAGGTCTTGTTGGGTTTTTCCTAATTTTTCTAATTAACATTGTTGAGATGGTGCTTTTCCTCGATGGATGGCAATCTCACTCAATTTATTCTTACTTCAATTATGAATTTACAATTCGTTGTGAAATGTTGTGCGAACTAATTTGGTAACTTGACGTCTTAGAGGTCGCGTAATATATCGAACTCTTACTATTGATCAGTTTTGAATAACTTATTTCCGCGGAGATTTTTAGTCGATCAAATAATGCATAATGCACTATTCTGATGAATATTGGAGATTTAGGCTGTACAGGTTTTGGATTGAATGAGGTGGACTTGATTTGTTGTCCTACTTACTATGATTTAAGTTCAGTACTGTAGAGTACAGTTGCTGATGTTGGTGTTGTTAGGCTAAGTTCACTCGGCTACCTTGGTCCATGCGATCCTGGCGTGGACTGAAGGGCCTGATCACCTGTTGGCCCTCTCTAAAACTCACCCCACTGCCGCCCCAGAGGGGGTTGAAGGCGTGTTGGATCGAGTGGGGGAAATGTCAACCCCTCGATTTTATTTCAATTACCGCCCTTCACGAGTCTTGATAGAAAAACGCTGCCAATTCTTCAACAAAGGTTTATTATTTTCTGCATGGATTTCTCACTTCATAATATTGTCAATCCCAAACTCAATCTCACCCTCACATTTAGAAGCCCCTAATACCTCACTTATCTTGAATTTAATTCTTTACCCACTCATCTAAGAGAGCCCAACAGTATGAGCCGTTCTGTTTTAAGAAGCATATTTTCGATGCTTATACCCTAATGAAAGTTCTATTAAATAGAATTTAATTAGAAAAACAAATTTTGTTGGACGCGTAGGTGAAACATGGATTTGAAGAGAGATGCCTCCCTTTAGTGTCAACAATTGGTGCTTTTATCCTAATGCCATGCTAAGCCAAAAACTCTGCAAATTCTTGACACAATTGCAGTGGCTGTGGGATGGGAGAATCCGGGAGGAGTATTGTGATGAGAGTATCTGAGAGGGATATTGTGAAGGGTGATATTGCAGCCGGACCCCCACACCTCAACTCAACCGAGAATGTGGGGGTCCAAATTTATTCGCGGTGGCTATGGGATGGGATTATCTAGGAGGGGTATTGTGATTTTGTTTTTCGTAGGGTGGTGAGGAAATCTCTAAGATCCATAGGTGGCATTTGGATCTCGTAAGATCCTGGAAAGGACCGCACCTCCAGGTGATGTGGGACTCAAACCTCACTAAAACCTCACCTATCTTTGCCATGTAGGATCCGGGCCTGGGACTGTTTAAAGCATCGCTTCGGGCTGAATCTTCGGGATTCCTCTTCACTCTCCTTCCCTTTGTCGGTCATCGCCCTCCGTTCCTTGCCATTCTGATGTGAGGGTCCAATGCTGCTCAATCTGCAACATCTTGGCACATATTGGTGACACATTGGGAGACGTGATGCTCAGTGCTTCTTTAAGCCAGCTCCTTTCCTCTGCCCATAGAACGTGTGTAGCGCATCATCCTCCACATTCCAGCAGCTGCGGCACGATGGAGTATCCGCCTTTCCCATTCTGTGCAAGTAGGCGTAGAAAAGTCCATGTCCTGAGAAGAATTGAGTCAGGAAATAGTTCACTTCTCCATGTTCCCTTTGCATCCACACCTGGCTTTCAGGAACAAACCTGGCAGTCCATCTCCCTCCCAACTCACCCGTCCACATTTCCTGCCAGCTTGTCATTATACCCTCCCTGGAGACGCGGGATCTCTGTCCTTCGTCTTTCCGCTTCATTTCTGCAGCCAGCAGCTGTATGGGCAACACACTAACCAGGACGAGTTTTGCTGGTTCTGAAACTGTCCTGTAGGCGCATGCAATCCGCAGTGCTCCCCTACGCTGTACAGCTACCATGCGCTTCCTTTAGTATGCAACGAGTCCTCCGGCATTAGGGGTATCGTGATTGAAGTATCAAGGAGGGGTACATCATAGAATTGGAAGTATCATAGGAGGGGAATATCAAGGAGGGGTATTGTGATGGAAGTACAGTCAGACCCCCACAACTCAACTCGGAACCGATGATGTGGTGGTCCGAATGTATTGTGATATTGTAGATATTGTGATGGAAATGTCGAGGAGGGGTATTGTGATGGGAGAATCTGATAGGAATATGAAGTCTTTCGGAATGATTTCCTACAGACGGTTGTCGATTGCCGCCTTCCTGTTGTGTTATTGACGTGTTGCATTGCGAGCCGTGGTGAAGAGACCACGACAAGACCACCCAAGGATGAATTTTGTCCCGTAAATTACTTTATTTAAATTCTGAATATTTGATACACTTTATAAAATACATAACAACAGCTGGGTAATATTCTCTAGTAAAATGACTAAATTACAGATCAATCACCACCTTCTTGTAAATAACTTGTCCGTCATGTTGTCAACGCCCCTTGGTACATAAGAAATGATGACCTCCATCGAGACCTGAAGATGAAATCTGTCAGCGAAGTAGCAAAGCAACATGCATTAAAACACTAACAGCGGATCCATGAACACATGAATCCGGAAGTTCTTGGACTCCCGACAGCAACGTCACCCGGCGGCTTGTAGAACAAAACCTCTTGATCTTGTGATGTGACAATGTGACAAGTGTAGTGATTGAGTGTTCCCCTGACTGACCGCTACTGAGCTAAAAAATCAACAAACAGTTTATAATATTACAGGAAATATATATCGATTATTAAAAAAAAAAAACACAGAGGGGTGTGCGATGAGTCACTCCAATACACCCTATGAAATTTGTCAAAACTCGAGATACTGAGTCCAACAAAGCCACGAGATTGTGAGCGTTGATACCATAGTAATTGTGACAAATAATGAAATTGTGCTTTTAATAATGAAATAAGGGCTTTTAATTTTTCCTTATATCAAAGGTACCTTTGCATAATCTAAATTTTGTCGGAGGTACGTAGTAATAAACGTTGTCTCCCACCTCTCATGTACATGACACTACTCTGGGGGGGGGGGGGGGTTCCTGGTTATCGAACGAGGTCAGAATTGGACTCAGCACCCTTCGAAACTCCAATATGCCTATTTGAAGTTCGGAAATCTGAGTAGATTAGCAAGGGAAGAAGTCTGATGTTATCAGGTCTCCATCTGTTCTTGTTCGATTTCCACAAAACCAAATGTACCTGACAACCCTTGCAAGACGTTTTTATACTGACATTCTACACATAAATGCAGTATCGGTAGCAACTTTTTGAAATCCACACGACCTGGATCCATAGAGTTTGAAGTACTATCATAATAAAATTGTAGAAATTAGTTGTCTATCTTGCCTTACCCAGAAAAGAAGAAGATCCTATTTAGCGTCCGACAGTGATTTGGCGTTGTAGTGAAGGAACTCCAGAGGAGGTTGTGCACATGAAAGACGAGCAAGCCTCTGGCAGGGCCCTTCTCTTTCCAGTGACGCAAAGGCCAAGAGGCGAACGAACCCATCCACACATTTTCATTATCATGAACTCACAGAGTCACGATCTTGAAATGTTTCTAGACCCAACCCCTTACCCGACGTTGCAAGAGTACGACTTCCTTCGAGGTAACCATATTTCACTTCTTGGCCGTTTGACGATACTTCCTTCAACTTGAAGGATCACTGGTGCGGACACTACCTAAAAATACAACTTCTATTAATTCTCTCGGTTTTGAGTTTGGAGCTCACATGACCTTACCCAAGCCTGTTCCAATGAAACAATGAAATTGCTGAAATTCTTCAGTTCATCTGTTGAACGCATCCAGGAATGATCGAAGTGTTTGTTCAAGCGAGTTCCTAACTCGATCAGCCTGTGCATCATCACCATGTCTCGGTGCAAAAATCACTTCCATACCAAATTTATGAATGCAAGAAGGAGAATTTTTTCAGTAAAAAAAATCATTTGACTGATGTTGAGTATCTACACTACATGCAGATACGTCGGTAAGTACATGGATATGTCTTATTTTCTCCCTAGGAGGCTTCATACCAAATTGCAGCTTCATAGAGTGAATAGCATAGAAATTAGCTGCAGGAGCCACTCAGCTGATTCGGGGCCTGGGCACCGTCAAGTTAAACAATAAGCAATGTCAGAATCTTACAAAAATAACAACAATAATTTAAAATTGCACCATTCACAGAATGAATGTGTAAGAAGTGAAGTTGGATAAGTTGGATTTGTCCTATAGATAGTTTCCATACAGAACAAAAGTGAAGGGTAATTTCCTACATCCAATTTTCATATAATTCCAGAATGAAATACCCTACATTTTCAAATTTGCAAGCTAAACTCACAATAACAGTGCAATAGGTGTGTGTGCGCATACGTTTGAGTTTTTGATCTAAAATATTAATTATTAAGATAGGTACACATCCACTTTCTATACAAATTTAATGGAGTTGTTTGTCGATGTTTCGCTTCCATTCTGTAGGAATGCAAAATCTCTCATGCTAATCGATGTTACTTACTACTCGTGCAACGTTTATCTATGAAGGTTTACCGGCGTGCTTACCTTCTAGAGAACTTGAACTTCGTGTCGACTTCTCTTCTCGCGAGAAGGTGATGTAAAGGCCAAGAGCAATGAACTCCAACACGTTTCATAACACCAACCTTGCAATCCTTTCCTGTAACGCCTGTCTTGCCGAACTTCTTTTTTGAAGGCGCTCCCTAGTGCATTCACGAGAAAGCCCCAATACTCATGCTGCAATTCACAAATCGTGAAACTTACAAGGTTCTTGTATCGACATGTAAATGTCCACAGGTATTATATCCCCCCCCCCAATCACTCCGTGTAAAAATCACCCCATCAATATCATCCTAGAGCAGCCGGAAAAAGTTATGATAATATTATCCACTTTTCCCGCCCGCCCTTTTCCTTCCATCTAAATAGATGTCCAAACCACTTCAAAAGCCCCGTGCCCGTTTCGAAATCTATTATGAATTAGATGTGTGGTAATAAAAATGTCTCGCCATGGCGCCAAGGGGAGATTTCGAAACGGGTACGGTGCTTGTGAAGTGGTTAGGACATCTCTTTACGAACTAAATCACTCGCGACGAAATCATGGAAACCCATGTTAAGGAAAACAAGAGTACGTATTTGAACAAAATCGTCTATTGACATTTTATGTCTTTACTATGGCACATAACTCAAAAAGTGTGACATTACGGTGTGACGAAGAAAGCGTTATGAAACATGTCTAATGATTTTCACGTACAACCGATTCGTTGCTACGGAACTTTAACTGCGCCAGTTATCATCGTACAAAAATCGTTCACCACTCGTTGGATAGCTCTCGATTTACCTAACCATATTACGTTAACCACTGCGGAGTGCGTGGCCGACAAGCTGCGGTATGAGCGTGATTGTTTATACTACTAAACTTTTTCCACTGAAATATGAGTACACTTAGACCGGTTTCTGTGCAACCATCGTCAGCAACAAAACATCTCAAACACTCAATGGAAGAAATCAGTCTTGAATGATATAGAATGATGTAGAACTAGGTAACGCAACATCCCATGTGAATGTTTGGAAATGTAACATAACTTGACAAGTAATTAGGTGAGGTTGAACTAAGCTAAGGAATGACTAAGCTAAAATCGTAAAAGACGTACCTAAAGGGCTCTAGTACATGATAACGGGCACAGCTTCGACAATTGGAATTTCAATGAACTCAATCAATTGATAATCATGAATAAGACAATTTCGTGTATTTTATGAACCAATAACTTCTCCATGTTTAATTGAACTAACAGTGAATTGATGAGCGGAAATACCTTCAACCGTAATTCGCGGTTAGGAAATAATTCTTTTCATGGAAAACCCGTTATTTGCCGGATGGAAATGTTCAATTACCTACCAAAGGAGCTGCCTAAAATGGACGCCTGTAATACCTCCGTGAAGAAGGAACCTGGGAAGGCGAGACTGGCGGATTCCGGATAAAAACCTTTTTGATGTTAAGCGCGTTCCGATCCGCCGAGTGTCGTGGGAATGCCATTTGAGTTCGTTGTCCCCGTGAATGCAAGTTTTATTGAATTTCGGGTAGTGGAGAAGAAGAAGACTTAATTCTATGCCATTATGGTTTCAAGGAAGACTTGTGTGAATTAACGTCTGCAGTAATGGACGAACTACACTAAAGGAATTTCACTGATAAAATTTATCAAGTTCACTAAATTTATATATTACAGAAATTGGAAACAACCGCATCAACTTGGGACGAAAGAAGCACTCATGTCCAACTTTGTCCAACTGTCAACAGAAGTCACGCTTTAGACTCTTGTACAACTTCAATAGTGTCTTGAGTAGGTACATAAAATTTAGTAAAATAAGACGTAAAGTGGAATATTAAAATATCACATCCCCAGCATTTTCAGTTTCATACAACAGCAGTACAGCACGGAGTCCGGCCCTGATAATGGAGAAATACATTTTTCGAAACGTTGGCACATAAAACATCTCTCATTTGACCGACCCTCGACATCTCCCCATCATTATTCTTACTGGCGGTTAACCCATCACACACACTTATATTATTTTAATATACTATATTTATATTGAATTTAAAATTTTAAGAAGAAACAATTTCTTAAGAAGACTTAATTTCTTGAAAAATGTCTTAAATTTATTTTTTTAAATCTTAAGAAGTGTACCAAATGCCTAATCGTACATCGTTGGACTAGGACGACTATAATGGTGATACTGTTTATCTGTCGTGTGTAAAACACAAACGGGAAAGGAAACTCAATTACGGGCGAGGAAGAGAACACATTTATTTTCCCAACTTTCTACGAACGATTAAAAAACTTTGATTAAGTTGAATATTAAATATTCAACAACTTCAAATTTCAAATTTTGAAGTAGACTAGGCTTAGAATTTTCAGAATTAGTTTATAGCTGAATGCTCAATCTCAATCCCTCGAAAATGCAAAGTGGGTTCCAGGGACAGAGTGAATGAACAATGCAACACAACGATAGGGGTCTTTTTAAGAAGAGGCCTGGGCCAAATTATTTTCTATAGGAACAGGAAGCTATGAAACATCTCAAATTGTGATTGAGTTGAAAGAAAGTGCCAATTTGAGAGACATTAATTAATTGTGCCAATTTTGAGAGACATTAACCTGTACTGGCCTCCACAGCAATGAGTGGTTAGGTTAGGTTATCATAATAATTAAATTCTAACTAATTAAATAGTAGTAGTGCAATAGTAGTATATAATATACTATATACTATACGCACTACTACTATTTAATTAGTTAGAATGTAATTAATATAATTTGAAAGTGCTGGGCCTCTCCTTAACCCTCCACGGCCAGGTGGTCTGGGCGTACACACTACGCCACCCTCCTTTTGCATCCCCGAGTGTTCAATTTCGAACCAACTCCATTCACTGCATTCTCCAACTTTATTCACTTTCTTAGAAGATTCTTAGATGTTTTCCCGTAACAATTATTACGGGGGGGGGGGGGGCAATTTCAATAAATTTGAACAACCGTTTATTTTTAAGAAAAAAATCTCAGTCATGAAATGTGTATGAGTCAGTCACACAAGAATTAGTGTTTAAAATTTGGTTTAGCACCGGATTGATGGTCACTGAAGCTCACATTTTCCTGTACACAAATAATGTCAGAGGCAACATCGCTGGAACCGTCGTCCTCTTCGCTGAGCTCTTGTAGAACCGACTGGTGGTACTCCATGCGGCAGGACATGGCGGCCAGATTGGCGTACGATATACGCCAGGTCGCGTTTTTAGGACTTCACTGATCGGCTGGCGTTGAACTTGACATGATCGCGTGCGTGTTAGTTTGGTAGAAGGTTAGATGGGCGGGGAAGGTACTCAGCGGTGCGCCCCCACGAGTACTCTTGGCGTACTCTATTGGTCGTAGAGGGTTAAAAAGACCCAACGATAGTATTATAGACTATAATAGTCTATAGAGACACCTTTTCAATTCACAGCAAATAGAACAAGCTTGGCAAATTAAACAGGTTTTTTTTTACCTGATGTTTAAAACAATCTTTACCAACCCTGGTCTATAGTTTATGATACCCCAATCATCTCACCATTTTAAACCCCTTCTATTGACCTATGTGTTCTTATTTTTCGGACAACTCTACGTCGGACGTACGGATTCTTTTTAATTCGATTTTCTTAATCTAAAAAATCTTCAACAAAAACTCTCAAATTTTGAGGGGGAGTAAATAAAAGGTTTTTCTTGATCGAATCTAATAGTCCATTATGGAGGTAGGTAGGTACATGTGGGTTTCAGTATGGTGGTAATTTCCATTGGTCGAAATTTCAACGGTGAAATCCCAAAGAACGTAAAATATTCATTTGCAGCACATTATTCATGTTATTCATGTTTCCACCAATTTGGATGAAACTAATTGATAGGAATTTTTCCACAACACTAGCTATTTTTATATCCGTTCGATTCTAACTTTACTTTTCCCGTTTACTCACTGGTGTTCACTCTGTTGTTGTAAAGAGGAGTTGGAGTAGTGTAAATTGCAAGGGTTTTGAGGCTGGGAATGAGTCGGATGCAAGTAACAAGTGTATAGTAGGGAAGAAACGATGTATATGAATCAAAGTTGGTTGGGTGGATGAGGATGGAGGAAGGCGGGTGTTGCAAGGAGGCCTGACCGTGGCCTTGGGCTCAGGTTGAACGCTCCACCTGAAGGTTGCACTGGCCCTCCGCTCGTAGCCACATTCCTTGACAACCAACAGAAGTCTTCTTCTCAACTCGGGCCTTCAAGTTCCTTTTCGAATCCTTCACTCGACTCGACAAAGTGGACGGTGAGGAACGTCGACGAGAAGTGGTCATCGTGAGTGACCAGGAGTTTGTATTACTCTGCAGATCTTCCACTTCCAGATATGATGATGTAGAAGGGAATGAGGAGGAGGAGGGGAGGGGGGGTCTCCAGACGTTATGTGGTCGTATGCTAATGACCCTCAGTAGACTTGTCGTGTCACCTGCACCCGATGGTCTTCTCAAGTTGGAAAACCTGTACAAATAGACTTCTCACCAACAATGTTGATATATTAAACATCGTTCAGCTCGAGGGCAGTATAACCCTGGCAAAACCATTAGGCATCTTTCGTCCTCATACCTTGGGATGTGCGATATAGTATCGGGTACTTCCTTTAGATGCCGGGTACTTTTGGTATCATGTCTTGCTTTTCAATCTACTGCTGGTAAGTATTGATGACGTTTTACAGTATTGGAAAAAATGCCCAAATGGAAACAGGTGTACATAAAATAACACTACTTGAATAATTAATTTTTCTCACGTTTGGTTTTGCTATTTCTTTGCAGCTTTATAAAAAAGAATTCTCAGCCATGCAGCATGGCTATAAGAGCGACTGGTTTTATGTAAAATGTATCCATTATAACAAATTTTGTCTCAGTTTCGTGCCAACACCTCAGTTTATAGACATTTCAGTGCTGAACACGAATGACGAATGGTGAAGTCAGGATGGCGATATACCATTCCGTTATCATACTAGAGCGGATGAACCATGAAGAAGAACTCAAGTAAAACCACGTTTCTTCATCTTCAAAGTGCCCCAGTTTGAAAAAGGAATAGGATATCGCAATTCTGACTTCACCATCCTGTTCTGCGTTGTAAAAACCTTTAAAATGAGGTGTCACTTGTCAGATTGTTTCATTTTTGGAATTTATGGGTAATTTTTCCCCTCTTAACATTCCCCTAAGCCCCCCTTAGAGTGACCCGATTCTGCCTATCTACGAACTTAGTCTTTCGATTTTTGTGCAAATTTTTATCTCAATTCTATCAAGATTTATCGTCTGGAATGACACATACATAAACATTTTGTAGATTTTTGGTGTCTTGTGGGAGTCTGAAACGGATTTTGGTATAAAACGTTTGTGGAAATTTGAGTTTTAAACATTTTGGAGCTAGAACAACAGCTTTTCTTCGGAAAATTCCCTAAAAGAGAAGGGACTTGTTACTACATTCTTGAAAAGCTAGCCTTGGCCGCTGGTTTTTCTGTATGATTCTACACCACTGGGTAGCCAAACCCTCCACCCCTCTACATTGAGATTTTTAAATTTCCTAAACTTACAAGTGGGTTATTTGTTAGACCATTTGCCATGGAAATAACATTTTGGGTCTTTTCTTGAGTGCTCGAAGAAAAAAAGTCTGCAAATTTTTGTCACCACGAGTTGATAAACGCGTTTATTATCTTCTTTGAGCAGATCACCCTTTTGTCCACTCGTAATTCACGAAACGACGGATGAATAGTCTATGGAGATGATGAATTAGTTACAAATAATTTGTACCAATAGGATTCTGGGGTTTCTATTTCCACGTTCCTACTTCGGCAATATTTTAATAATTAATTTTGATTATTAGGTATTCATTACTCAAAACTATTTAGAATTATTTTAAAAAATTGTTATATTAACAATTATTATTAATTATTAATAATTACTATGAACTGTTATTAATAATTAATAACGCATCGTGGGCGTGGTCCGACCTGTAAACCAAATTTCGTAATTTTAGCACAACGCTCACTGAGCAGCGTGCCACGGACAAGAAACATTAACTAGCGACATTTTTTCATTACGTAAAAACAATTCAAAACTGTTTGTCTTATACCCGCCGATTGGTAGCGAACTAATTTTAAATTGAACAACCCAATTCCGTATTGTCGAAATAAATACATTTCCACGAAATGAGTCAGCTGGAAGAGTACTAATATACTTTAAATAAAAACTATATTATTCTTCCTTTATTACTTTATTTATTATCTGTTGCATACGAAGGAAAAGTGAAGAACGTTTCAGAAACCCCGAAATGGGCTTTGTGTTGTGTGGCCTCGAAAGTAGTGTAGAACGTATATGATTTGTTTTTCCAGCTGAATCATCCAGAACGGTTCTACGACATCTGTAGTTTCGTCTGCTTACGGCTAAAGAAAACAGGGAGATGGCAACTTCGGGTAGTACCTACTCAATGCCTAATAATAATATTATTATGTTGACATAACATATTATGTTGACCTTAAATGAGCAGGAGATAGATGAATGTTGAACTACGGTAATGTTCCCACAGCTGTACTTATTGCCACCGTACTATACATGGATCCAGTTGAGACAAAAGTGCCACCCAACCATCGTGTATCACCCGTAGATACAGATAGATAGATAGAAGATAGATAGAAAAAGCGTTTTTATTCCTTTCTTTCTTTTTTTTAAACAATTCATCCGCCCATACAGCTATGGTTGTAGCAACCGCCAGCCGGAGGACACCACACTCAAGCTACATCATATGCAATATTGAATATTATTCACAACATAATTTGAATACAATTGAGCACCATACACAACTGAACACAACAATATAACCTGAATCCACTAGAAACCCAATCCGAATTCACCGAACAATATTATTATTCAATAAATCCAGACCAAGCCCCCAGCAAACCCAAACCAATATTCCAATATATTCAAAAAAAATTCTTTTAGATGAGAACAAATACATTTCTTTTAGCTCACTATACCATTACACTCACATAGCAACAGCTTGACCAACAACATAAGACTGATAACAGAGTGACATGGCAAATCCCAATGCTTCCACACAGCTCGCCATCCTAACAAATGAAACACAACAACAGCTTGATCAACAACAGAAGACTAATAACCGAAGGAAGATAAAAGTGACCAGACAAGGGTGGCCTGGTATCCAAGTACCTCTTCCATACCGTAATTATCTCGTCTCTCAATTCAACTATTAGTTAAATGCAAGATTGTAGGTGTGTATCAAACATGCTTCCCTTAGATATTATCTTGCATTTAACTAATAGTTGAATTGAGAGACGAGATAATTACGGTATGGGAGAGCACTTTTTAGGTACTTACACAATCCGTCCAGATCCTCACCATCCAACACTCGTACAATCCTGTCCAAAGTGAGTTCATTTTCTCCGAAACAGCTCAAGCGCTGTGCTTTCAATACTGGACATCTGCCCAAAAAGTGCTCGGTAGACTGTATTTCATTCAGGTTGCACAATGAGCACAACCAAACATGCCCCTCATCCCATGGCTTGTAATTCAAGTGCAACATTTCCACCCTAGTTTTAAAAATCAGACTAAGATCCCTCAAATTTTTCCTATCAGTGATATATTGGTAGCTATTGTTTAACCCGTAGATATAGGTGTATTATGTGACAGTATTATATCACAGGTACCGCTTTCTCGTGTTAGTTCTTGAACCTAAATATTAAGCTGTTTGAGTATTTTTTGGGGAATAACCTCAGGTGTGGAGATACCTACTCCTACATCTACCTACCCTTTTTATTGGAGAGTGACTAATAGATTATGCCGTCCTTCATGGGGCCGCTTCCTTCCTCAGTCGCCGAAGGTTGGCCCGCGCGTAGGCCGGAGGTTACGTCAATTTCCCTCGGTATAATCCGAGCTGAGGAAGCTTTTCGAGAGGGGCCTCTCCTCACTTCCCAAAAATTGAAGGATGATTGAGATCATTCTCACTCAATACGAAGGTCTATGCTATCTTAGTTGTACAATAACCAAGCCTTGATGGCGTGGGTCTGTCCCAAATAATAGTCCCAAGTAATACATATTTCTGGTACCGACATGATTGCGACCACCCATTCAGAATAGTGACGTTGACTTGGTTGCGTTGTCGACAACTGTCATGTGCAATACTCGGATAATGCAGATGACAAATATATTATATTCCACCAATCCGTTGATACAGACAACTGGCCTGCCAGGTAGCTGCTGGTCAGGACGGGGAACGAGAATAGTGGAATGCTAGGTTGGGATTGGTCCTAAAATATTTAATATTGCATGAGCACTTTTCCACATTAAATGTGGAAAAGTAAATATGTATATAAATTTTATATAAAATTTTATAAAGTATATAAATTTTATATAAAATTTTATAAAGTATATAAATTTTATATATAAAAGATTTCTTTTTGCTAAAAGTGAGATAGGCCTTGATCGACTTACCTATAAGACGATACTATTCTATACAGGGTGTTTCATTTCGTGACGGTCAGCTAGGAATCGATTCTAGAGCTAATTTCTGGTCGAAAATGTCTTCTAGTTTTCCAATGATTGGTGAAAAGCCGGAGTTTCCTCTGAAAAAACGCGTTTTTCTTGATCCAAACGTTATTTTCTCCTTCAAAATTGCATTGTAAATTTTTTTGCTTATACCATTGAAAAGCTGACTTTTTGGGCGCAACGTTTAGGACTACAGGCTAAAATTCTCGTAGCGGATTATAGAGGTCTATGAGCGTTTGAAAAATGTGGAAATTTCTACCATTTGACAAATTTTCCTTTTCAAGTTCATTTTCCTACCGTTTTGGGGATTAAAAAAAAGTGTTTTTCATTACGGGGATAGGAAATATTGTGCTTTTTTCCAACGGTGTAATCAGGTTTGAACTTTCATGTAAATTAAGGGAGTCGTGGCTATTTTAGTGTAATAAAGTCGAAAACACAAAAAAATCTTAAAATTTGAAAAACTCCATTTTTTAACAGAGTAAAAATTGCTACAAGACATTTTTGACCAGAAATTAGCTGTAGATTCGATTCCTAGCCTGTGACCGTCACAAAATGAAACACCCTGTATAGAATAATATCGTCTTATAAGTCGATCATGACCTATCTAAAATAGGGGAAGCAAAAAAACATTTTGTGACATTAATTATCTAACAAGAACATCTGTCTTCAAGATTATATAATATAGATACTAAAATATATATTATCTATTTTAGCCCTACAATAAAATCTTTGCAAATTCTTGACACAACGGTTTGTTATCTTTTTTGTGCAGATCCCCCTTCTGTATAGATCACTAAATGATTGAATTATTATTATGAATTATCATTAGATATTAAAGGTTTTTATCAAGTAGTGTAATATAATGATCACTTGGAAAAAGTTGCTAACCGTAAGGAAACTAGGTATTGAAATTTCGACACTTCCTTTGTTGGAGTAAAAATCCAAATAGATCGTTTTCCATACAGAATGGCTATTACGGTCGAATATTTAAGATGTAGGTAATGTATTTTCAGCTGTAGAAACTCTGCGAATTCTTGGACAGTGGTTCATAATCGTCTGTACAGATCACCCTTTTGTCTGGATCACTGCTCTGTTTAATTTTAAATAGTAATTCAATTAATTAATAATGATTAGCTGGGCCAGTATAAACATGTTTATTGACCCGACCGCATGATTCACGCTCATGTTGACGACTTTCTATCTGCTCCACTTTTGAGCCCTCATTCTGAACGAACGGCTGGTCGTAGAAGGCTTCGTATGGTCTTGAAAAATTCTAAAAATTAAACACATCTTAAATTTGAACTAAAAACTCGACCGTTCCATCTAAATTTTCCGAGATATGAATTTTTCAAAATTATGAAAAGGAGGATCATTGTGGGGTTGGTCCAAACCCATAAACCAAATTTTGTAATTTTAGCACAACGCTAACTGGGAAAGTACGGCGGACAGACGGATTTTTTTAAATTCGATTTTCTGAATCTACGCATCTTGACACATGAACCTTCAAATTTGGGGGAAGGAGGGGGCTAATTTTTTTTCTTGGTCTATTCCAAAGGTTCATATTGAAGATAATAAACCAAAATTCACTTGAAGTAGGTATACAATTTATTTATATTCCAACAAAAATGTAAGGTGTTTTATACAGTTCAGTCTGTCAAACACAACATGGCGCAGTCGTGGTTTTGATATAGATTCAATATTAAGGACGTGCAAACCAGATTATTACAGCAGACTCGGAATCCCCAATACCCACACAGTGACTTCTACTGAACAGTGTTCCGAATTCGACCAGACAGCTCAGGGTGAATCACAGGTATGATCGCAAGCTTGTCTGAAAGTCGTGTTATTCTAATTACTTTTTGTATACGATTTCCTGGGTAAACTGGCAGGTTTTTTGAATGTCTGTCTGGCCATTGTAGCCAGAATCAGCAAAATTGAGCCATTAAAAACAATCTGGTGTTGTGTGAAATTTAAATCTGAGTAGTGATAATATAATCCTGAGGGAATAGAAGGATTAGGAGGTTGAATTCACATTGGACATGGAAGGGAAAACTTGTGTTGTCTATGATGGGAGGTGTGGGAAGAGTGGGGTTGGAGGTTTCAACTTCTTTTTTGCACATCCGCCATTACACCGCGAGGCATCCCGTAGGTTGGAGCTAGAACATGTAGATAGAAACTCGCCCTTCACCAGGCATTCCCTTTCATAGCCTTCCAGATCGCGTTCCCTCCAATCCCACTCCCGGGAGCGCAGAAGGGGAAAAAGGAATTGGCGATAGCCTCTTGCAGGAGTCCCGAAGAGGGAAGGGAAGGCAGACTTTGAAAAACCAGGAGTATCGCCCTCTCTTGGCCTCCTGGGTCCTTCAACCCGACAGGGGAACCTTCCACTTTTATCAGAAACAGGGGCAATGAATCTTCCCGGTCTCCCGTCCCTGCCCCTTCTTCATTCACCCTCGCCTTTATCTCCCTTCTACTCTCCCCATAGTGGAGCGGTTAAATGAGAAAAGTGGGCAACAATCGTAATTGGGGATTGCGATTTGTGCACTATTGGGGATTTGGAAAAAGTTCAAATCGTTCAATGCTGGGTTTCTTATTTCATGCATTAACCCCCCTGGATTATAAATAAAAAAATTTAAGGTTTATTATATCGAGGGTCTCACGGCAACTTCCCACATCGTCATTTCGGCAACTTTTCAGCAGAGCCAAAAGACCATCTGCCAACGACTATGTTTACTGAGTAATTCAGTAAAATAAATCGTGAGATTTAGTGTTACCTAACTTATACTTAGTTAGGTCGATCCGCCAGGAGAAGACGCTTCGAATGGTATGCATAACTCATTTTGGCCAAAAATGACGATGTCTGAAGTTGCCGTGAGACCCTCGATATGTAATAATAAACCATTGGAGTCGACCCGAAGTCGATCCCCTCCCTCAAATTGGGTTTACATTAAATGAAAATGAAAATCTTAAAATGAAAATCTTGAAATTTTCAAGATAATTCAATTCGAATATCGACTTTTTAAAATCTTTTTCTACCATTTATTCATATGAATTGTATTATATTATTGAATTATATCTTGAATTAAGCTCACTCTACTGAATCTTGAACAAGGAATATTCCCTACAAACCTAAAAAAAAAAAAAAAAAAAAGTCTTGTCTGTAAAGTGGGTGCTTCAAAGACCTTGAGGTGAGTGCCTTTTCCAAAGTCATTGAAAAATGTGTGAAATCTCAACTTATCTAGAAGAACGAATGGTAACAAAAATGGTATCATATTAAGACGGTCAAGGGTTCAGCCTCTCCACCTTCACCGATTCACTTGAAATTTTGCACAGAGCTTCGTTTCAACTTCAGACAGTGCATTTTAAAAGATTCAAGTCGCTAGGTTTAAAGATTTAACCCATTATCCAAACCCAAAAATGTCTTAGAAACAAAACGAAAAAAAAACAACAATTTCAGTGTCATCAGCAAAAGTTGCTGTAAGTGTATCCAGTGCTTGTGTACAGTAGATACAGTATGGGGCCAAGGACACTGACTTGTGGAACTCCTGCATTTAATTTCCTCAGTTGAGAATACTCATCATCGTACAATAATAATACTGAATAATTTATCTGCGAGGTATGACTTCCGAATTTGGAAGAATTTGGTCGGAAGATTCCTTGCCAGTTTTGTTTGTAATCCTTGATGCTATACTTTATCAAATGCTTGCGACACATCTAAAAAGACAGGTGAACATATTTTATTTTCTTCTAAGGAGCATTCAATGAGATTCATGATCCTGTGTACGTGGTCTATTGTGGAGTGTTGTTCTCTAAATCCAAATTGATGTGATGGAATGAGGTCTATTTCTTCTTTAAGGTTTCAGTCTTTTGAGGAGTAGCTTTACGAATAGCTTGGATATGACTGGCAAGAGTGAAATCGGTAGATATTTCTTGTCATCACTAGGTTAGGAATAGCTTGGATATGACTGGCAACAATGAAATCGGCCGATATGATTTCTTGTCATCACTAGGCTTGCCTGGTTTTGGTATCATCATAATCTCAGCTAATTTCCATTGCATCTGCACGTACCTACAAGGTGTAGTAACTTTCGGAGACCTTTTATGGGTAATTCTTTCAGTATTTTCCCAGTTATTAGATCGTATTCTGGGGCTTTCTTGGAATTTATGTTGGTCTTTATTTCATTCTTCATTTCAGATAGCGTTACAGGTAGTCATCATCATCGATCTTTTCAATTACCGTAATACGTAGACAACATTTACATTATTGTTGGTGGAGTCCATGTAGGTAGTTCGTCGTGGTAAGGAGACATCACAAACATCTGGACTGAACAAAGGTTGTGCACGAGATTGCTGGAGGGTAAAAAGTGGCGTATCTTGACAACCAGAACAGTCCGTTTCTATCTGGAACAGAATGCAAGTTAAAGAACAAAAACTGCAGAAAGGATTTGTTTAGTTCTAAAGGGTAAAGCCAGCGTTCCCAGGAACCCATCGGGAGGCCGTCATCTCGAGGGCACCTTCCTCGAGGAGAAGGGAAATCATCCTGGAGAGGACTTATTTCATCCGGAGGTGTATCAAAGGTGGTGGGGAAGGTGATTGCCCGGAGTCACGACTACACAGCCTGTGCCGTTCTTACCCTCGCCGAATTATGGCCTTGGTCCGTATAATTAGCGCCGAAGTGGGAGAATCCGCCTTCGGTCGGCGTTCCCGGGGAACGGGGCTGAGAAAAAAGGCTCCGGGAACCGATCGAGATTAGTGCCGTGATCGAGATCAGGCATCTCGGTGGGGGCAGTATCTGGCAGTAGAACGGCAGGGGGGCGACTGAACAGATGATGGTGAACCAAAAACCAGGGGTGAAACAAAAATTAATTATTAAAAAAAACTACAAAGTTGCTCAACTTGAAATAAATTCAAATTACTCAAACACACCGAATTATAAAATTATCAGATTAGAGCAGTTGGAACGTGAAGACCATCTCAAGTAACAACCACGTTTCTTCATCTTCAAAGTGCTCCAGTTTGAAAACGGAATGAGCAACCGCGATTCTGACTTCACCATCGTGTTCACCGTAATAAAATCCTTATAATGAGGTGTCACTTGTCAATCTGTTTCGTTTTTGGAATTTATGGAGAATTTCCAACCCCCCTTAAAATTCTCCAAAACCCCCCCCTTAGAGTGACCCGATTCTGCCCATTTTCGTTTTTAGCCTTTCGATTTCCATGAAAGATTTTTCGTACAAATTTGAATTTTTATCTCAATTCTATCAAGAGTTTTCGTCTGGAATGACTCATACATAGGTACTCGTAATATGTATTAATATGTATTAGATATTATATAAATTTATAAATAAATATATAGGTATTTTTGGTGTCTTTTGGCAGTGAGTTCAGGATGGTGTGAAACGGATTTTGGTATACAAATTTTTCTGAAATTCGAGTTTTAAACATTTTTGAACTAGTATAATAGCTTCTTTTTCTTCGAAAATTCGCTAAAAGAATATATATATAAGAGGAAAGTGTGTTTTGAGAAGGAATATACTATTACGCAAAACTTGTAGAAGGTTTTCAGTTTAATATTTCAGTGACCAAGTATGGACGACTGAAGTATGGAACATGCTGCTCATAACAATTCACAGTTTTGTCTATAATAGGTCGAACCCCATTTTTTTTTTATTTTTGTTTTCTGTCCTTTCTGTAAGACCTTGTAAACGTTCCAAATTTTGGCGAGACGGCAAAACCTGACAATTGGTTTTTTGAAATCGAAAAGAGTGTAAAAGTCGCAGCACAGAAAATCGGAAGCGAAGTATTTTTTCGACGCAGTTGAAAATAAATGCATCCCTATTTCGAATGTGATTTGCCTACACAACACTGCGTTGTGAATTGTTAGAAATCTATTCTAAATTCATTGTGATATCTAGAATTAGGTTCCACACCAAAGGGTTCTTAATCGTCCATGAATTGGGCCTAAAAAAGTGGGTATTGTATTAAACCCAACTCCAAGTCTTAAGCGAGTTCGTTTTTGTTCCCTTCAAAACTCGATCTAATCGTAAATGTCCCACCAAATGAGGTTCGAACTATTTCGAATTCAATCCCGAAGAACTCGCTCACTGACGGGTTGTGTTTACCATCAGTCGATGAATTGTATTTTATGCGGTCGAGAAGTATCTGGCTTGCGCTGTAGGGGCTCCTCAGAACCGGTTCAAGATGTGACCGGCGCCATGCGAGATATCCGACAGACTTTTAAAACCGATTCCACTTCCCTTGAATCAAACATTCGCATCAATATGGTGCCTTTATATTGAAAATCTCACGGTTTCAGTTAAAGATTGATGCGAGCTGCAAGCGGGTTCGTTTAGCCGCGACATGAATGCCCCTCCTTGGTAGGGTGTGCATCCAACTTGCTAAATCCCTGCTCCCTCTTCACAGGTTTTTAAACATTATTTTTATTATTTTTTTTAATAGGTAACTGTATTTAAAAAAAAAAATTAATTAAATAGCTACTGTGAAAATACAATGACAGCGTAATTACAAGGAAAATATTAGAATTAACGTTAAATTGAACCCTGACAAATGTGGGCTGGTGGTTTTTCAAATACAATTAACAGAACATAAGTCGAAGAGAAGTCTCTAAATGGCAAGATATGCGATTTCTGAATAATGGGTTCTGTATGCTCAGAATAGAAAAAAAATTGTAGTGCTCAGAATAGAAAAAAAATTGTTTTTCCGTGAAATTCCGTTTGCATTGGTTTTAGTTGAGACTCTTGACGCTATACAGGTATATAAAAACTTCATAATACCATTGGTAGCTTTTTTATGGCATGTGACATATATGTCACGTTGAGCACTGCATTAGGGGTCTTTTTCGTCAGGAAGATACGAGGGAAAAAGAAAAGAGGCGTGGAGAAAACTTCAAATGACCAATATTTATTTCCAAAAAAAAACGTTATTTTCATAAAAAATTTTATTTCAAAAAAATTATTTATTAATATTTGCTAATTAGGTACCAATCAGTCGAATAGCACTGAACTTTTACCGAGTGTGGTACGGACCAAAGCAATCGATGCATAAACCCACATCACATTTCCAGCAGTAATACCTGGAAACAGTTTTGCAGTTGTCGCCTTTACATCTTCTTCTCAGCTTGTCGGGGATTTTCTTGATGAGATGATCGACTCGATCAAACCTTGACTCATCCAGAGATCGTCTCGCGGCTGGGCCAGTCGCCTTAGCAGGAGTTTAGTACTGCTTCAAGTAGGTCAAAACTATTGTTCTTCTGAATTCAAGGTTAGAGATTGTATGTCCCATCTTGCGATACAGCACCCATGCGTTCTGGAGTAAAACATTCAGATGCCATGCAATCAATGGCCAATACCATTTCCGGTTGCGAATGCGGATCCTGTAAAGATTTAGGTTCTGATCCATCTGATCAGTACCTCCCATTCCTTTATTATACTCTGCGAAAACAAATGGACGAGGAACTTGTATTTCTTTTTTTTCTCAAAAGAATATCTTTCTACATTGGTTATCTGAGCAACTCCATGAGTATTAGAGGCAACAGCGACCACCGAATTGTCTCTCCACTTACAAAGGAGTACAAGGAGTGACGTGGATGGTAACTGTGAGGGGTTCTGCAGATCCGGAAATATCACGGATTGACCATCATCATTGCTAAGAGTATTGCAAACACAGTGTAAAACTGTGTACAGTTGTCCGTCCTTGGTTCTCAATTTATCATCGGTTTGCAACTGTCTTCGACTGAGGTTTCCTAACTCCCCACCATCTTCATCACCAGAATCTTCGCCACTCAAAACATTGATATCGGGAGGCGCAATAAGAATGTCCCTTTCAAAAAACTCGTCGGCATCATCAAGAAGAAGTTCGATTGCCTCCTGAACGGATAAACCAGGGCGAACAATCCTCCCAAGTGCTCTGAAACAATAAAAAACCAATATTATTGCTGCCTACCTCATATAGTCAGACTAGTGCTTAGCGTAACATATATGTCACACTTGAGTAAATAACGTGATATTTTCACCAGTAGCCTAAAGTATACTCATATTTCACATTAATTCGATCATTCCATATGTATAGATACTAAAATTAGCTGACTTATAACAAAATAAAGTTTGTAGTAGGAGAAATACTCACTCTTCATCGACGAGATCCATTTTCTTGATATCCTTGGACGAAAGGTATAAAACAGTGAAGAATGAAGGTAAAAAGACCGATGCACGGGGCAACTGCTCGATAAAAACTGAAACATGACTGGTTCGTGGAGTACGAGAGAAGGATAGAAGATCAAAGTCTACTGTTGTTTACATGTCAGCTCGCTTTGATTGGACGCCTCTACCCATGACATATATGTTACGTTGAGCATTACTGGGTTAAAAAAAAAAATTAATTAAATAGCTACTGTGAAAATACAATGGCAGCGTAATTACAAGGAAAATATTAGAATTAACGTTAAATTGAACCCTGACAAATGTGGGCTGGTGGTTTTTCAAATACAATTAACAGAACATAAGTCGAAGAGAAGTCTCTAAATGGCAAGATATGCGATTTCTGAATAATGGGTTCTGTATGCGGGATTTAGAGGTTATTGAGACTTTTTGTATAATTAAAACCCTACACAATGTCTTGTAAGCGCTGCTGTACATCGGGAGGCCATAAAGTAGCAACGTTTGAGCAAGCGCACAATACACGATACTTCAATAGGCACTTCAAGTGGTAGGTGAATCTTGAGCTTAGTAAAAACGTTGTCCATTTTCTCAGTTTAGATGCCAGACTAGTTATATGGCTATATCACTTCAAATGAGCATCTAGAATTAATCTTGAAATATTTGGTAAGGGATTTTCTGTGATCGTAGGCAGTGAAGTTATACGCTCATGAAATAACCGAGATCCAGAAATTGGTCCGTGGGCACAATCAATTTTTTGTGACCATGGGCACATTTCCAGCAGGGATGTAAAGCCCCCCTTTCAAATTTGATTTTTGTAAGTCGAATACGAAAGAATTTAGCTCTTTTCGCGCTAATTTCGTGACAGTTTTCTGTAAGGTTTTTCAGTTGCCATAAGAGTTTCCTCGTCATGTTGAGGGTCATATCGTCCCTTAAGTGCCAGCCATCACATTTTCTACAGCTTTTCAAGAGAGCCATAAAACTTTCTATCCCCTGAAGATGGTTTTTTTTTGGCTCGTTTCGCTCCACCCTAGGATTAAGTATTTAGTGGTTTCCGACGGTTTCTGAGCTAACACTGAGCTATTTACATAAAGTCCGGAGTGTGGAGAAAACTTAGGGTTCTTTCTGATGTTGCTTCTGCAATGCGAGTGATCCCTGGTGTTATCAAATCGGCGATTGGCGCGAAAATTTTGGAGAATTTTGAAATCTGGTTTTTTCGTTCGATTCGCCGCGAAATATCTGTTTGGAAACTGTAAAAGAACGAGAACTGAGATAACTGACGTTGCCACATAAGCGACGATATTATACGTGAACTATGACATGCTGGTTTTATGCAGAAACGAACGAAGTGTACCTACTAAGCCCTCGTTCCAAAACTGACTTCTACCGCTTTGAGTCTATTCGTGTACATCTGTCAGTCCAACCAATCAATACTAAATCAGCTTGCACGGCTGAACAAAAACCAAAGGAGTCGGCCAGGGGCTCAAATCTGCCCTTGACAAAAGCACTTTTGTCGAGGAACCCTCCCCACCATCCTCTACACATATCCTTGACTGACCGGCTACACACTCGAGCTATTTAACACACCTACAACGCACACGGGTACAAACGCATTTTTCGAATGACGGACTGGACCTGACTTGTCATTAAAGAGCAAACTAACCGGTTTACATACGAACGCGCTCCGAAATATCTTGGCCCTTCAGCACCTAAAGGTCCTCCACTTCTCCACCGGATTTTATTAATAAGAACCAACAAACGATATATTTTTATTTAGCTTACAAGAAACATTCAATTCGAACCCTCAAAATAGTCTTCTCAATCCAGGAACGCGATAGCAAACAAGACCGAAGGTAAGAAGAACGAACGGTACCGAGTGTATGTTTACTGGACGTCACGAAACGCGTTTTCCAGGCATCCATATATCGGCTCCTATTTGACCCATCAATTCGAAATTTGGTTTGGAGTTCCTTCGAGTGAATAATAGAAATCCCTGAAAGTTTCATGTCGCTAGGTCTAAAGGCAGCCGAGTTATATTACTTCAAATACCCGGTTTTTCACCTTTATCTTGTTCTTCTCCTTCTCCTTCTTATTCAGTTAGGCAAGGCCTCTCCACCTTCACCGATTGACTTGAAATTTTGCACAGAGCTTTGTTTTAACTTCAGACAGTGCACTTTAAAATAATTAACCCACTAAGCCCAAAAATTTTTAGAAACAATAACCATAAATTTTAGGCTAATATTGTCCACTTTGACGAGTCTACAGCCTCGGTAACAGGAACAATTGACTTGGAATTTTGCACAGACCTTCCTTATAACATGGTCCGGTGCTATTTGAAAGATTTAACCCATTATCTCAACCCAAGAAAATTTTAGGAACAAAAAACTATAATTTAGGCTAATTTTGACCACTTTGACAGGTCCACAGCCGATTAACTTGAAATTTGGTATGGATCTCCTTGGTTTTCCAAAAACCCCTTACCATGGTTTTCTTCTTATTCAGTTAGCCAAGGCTATAGCCTCCGCAACTTCACCGATTGACTTGAAAATTTGCACAGAGCTTCGTTTCAACTTCAGACAGTGCCTTTTAAATTATTTAACCCATTATGTCAACCCAAAAAAGGGTTTGCCGTCATGGTTGTCAGATATCGAGCTAATTAGAATAAAAGTATTAATAATTAGGAATAGTTATTAATATAAAATATTAATAACTAACAATAATTATTAATCATTAACAATAATTAATTATAATTTACACTAAGTATTTGATAATACTCGTAATTATTAATAATTAACGATAATTTTGTGTGTGTGTGTTTTGATGTTAAATACACTTTCCTTCGAATTCCTGCTTGAATGCCAACCATACCCCATAATATTCATCGAGACTATTTTCAAACCGGAGAAGTAATTTTATTGCCAATAGGACCAATCGGCGGGGCCCAAACGACTGGCACTGGTGTTGAGGTACTAAGTAAAGGCCAAGGACTCCAATGGAAAGTGTTTTTTTTTTTTTTAGGTTCAACCGAAAAGTGGTAGAAATGAGATATCCCCTGGGGTCCAGCATCATTCCAAGGTTACAGATTCTTGTCAAATCGAATTCCTGCTGTATCCGATAACAAACGAAATATCGAATGACCGCCCGGCAATCATCGGAGATGATTGTTTCTCTGACCTTATTGAACGAGGATTAGCGTGCCAATTTGTTTAAAAAGGTTCGAGTTTCGAGTGATTCAAGGGTTCGCCAGCCGTTCGTTCACAATGTGGGCACAAAGTTGGAGCAGATCAAAAGTCGTCAACATGAGGGTGAAGCATGCGGCAGCCTGTGGGGTCGTGTTCATTTTGATACTGACCCGGCTGTTTGAAATAGCACATTGGTGTTGAGGTATCGAGTTAATAAATTTATTATTACTTAATAATAAATAATAATTATTACCTATTAGTTTTACTAGTCATTTTAATAATTTTTAGTAGGTACCTAGGTATTATTATTTATTAATTACTAAATTATTGCCGAAGTAGGGAGGTGGAAATAAAAACCCCACAATCATATTGGTACTAATTATTTGTAATTAACTCATCATCTCTAATTCACCAATCATTTCGTGATCTGGACAGAAGGGTGTTCTGCACCAAGAGACCGTTGTGTCAAGAATTTGCAGAGTTTATCATTAGATTTAGACACAGAACAAAATTACTCCTTGATCAAAGAAAAACGAAAACAATGATGTAGCATTCTGACGACGCACAGTGGAGCCAAAGTGGTCAAAACGTGGTGGAAATTTGTAAATTGCATCTAATCGATTTTTTGTGGATGTGTTAGTCAACATGTATGAGAACACGGAGCAATAATTGATTTAGACTTGTACAGGAAGGAGAAGGTCGATGAAAGTTGGGGTTTAAGAATTTTAGCAAGAATTTGAGTTCCAGTGTTTTCGTTCGGGAGAGCTGTGTGTACCTAATAGATAATGTATAAAATAACGACTGAATTAATGTATTAAGACTGTAAATGCTAATGCTAGTGTAATGTATTAGTGTAATGTATTATTATATGCTAATGTATTAAGACTGTAAAATTGGCTTTCACAATGCTAATTCGTTCACTTTAAAGTTTTGACAACTCTTGTAGACCTAGTGTTTAAGCGTGGATTCCACTTGGGGCGTGTTCTGTGGGTTCGCAGATTAAGAATTTTTATGCTATTGTATGTAATGCCGGCGTAAAATAATGTAAAGAAATAAGCATTCTATGACTTTCAGTGGCGTGATCATAATCCATCATCCTGTTGGTAATCGGTAAGTTCCGGGATCTTGTCAATTTAGCATGTGTAAACATTGTTAAGGCCTCAGCAGAGGTCATTTTCTTACGTTCATTTCATGGACGTGTAGAAGAAGTCTGAACAGAAACCCTACGTTGTTTGGTATTTTTAAGGCTTACCTCTACCAACAACCAACAACTTACCGACACACGGTGCGTTGTATCGGTTTTAAGGCTTTCCTCTACGATATCCTTTTTAAGGCTTTCCTCTACTAAGTTTAAGGTTTCCTCTACTAAGTTTCCTCTAACTTTTCCACTAACTTTTCTACTAAGTTTCCTCTAAGTTTCCTCTAATTTTCTTCTAACTAAGGTTTCCTCTAACTTAAGCTTTCCTCAATCAAGTTTCCTCTACTAAGTTTTAGGGTTTCCTCTACTACGTTTTAAGGCTTTCCTCTACGAGTACATGTATCGGTTTTAAGGCATTCCTCTACCAACAACTTACCGATACACGGTGCTTCGTATCCTTTCGATGTCACTCGGGCAGACTATTTTCTTATAGATTTTCAATTCGATACAGTTCTACCTACCAGTTCAAAGGAAATGTGCGCTACTTGTACCGGTTTCTTTGAAACTGCGGTTGAAAGGAACCTGCGGCGTCCCCACGTCTCATGGCCGTGGCACGTTTCTGGATGTTTGCTGACTTGGGTTCATTCTGAGTTGGTTTATGGTAGCAAATTTTCTAAGAGAAGAGCCCCTAGGCGTTACACTTTTCTTTCAGTATCCTCACACTACCTATTTACCATGTCACGTTTGGGAGGTGAATCATTTCAAAGAATCTTTTGTGCGTTTGCTGGAACTGGAACTAGGGATATCAACCAGAAGGAAATGAATTTCCCCAACGGACCATCGCCCGTATTGTTCTCACGATTCTCATAATTCCCAGTAACGGGGCAGAGGACCGCTATAATTTGTCCGCAACCCCGATGAGTGAGAAATGGGGTAACGAGAAAATAAAAACGCCCTGGGAGTCTTCAGGTAACTAGAATTCCATGATACCCACACAGTTATACCCATCAGACATTCATGATATGCTACAAAGAAATTATTAATCGCGATAATAATACGATGTAAACACTTCTTTTGGCCTTGAAGACTCGATACTGAGATGATCTCCTAAGTATACCGCCTGCTAGTGTATGCTAATAGAAGCCTTAATAATCTCCACATACATCCGTCACATAAATTTACTGAAGTGAATTCCTCCTATTGAGTATGTTCAAGAACTAGATGAGTTAATCAATTTAGTAAAATTTTTCTTCCCCGGAACGGCTTCTGCTAGTGGGGCTCTGTATCCTTTCTCTGTCCCCTTTCTACCCAGGGTCACTATTGGTCGACCATTAACTTTATTGTAAGGCAAATTACATTATAGTTATGGTAACATATCGGGGGTGAAGAGGCAACAAGGCTACAAGAGGCTACCTCAAATGGGGGTGAACAACACGGCCTACCTGAGGTAGGGCTGGTCTACATGGCCTACCTCAAATAGTACAGATTTACATGGCCTACCTGTCATTTTTGCACATATTGACTTTTGGTTTATTATCTTCGATAATGAACCATTGGAATCGCCCAAAGAAAAAATTTTTTCAACCCCCCCTCAAAATTTGTTGGTTTACGTTTCAAGATACGTAGATTCAGAAAATCGAATAAAAAAAAATCCGTCCGTCCGCCGTACGCCGTCCGCCGTACGCCGTCCGCGCCACTTTGCCCAGTTAGCGTTGAGTTAAAATTACGAAATTATTTTTATGGGTTTCGACCAACCCCACAATGGTCCTCGAAACTTTTCATAACCCTAGGTCAAGGGGAAGGGGTTCAAAACGAATTTTGAAATTTTGAAAATCTCATATCTCGAAAAATTCATATAGAACGGTATGTTTTTTATTTCATATTTAGATAGAGTTTGTTCCGTAGAATTTTTTAAGACCATCCGCAGCTTTGTACGACCAGCCGTTAGTTCACAATGACGGCTCAAAGATTGTGCCTCACCACACGATCGTGACTCAAACTGTTGAAATACAGGTCCATTTTCATACTAACAAGCTCTTTGGAACATCATATGGCTTAAGTGATGTCGAGTTTGTTGTTCTGAGGTGCGTTTCGTGCTACGGAAATGAAGGTAATTTCGAATGTTTGTTGGTAGGTACTTCTTTTATAGAAACATTATTACCAACGTAGTATTAAAAACCCCAGAATTATATCGTATTAATTAACCATAATTAATAATAATAATTATTAATAATAAATACGAATTATTAATACCTAACAATAAGTTATAATAATTTTCACTAGGTACTTGATAAAATTGTTAATAATTAGTGATAATTTATAATAATAATTAATCTAACATTTAGGATCTAGACATTTAGACCTAGTGATCTAGACAGACGGGTGATCTGTACAAAAGAAGATAATGAACCGTTGTGTCAAGAATTTGCAGAGTTTTTCGTTTTCAAGAAGTATTTGAGTCGACAATTGCTCTTCTTGAAGGTCCATTCGAACTCAAATAAACCCCTCGAGTCGATATGAAGTCAACTTTTTTTCGTTTTCACGAAGTATTTGAGTCGACAATTGCTCTTCTTGAAGGTCCATTCGAACTCAAATAAACCCCTCGAGTCGATATGAAGTCAACTTTTTTTCGTTTTCACGAAGTATTTGAGTCGACAATTGCTCTTCTTGAAGGTCCATTCGAACTCAAATAAACCCCTCGAGTCGATATGAAGTCAACTTTTTTTCGTTTTCACGAAGTATTTGAGTCGACAATTGCTCTTCTTGAAGGTCCATTCGAACTCAAATAAACCCCTCGAGTCGATATGAAGTCAACTTTTTTTCGTTTTCACGAAGTATTTGAGTCGACAATTGCTCTTCTTGAAGGTCCATTCGAACTCAAATAAACCCCTCGAGTCGATATGAAGTCAACTTTTTTTCGTTTTCACGAAGTATTTGAGTCGACAATTGCTCTTCTTGAAGGTCCATTCGAACTCAAATAAACCCCTCGAGTCGATATGAAGTCAACTTTTTTTCGTTTTCACGAAGTATTTGAGTCGACAATTGCTCTTCTTGAAGGTTCATTCGAACTCAAATAAACCCCTCGAGTCGATATGAAGTCAACTTTTTTTCGTTTTCACGAAGTATTTGAGTCGACAATTGCTCTTCTTGAAGGTCCATTCGAACTCAAATAAACCCCTCGAGTCGATATGAAGTCAACTTTTTTTCGTTTTCACGAAGTATTTGAGTCGACAATTGCTCTTCTTGAAGGTCCATTCGAACTCAAATAAACCCCTCGAGTCGATATGAAGTCAACTTTTTTTCGTTTTCACGAAGTATTTGAGTCGACAATTGCTCTTCTTGAAGGTCCATTCGAACTCAAATAAACCCCTCGAGTCGATATGAAGTCAACTTTTTTTCGTTTTCACGAAGTATTTGAGTCGACAATTGCTCTTCTTGAAGGTCCATTCGAACTCAAATAAACCCCTCGAGTCGATATGAAGTCAACTTTTTTTCGTTTTCACGAAGTATTTGAGTCGACAATTGCTCTTTGTGAAGGTTCATTCGAACTCAAATAAACCCCTCGAGTCGATATGAAGTCAACTTTTTTTCGTTTTCACGAAGTATTTGAGTCGACAATTGCTCTTCTTGAAGGTCCATTCGAACTCAAATAAACCCCTCGAGTCGATATGAAGTCAACTTTTTTTCGTTTTCACGAAGTATTTGAGTCGACAATTGCTCTTCTTGAAGGTCCATTCGAACTCAAATAAACCCCTCGAGTCGATATGAAGTCAACTTTTTTTCGTTTTCACGAAGTATTTGAGTCGACAATTGCTCTTCTTGAAGGTCCATTCGAACTCAAATAAACCCCTCGAGTCGATATGAAGTCAACTTTTTTTCGTTTTCACGAAGTATTTGAGTCGACAATTGCTCTTCTTGAAGGTTCATTCGAACTCAAATAAACCCCTCGAGTCGATATGAAGTCAACTTTTTTTCGTTTTCACGAAGTATTTGAGTCGACAATTGCTCTTCTTGAAGGTCCATTCGAACTCAAATAAACCCCTCGAGTCGATATGAAGTCAACTTTTTTTCGTTTTCACGAAGTATTTGAGTCGACAATTGCTCTTCTTGAAGGTCCATTCGAACTCAAATAAACCCCTCGAGTCGATATGAAGTCAACTTTTTTTCGTTTTCACGAAGTATTTGAGTCGACAATTGCTCTTCTTGAAGGTCCATTCGAACTCAAATAAACCCCTGGAGTCGATATGAAGTCAACTTTTTTTCGTTTTCACGAAGTATTTGAGTCGACAATTGCTCTTCTTGAAGGTTCATTCGAACTCAAATAAACCCCTCGAGTCGATATGAAGTCAACTTTTTTTTCGTTTTCACGAAGTATTTGAGTCGACAATTGCTCTTCTTGAAGGTCCATTCGAACTCAAATAAACCCCTCGAGTCGATATGAAGTCAACTTTTTTTCGTTTTCACGAAGTATTTGAGTCGACAATTGCTCTTCTTGAAGGTTCATTCGAACTCAAATAAACCCCTCGAGTCGATATGAAGTCAACTTTTTTTCGTTTTCACGAAGTATTTGAGTCGACAATTGCTCTTCTTGAAGGTCCATTCGAACTCAAATAAACCCCTGGAGTCGATATGAAGTCAACTTTTTTTCGTTTTCACGAAGTATTTGAGTCGACAATTGCTCTTCTTGAAGGTTCATTCGAACTCAAATAAACCCCTCGAGTCGATATGAAGTCAACTTTTTTTCGTTTTCACGAAGTATTTGAGTCGACAATTGCTCTTCTTGAAGGTCCATTCGAACTCAAATAAACCCCTCGAGTCGATATGAAGTCAACTTTTTTTCGTTTTCACGAAGTATTTGAGTCGACAATTGCTCTTCTTGAAGGTCCATTCGAACTCAAATAAACCCCTCGAGTCGATATGAAGTCAACTTTTTTTCGTTTTCACGAAGTATTTGAGTCGACAATTGCTCTTCTTGAAGGTTCATTCGAACTCAAATAAACCCCTCGAGTCGATATGAAGTCAACTTTCTTTCGTTTTCACGAAGTATTTGAGTCGACAATTGCTCTTCTTGAAGGTCCATTCGAACTCAAATAAACCCCTCGAGTCGATATGAAGTCAACTTTTTTTCGTTTTCACGAAGTATTTGAGTCGACAATTGCTCTTCTTGAAGGCTCATTCGAACTCAAATAAACCCCTCGAGTCGATATGAAGTCAACTTTTTTTCGTTTTCACGAAGTATTTGAGTCGACAATTGCTCTTCTTGAAGGTCCATTCGAACTCAAATAAACCCCTCGAGTCGATATGAAGTCAACTTTTTTTCGTTTTCACGAAGTATTTGAGTCGACAATTGCTCTTCTTGAAGGTCCATTCGAACTCAAATAAACCCCTCGAGTCGATATGAAGTCAACTTTTTTTCGTTTTCACGAAGTATTTGAGTCGACAATTGCTCTTCTTGAAGGTCCATTCGAACTCAAATAAACCCCTCGAGTCGATATGAAGTCAACTTTTTTTCGTTTTCACGAAGTATTTGAGTCGACAATTGCTCTTCTTGAAGGTCCATTCGAACTCAAATAAACCCCTGGAGTCGATATGAAGTCAACTTTTTTTCGTTTTCACGAAGTATTTGAGTCGACAATTGCTCTTCTTGAAGGTCCATTCGAACTCAAATAAACCCCTCGAGTCGATATGAAGTCAACTTTTTTGGTTTATTATCTTCGATAATGAACCATTGGAATCGCCCAAAGAAAAAAAAATTTTAACCCCCCCTCAAAATTTGTTGGTTTACGTTTCAAGATACGTAGATTCAGAAAATCGAATAAAAAAAAATCCGTCCGTCCGCCGTACGCCGTCCGCCGTACGCCGTCCGCCGTACGCCGTCCGCGCCACTTTGCCCAGTTAACGTTGAGCTAAAATTACGAAATTTTTTTTATGGGTTTCGACCAACCCCACAATGGTCTTCGAAACTTTTCATAACCCTAGGTCAAGGGGAAGGGGTTCAAAACGAATTTTGAAAATTTGAAAATCTCATATCTCGAAAAATTCCTATAGAACGGTATGTTTTTTATTTCATATTTAGATAGAGTTTGTTCCGTAGAATTTTTTAAGACCATCCGCAGCTTTGTAGGACCAGCCGTTCGTTCACAATGACGGCTGAAAGATTGTGCCTCACAACACGATCGTGACTCAAACTGTTGAAATACAGGTCCATTTTCATACTAACAAGCACTTTGGAACATCATATGGCTTAAGTGATGTCGAGTTTGTTGTTGTGAGGTGCATTTCGTGCTACGGAAATGAAGGTAATTTCGAATGTTTGTTGGTAGGTACGTCTTTTATAGAAAAATTATTACCGATGTAGTATTAAAAACCCCAGAATTATATCGTATTAATTAATCATAATTAATAATAATTATTATTAATAATAAATACGAATTATTAATACCTAACAATAAATTATAATAATTTTCACTAGGTACCTACTTGATAAAATTGTTAATAATTAGTGATAATTGACAATAATAATTAATCTAACATCTAGGATCTAGACATTTAGACCTAGTGATCTAGACAGAAGGGTGATCTGTACAAAGAAGTTAATGAACCGTTGTTTTTATTCAGCGGGATTCAACTTAGAAATAATTAAAATTATTTAAGTAAATCTCAGAAATAAACAGTTTTTTGTGTCGCCTGTAAATTTTTAAAAACAACTCTTAAGTCATGTTGTACAGCGCTACCTATTTGAGGTAGGCCATGTTGAACAGCCCTATATCAGGTCGGCCAACATGGCTCACACAGAACAACATGTTCAGCCCCAATTGAGGTAGGCCTTAATGCCACTTCTCCCTCGATATGTATGGCTTACTATAATATATAATTATAGTAAGGTAACCTTAATTAACATGGCACTTGATGCAAGAAGCTACTCAGCAGTAGGCCTTACGTTTCAATAAATTTAATACTTAATGCTAAAGGTTTAATGTTCAAATAATAAGGGCAACACAGCATAACGAATAGAAATTAGATAACAAGGATAACGCAACATTGATCAAGAACAATAAAGATTGAAGAATAATTTATAGGAACAGATTATGGAAGTAAGTCGACTGGCCGTTTTCTCTTTAATCTCCGGTGATTTGGAGAGGGTGGTGGATGTCGTGGGGTGTCGCGAACTATCGGGTTTGGATGATCCAACATTTTGCTGTGAAGCAAAATACGCCTCCATACTTAAATCTTTGACGTAGGGGATGTGCAGATCTGCATGACGCGTGGCATTTCTAACGTACCATAGTGCATTGGTAATCAATCTTAGGGCTCGATTTTGCACAGTCTGCACTTTCATTAAGTACTTGGGATTTGGAAGCAGATCCTCACAACTCGCAGCCGTACATACAGATGGGTTTAATAACAGAAATAGATTCGTCGTTTTAGGTGCAGTGGTAGAGGTGAGCAAAAAATTCAGCTGTTTAAGACGGAATCTTGTTTTCTGGACAATATTTTTCAATATGGCTCCCCCAAATTAGCTTTTGATCTAGTTCCAGGCCAACGTATCAAACTGTGGCGTGTTGTGGTACTCGTTCCCCTTGAAGAATGAATTGTTGTTGTTCCACGATCCTTTTGTTGGTAAATCTAACAACTTGTTACACCACCGATTTTTTTAATATTTTTTATCGTTTACCACGATTCTCAGGGGGAGGGGGGGGGGAGAGATGCCATTAATTGACACCGTAATTAAAACTTCACGGTTGATGCCAGGCCCCAACATCTGCAGTAAGAAGCAAAATAATTCTTAGGTTTTTTAGTTGAATAATTACGAATTATCGTACAAAAAAACAAGATTCACACATTCTACACGAAAGTGAACATGCTTTGCGCAAGGGGAAGACGCTGGCCATCTCTTCGAAAGGTCTCGTGTGCCTCGAGGGGCAAATCTTTGAAAAATTTCGGGTGTTGCTTCAGAGCCGCTCGTTCCCCCGATCATTAAATCTTACGATAGCCCAGACCGGTTCCTCCTCCAGTGGGTTTGGTTTCTTCCTATTTTTAGTTTCCTCCTACAATCAAACTCCCCATCAGACGTAATGACGAGTCCGCGGTCCATCGAAATGTTAGTTATCCATTTAAATTTAAATTGAAGCGCAATCGATTGGTGAATACTCGTGAAAATGAGAGGGTATCAGAAGGCCTAGTATAGACAATTCGAATCACTTGACATCTGCGGAGCCAAATGGACAAAAAGGACCTAACAGTGAAAAGACTTAGGGCTGCACTGAAAGATCCAAACATGTACGTAGAAACCGTACTAAGCATAATACGAGTATGTACAACGAATTCCGAAACTATTTCCTGGAACCTGAATACGTATTTATTGAAAACCAGGCCTTGATTTTGATGCCTGGGTAACATAGTCATCTGTATCACTCATCTTTCATCAACTATCAATTATATTAGTTGGTGGTATTAGTTGGCTAACACTGCTAAAATTTGATTTCAAAAATGGGACTAACGCACACCAGAACTCGAATACTTTCTAATTTTGAGATACACCGTATGCGTGGGTTTGTCTACGAGTATGTCTCGTACATTTGTCTAATTACAGATTCTAGCATAGGTACGACCAAGTAAGTATTCGTTAAAGGGAGCAATTTTCGCGGTGAAGTCCACATGGAAGAGATCCGGTTGCTCCTGGATGTTCTTCGGGGTGGTGGGAGCGACTCAGAAAAACCAAAAGGATTATAAAGCGGTTTGAGAAAGGAAGGAGTGGCGGAGGGTTAGGACGAGTGCAATGCACTCGCGGGAGGCCGCGGGTGAATGCGCGCCAATCACGTAGATACTTCGAGATGGATGCTATGGGAACAGGGTGGATACTCTTTACTAGGATTGCAACTCGACCTCTTACAAAGTTGGATGTACTTGGAGCGACCACAAGCACTGGCGGCAGTTCATCATGGGGGGATTTCAAGTATAAAAATCCAAAGTCATGCAGCATGGGCGCTATAGGAGCGAACTTTCGACAAAACCCGGTTTTATCTAAAATTTCTCCACTGAAGGACTTGATCTTCAAAAAGCTTGAAAAGATCTTCAGGTTGAGATCAGAATAAGATATCGTACATCTGATTTCACCATCGTGTTCAGCGTAAAGAAACCTTTAAAATGAGGTGTCACTTGTCAGACTGTTCCATTTCTGGGATTGAAGGGTTTCCCCCCTAAAACTCCCCAAAAATCCCCTTGGAGTGGCCCGATTCTGCCCATCTGGGAACTTAGCCTTTTGATTACCAAGACCGATTTTTCGTGCGAATTTGAACTTTTATCTCAATTTTATCGAATTTTATCGAACCGTCTTTTAGCACTTAGACAAATAAGTCCAATTATAATTTATGCATTATGGTCTGAAACGGATTTCGGTATAAAAACGTTTCCGAAATTCGAGTTTTATAATTTTTGGACCGTGAACAATAGCTTTTTTTTTTTCTCTAGCGCTGCGGAGTAAATTGACTGTAGTGTTTGGTTATGAGCAGTGAAATAAGAAGTCTAATTTTCAAAATTATTTAATAAGAATGATGTTCAGATGTTCTCTTTCAACAGTAGATACCACCATGGATTTATGAATAATATATCGCTCATGGGTATAAAATGTGGGTTACCAGGCGTACTAGTGCTGTTCTGGCATAATATCGTCCCCTTCATGCCAAAACCATGAATGTGTCAAAAATCTAAATTTGAGTTCGGCATCAATTGAGGGGGGTATTAACCTCTATTTATAAAAAAAAAAAATCCTTAGAAATGCTTAGAAAAATCACTAGAATCTGAGCATTTGTTTAAAAAAATCCTTAGAAATGCTTAGAAAAATCCTTAGAACCTGAGCATTTGTAAGGATTTTTAATAAATATAGAAGGTCAATACCCCCTCAATTGATGCCGAACTCGAATTTATATTTTTGGTACATTCATGGGTTTGGCATGAAAGGGACGATATTAAGTCTTCTTTAGGCTGTTATTGTACTTGTACGTAGGTACTCTCTTTTTATTCCCACATTTTAAACTAGCAGCTCTGGTTCAATTAGAAACATTGAAAGATTCATGGTAAAAAGGCATGCGCTTTGACGTACTAGTTGGCCTCCTGCCAGCCGTCTGACGTCA
Source organism: Stenodema calcarata (assembly GCA_963920205.1). NCBI lineage: Eukaryota > Metazoa > Arthropoda > Insecta > Hemiptera > Miridae > Stenodema > Stenodema calcarata. Next base: position 9,363,729 of record OY986054.1, read on the forward strand.
TACACTCGTGCGTCATAGGCTCTGACGTACTAGTTGGCCTCCTACCAGCAGTCTGACGTCATAGGCTCTTACGGCATACCCTTTGACGTACTAGTTGGCCTCCTGCCAGCCGTCTGACGTCATACGCTCGTGCGTCATAGGCTCTGACGTATTAGTTGGTTTCCTGCCAGCCGTCTGACGTCATAGGCTCTTACGGCATACGCTTTGACGTACTAGTTGGCCTCCTGCCAGCCGTCTGACGTCATACGCTCGTGCGTCATAGGCTCTGACGTAGTGGCCCGCCGGTCGCTTGTGTTCTGACGTGATCTAAAGGAAAGGGTGAATCAAGGGAACAAATTTTTCCCGTTTCAGTTTATGTGCCAAAGCAAAGACATGAAAATGTCAAAAACTAAATGCTTGCATACGAGTCTGCAACACATTGGGACATTTTATGTCTTTGCAGAAACTTATATGAAGTGTTGACAATATAAATTATTGAGAATGATCACCTGTGTGTAAACAATTATTTAAACAATCACGTTCATACCGCAGCTTGTCGGCCACACACTCCGTAATACGGTTAGGTAAATTGAGAGCTAATCAACGAGTGGTGAACGATTTTTGTACGATGATAACTGGCGAAGATAAAGTTCCGTAGCAACGAATCGGTTGTAAGCGAAAATCATCAGAAGTTTTCGTGACGATTTCGTGTGACGCTTTTTTGTGTAACGTTTTTCGAGTTATGTGCCTGAGTAAAGACAAAAAAAGTCAAAAGAAAGCCGTACTTGTAGGTGTTTTCCAGTGATTTTTAGTTGCTTACAGCCTTCATGACATTGTTGATTTGGCAAATAAGTCCAAGTAACCACCATCAGTTGGCGCCAAAGTACACTCACCCAAAGGATGGATCGTCCGCGTCGTGTATCGTCAACGTCTCAAAGTTTTCAAATTGACATTAAGATCGAATCAAAGGCGTTGAGGTCGCCTCGACTCGTGGGTAAGCTCATCAATGCTGTGCTCAAAGTTTAGCGACAAGGCGGGATGGCAAAAAAAATCAGAAGCCGGAGATGGAGAGGACTGGTCGCTGGATTCTTGTAAGACAGGAAAGTCGAGGCGACCGCGGATATAAAAACTGGAGCGCAATGCCAACGAGCCGGCCAGCGAATCCCTAAGGAAACCTACCTACGCTTTTTGTGCGATGTCTACCTTGATACCCCTTCTCGGAACACTCTTCGAGGAGACTTCCACAACGCCCTCCTAATGTTTTCATTTCTACTCGTACTTGAAACCATCGACATCTTCATTAGGATTTGTCCATATAATAAAATTGTATTCTATTCGCATGACAGGCTCTCTCCGTTGACGTCCGAAGACAATTTGATCAAACAGACAGGTTCAAAAGCCACCAGCTAGTCGACACCTTATGCCATAAGGCTTATGGATTCGTAGCTGTAACGAAACTGCATATTCGAGAAGCCGACTGCTTGCTTGCCCCCAAGCCAAAACCCCCAAAGCAGGACTCATATCTTGCAGGCGCTTAGCATCCGTAAGGGAACCTTTCGGTTTCCCAACACGGTTTCATGGCGGGACGATCGACCATGGTCAACATCTTAACCCTCCAGCAGTATATCATGGATGCTGCTTACACGGATTTCTCCAGGAGTGTCTCACCCTTTACTGCTGAATAAATTGGAGTATTTCGTCTTCTGCGGTTCACTCCTGAAGTGGTTCTCGAGCTACCTCGCTGATCGTTCTTTGAGAGTTCGTGTGAGAGATTCCTCTCCTTTTCATGCCTCACCGGGTGTACCACAAGGTTCTCATCTCGGTTTCTAGTTTTCATTAATGATATTGCCGGCATCTTCGAAAATGTGTAACGCTGACGATCTTAAAACCTATTCTGCTATTAAAAACATTGGGGATTGTGTGGCGTTGCAGAAATGCCTGTTGAGCTTGGAGGCGTGGTGCTCTTCAATGATAGGGAAGTGCCTACCTATTACCTTTTCACTATCCTCTAATCTTAAATTAAGCTTTAGGGGTAAAGTGTTGCCGCGCCCACTAAAGATCTCCAATCGATTACTGGCTCGACATTAGAAATGATACTTCCTATACTCACCATAAGAACTCACCAAAATTTCTCGGCCTTTCTTCGTTTTCTTTAAAAAATCATTCCCTTTCTCCATAATACATATGCCACGAAGACACCGATGACAACTGATCACACCAACAACACTCTCCAAATCAATTGTTGACCCCTACCTCGCACGTGGGTTAGTAGCCGGTGTCGAAAGGCAACCCCAGGGCGGGCCGGTCACTTTGTTCCTAAATAAAGTTGTTTCTCTCTTATTTAAATAAATTCATTCATTGCTTACTTAATGCATCATTCCTAATTTCACTAGAAACCCATTTTAAATACCCTCAGATATAATTGTTTTCTTTTTATTACAACCTACGAACACATAGGTAATATATTATATTTTTCTTGTAAATTGGGCATCGGACCGTTAAATCTTGTGAATAAATAAATAAGTTCAACCAAGGGAATTTTAGACTCTTAATTCAATTTTTATCAATGATAGAATATAAATCATTTTTATTTTCACAATTGGTCAACGTGCTGTTCATCTTCCTTGGCTTACCAGGCCGGCGGGGTATTTGGGGGTTATAGGAGGTGAGTGAGAATTAAAACTCGTTCTCTGTTCGGCCAAGCTTTCGTTTATAATTACCCATCCTCAGGGCATCTCAACGTGCAGTACGTGGCTACATAATTGTTCCTCCGTCCCAGTCTCTGACTTCGAAGATTACTGTTGGTTCAAGCCAGGAAGATTTATGCTTGGTTGAGGTGTGGGGGAGAGAATTTAAGTAAAATTTATACAGAATTACGTAAATTTTGAATCAAATATGAAGGGGTTGGCGTGACTGTAATCTTCCTAGGTACCAACATACCACCCAATCGATGCATCTACATAAAGCCTGAAGGCGGCAACCTAACCTACCTAATGAAACATACTTACCTGGGGAAACAAGAAATTATTTTGAACCTGGTGAGCGGACCCGAAGTCAGAGACTGAGACGGAGGAACAATAATTTAGCCACATACTGTACGTTGAGATGCCCTGAGGATGGTTAATTATAACCGAACGCTTGTCAGAACAGAGAACGAGTTTAATTCTCACCAGCTCCTATAACCCCCAAATACGACGCCGGTTTTTATTTTCACGAAAAGAATAACGTAGATTCACGATTTTTGGAATTCTTCTCGTATGTCAATACTACGTTCAACCTGAACTCCTCCTGCTCCTTTGTGTGTTTTCGCAAAATCGTTTGGAAAATTGTTAATGTGAAAACTACATCCTCGGATAATTCAATGATAAATGGTTTAAATCATAGTGTAGTTCAAATATTTATTTAATAATGTGTTTGTGACGAAAGTCGTGTGACTTTGTCATGAGACATTTTGGACTCTTGGGAACACAACGGAGCAGCATTTCTTACAATTTCCTAGCCTAATAATTAGGCTAGGAAATTGTAAGATATGCTGCTCCGTTGTGTTCCTCAGATCTTTGCTGGAATCCAAGGTTTTTGAGAATACTTGTGTGATACTCGACCAGAGGGCAATTTCGTAACGCAGTTTTACCACCAAGTCGACCTACCTGTTCATCTCCTTTATAATGTTATAAGATCTTGTTAACATTATAAAGGAGATGAACAGGTAGGTCGACTTGGTGGTAAAACTGCGTTACGAAATCCAGTATCACACGATTTTAATAATTTGGGAAGTGTAAATACGTTCAAGGAAGGCGTTAAGTTCAAGGTGTGATAGCCATTATGTAACGGAATGACGCAACCGAAGGACCCCCTTCCAATGTCACGAGGGTTAACGATTGATCCATAAGTAAACGGATATACAAGTTTTTGCCGGTACCCGGATTTGCAGTATCGATTACGGTATTTTATCGACTACCAGATCATGCTCAGAAGGTTAAGGTCTTTGCTTTTCAAAACCTCTTGGGCTCCACAATCCATTAGGCATTAGATTATTTAAATACTTCATTTATATATTGAACGGTGTGCAAAATGGAAACAAATTCAAAGAAAGCAAGACGATTTTATTATCATCAGTGCTGCAGAAACTCGCAAGCATCAAATTTTGATTACGTATAGCATCAGGGGTAAGTCACAAAACTCCAAATGCCACAAATCAAAACCAATCATACCTTGCTTAAACGATGACTAGTATTCTCAACTGAGGAAATTAGAGCAGGTATTCCACAAGGCAGCGTCCTTGGCCCCATACTATATTTACTGTACACAAGAGATCTACCACAACCAGTGTATACACTTACAGCAACTTTTGCTGATTCTGCTATTCTTGCAGTTGGAAAGTTCGCTGGTGAAGCCCCCAGTAAACTAAAATCTGCTGTCAACAATGCCCTAAGCTGGACGAAGTAATGGAGGATGAAGTTGAAGGAAATCCATTGATATAAACTTCACAAATCTGATTAAAGATAGGCAAAATACAGTCATGCAGCATGGCTCTAAGAGCGAATTTCGAACGAAACGACTGGTTTTATGTGAGTTGTCTCCATTTTACTGGTTTTATAACAATATTAGTCTCCTTTTTTGCCCAGTAACACCTCAGTTTATAGAATTTCCCACGTTGCGCACGCTGGTGATGTCAGAATGGCGATATCTCATTCCGTTATAAGATTACATCAGGTTGAGCTTAATTTAATGCTTAAGAAACACACTGAGCTATCGATCCACAATATGTTGCTACTATGCCAGCAAGTAATCAAACCAATCTCGAATGTTGGGTGCCAACTGTGGGGTTGCACCAACAAAGCAATCTTGAACCTATGCAAACGTTAAAAAATAAAGTTCTGGACCAAACTAATGGCCCTCGTCACGACTCACTAAAAAGCCCACAAAAAACGCTCTGAAGTATTAGACAAACGATGCGAGATGTTGTAATACCATTTGGCCCTGCTAAGACCAGATGAAAACCTCATCTTCGGAGGATTTACTAATCGTCGAGCTTTGTCTTTAAACAACAGTTTGAACGTTATTCATCACAACTCAATTACAGATACCTGCTCCGAGAGCAACGCTTGGGTAATCCGTGACTATGACCTTCGGCTTACATATTGTGGAGTCCCAGCGACGGACCCGCAACCTCGGAGTCTGTGCCCCCGCGGCAGATTATATAACGACACCGTCTGGGACGAATCTGAAATGGATCCTGAGACAGGGAATAAGGTCGCGTGACAAATGATAATAATATGGAGGTAGTATACCAGTATTTCGCGCCGTGAAGTCGCAAGGATATGACCGAGACCGCAGTTTTTTGTTAGTTTTTTTAATGTCCCTCGTAGTTTGTTTCCATCTTGTACAGAGGTGACACTTATGAGGGCATGTAAATGGTATTGTGACGAACTGCTTCCTGAACCCCATTGGCTACTTACTAGCAGCATGCTGTTGGTTTAAACCGGTACTTAAGGTGCGTTCACAAAGAAAGCTGGTTGCAAGTAACTTGTTTTCAGCGCTTGAAAACAAGCTTGTGTGTACATAACAAACGCTTGCATTTCCAGCTAGTCTTTTCTCAGCTCTCGTTGAGACAATGTCTTCCTCAAGTGATGAAGAGTTATTTTTGCTTGAAAATGTTGAATTAAAAATTCGTAGAAGGAAAGACGGTGTTCATGTAATTAACCGCGGAAGAGGAAAGTTTGGAGAATACCACCATCTATTTCCTCAATTGAAATTGGACAAAGTGAGGTTTTTTTCTTATATGAGAATGAAGTTAACCACGTTTAGTTACATCCTCAAGAAAATTGAAAGTGTTTTAGTCAAGTTTTGCGGAAATTGGCATAAGCAGCCTATCCATGCCTATCCAGTTTGTCACTGACTGGTTCGGTCAACAAGCGCAGGAAAACAAGTACAAAACGTTCTTGCGTGCTTGTCAGAACTTGTAGCAAGCGCTTGCTAGCCGGGACTAGCTTTGTCTGTGAACACACGCGCTTGATACAATGTAAACTTTTCTCACGCCGTTGGAGCTGCTTGTAACCAGCTTTCTTTGTGACTTGTGAGAGGTTTGCTAGGTACCTATAATGTGGATCAAAATACTTGGGAATGATGCGTATTGGAAACCTACGTGTAGTCCGATTGTTACTTTACCGACTTCTAAACCTCTCTTGAAGGATTTTTCCCTGCTTTTAAACACGGATTTCGGGGGAATTAACCAAGCGAATAGCTGGGCGGAATAGGGGTCTATGTTAGGGATGCAACATCAAATGCGCTAATCAAATCGTAAGCTAATAATCGATCTGACACAATTAATTGGTATTGAATAATCGATGTTTGAGTAATCGAAAGAAAATAATCAATTTTAAAAAGTACTTATTTTAAAAATGTGACGTTTTCTGCCGCAATTCCCGTGGTGGTAGAGACTTGAAATTTGGCATGTTTGGCTCCTCAGGACTTACTCTTGAGGCATCATAGGGCAGGGATCAGCTGAGTGGCTCTCAAAGCTAAATTCTATGCTATTCACACTATGAAGCTGTAATATGGTATGTAGCCTCTTCAGGACTTAAACTTAGAGCAGAACAGCCCCAGGATCAGCTGAGAAGCTCCTAAAGCTAACAGACATATCCATGGTCAGATTTTTCCCGGTAAGGGAGATATTTTATTAGAACCAATAAAAGTATCAAGTATAAAACTAGAAGACAAATTACAAAGTCAGGGTTGAAGACGAATCGTCGTTGTTATTGTTACTACCACCATGCCTCTTTCAAAATCCTGATGTATGCGAAAACCGATTAATCAGTAACAATAACGATTAATACATAATAATCGGTAGCTATACATCGATTTGAATTCATCGATTAATTGGGGTCAAATAATTGATTGTTTGATTAATCAACAATCGATTTGCATCCCTGGTCTACGTCACTTTTGCCAACTTTTCCTGGAGAGCAAAAATGAGATCGAATTCCTCTGCGAATCTGTCTGATCGTCCAGTGTGCTATGAGGTTACTTTCGTCACTAGAAATGCATAGAAAGAGGAAATTTCCACGATTCGTTTGGTACCAAAAACGAAAAAAATAAATAAATGAATAAATAATGTAGACCCCTATTTGGCCGACCTATTCAATAATTATTATATAATAATTATAATAACAACGATTATAATTATTATAATCGTACTTTCCTCAATTCATTACAGCCAAAGAATAATTCATCACTTCCGGGTGGAATATCAAACTAGAACGAATCGTGACAGTTAAGAAATGTGACATAACTGCCTGGTGCGATGCAGGTTTCTATCTTCTAATTTCATAACTGGTACATGCAATAAGCTGCAAAATATTTCTTGGTACTTCTGATTTTTATTGCTATTACCTAGCAATGGGCATTTTTAATTGTTAATAAGTACTACGTGATGACTACTTGGATGCTTTATACTCTGCAAAACCACTTTTAACGGTATTTTCATTCACAATTAATTGTATCGAACTAATCATTATACTTTGACTGTCAATTGTCCATATTTTAATGTTTATAAGAAGGAGTGAAAAACAACTTGGAATTTACACAATATATTGTTCTCACCAATTTGGTTCATCTTAATAACGGTTAGGGTTATAATTAACCTAAGTGGGGGTTATATGAGGAGTGTTTTCTGCAATCTGGAAACCACTGGCCCATCTGAGCCTACCGTTTCCTTGACTACGTGTAGCCACTCAAGTCGACCCAAAAATTTGCAATGACCTTCTTAGTTTACTTGAGGTAATTTAGTAGTTACCTGAGTTGATAACAATTTCCAACAATCAACTCGAACACGTGGGGATCATTAACGCAAAGGCGTAAAAACTGACTATGGTGGTTTTATAATGATATGACTATGGTGCCTGGACAGCGATGTGGGTGGCGGGCGATAGGAAAATACGGGCGCAAATACTGTTCTAGGCGTCGAAACACCTGCCCGTTCATTTTACGGTACAATTACGTCGATATTTAGTGAATCAAACTGTACCTGTGCCGTCCATTGCATGGTAGAACATAACTCATTTTTGGCCAAATTGAGTTAGATGTTGATTTATACAGCTAATTTCTCGCCGAATCGATTGGCGATTAGTTTCTGGCTTTTCTCGCCAGCAAAACAAAGGGAAGAGTTGTAGAAACACCGCCTTAGTTAAACGTGATATATATATTACCCATTTCAGCTGTGTTTTTTTTTTTTTAATTGCGTTTATTCAGAAATATTAAATACAAAATTAATACACTACAGCTCCCATTAAGTAAAACTTGTAGGTACTGGGAGTTGGATCCCTCAATGTATGATACAAAAATAATTTGGATGCAGATTTAAATTTGATAATTATTATCAAATTTAAATCTGCATCCTCTTCGAAAACAAACGAGTCAAAATAATAATTACTTATCGCTCAAACTGGCTTAATATACACATTTCAACTTCTTTTTGAAAAGAGCAAAAGACAACGGAAACGAAAATACATCTGAAGACGCATTGAATAGGTTAACATCAGAGTAAATAAACAATCGCTACCCTAGAGATGTATATCGGCGGGACAAAATTAATGCAAGTTTGTTGGAAGCCCTTGTTTTATTTTCTAATATTGAAAAACGGCCTGATAGATAAATTTTGTGAATATATATTAACATTGTTTGTTCGAAAAGTTTAGACAACGCCGTTGTCACAACGGTAATACCTCCATTTTTAAACACTTCCACAGACTCATGACCAACTGGCATCGTCAAAAAGATCTTAAATAAGTATTTATGGGTGATGTTCAGTGGATGGGTTCTTGTTACATTCGCCGACCCTCAGGCCATCATACCGTAGACCAGCAATCATTGCACAAAAGAGAAGTACAGAATTCTCATTATCTTTATAGATAAAAACTCACGTTCCTCGAAACAGATTGATATCAGCCTAAGTAATTTGGTGCAAAAGGATTTTAGATGATGATTCCATAGTATACAGTTATCTCGGAGATGACACTCGATAGTGCCTATTGCTGGTATCAGAACGGTTCGCGATGCAAAAACACATAAATTGGTCTTGTGAAAATTCAGTTTTAGGCCCATCTCAGCGAACTATAACTGCATGATTTGCAAACCATCCGTCACTCTCCGTGTAAGCTCTTCCCATTTATCCCCCCTAAATTGCTGTGTCATCCGCAAAAGAGACTGTCATCCTCAACATCAACTCCGAAAATACCATTTATGTATTACGGACAGTGGAGGGCCTTGCGGGATAACATAATTAAATGACAATTGATTACTCAGACAGTCTTGAATTTTCACCCTTTGATCACGGTTACTTGTAAGTAGCTGCTGATCTAATTTACCAAAGTAGGGTGAAAATTAATTTACATTACTACATTTACGAATTTGGAGTGGGCGACAGTATCGAAAGCTTCGGCAAGGTCTTGTAACACTACTACGGTCTTCTTCCCCACGTCTAATTTATTCAGTACTTTTTTTTACCATATATAAGATTGAGTCCTGTGTGGTTTTACCTGGCTTAAATCCATACTGCCACCTTCCAAGGATTTGACTAGGTAATATTCTCTAACATTTTTGATAAATTGGATAGCAATGACACTGGTTTATAAAGTACAGTAAATTGCCATCTACAGCAGAGTCTCGCAAAAACAATAAATCTCGGTATTCAACCAAAACGAATCAAAAGTTCCAAGACAGCTACCATTCGAATTACTAAAGAAATTGTACTCTACTCGTAAAAACTTTGATAACGATTCAATTTTGCCATCTGAGCTGTCCAATACCTCCACCGACACGGACGGAAGTCATCTTCTTCCCAATCGGTACTTTTTATTCAAGCGGTGAGAATCAATCAGAACAGCTCGGGAAAATGCTTACATTTTTTGGTTTATTAGACACGAAATCAAACTAATCAGTGAACCGTATTAATGAAATGTGAGAAAGTGGGCTCAAACCGGACGCGCCTTGTACGCAAACTCCTGCTGACCACGTCCATCATCATACAATATGTAAAAACGTTAGCTACTTAGTTGAGTGCGGATGTTCGCATCACAATACATGTTATGAATAATTCACCGCCGGTTTGTTCCCATAGAACTAAGATTCCCGTCTTTTTCACTGCTACCAGTAATTGTTTTTCTGACTTTAATATATTTACGTTTTTTTCTAATGAATCGTGTGTTATCAAATAATTTACTACAGATTTGGCAAATTAGGCAGTCACTTCTCACAACGAACTGAGTCCGGTGCTAATTAGAGGCCGTTGAACAAGTAGAATTGAGTGTTCAACTCCGTTTTATTCAAAGTTTTTTTTTTTTTTTTTTAAATTCATATTCACTGTCAGAGAGAAATACCCTGTTTATACACGATCAGATATCCCTATCGATAGTCGTAAATCATAAAAAGTGCCGTAAACCGCCAATTCATGTCAATGTGCTCTTAAGTTGTTAATACGTTAACCTACTCAAAACTTTTCTCAAGTCACCCCTTCACCCAAACAAATTCTGTGTCCCCATTAGGCTTCCTACCGCCTTTGCAGGTGTTGTACGAATTTTCAGAATGAAATCCGTTATCACGATGGGCTCGAAGAATTTAGAAGATGGAGATTTGCCATTTCATAGTCCGTTCTTTGTTTCTCTAACCTATTAACCCAGAATCAATGAAAATTTCATTTAATGTTAACCAAGTCACCTACCTGAGGCAGAATGTCCCAATTTTTTCGGCAACCCGGTCTACCATGTACTTAACGAAATTTCAACGAGTCAAATTTCCAATTTTAAAATGGTCAAAAATTCGTACCCCACAATCCTTCGCTGGAACGGGTTCAAAGTATGAGGTATTTGGGTGTGAGCTTGGACGACGGTTTAAGATTGGACGTTCATGTTTACTCCTTGGTGAAGAGGTTAAAAAGGTTCGTGTAGGTTTTTTATACGCTTTTTATCTACGTACCGAGTTTCTGGTTCGCATTTATAATCACATCCTGGGGAGGAGCATCGAACACAGTCCTCAATCCGCTAAGAGTCGTTCAGCGAAACGTTCTAAAAATAATAATTATTCTTATTAAAATAATAATAATAATTATTCTTATTAAAATAATAATAATTATTATTATTTTAATAATAATAATAATAATAATAATAATTATTATTATTATTAAAATAATAATTATTATTATTATTATTCTTCGGAAACCCCCACGATTTCCTTCGGATTTAGTTTTCCGCAAGTTGTCGATGTTCTCCCTCGATCAATTGTACGTGAAGGCTGCACTATGCTTTTATCACAAGCATCCTGATTGGTTCAGCATCGATCAGCGCCAGCTATCCTACGCCCTCCACCCGTCAGTTGTATCCGCCTTCCCAAGCAACTTTTCCAATTTGATATCCACAGCCAGAGGCACATTTATTTCAATTTCCTCATTCTATCAAGAAGTACAAACCATAAGTTACAATCCCCCACCCTTTATTCTCGAAACCAATACAAGAAATGGATATTTAGCTGGTTAATTGAATTAAGTGCTTTGAACTTGGAAAAATTGTTCACCAGTATTTACGGATGTTGAAGAAATTTATTTTATATAAAACGCATCGATGTTACTTTGACTGAACGAAGGAACACATAATTTGTTGAAATTAATTTGAATTTTGTTCATTTTATTTTTTACCATATCAAATACCGTCTTAACATACACGAATAATTTATTGACTCCTCCACGCAACACGGAACATAGTTCCAAGGCGTAGGGTGATTTCCAGTATTCAAGCGCAGATCAACTTATTCTTTCAATTTCCAATTTTTCGTTCATTTATGTAAATTTTGTATATTTAATAAACTACATAATATGGATTAATTCATTCATAACTCCGAACTTTTATTTTGAATGAGTCGATTTTTCAGCGGATTTATTTAGGAAATTAAATTTTGAATTTTATTGGACGAAATTTGAATCTCTACTAAGAGAGAGGATCGCTTAGAAAAATATCGATGTTTACACATCGATGTTTTTTACGGGAAACTTCGTGTCTAAAAAATATTGATGTTTTGAAACGTCGTAGGTCCTAGGTATAAAAAAGTCGATAATTTCCCCGTAAATACCTTACCTACTGTACCTACCTACAATTAAAGGCGAAAAATGTACTAATTACCTTTTGAAAAAATCGCAGTCGTGCAGCATGGCTATAAGAGCGAATTTTCGATGAAATAACTTCGATTGTCAAGACAGATTTTTTGTGTAAATTTAAATTTTTTACTTGAATTCTTTCGAGAGTTATCATCTGGAATGACACATACATAAATATATAAATTTATATAAATATAACGATAACGATAACTGGATCTCGACCACTTCAACAATAAACTATGTGGGGGATCTTGAGGGTTGGTCAGCTGATCAACCCTCAAGATCCCCCACCGTAGTTATTATAAATATATGCACAGGTACATATGATTTTGGTGTCTTCTGGCAGTGAATTCAGGATGGTCTGAAACGGATTTTGGTATAAAACATTTTAGGAGATTCGTGTTTTAAAAATTTTGGACCGAGAACAATACGCTAAAAATGTCGAACGCTTTAAAACATCGAGTAGGTATTCGATACATATCCGTAATCTCTACGACTGATGGGTTCGGAGATTTGACCTTTTGTTGATGACATAGTGATTAAACTTCGTGGTATTTAACCATTTTATCGCGTAAGCTTTTGTTGATTTGTGAGTGTTTCAAGGGTAGACTATGATGATTCTCAGATTGGAAAAAAGTACCTTGAAACTTTCGGAAATCGGATTGTTAAGAATGTTTGCACTGGTTGTACAAAGAGATTTTCTCCGCGTCCGTCCTCTTCTCCCCAGTTGGAAATTAGATACGATCCGAGCGTGGTTGAAGCAAAATACGCTTCCTTTCGTCGAGTTTTTTCGTAGACTTCGGGGCGCGAATTTCCAGGCCGCCTTCGGTCGCATCAACCGTGACGTGATATGAGATGGAACTAGCCATCATCTCCATCACGTCCAGGATAGACGCGGATGGCTAGACGAGACGGTTCAAAGTGCAGAGAATGGCCGTGGCGAACTATCTGTGGCTAACCGGCAGGCGCTTCAAGTGCAGAGACCAGGGACCTCTTCCAAGGACATCTCAGGTTCCCTCGCGTAGCTTCACCATCGTCTTTGTAGTTATTTTTCCTTCGTCTATCCAACTCTTCGGATCTTCCTGCTGGTATTCTCCACAAAGTCTGCTGAGGATGAATAATATTCTTTGCTTCAGTACGTAACTCAATTTCTCTATACACATATGCACTCATCATTTGGGTTTATGCCTAACTGTTCTGTTTAGCTGGGCTGTGTTCAAGTCCAACCGTTTAAAAAATGACCCGATTTCCCGTGATACAACCGTCCAGACAATAGACTTCTCAGCTACACAAAATTGTGGTAGCAGTGCTATACGAAATTGAAAAGACAACCCACGTAAAATGTGCTTAAAATGCCGTCCAGTATAGTTGAGCAGGATTCGATACTCGTTAACGCTCGCGTCTCAAAATAGAATATTAATAAATCCATATCGTGCAAGGAACGTTTAATGGAGCAAGCAAGGTTACGTACAATATGCTCGGTTGAATAGATCGAAAATCTACCAATTTGTTCAAGGATTTGTGGACACGGAGGCGGACAGATATGCCAATAGCTGAATAGATAGGGCTGAATTTCAAACGCCATGGGGAAATTGTGAATTTTTGGAAGAACTGTTTGCTATCTCAGTAACAACTCACTTCACTTTTGACACGTTAACTGCCAATCAGACCCAAATGGGTCTAGCAAAACTCTCACATGAGGCCATAATACCCGATGTGGATCTAGGATGTTACCTACACCTTTATGAGGTTTTAGCGCTCTTAGCGGCCTTTTATGAGCAAACACGAAATGTATCTCAGTTCTATGGTATTAATAGCATCCATTGCAACTCATAGCGTCGAAAAATATGTTGGGATTTTATTCACAGTCATGAAAAAACTGGAACCACTTATTCCATGTTCACAGTCCACTTCGAATTGCTAGTTGCTCGGTTTACATCAAGAAGGCTGGTTTGTTTGATTATGCTTCTACTGTTTATAAACATAAATGTCACCGGTGATATTATTTCGAATATCTTGTGATAATAGTTTACTGTACATATTAGATTGTAGGAGATAATGGATTATCTTATTAGACCCATTTTGGGTCTTATGGCCCCGAGTCATGAATTCCTTCCCTTGGGCCAATAAGACCCAAAACGGGTCTAACCGAAAAACTGTTTTTTCGTTGTAAAATATGGACAAATGTGACGAATAAATTCAACTTAAAATAGCTATTTGAAAGGTTTAGAGGAAACCAAACTTTTGGCTTGAGGCTAAGTTCCCTGTATTTAAGCATGGCAGTCAACGTGTGTACAAAATTGAAAAGACGACCCTCGTAAGATGTGCTTAAAATGCCGTCTCGTATCGTAGAAAAGGATTCGATACTCGTTGACGATCGTGTCTCAAAACAAAAAATTAATAAATTAACACACAGTTAATCCTCAGTAATCCTGTAAGGAACGTTTAGTGGAGTAAGCAGGGTTACGTATGATATGTTCAAGGATTTGTGGACACAGGCGGACAGATATGCTAACAGCTGTACAGAAAGGGCTCAACCCCAAAAAGCCGAGGGAAAATTGTGAAAGACTGTTTGCTCTCACCTTAACCACTCACTTCACTTCTAACACCCATTAGTGGTCTCACGACTTATTGGCTTTTTAGTTCGGCTAAATAATATCTAAGAAAATAATAAATAATTAACAGTCGTTTAAAATAATAATATTTTGGTGTGGATAGTTTTATCGAAGGAGGTGCTGAACGGGGCGTTTGAGGGGTCTCCGGCCGCCGCGTATTCGGTTGATCGCCCTTGAGATGGTTACGAAACCTGGACATCTGCCCTCACACACCAGTCTTCACCCACCGTTTCGCGAGATCATCCTTTTTAGTTCACTATAAAACACCAACTTAACTTCCCACGATTTACGTATGACAAACGATTACTTGGCCAATTTATTGGAATCGAAACATATTCAAGAGTCTGTCACGATTAGGGCGATTAATGGGTACAATCAAGCCTGTTCTATGTCGTTTAAAAATAGCTGCTGTTTGCTGCTCTCTTGTGGGTTTTCAACTTGTTTTGGATCTTGTTTATTGGACTTAGTATTTTCACTGATCAATAATTCTGACAATCAGAAAAAAATCAAAATAAACTCTTGACGGGAACTTACTAAGTACTTTGAAGGGTGATCACCACGAGGAACATGACGCACCCGTCGTAGAATACTGAAACATCTCAAAAAACCAATATTTTGGGAATCTGGTCTTGAAGTGTTTTATTTAATTCATGTGGAACTCTATTCGTTACGACATTATTATATTAAATAATATTTAATATATTGAGTGTGTGTGATTTTTTAACATCATTTAATATATTGAGTGTGTGTGATTTTTTAACATATATTATATCCAATTAAAATATATTATATTTAATATATTATATCCAATCAAAATAATAATGTCGTAACGACTAGAGTACCTACCACATGAATGAAATAAAACACAGCAAGACCAGATGAGCAAAACATTGGCTTTTTGAGATGTTACTACGACGGGTGCGATGAATATTACCACCGAGCTTGATCGGTGAAACGGCTGAGAGTGACGATGTATACCGAAATATTGATCTTTTTCTTGTGTTATATCGATATTTTTTGCCCCGATATATCGAAATATCTACATCAAAATGGCATTATCGGCTGAGGAAAAAACCGTAGGGGGAAGAAAGTTTTTGAAGACTTTTTCGCTGAGCCTGAAGGTGCTGGTCCTCTGGCAGCATAGAAAATGACTCGAATAACAAGTTATTCAAATAAACACTGAGAAATTAAGGCCAAAGCAACGTTTTTGTATTTGTATCCCAAAATACTCTACTTTACCCCAAATCATTTTACATTAGTTGAACACTAATATTTGGAAGGTTTTAATAATTAGTTGAATGGATTGTCATTGGAAATTGCAATTGAAATAAACCAACTCAGGGAATTTGAATCTGAATAATATTTAATCAATTTTGTCAAAGGTTTATCTATTCTATTTTTCTAATTATTTTCAATCGAACAAAAAGAGAATAATTTTCTATTACGCTATAATCAATCAAGAATAGAAAAACCTTTGATAATGTTGATTAAATATTATTAAGATTCAAATTCAGACTCAACATTATGAATAAAATTTTAATCATGATGTTCACCCATTATGGTTCACCTATGATGGGTCCCATGCCCACCTAACAAACATTGAGCTATTTATAAATTGCATTCGTATCAAAATTTTCGGATTTTAGCGAATTTTCGAAGAAAATGTAGCTATTTAAATTTAGATTTGTTCTTTTGGGAAACAATTTGACGAAAAATATCGAAAACCAATGTATCGAAATATCGATATTTTCCACCGATATATCAAATTACTATTTCGATATCTTATTTAAATATTGATAGACTGTATTTCGATATTGTTCTCGGATAGGTGCATCCCTAGTTGAGAGTGAATTAAGCAGTAGAACTTCACCCAAATTTCCATACTCGGGGAACAGCTGATTCAAGCCACACGTGGTTTTGTACGAGTATTATCGAGTTTCTTGTTCGAAGAATCTTTGAACAAGAAACTCGATAATACAAAATACGACGAAGATAACAATCTCGCATATTTGTGGGTGGGGCGTATTTATAATTATTTTCTCAGACTTCAATCAAATCTGTTTATAGCTTATTTATCACAATCTGAACGACGTGACTACGGTATAATTGTGACTGCAGTTAGAAATTGGAAATTAGATGGCATAGAGTGGGATGTAATTGTAGTAATTGTATCGCCTACCAGGAACACTTAAAGGAGAGTTAGGAAAATTGATTATTTCCCCCGATTACTTTTGTCTACTGACGCTTCTGCTCGTATGATGATGTACTTTGGGGTTGTAAGATGTCTAATAGTCTTAAATATCGAGTCGATTTAAATTTTAGAAATAAAAACGTGCTGAAGCATAAACGCAGAACGATCCTGAAAAATTACGCTGGGACTTGAAAAAAATGAAAAGCAACCGGCTGTAATAAACTGTATGTTGCCCTCGGGTTAACGAATTTTTTAAACGCTAGAGCGATCTAACAAATTGAGCGCCTCCCCGTCCCATTAGCATAAATGTAACAATCAAGAAGCTCAATTTTCCACGCGCTCGGGATCGAGCCGGTGGGAAGATCTTTCCAAGGCCGCTCACTTCGGATTCATGTAATTTCCAAAAAGAAATAAGGCCCTTTTTCCACCTCGACCAATCTCTTCGGTGACTCGAAACAAAATAAAACTACTCGCTTCATCTCGAGCCATTTGGAGTCTTTTTTCCTTCAAAAACCATTCTCGAAGGCCCCTCCCATCATTATAATTATCCCTTGGTGGAAAGGAAGAATGGAAATTAAAAGTCGTGCCTATATTAACTTATCTGAGGTAGGAATTATCGGAGAAATATAGCTGGTAAATGAAACTTTGACCTCGGTGTGAATAAACTTCACGGACCTAGGACCTAGGAGCGGTTCGCGTTCGAAGCTCACTGCAGGGTTTCACAGCTACAAATTTGTTCGTACTGGCAATCAATCAATATCAAGTCTCTACCTAAATTTAATTTTTTTAAACAAATAACGTAGGTATTGTTTAGGTATTCATTAGAAAAGTTTAAATACCTACCAGAAAATATTGTATTGTCATCGGATTCTTACCTGTGTTTAAAATTTCATGTCTCGATTGCAAAATTCCACTCGGACAGAAGAAACGAATCGGAGCTAACATAAACAGTCTAACGTGGTAATAAAAGGGTATAAAAGGCTTTGATTGACCGAGGTTGAAAAACCGACCCTAGATGTTATGTAATTTATAAATAGCCCTTACATAATTGTAGTTAGTAACATGATCTTCAATATCATCATATTCGATCATAATGACCAGAGGCGAGTAACCGTAGGTCATTTAGTTTCATGATTTAGGTCATTTTTGATAGGTCAATTAGGTCATTCGTTTTGCAGATTCTTTTAATCGTAGAATTATGTTTCAGCATCCTGTCCTCAATATAGTGATAAACTGTAGATGTTTAAAGAGCTGGATGAGCATTCCAGAATCAATATTGTAGTTGGATATAGTTGATAGAACACAAAATAGCTAGAGGACATACCAAAAACGTATTAAGGTTAACATTTGAACAGCATACTATTCGCTGCAGGTGACATCACATTAGCTGCAGGACATCTGACACCGAATTTAAAAGGTTTACCGGTTTGCACAATGGCCAGTTGTAAAATTTAGCAAATGTGGATGATTCGTGAGACCATCCAGCAGACTTGAAAATAGTGTCAATGGCAGCATCATTCCTGGCTGCTGCTGAAGTGGCTGCATGTCGTGTAGAATGGGCAGAAAAAATGGAGATATCGACTCCTGCTGCACGCAGGATATCTTTAACCCATCTGCTTAAGGTTTGTTTGGAAGCTGGTCCATGAGGAGCGGTCGAAGTGATGAAGATTTTTTCACAATCGATGGGACGTAACGTTTTTGTCATGTCCAGATATCTGTCAATTATAGTTGGCACACATAGCGTGTTACATGGTAAGTCTAGGCAGGGCTGTGGACGTCTAGGTCCCGAGGTTTTTATTCTAGCAGATACTAGAATTGTAACTCCTGATTCGTTTCTTAAAATATCTGAGGTCTTGAGAGAATGAATGGTTTGGATCCTGTGACCCGAAGCCAAGACAAGGAGTATCACAAGTTTGCTCGAGACAAACTTGAGTGATACATTAACAAATATACATAGAACTCCAGGAGAATCAAAAACAGTCCATATGTACAAATGACGTTTTAACTTTTTATTAAATACAATTTTATAAATACATAATTTTTCTCTAATTAATAGGTACAAATGCTCAGAACTTACCGAGTTTCACAAGGTCTGCAGAAGAGCTTCTCCCCCTCCACTGCGAAGTCTTTAAAAACCCTCTATCCACTTCCGCATAAGAGCAGCTTTGCTCGTAATTTTTGACATGGTTGGTAGCAGTACAGACTCGCAAATGAGGAAAGTACTATACCTGGTATACCGTTCCCCATACTGGAAGTGGAGGGAGGAGCGGGACAAGTCTGACGATGACTGGAGTGTCCATGAATAGTTCAATGAACGAGATAACGAGATCTCGAATAACTTTTCCCATGGGATTATCGCAAGGCTCTATAGGTAGAAAAGTTCGTTGAAAAAGAGAGTTGTCATTTCACACCCTGAAAACATCTAAAATATGTTGTTTTCTATGTCGTTTCCACTTTCTTCGGTGATTGAGGTCATTTTTGAAAAAAAAAAACGGCACATTTAGGTCGTTTGCATAGGTCATTTAGGTCATTTAGGCCATTTACTCGTCTCTGATAATGACGATACGAATGCATATTTTTCGATATTGGGTTCATTCTGACGTACCAAACCACTTGCCAAGCTCCGGAAAATCAGCGAAGCACAAACCACAGTAAACAGCAGTCCCTAACGACCGCCGGACGTTTTATCATTTTCCGCCCGTTCAACGGCTTCAGAACCACCTGAGTTAGTGTGACTGAAGAGGAGGAAACAGTTTTCGAGTCCTATTGTGTTCCGCGATTGATAAAATGATCACGTCTAAACAACCAACGCCGGTCACCGCAAGGCCGATTGACATTAGAGCACTGGGTACTAGGCCTGCTGCCGACGTAAAATGCTTACAAAACTTTCTCGAGAGTGAGGGGTTGGGAGTTTTACGATTTTCAAACCTAAACAGACCTAGTTGGAGAGTCGAAACAAACAGGGAGTCAACCGGTGCGAGCCACAACATGTTTCCCATCTGATATAAGATATTTCGATATGGCAATCTAAAGGTTAAGGCCTATTCGACCTAAAATAGGTTCCAAAAGCTGTCACCACGTTGCGCTTCTAAATGAGAACAAACCAGTCATGCAGCATGACTATAAGAGCGAATTTTTGAAGAAATAATATGTTTTATGTAAAACGTCTTCATTAAAGAACATGATGTCCATTAAGAACATCTCAAGTAACAATCACGTTTGAGAGCGGAATAAGATATAGCAATTCTGACTTCCCCATCTTATTTAGCCTGTAAAAACCTTAAAAATGAGGTGTCACTTGACAGACCGTTTCATTTTTGGAATTTATGGGTGAACTAAGGGCTCATAAGGGCTCCTACTGCTAATTTAAATGCTATTCACTCTAAGAAGTTGTGATTTGGTATGTAACCTACTTAGGACTTACGCTTTAAGCTGAATAGGACCAGGATCATTTGAGTGGCTCCTAAAGCTAATTTCTATGGTATTCACACTATGAAGTTATAATTTGGTATGTAGCCTCCTTAGCCTCCGTACTTTAACTTGACACTGCCCAGGCCCAGGATCAGCTAAGTGGCTAAAACATGTTCCACGCTTATAGAAATTTATCCTTAAGCCTCAAAACGAAAGGAGCAGGAGCTCCAGAAAGGCGCTGCAGGGCCGAGTTTTTTTCTCTAGTTTTCAATGAAATCACCAGAAGGTGATGACGATGTGATAAGTACGTAAAAACGAAAAACGCTGAACCAATCGACAACAGACGTCAGCGGAAGCAGTTTTTAGCAAAAACAACGACAAAAAGAAACAGAATAATCAATTAATACTCCGCCAGACAGACGGCGGGTCGTGAGATATTCACCTCTGTAAATAAACGAAGTGATGACTAACAACTTGTTACGTAAACCTGCTTGGGCGTCCCTTGAATTTG
Source organism: Stenodema calcarata (assembly GCA_963920205.1). Lineage (NCBI taxonomy): Eukaryota > Metazoa > Arthropoda > Insecta > Hemiptera > Miridae > Stenodema > Stenodema calcarata. The sequence continues at coordinate 9,384,578 of OY986054.1, forward strand.
TACCAACTGGTACACGAAACACGTCCCGACTGATTGAATAGATAAACCAATCACTTTTAGCATGCTCCGCCGTTCTCAGTGCGTACTTGCAGTGGCCAAGAACAAAGAACTCTTTCGGGAAAATGAACTGGACACTGAACTGTATTTAATTATATTTTGAGGTTGTCAGACGTGGACATTCCACAAGTCACAATGAGACATTCTCATAGGAAAACTAGTGAAACCAGACTGTGATTTCGGGTTGGTCATGAACTCATGACTTCATGACTTGTGTCATGACGTTACTCGTAACGTCATGACACAAGTCATGAAAATTGGGGAACAAATATTCGATTTTCTGAATCTACGTATCTTGAAACGTAAACCAACAAATTTTGTCATGGCGTTAAAAAATTTTTTTCTTTGGGCGATTCCAACTATTCGTTATGTTATTTGAGTTGCTATTGCACGTAAACCGTTGCCACGTTCCAAAAGAAGGTGGGTCCGGGGTACCCCCTTCGAGAAAATATTTGACAAACAGGGTACTAAATAGAGGATTTTAAACTAAATTAAAACTTTTCATAATAATGATTTGTCAATATTTTTTAATGTGTCTCAATATTTCGGGGGTATAATATACAGAGACACATATTATGAACCCCCCCCCCCCCCTCTTGTTTTTGAGCGATTTTGCTATTTTTGATTTTTTTAAATTTATAATACATGTTTTGCACGCCAAAGACGTCCATGTTCGAACTAAGCCATAGTATGGACCTATGGAGCAACACCTCGAAATTTGGGAAGTGTCACTGTCTTGAAAATTGAGATACCCTGTGGAAAAGTTACTGGCCGTTAGGCAATAAGGCTGGGCATTGTCAAGACAACTGCTATGCTACCGCCGATTTTTTGGCTCTCGTGGGATGGAGGGGGGGGGAGGGGGCTTGAATCCGCCACTGCTCAAATCTCAACTGTTTTCTTTGGATCGAGAGTTTGTGACGCCTCAAATCTACCAAGAAACCTGCTGTCGTATGCAACTGAACTCTCGTTGCAGCCCAACCAAACCTGGACAAGCACTAAACAATTAACTGAAAAGCATGATACAAACATCGAAACATTTAGAACATAAAACAAAATTGTCCCTGTCTAACTTCGATAAACCCAATTGTACTCAAATCTCATCCACCTGGATTTCTCAAAATGCCCAGTACTTACTATGAATAAAACAAATTGAACAAATTCACGAAAAAAAAGTTTCATAAGTACCAACTGAATTTTCCATTTCCTGAGATTAACCATTTCCATTCTATTGTTAAGATTCGAAGCCACTTGCTATTTTCAAATGCTCTATTAATGTGTTAACGTTTTACAAATTAAAAGTTGAATAAAATGAAAAAATCCAGCGTGAAATTTCATGCAGACCGTAAATCAGATTACGTACATATCAGTAATTCTTTACACTTTTTCGGTTGGTACTTATTCGTATGTTATTGGCACTGACACTGGGGAAAATATAATTATATTCAGCATTACCAAGGTGTTGCGGTGTGTGTGTGATTTAGTTTTACCGTCAGTAATGATGTTGAGGGTCGGTCAATGATGTTGAGGGATGTCGAGGTTCGGTCAAATGAATATTGATTTATGTGCCAACGTTTCGAAGAATATATTTCTTCATCTTCAGTTGCGGTGTGTTGGGTGTTCTTCAATATTTGAAGGTTACAGGGGAAGAAGGGTATGATTCAAAAATCAGAATATGTTCAGGAGAGCAAAAACTAACTTTACCATCTCATGATACATTGCCAAGGTATGAAAAAAATTCTTGACACAACGGTTCATTATCTTCTTTGTACAGATCACCCTTCTGTCTAGATCACTAGGTCTAAATGTCTAGATCCTAAATTTTAGATTAATTATTATTATCAATTATCACTAATTATTAACAATTTTATCAAGTACCTAGTGAAAATTATTATAATTCATTGTTGGGTATTAATAATTTGTATTTATTATTTATAATAATTATTATTAATTATTATTAATTAATACGATATAATTCTGGGGTTTTTAATACTACGTCGGTAATAATTTTTCTATAAAAGAAGTACCTACCAACAAACATTCGAAATTACCTTCATTTCAGTAGCACGAAACGCACCTCAGAACAACAAACTCGACATATGATGTTTCAAAGAGCTTGTTAGTATGAAAATGGACCTGTATTTCAACAGTTTGAGTCACGATCGTGTTGTGAGGCACAATCTTTGAGCCGTCATTGTGAACGAACGGCTGGTCGTACAAAGCTGCGGATGGTCTTAAAAAATTCTACGGAACAAGCTCTATCTAAATATGAAATAAAAAATATATCGTTCTATATGAAGTTTTCGAGATATGGAATTTTCAAAATTTCAAAATTCGTTTTGAACCCCTTCCCCTTGACCTAGGGTTATGAAAAGTTTCGAGGATCATTGTGGGGCTGGTCCAAACCCAGAAACCAAATTTCGTAATTTTAGCTCAACGCTAACTGGGCAAAGTGGCGCGGACGGCGTACGGCGTACGGCGGACGGACGGATTTTTTGGTTTATTATCTTCGATAATGAACCATTGGAATCGCCCAAAGAAAAAAAAATTTTAACCCCCCCTCAAAATTTGTTGGTTTACGTTTCAAGATACGTAGATTCAGAAAATCGAATAAAAAAAAATCCGTCCGTCCGCCGTACGCCGTACGCCGTCCGCCGTACGCCGTCCGCGCCACTTTGCCCAGTTAGCGTTGAGTTAAAATTACGAAATTTTTTTTATGGGTTTTGACCAACCCCACAATGATCCTCGAAACTTTTCATAACCCTAGGTCAAGGGGAAGGGGTTCAAAACGAATTTTGAAATTTTGAAAATCTCATATCTCGAAAAATTCATATAGAACGTGTCAAGATTATCAATCCGTCCTCTCTCGTGATACATACTCCGTGGATACCGATGGCCGTGGACCTAGTTCCTAAAACCACCGCAACCGTCGTTGGCGCTATGTACGCTGCCACCTCCGGCTCAACTTCACTTCTGCTCTGCCATCGACTGCGATCAGTTTCCCTAAAGTTCACTTCTGCTACTTAAGTTCATTACGATTATATTTCAATTAACTTCAGTGTATTCTGATACTATCAAGAACCCGGAGGTATGTAGAATAAATCTCATACATGTATATTTCGATATCCGTTTATTTCTTTGTCCTGAAATGTTAACATAGGTGGGCCGGCGAACGGGTGAGCCGTCCCATGCAGAGAAATAGTGCTCGTGATTTTTCTCGAGAATCCGGTGCGAATCAGGAAATAACAACTGGAAGCTCGTTGTTATAGTTTTTATGGAATAGTTAGAGAAGTATACTAGTTTTCTTCTCTGTAATCCGGACGGGAAGCACAACGGAGAAAATGCAGGTGAGAGCTTCATAAATCAGGAGGAAAATGGCGGCGGACATTTTGCTTCAAAAAAAGGATGATGCAATATTTAACTGAGTGTGCTTCCCGAGTCAAGTCGATGGTCCGTAAGTCTAGCAGGATATAACGATGAAAAACTCAGTTTTATCGATGAAAATCGCTCTTAAATTTCGGAGAGTGCGGGTGATAACTATTCCATCTCGAGAAAAATTAATAAGGAGGCGCATAAAAAGAAATGCGTTAGAGCGTCGGTAGAAAGAGAAGATCGATGTATGTAAATCGATATTAAGGTAGGTTACAGTTATCGAAGTGGGGAATACGGATAAAACGGCTCATGATAAAACCCGGATTCGAATATTCAACGAAGAATCGATTAATCGATCGAAATTATAGTATCAAAGTAACATTCTATCAGCATTATCGATTGTTGTTCGTTATCACAACAAATTGATTTTCCACTGATAGCTAGAATTATTATTGAACCTTTTCTTTGCAATAAGGTGGAACTACTGACTTTTCCTTTTAATATGTGGTGTATTTCGTGCATGTAAGAAAATTATACCGGTAGTAACAAGGATGTCATGAAGACAAAACAGATGATCACGGTTGATTCCTGTTCAAAATAGTGAGTTCGGTGAATGTTTTGTTTACATTGTTGGCTGAATACGGCGGGAGTGTTACCTTGATACATTTAAATTAACTAAGGTGCTAAGTTACGGTATTGATAAGTTGAAAAAAAGAAAACCCACTCGATAAATATCTAGCTTGGTATTAACCCGGAGTGCTGACATTAGTTCGGAATTAATGCGGTGTGCCTCTTTCTACTGGTAAACCGGTCGCAAACACGAGACACTATTCTGCATGAAAGCCTAGGGACCTAACGAGGTCGGAATTTGCTCACGTCCCCAGTGTGGTGTGTGAATTTAGAGAAGTAAAGTATTTAAATTAATAACAGTATGATGTTGCAGAATCAGGAAAGTTAAAGTATCGCAGATGGCAAGCAGAAGTAACCCGGCTGAATGCAGAAGCTAATAAATAATGAGATTTAAGAAACTAAAATCCGATTTATTTAAATTTAACAAACCCGGAGTTTTCGAATAAAGTTTGAAATAAGATATAGGTTGGAATTAGTCTCTGAGATGAAACATGTAATGAATCGTGCATTTTTCACATTGGGTTTTACCAGCGGGATAGTCATAGCATAATTTATTTATGTGTGTGCGTGTCGCTGAGGTGTAAGCTAGTTGTTCAGGCCCTGTTACCGACGCACAGCGCGTCTATGTCTGGTAAGGTATCTCTATGAGAACGGATACAGACATGGATAGCGGGGCGGATCGAACATCCCCGTAACTGCAACCTCACTCAGTGTTTTATACACTAAAAACCCGAAAAATCACGATTCGGGACGCAAGGTGAGCGAATTCCAGACCTGGGGACAAAAATAGTATTTCGGAGAGAATAAGGCGTGCGCGGTGCTTAAGTAAGAATGTAATTTAACGATATGTCAACGAGTATTAAACTCACGGAGTCATTTTAGTTCGGTGTCTTTTAAGATTCGTTTATTACGGATTAAGGTAGAACTACATTTAACAAGGAGCAAAATATAGACTTAATCTGGTGCTGTAACATTATCTGTTTCAGAGAAAAATGAACTCTGACGAAATAAGGAGAATCGTGGAGGAGGAGATCCAAAAGAGGAGTGAAGTGGTTAGGCGGGAGGTTGAAAAGGAATACGCAAGCAAATTTGATAAAATCAAGGATCAAATACGGCAGGTTTCTGAGGAGTCCATTTTAAGGATTAACGCTTTGGCGTCCACGCTAACCAACCCGGTGTGTCGTACTCACGGCGATGAAATAATGGTCACTGACGAGGTCTCAAATACGGAATCCGGTGTTAATCCTAATCAGACCGAAGGTGTGCCATCTATTTCAAGAACGGATACGAACAGGGACAGTGTGAACGTGCAAAAACCCAGACGAAGGTACGCTCAAGATGATTATAGACCACCAATGCTGAATCTGAAACCCGGTCATAATCCCCTTAATGAAGGCTCTGTAGTAGTGTGGAAGCGAAGAGTTATGCTAGACCTTGAAAGTAACGACTGTTCTTTCCTGCTCGATCCTCAAGCGGAAGTTCCGGATTGCTACACGAAAAGGGAACTGCACCAGATGAAAAGCTTGATTTTGGCTTACATCATGTCCAATGTCAATGAGGGACTACAGGCACTGATCAACGATGAAACCGAACCCTTAGCAGCCATGAGGATAATTGAAAATACGGTAGATCCTCCATCACAAGCCAAGGAGCATGCCCTGCAAATTGAACTAATGAATATTAGATTCAACCCGGAGACGGAAACGGCATTAGAGTTCCAGAACAGATTCGAGCGACTCGTCACGGATATCAGGAGATGTCCTGAAGCTGAATTGACCGAGAAGACAATCCGGAGAAACTTAGTGAATGCTATTTCTGAGACGTGCCCACGAATTGCTGAAGATGCTCTGTTAGATGGCTCGCTATTAAAAACCCGTGACATATTCGACAGAATACATAGAAAATTCGACATGATCATGGAGAATAATAGAAGAGAAAGGGCTGGCAATCAAGGTAGTGCTATGATCGGAACCAGTTCAAGAAAGCAAACTTTCAAGAGAAAAGCAAATTGGAAATCCGGTGAACCTTCCAAAAACAAAAACTGGAAACCTATTGACCTTACCTGTTACACCTGTGGTATTAAGGGTCACACTAGTAAAACTTGCAGGAATACGGAGAAGATGTGCTATAACTGCGGAAACTTTGGACATCTGTCTGCGAGTTGCACTGAACCCTTAACCAGTCGCACTAAAGATATCCGGAGACACAAGGCTGGTTCTAACGTGTATACTCCCCCTCACAAAAGACACGTTCAGATTAAACAGAAAAAAAACTTGACCAAATCCTCGGAAACTGACCGCCTAACCTCTAAAGCTCGCTCTAGGACTCCAGCACAGAACAGATTGAGGAGTGTTGTTTCAAAAACCCGGAGTAAAACAACCTCAGACGGAGCTCATTATGCAGCACAAGAATCCGATGATGATAATGACGATGACGAAAATACGATGGCTGCCATTGCTGTACCCAGGCCTAATTCCGAGGAAACGCCCTCAGCAATGCATTCTTGGGGCTCGGAGATGTCATTGTTGGATGGTAAATTACCTCAATTAAGGTTTATAGCTGATAGTGGTGCTACTGAACACATAGTTAAGGATAAGAAGGTATTTTCTAATTTAGTAAATTTGCATAATGAAATCAGGATATCGTGTGCAAATAGTAGTAAGGAATCGGACTTAATCATTAGACAATCAGGTGATATAATATATTATAACGATGAACTAAAGAAATTTGGGATTTTAAGAGGTGTGCTGTATGCACCTGAACTAGTAGAAAATCTATTTTCTATTAGGAAACAAATGCAAAAAGGATTAAGTGCGAAATTTGATAAAAATAAATTAGAAATTATAGATCCGAGTTCAGGGGACATTCTAAAAACCGGTAGTTTTGATGGACGTTTTTGGTGGTTGTCCTTTTCGCTTCCTATGATAAATGCAAATCAGGATGAAAAATTAAGGATACTCAGTCTGGTGCAAGGAAATTCGTTGATGACCAAGTCAGAAAGCGATGAAAATCCGGCGAAAACAAATACGGTAGATAAAATCACTAAAGATGTAAACAAAACCGGAATTAAAAGAAAAATTCAGAAACCGGGGCTCAGTTTAGAGGGGAGTTCTGACCCAAAGAAGTTTAAAAAGGATGAAACTTTGCAATTTAGAAACGATGTAGGTCTAGGATGGCATTACAGACTAAATCATGCTTCTCTAAAATATTTAAAGATAGCGGGTAAACAAATTCCGGAGTTGGAAGGAGTCAAATTTGATACTAATATCTTAGACTGTCCTGATTGCAAAATGGCTAAAGCCAAACGCAAGCCATTCACTAGTAAAAGACATAGATCAGATATTGTATTTCATCGTTTGCATAGCGATCTTTTGGGACCATTAAAACCGGTGGCATATAGGTCTCAAGCTAAATATATTGTTACATTTACGGATGATGCCTCTAGGTATGTATTTGCTTACGAAATAGGCAACAAAACTAGAGTAAACTTAGCTTTGCTTTCTTGTCTAGAAGAAATCAGGAGATTAAAAGGCCCCCAAACTAAGGTTTCAGAAATTAGAACGGATGGGGGTTTAGAATATAAAACTAGTGAAATGAATGCTTTGCTTAAACGAGAAAATATAAAATTAACTGCTTGCGAGCCTTACACCCCTCAATTAAACGGCGTGTCTGAAAGGCAAAATTTAGAATTGGAAGAGAAAATCCGGGTCAATCTCATCTCTTCAGGTATTCCGACTCACTACTGGCCTTATGCCATGAGACATGTAATCTATATTCATAATAGAACTCCAAATGGGTCGATAAACTTTAAAACCCCCTATGAGCTTGTATTAAATCATGCCCCTACGGTAAAATATATCAGACGATTTGGATGTGAAGCTTATATCTTGGATACTCAATCCACTTCTAAATTTGCACCCAAAGCAAACTTAGGATTCTTGTTAGAATGTGGTGAAACCGGATACCATCTATTGCACTACAAAAATAAAACGGTGGTTAGGTCAAAACATGTAGATTTTATAGAAAACCGAACCTATGGTGATTATACTAAAAATGAAAATAAGGCTCTTGAACCCGGTAGTCAAACGGAATTTACAGTAGAGGTTAATAGTGATGTTGGTGCCAGTAACAAGGATTCTGAGCTAACTACCAATATTAATCAGGAGGATAATTCCATTTCAATTCAAATACCAACTAGGATAGAAGATTCCATACAGGGCATCGAAAACAAACAAAATCCGGTGCTTATTCATGAAAATGATGAATGTGAATTCTTTGAAGACTTAGGCGATATAGGAGATAAAACATTTTTCCTTCAAGATTCTGGTGAAGAACCTTTAACCTATGCTCAAGCATTAAGAGCACCTGATGCTGATCTTTGGTTAGATGCAATTAATACAGAATTTCAGGCCCTGGAAAAGTGCAACACCTGGAAAATCATTTCTAGAAAGGATGTGCCCAAAGGAATGAAAGTAATGAAAACCCGGTGGGTACATAAGAGGAAATCTGAAGCTGACGGATCGGTAAGGTATCGTAGTAGACTGGTAGTCAAAGGATTTGCTGATAATAATAACTATGAGTTATCAGAAATTTATGCTCCTGTTGCAAGGTTACCAGATGTAAAATTCCTATTAATTTTAGCAGCGAAATATGACCTGGATTTGGTTCAATATGACGTAAAAACTGCCTTTTTAAATGGTTCGCTTGATAAATTGGTATATATGGAAATTCCGGATGGTTATGACAATTATTTACAACTGGATGAAAAATTTAAGACTAAACATGTGTGTGAAGTACACAGAGCGCTGTATGGTCTAAAGGTATCACCAAGAAGGTGGTATATCAGGTTTCAAGAAGCTGTGAACGAGATGGACTTCCAACCATACCCATTTCAACCATGTTTGTTTATGTGGAAATCAGGAGACAAAATAGCTATTCTTTTACTCTATGTTGATGATATACTTCTGGCTACTAATAGTAATCAAAAACTTAAACAGGTTAAATGCGTTTTAGAAAAGGAATTTTCTATAGTTGATCTCGGGGAACCTAGAAAATACCTGGGTTTAGAAATTATAAGAAACCGGAGTGAAGGAACGATAGGGATACTTCAGAAATCTCATATTGACAACATGTTGATGAAATTTGATCCTGATAGTGATAAAATTGTCTCTACTCCTATGATATTCGATAAATCGATTGAAAAGGAGGAGAAAAATCAAATTTGTGATCTTAGTTCCATTCCGTTTAGACAAGCAATAGGCTCTCTACTTTACTTGCAAGGTGGTGCTAGACCGGATATCTCATATGCCACAAATATGTTAAGTAGACGTCAGTCAAATTTCACTTTGAAGGATTGGAAAGCTGTAATCCGGATCATGCGTTATCTTAGAGGAACTAGAAATTATGGACTCTTGTTTTCTGATAAAGGGAATAATAACATTGAATGTTATGTAGATGCTTCTCTTGGATTATCTGCGGAAAGAGGCTTTTCCACAACGGGATATATTATCTACTTATTTGGTAATCCGGTAGTATGGCGCACAAAACGTCAAAATCATGTTGCTCTTTCTTCAGCTGAAAGTGAGTTTGTAGCTATGAGTACTGCGTGTCGAGACTTAGCTTCAATCAGGACCATGTGTTCAACAATGATTGGATTAAATTTAATTCCAATTATCTATGAAGACTCTAAACCGGCGATTAGACTAGCAGAAGTAGATGACTCTTCTACATTAAAACATATGGTTAGACTGTCGTATTTATATGTGCGTCAAGAACATAGAGATGGAAATATTCAAATTAAATGGATTTCAACGGATGATCAAATAGCTGATACTCTAACTAAGCCATTAAATCATGCTAAGTTTGTCAAATTCAGAGATTTAATGCTGTATAAACACTGATCAGATTCTATTTTGATATTAACAGCTAGAATCGACTAAGTCGGAAGATTTGGTCGATTCCATCACCACCATGCTCAACCCGGAGACTGATATGTAGAACCAGGAGAATGCTGCGACCAATACGGAGAACGCTATGCTGAATACGGAGTGTCATGAATGGAAGCTTGTTGCCTTGCTCGGGATACTGGACATCGAGATGACGACTTGGAGGGGAGTGTCAAGATTATCAATCCGTCCTCTCTCGTGATACATACTCCGTGGATACCGATGGCCGTGGACCTAGTTCCTAAAACCACCGCAACCGTCGTTGGCGCTATGTACGCTGCCACCTCCGGCTCAACTTCACTTCTGCTCTGCCATCGACTGCGATCAGTTTCCCTAAAGTTCACTTCTGCTACTTAAGTTCATTACGATTATATTTCAATTAACTTCAGTGTATTCTGATACTATCAAGAACCCGGAGGTATGTAGAATAAATCTCATACATGTATATTTCGATATCCGTTTATTTCTTTGTCCTGAAAGAACGGTATGTTTTTTATTTCATATTTAGATAGAGTTTGTTCCGTAGAATTTTTTAAGACCATCCGCAGCTTTGTACGACCAGCCGTTCGTTCACAATGACGGCTCAAAGATTGTGCCTCACAACACGATCATGACTCAAACTGTTGAAATACAGGTCCATTTTCATACTAACAAGCTCTTTGGAAAATCATATGGCTTAAGTGATGTCGAGTTTGTTGTTCTGAGGTGCGTTTCGTGCTACGGAAATGAAGGTAATTTCGAATGTTTGTTGGTAGGTACTTCTTTTATAGAAAAATTATTACCGACGTAGTATTAAAACTCCCAGAATTATATCGTATTAATTAATCATAATTAATAATAATAATTATTAATAATAAATACGAATTATTAATACCTAACAATAAATTATAATAATTTTCACTAGGTACTTGATAAAATTGTTAATAATTAGTGATAATTTATAATAATAATTACTCTAACATGTAGACCTAGTGATCTAGACAGAAGGGTGATCTGTACAAAGAAGATAATGAACCGTTGTGTCAAGAATTTGCAGAGTTTTTTTATTCGATTTTCTGAATCTACGTATCTTGAAACGTAAACCAACAAATTTTGAGGGGGGGTTAAAAAAATTTTTTCTTTGGGCGATTCCAATGGTTCATTATCGAAGATAATAAACCAAAATCAACTATTCCAACAATCATGTAAATGTTTTATTAGCCCACAGAATATTTTAGTCTAATATTACCATAGTAAAAAATATAAGCTTCAATAAAACGAGGAATGAGTTACGCTACGCCCCTGATGAAACTCTTCTTTCGCTGTGCAGCTTTTCTTTACTTGCTATTTTCATAGGAATGGAATCGTTTTTCACCGACCTACCACGTGAAACTACTCCCAGAAAGCCACTAGATGGCATTGGAAGCTCGAAATCGACAAATAGTGGAATTATACTTCTTCCCCTGTACCCTTCATTTATAAAAATTTGCAGGTTGAAAAATATTGAGATTGTAATCTCTAGTGTGTTATTGACACATACCGTTGCAGAGTTAGCTATTACTGACTTCATAAATAATTTTTATGATCCATGTTTTCTTATTGCTCAAGTAACTCACATCTACGTTTTGCAATCAAAGGAAGTGGGTCACATTCGTTTTCTGAATAAGTGTATTTCACCGTAAACTATTACTTATACTTGCCCGTTTGACTTCTGACATCTGACCGGTTCCTTGGCCTGTTATGCGGTTACCCCAAACTGCCCGACGTCCTCCGGTCGATTTCTCCTTTGAAAATGCACTCATAATTCGTCTCTTTCTTCACGGTGAGGTACTTGGCCCCCAACTTTACCTGGAGAGCTAAAACCACCCGATGGTCGTTGGAACCTTCGGGAACCATTACACCTCAAACTGCAGCAAAAGTTGTTTGTCTCCCATTACGATTATATTATGTATTGGTATTTACCGAAGCGCACATTATGAACCACCCAGCTTTTATTCTGATTCCTGGTTATGATATGGTCTGTACTCAAACTCACATAAATAAAAATGATGGAGTAGTGATTTATATAAAGTCAGCTTTTATTTATTCTGTAAAATTGTTTAACTTTCAATCTGCCACCGGTATTTTCATGCAAATTAATTATGGTTCTGAAGTGATAGATATTATTGGTCTCTATAGAAATATTCAAGGTGACATAATGACTTTCTCAGATGAACTGTCTGACCTTCTAAGTGCGGGAGCTCCCGCTGATCATTCATATTTTATCGGCGACATTAATATTGACATTTTAAATAACCGCAACTATCATTCATTGTACTACGGTAATACTTTGTCTGAGTTGGGGTATAGACCGCTTATTAACCATCCCACTCGTGTGGGGGGCAGTTCTTCTACTTGTATAGACCATATCTTTTATAGGGGTGGCTCCTTTAAAATGCCAGCAGGGATTATTAAATCGTACATAACTGACCATTACGCCACGGCTGCTTCTATGCCTTGTGCAGACAAGATTACTGATAAACAGGATAACAATACAAAATCTCAAATTAAAATTGATTATACAAAACTAAATGAGTTGATTGACAGCTATGAATGGAACAAAATACTGTCAATAACGGATATCAACGAAGCTGTTTGTCAGTTCATCCTTGATCTTAAGAGGTGTCTTGAATTAGCTTCGGAATGTAAAAGGACACCTCACGCGAAATTTAAATTGACGCCATGGATGACGGGAGGCATACTCCGCGCTATTAGAGTTCGCGATAAGCTATGCAAAAAGTCAAAAAAGGAACCTTTTAATGACTCTCTTCGGACGCGTATAAAATACTACCGTAACATGATCACATCCCTAAAATCAAAAGCTAGAAATGATTACTTTAGGCACAAGTTTATAGATGCAAACAAACCAAAAGATGCGTGGAGGATTATTAATGATGAATTTTTAGGTAAAACTGGGAAAACGAATTCAATTAATAAGTTGATTACTGAAATAGCAAGGAACAGAAATATAGACGACACTTCAGCCAAGTATGAGGTTGCACAAAACTTTAATAATTTTTTCAGTAACGTGGGCAAAGATTTAGTTGAAAAAATCCCAAGCAAACTCATCAGGCGAACCTCAACTTCTCTACAAACTAACATACCCACTGATAAATTTAAATTTCGACTGATTACTGCGAGTGATTTACACAAAATTATATCCGGTATGAATGGGAATTCGGCCCCTGGTAACGACGGGATTTCTCTAAAAATCATCAAGAAGTATCTCAATAAGTTGGGGGATCCTTTGGTTTACATAATTAATCTTAGCCTGTCAAGGGGAATTTTTCCTGATGCACTTCAAATAGCCAGAGTGATACCCCTTTATAAGACGGGCGTCGCTACCGAACTGACCAATTACCGGCCGATTTCTTTACTTAGCTCTATATCTAAGTTGATTGAACGCTGGATCAAATATATCCTCTATGAGTACCTCGAAACGAATGGCATGCTCTCTAACTTGCAGTTTGGATTTAGAAGGGGTATAGGTGTCGACGAAGCTCTGTATAATTTGACCAAGGACATTAACTCTTTAATGGATCGTGGGAAAAAAGGTCTCCTTATTACCCTTGACATGGCTAAAGCCTTCGATTCAATAGATAGAGGTCTGTTGGTTGGGATCCTGCCTTCTTACGGGGTTTGTGGAACAGAGCTTGCATGGGTGCAGAGCTATTTCTCCAATAGAAAGCAGTTTGTGACAATTGACGGAGTTGACAGTGATGAAACTACAATTCAATACGGGGTAATCCAAGGTGGTACTCTGGCAGCTATTTTCTTTTTAATATTTATAAATCAATTAAGTTCTTTGAATCTTTTTGGAACCATGTACATGTATGCTGATGATACATCGATTTTATGCGAGGGGGATGATTGGGAGGAGGTGTTTAGGGATGCAAATTCCGACATCAATAAAGTTTTTGGGTGGATGTGCTCTAACTCCTTGAGTTTAAACGTTAAAAAAACCAAGTTCTTGGTTTTTTCCAAGTCCGCATCCAAACATAAGTTGGGGCAGCACGGTATCATGATACATACATGTGGAAATGACTACATGAAGTGTGCGTGTGACGGGAAATGTCCACTAATAGAACGGGTTTATTCTACAAAGTACTTAGGAATTACTATAGATGAAGACTTAAGATGGGAGTATCATACTAGCTCTATGGTTCAGAAACTCCGTAAATTTATTCATATTTTTTATAGATTGAGGGGATGTCTTGATAAGAAAAATTTAATTACTATATATAAAGCTCTTGTGCAAAGTGTCATTAGTTTCGGCATTTTAGCCTGGGGTGGCGCTTCAGCGTCTATCCTAAATCCGCTTTGTATTGTCCAAAAATCAATCCTAAAAGTAATCGCCAGGAAGCCACGCCGGTTCCCCACCTCTGACTTATTCAAAGCTGTCCAGGTATTCTCAGTTCAACAACTGTATGTCAAAATAGCTATTACTTTTTTTCACAAACACCCCGATTACTTCGTGTATCCTAGACATAGCATATACCCAGCTCGCCTCACTTCTAAGGCGGTAATACCAGCTCCCCAATCTCGTCTATGGTGTACCTCAAAGCATATATTTTTCAGTATGCCTTATATATTGCGGTCTCTCCCAGCAGACATGACCATACCTGGAAATTTTTCGCGTGCCGTTTATAAAACTAGAATTTTCACATGGTTGATAAACCAAGGTCCTATAAACTGTTCCAATTTACTGACTAGTGTTTATGTGTCATGATTTTGTCTGTTATTTTGCTTCTAATGGTGTTTATCTTTACATACCTATATAATGATTGTATTCTGCTTCTAATGGTGTTTATCTTTACATACCTATATAATGATTGTATTCTATCCATCAAATTCGTTTGGGATTGTCACTTGGGTCCATAGAAATTTATTCTAATTTAGATATCCTTTTTTTGCATCTTTATTTTCTTCATCTGATCACTTTCGGGTCGTTTCTGTAAAAATGGTGTATTAGGTAATATTACTTGTTTAACTCAACTCCCCCGAACCGCACAGGGTCATACCCTATGGTTCGTGTGGTATATTCCATTGTATAAATATACTATAATTTTTCCTTTGTGTTGCCGTATTAATTTACAATTATGATATTTTTTTTGTAATTTCTTTATTTTTTTTTTGGAATAAACTTTCTTTCATTCATTCATTCATTCATTATTTTTTGGGCCTTTCAGAGCTAATCTCTTAAATAAATTGAAATTGTGTCAGTGACACGAAAAAAGTATTAAAAAGATATTAGAACCAGAGAGTGAAATACTTGAGGAGGAAACGACCAGTTTTCTAAGTTGATTATTCGTCGTTTAAAGAAGCAACACAGCCTAACCCACGATTTGGACAAAATGAAGTTAAAACATTTTCTTGAGTAACATTTCTCGCCGGGTAGCTTAGCGTAGTCAGAATGTTGGAAATCAGCCGCTAAAAGCACGAAAATCACCAAAATGTCAACACCGCCTAATCATTTTGGTTTATTATCTTCGATAATGAACCATTGGAATCGCCCAAAGAAAAAATTTTTTTAACCCCCCCTCAAAATTTGTTGGTTTACGTTTCAAGATACGTAGATTCAGAAAATCGAATAAAAAAAAATCCGTCCGTCCGCCGTACGCCGTACGCCGTACGCCGTACGCCGTCCGCCGTACGCCGTCCGCGCCACTTTGCCCAGTTAGCGTTGAGTTAAAATTACGAAATTTTTTTTATGGGTTTAGACCAACCCCACAATGGTCCTCGAAACTTTTCATAACCCTAGGTCAAGGGGAAGGGGTTCAAAACGAATTTTGAAAATTTGAAAATCTCATATCTCGAAAAATTCATATAGAACGGTATGTTTTTTATTTCATATTTAGATAGAGTTTGTTGCGTAGAATTTTTTAAGACCATCCGCAGCTTTGTACGACCAGCCGTTCGTTCACAATGAAGGCTCAAAGGTTGTGCCTCACAACCCGATCGTGAATCAAACTGTTGAAATACAGCTCCATTTTCATACTAACAAGCTCTTTTGAACATCATATGGCTTAAGTGATGTCGAGTTTGTTGTTCTGAGGTGCGTTTCGTGCTACGGAAATGAAGGTAATTTCGAATGTTTGTTGGTAGGTACTTCTTTTATAGAAAAATTATTACCGACGTAGTATTAAAAACCCCAGAATTATATCGTATTAATTAATCATAATAATAATAAATACGAATGATTAATACCTAACAATAAATTATAATAATTTTCACTAGGTACTTGATAAAATTATTAATAATTAGTGATAATTCATAATAATAATTAATCTAACATTTAGGATCTAGAAGGGTGATCTGTACAAAGAAGATAATGAACCGTTGTGTCAAGAATTTGCAGAGTTTTTCCTTTTTGGTCAGTTCGGCAACACAAATTCCTAATCTAGGTACATTCAATAATGATTACCTATTCTTTTATGTAAAAATGTGAGAATGCAGCGAACATCATTTTTTTCTCGGGTTTTTCGGCTGCCGTCAACGAGTGTGGATCGGCTCTGTAATCATTTCGTTTTTGTACGTGTAGAACTGCGCAAAGTGAACTGTGTTTTTGGCAAGTGAGTTGGAAACGCTCAGTTGGAGATTGTGCGATTGATATTCACGGGATTCCGGACGATAAGGTCAGTTTTTAGCGAAAAGATTATCTATCATATTCCGAATTCGCTGGAAGGTTGGCGTTGTTTATCGGTGCACCATCGCTGTTGACCTTGAGGCGGTCTGCTCATGCGCTTAGTAGCGTGTTTTATGGGTCGCCGTCTCTGACGTCCCCACTCCGCTGGTTCCACCGCTTGGACCCCCGCTCCCAGGAATTCTTATCGCTTTCCTTGAAACAGACGTTAGAGATTGCAGTGCTCCTCAGTGAAGAGCGTCCGCGCGTTATTAGAGGAGGCTACGCACGTAGGGCACTGATGCGAGCCGCTACAGAACACGCGAGAACCCCAAAAAGAGGTAGAGGTGAGGAATCTGAAACAGTATTACCTGTACCAAAAAATAAAAAATCAGTGGATAAAATGACGTCTACACCATCGGGAGCTTTTACCTTGGCGGAGTTAAAGCAATGTATTGCTGAAGTTATTGTGGAAAAGGGAGTAACAACAAAAGAGGATTTGGGGAAACTGGCCTTCGATATTAATACTGAAATATCGGCACTTAGAAAGGAGAATAAAGAGCTGAAAACAGAGATGGGACATCTATGCAAGCTTGTGGATTCATTGGAAGACCGGTCTAGAAGAAAAAATCTATTATTTGGGGGCTTGGCTGTTGCAACAAACATGAACTATATAACCACCATTGAGCATTTTCTGAGGACGGTTCTTGGAGTTGAGGGGAACCCCATGATCAGTAGAGCCTATCCAGTCGGAAAGCGCGATGCAGAGAAGAAAATGATAATCGCTGAATTTGTGAGAGAGGAAGATGTTTTCCAGGTACTGAGCAAAACTAGGGCTTTAAAAGACACTGGGTTTTACGTGACTAGAGATCTCTCCAGGAAAGCCAGGGCCCGTAAATCCAAGCTTGCAGAGATGAAAAGGATAATAACCCAAAAGCACCCTCAAATTAAGACGCAGTGGAGGGGAAGTGCGGTGCAGGTGGGAAATGGCGTTTACTTGTGGGATGATGAACGCGGCTTGATCACAAATGGGGGGGAAGATGGCAGAGAGCATCTACGGAGGGAACACCAGGTGGAGCTGCCCCCGATTCCCCTGACCCAGCGTGAGGGGCAGACTGGAAAGGAACTGGCACCGGTATGACGTCAGAAGAGATCGAGAAGTGGAACCACGGAGGAAAAGAAGCAAGTGAGGATCCTGTCGTATAACATATGTGGTTTAAAAGGCAAAATTTACGAAGCCAATTTCAAAGCATTTATTTACAAATACGATATTTTTCTGCTGTACGAAACCTTTTTAATAGATGTTAACATTCACTATATTGAGGAATTCTTTAAAGATTATGTCCTGTGTTGGAAGGCTGCGGTTAGGCTATGTAGGTTTGGCAGACCTAGTGGGGGATGCCTCTTTGGCATTAGAAGGGACATTTACCTGAAGATGGTGCACTTTGAAAGTATTCTTGGACAGAACGTTCTTAAAATCACGATCCAGCATGAGCCTATTTATCTCTTACCCATGTATCTCAATTGTAATCACTGGGAGGATGATTTTGAAATCCTGAAGGAATTGTTGGGAAGTAATGTGGATGGACTTTACATATGTATAGGTGATGCTAATGCAAGGGTGGGTACGATGCAAGTACTCCCGGACAGGATATTTGACGATTGTAGTAGGGTTTTGGTGAATAGAGTATCTAGGGATGTTTGTGTGGATTCGAGAGGTAGAAAAATTATGAAAGCATTTGATGAGCAGGGGATGGTGATACTAAATGGTAGGGTTCCAGGGGATGAGGACGGAGGTTGGACCTTCATGAGTACAAGAGGGGCGTCGGTGATAGATTTGGCAGTGGTTTCGGGGGAGTTGTTGAGATATGTGGATGGTTTCGAAGTGGTGCCGGAGATGTACTCTGACCACCAGCCCATAGTACTGACGTTTTCGTATGAATCGTGCCCAGGAGGTGAGGCGATATTGCCTCTTCTGCCTAAACTACAATGGGAAAAGCAGACTAGGAATGTGTACACTGGAAGAATTTTGGATTTATTGAGGCTGAGGGAGGGGGTCGAGTGTTGCTCGGGAGAGGAGAGTTATCAGAAAGTCGTGAACATAATAAAGGATGCTGCTGTAGGAGCAAAGGCTCAGATGAGTAAGGGAGGGCCGTGCTTCACAAAACCGTGGTTCGATTTTCAGTGTTACAATTTGAGAAAAGAATCTATGAGACGCTTGAATATCTGTAGGAGGTATTATAGTCCGGAAAATAGAGTTAGATACCGTGAGGCAAATGAAGACTATAGACGTGTCTGTAAGGAAAAAGAAATGGGTTACTATAATAATGTTGATGCAGAGCTAGGGGAAATAAAGGATGCACAAGGTTTCTGGAAGCTGATCGATAAAATCAAAGGTAGACCTACTTACAGAGCACCACAGATGGAGATAGAAGTTTTGGTAACCTATTTTCGGGACTTGCTTAATCCAGCACCAAATGGGAGTCGGATTAGCTTTGCAGAACCACTCATTTTGGACAATGAACTCGATAGGGATTTCACTTTTGACGAATTATCGGTGATCATCAAGAAACTGAAGGTAAAAAAGGCACCAGGGCCGGATAGGATCACCAATGAGTTCTTTGCTAGTGCACCGGAGGAGTTGCTGCGGAGGTTGCTGGGCGGCTACAATAACATTTACAAAGAGGGCAAAGCCCCTGAATCCTTCAGGGAAGCCATACTGTTTCCCCTTCATAAAAAGGGGCACACGGATGTCCCCTCAAGTTTCCGGGGTATAGCCTTCATGAACTCTGGAGCCAAAATTTTTACAGGGATGTTGCTAGAGCGTCTAGCGCGATGGGTGGATGAGAGGAAGATTTTGCACGAATGTCAGGCGGGGTTCCGACCTGGCTATTCCACCGTCGATAATCTTTTTACACTTTTCGGGTTGGTTAGTCTTAGGCAGAGACAGAACAAGAAAACTTATCTATTCTACATCGATCTGAAATCGGCATTCGACAGAGTGGAAAGAAATGCTTTGTACTTCAAACTGAGTACATATGGGGTGTCTACCAAATTTTGTAGGATTTTGCGGAGCCTGTACGAGGGCACAAAGATGGGTGTATGGACGGGCAGGGGACTCTCTCAGTATTTCAGTACTCACACTGGTGTGAAGCAGGGGTGTCTATTGTCGCCGAAGTTGTTCTCGCTGTTTTTGAATGATTTGCCTGATGCATTAAGCGGTGGTGTTATGGTTGGAGAAAACAGGATTAAATGTCTCATGTACGCAGATGACGTGGTTTTACTTGCGGATGGAGCGACGTCACTAAAGATCATGATCAGGGAACTGGAAGTGTATTTGGATACATGGAACTTGATCCTCAGCAAGGAAAAATCTATGGTCATGATTTGTGGTGGGCGTGGAGGGCGACGCGCGAAAAATGAAAAATTTGTTTATAAAGGGGAGCCATTGGAGATAACCAACCATTATAAGTACCTAGGTGTCATTGTGACACCACAATTGGATCTGGGGAAACACCATAAGCAGAGGGTGAATCAGGCGAAGTTAGGTCTGGGTAGTGTGTGGGGTGAATTGATGAGGAGGAGAAATGTGCCTTTCGAAACTAAGCACAAAGTGTTCCTGGCCGCCACGCGCTCAGTGATAGGGTATGCTGCCCAGGTTTGGGGGTGGGAAAGGTTTGAGCAACTGGAGAAGTTCAACAGGCATTACATTAAAAAAGTTTTCGCATTGCCTCAAAATACTCCCAATTATATCATATACGCGGAAAGTGGGGTCGAACCTTTCGAGTTTTATTTCAGGAAGCTGCACATGGACTACGTGGTCCGAGCGTTGAAGCTCCCCAGGAATAGGTACCCGAGAATTGTGGCGGAGGAGGTGGTGAAAGCCAAGGTGTCGTGGTTTTCTGCGTACTGCGAGCTGGCGGATAGGCACAATGCACCTCTGGAGGGGGCGAGTCGAGGTCCAAGCTGGGAGAAGGTTTTGTTATCCCTCAGAGAAAAGAGCATAGAAGCGTGGAAGCGAGGCCTGGACCGGGAGGTAAATGAGTCGCAGCATCACAAACTGTATGCACAACTGGACAGAACGGCGGGAGGTGGACGAAAGTATCTGGCGTGCACGTCCTTGGATATTACACGCGCTGTGTTTAGGGCCAGAGCTGAGATGGTAAATGTAAATTACAGGTGGTGGAGGGAGGGAACAGCAAACAAATGTTCAATGTGCAATTTGGATGAGCCAGAGACATGTTTTCACTTTATGGCTGTTTGTCCGGTGCTGAGAGAGTTCCGTGTGGCGTGCATGAGAAGGCCCCGATTGACAACTCTGGAGCTGAGGGACATTTTGGATGGAATTGGGGGATGGTCTGGCCTTGTGCTATACTTGAAGAAAGCGGGAAAATATAGAAAATTTTTGGTGGAAGAGTTTAATTATGAGTAATTTGGTAGGAATAGGGATAGATTGAATTGTTTATCATTTATATTGTCAAATTCAATGGTTATTGTATTGTATTGTATGGTATTGTACTAAGTATTATTTTGTATTGTGTTAAATTATTGAAAAGGTATTTATGTGACATGTTAAGTAAGGTATAGAGCTAGTAAACAGAGTAAAGGCCGAACAAACGCCCTGCGACAATCCTAAAGGATTAGCAGTATAAGCGTGAATAACTGTTTATAGAAAATTCTATTAATTTTTTGTAATAAACGCTTTCTCTCTCTCTCTCTCTCTCTCTCTCATTTTTTTCTCGTTCATTCATGAGATGGTGCATTGATCAATATAACGATTTTGCAGTAGTTCCTGGGTCAACGTATTAAGTAGGTATCTGTACAGGTAGGAAAATCTAAAAATGGTAATCGTGTCACAGTATAATTTCAACTAGAATATTTTAGACGAAGAAAAACTCCCGAAGCAACACACCGATCCGATCGTTTCGTAAGCCAACATCACCTAACCCTCACCTAACCCTCACGATTTTTCGAATTTGAGTGTTGATTGATTTTAAATCATTATAGGGTATTTGTGGGGAGCCTACAGTAAGCTAAAAGTAAGAATTTTATAGTGAAATCACTGTGTAAAATCAATCAATATATGACGAACAAGAGGGAAAAATGGTTCTAGTCACAAAAATCTATTTCAGAGAAACTTGAGAGAAATTTAGGAGCCACTCGGAGTGTCACGCAAGTTTTGGAATTATCCCCAGCCATACGACGTATCAATACCAAACGGGTTTACGTTTGGAGGTACGTAAATTCAGAAAATCTAATTAAATTTTCTTGCAGTTGTGCCAGACTTTGAGGCTTGTCCTGGTAAACTTTTCCCTTCTAGTAGCCCCACAGATACCTTGTAAAGCAAATCAGTAAATTGATGTTGTGTATCTACTCTGCATGCAGATACAATGCTATGAACTCAGGATTTGAGCTAGCATTAATCTTCGTAATTTTAAAGTATACAACGATAAATTTCAAGTTGGCCAGCTCAAAATATAGTGCTGGATTCATTTTAGGGAATTTTCGAAGAAAAGGAAGCTATAGTTATTGGTCCGAAATTTCGTCCTGGCAATCGAAAGACTGAGTTCGTAGGTGGGCAGAATTGGGCCACTTTAACGGTGGGTTTTGGGGAGTTTCAAGGTGGGAAAATTCCTCATAAATTCCCAAAATGAAACGTTCTGACAAGTGATACCTCGTTTTAAAGTTTTTTTTAATGCCGAACACGATGGTGAAACCATGATTGCGATATCTTATTCCGTTCTCAAACTGGAGCACTTTGAAGATGAAGAAACGTGGTTGTTACTTGACATATTCCTCATGGTTAGTCTCCTCTAATCTGATAACGGAATGATATATCGCAATTCACCGTTGTTCAGCGTTGAGAAATCTATAAGCTAAGGAGGGTTTCGGGGGTGTGAACGGTGGGGGGGGGGGGATTGGTGTTGTTGTTGTGACATTATGTTCTTCAGTGGAGTCAATTTTCATAACACCAGTTATTTCTTCGAAAATTCGCTCTTATACCCATGCTGCATGAATGTGGATTTTTGTGTTTCAGGAAGGAATATCACACGAACAAGTTATCCAACCGCCGCATCTCTTCCAGATGCTTTTCAACAGCTGTGAAGCTGCTAGTATCTCCCTAGTAGGCAACCCACGAATGCCAGGCGATACGGGCGGCAAGTATAATAAAGGAAAACCACCAGAAATTGTGGCGTTTACTTTTACGGCGAGATTACGCGTAACTTCTAGAAGTCGTTTCAAAGTAAGTTTCGTCGTAAAGTCTTGGATACCGACCGGAAACGACGCGACGAGTCAGGGTTTTTAAGAAAACCTGCTGAGTTACATTTTATTGTTGTAAATTAGTTGTTGAAACTTGGAATTTTGGCGCATCATAATTCGAACACTGTATCAAACCTACAATCTTCATCGCCTCGTTGCTACCTACTAATTCACCTCTGATTGTGGTACAGAGCTCAAAATCGTCAAGGCCCTTGAGGGAGATAGCGTGGGACTGACAGCCAAAAAAAGCTGACTTTGCCTGGTCTAGGTGGTACCGGCGGATCGAGATAAGGCCGATTTGGTTGCATCAGAGCATGAAACCATCATTGTGATTGTAATTGTTTAATTACTTCCGGTTACCTCATTATCCGTCTGCTTTACAATAATTAGTGGAAGGTCTTCATCACGTCGAACTCAATTCCTACAATAGCGGCAGGTCATTTTAAACCTCGAAAATTCACAAAGTGCAGATTTGATTGAGCGTTCAAGGTGTAGTTTTGAAGCGACTCCGACTGGTAGGTGTCCCACATAATAAATATTATATTTATTGTTATTCCTGAGATTTACTAAAATCTTGAACGTTGCCAGATGGTTACACTCCATTGTTTTTGTTAATTATACTCACCCCTTGTTCCATGATTATTTATGGTGTTTTTAGCGAATTTTCGAAGAAAAGGAAGAAGCCATTCTTCTCGGTCAAAGTGAACAACAAATAAATAAACTTGAATTTCCGAAAAATCCGTTTCAGACCACCCTGAATATAAAAAAAAATTATGTGTATATATATAGCATTTCCAAGTTAAATTCAAGTTTTCCAAACCAAATACAAGATTTTCCATACCAAATTCAAGATTCTTCACTATTAATAGCACAGACTTGCCAATTACGTCATGGACATGATGACGAAGTTCCTTATTACGCTTCAGCTGGCAATGGCTTCCATTAACATTTGTTGTAAGCAGTGTTGTTCTGATAAGTAAGAGTTGTTGTATTAAAAGATTGGATTGTTGGGGCCTAACAACTTTTGTATCTTAACCACTAGGGAGAGCATCTCAATTATTCTTTTCTACTAAATATTGACTACTAAAGTAGGTATGGTTTATTTCTCTGCTTTATTCTCACTTACCACATCTCAAATCATGGTACGAACATTATGGCTCATTAAAATGTTAATAAATTGGTTCGAAACAAAATCTTGAGTGTGGTTTAGAAAATCTTGAATGTAGTATGAAACATCGTGAATTTTGTTTGGAAAATCTGGGATTGGAATCGGAAAATCTTGAATTTGAATTAGTGAAGCTAAGAACACTCGCGTGATATGTAGATCGGATTTATTGCACAGACGGATGAAAAGTTGATAGAAACACTTTTGAAAAGAAATTTGAAAAAACGTGAAGAGAACGGAAATTTTCACACTACGGCGTCATCAGGCCAGGAAGAAAACTTTGAAGATGAAGAAACGTGGTTGTTACTTGAGATGTTCTTCACGGTTCATCTGCTTTAATCCGGTAACGGAATGAGATATCGATATTCTGACTTCACCATCGTGTTCAGCGTTGAAAAATCTATAAACTGAGGTGTTACTCGGCAAAAAACATTCTGCAAATTCTTGACATTACTATTTGTGCTGATCACCCTTCTGTCTAGATCTCTGAATGATAGATGAAACTCCAGCTCATCGAAATTTAATTTGTTTAAACAAATAGTGATTATTTAAACAACTTTATAGACAAGAACCCGAGTGAATATTGCATTGTCATCCAGTTCTGACCTATTGTTAAAATTTCAAGTCTCTAGCTCGTCGGGAAGTTAAAAAAAACTGTTCAAACTGGAACTAAAAGTTCAAAATTCATTTTGAACCCCTTCCCCTTGACCTAGGGTTATGGCAATTTTCAACGATTAGGTATCGTGACTGTGGTCCGAACTTGTAAACCAAATTTCGTAATTTTAGCACAACGCTAACTGGGCAAAGTGCCACGGACTTGTTCAAACTTGAACTGAAATTTTTCGCGAATGTTGCGATTTTTACGTTTCAAACCCCTTCCCATTGACCTCGGGTTTTGAAAAGTTTCGAGGGTCATTGTGGGGCTGGTCCGAATACGCTAACTGGGCAAAGTGCCGCGGAGGGACGGATTTTGTTATAAATTCGATTTTCTGAATCTACGTATCTTGAAACGTGAATCAACAAATTTTGAGGGGGGGGGGGGGGGAGTTAAAGTTTTTTGGTTTACGTTTGAAGATAAGTAAATTCAGAAAATCGAATTTTAAAAACGTAGAAAGAAACGCCGTTGAAATGTTTTCCACTACCGTAAAGCGGGTTTATTTGTGACAATCGAGGCTTTTTCGACTTTTGGTACGTAAGATGACTTATTTTCCACGTTCTGCTATTTTTCCTTAATAGCCATATATCTAGGCTTGTTATTTCTTTCATTGTCAAATTTTAATTCTTTACCCATGAGGAGAGAGCATTTTTTTTCTTGTAAAATACTTACTTGACAACACGAAGCCCAGTTCGTAACGGCATAACAAAGTTTGTTCATGTTTGGAGAAACAGCAAAAGTAGGTTCTAGATGTGACTGAGGTTATCCAATCCTTATCACAGATGAAAAAGTTCTGTGTTCGAAAACCCTTTAGGCTCATATTCTACGCTCATAATCCTAAATCTGTTGCAAATTCTAGGCGGTAAATTAAAAAATACGATAAAAACCGTGATGCCACAAAGTCACCCACCTTTACGGTACCCCTACATTAACTGTAAATTTTACAGTTAATAGGTACATTCGTAAAAGTTACCTCAGGTACATTCAAAAAGTGCAGAACAGCATGATTTGCATGAATTAGGGTGGTAGGCCAAAAAAGCCCACGTAACACCAGATACTAGAAAATTTCACGTGTCATGCAAAGGGTTAAAAAAATGTTTCTTTGGTCGATTCCAATGGTTCATTATCGAAGACAATAAACCATAAGGAGACAGCATTTGTTATAAAACCAGTAAAGTGCGGAAGTTTTACACAAAACCAGTTATATCTTCGAAAATTTGTTCTTATAGCCATGCTGCGTGAATGTTTTCAAAATCGATGGTGATTTCAGAAATGTCGACGGTGTTACACTTTGACCTTTGAACGGGTGATTTCCCCCTTCGAAGGCAGTGCAGATGTTGTTCGGGGAGCGGGAGGTTTCCGTCTTGGGGACGACCGCGGGATCCCCCGAGCTCCAGAAATCGGATGACGGACGGACCTGTAGCGTCCTGTAGAGGTCGGCGATTGGGCGAAGGGGGAGGTTTTTCGTCGGTTCCTCGTGAGTCAAGATCAGACGAACGTTCCGTAGCCATGGCCTTGCAGGGTTTACCTGCCCCAGGTACACTCCCCCCCCTTCCCCTCCACTCACCTCTCTCCATTCCTACCTCCTTCACGAGCCCTTCTCGCTATCTTCTCAGGTACATGCCCCCTTCGATTCAAGAAGCCATTGTCCTCTTCTTCAACCCCCCTCCCCCCTCTCTCACACCATCTCCTGCTGCCTCTTGAGGGCTTTGTCTTCTTCATCTTCTTGCTCTTTCCTCCCGCCACGACCCCCTCCCCCCCTCACCCTCCCACCACCTTCTTCGATCTTTTTCTGACTCATTAGAGTCCAATCCCAGTCTATACATCATCCACCTGTGTCCTTTTTTGCACGTAAAAATCACGTAGACAGCCAATAATGTTCCCTCAGCGCTACCTATGGCCAACTTCACTGAACCCACTGAAACTCTCCTCGTCCAACTTGTTACTTCTTATTTAATGCCATTTCTACCGAGTGGACTTCCCCTTTACCACATGGCACCCAGCGGCGTTGCTTTTTATTATAACTATTTTTATTTCAAGAAATCAATTTCTCCTCTATTTAAAAACTAATTATTATACTACACTGCACTCACACTCAATTTAGTATCTATTAAATACTGAAATTTAAACAAATTTCATTAACTTGCATTAAAAAACATAGCTAGTTTTACATAAATGTTTTTTGTAAATGATAAACTCATATTAGCGAAAATGTGGATTGGGCTGTATCAGAACTTAAGTGACGATTTTGACAAACACACTTTTACATTCTGATTTTTGCTTTTTTATCAGGTACCAATTAATATTATTATTATTTGTTGTTACCTACTACCCATCCAAAAAAATTACAAATTGCAGCCATGACTGATTGAGGCAATCGTCAAAAATAGTAAACGGAGTAATTTGGAAGATGTCAAAATCTCATGTCATAAATCTGCAAGGAAAATTGAGAATATATGTTCAAATTTATAAGCTAAGAAGTTTTCAACTTTAGCGTATAAATTGGAACAAATTTTCTCATATTATGGCAACCTCAGCTAGTTACTGAACTTAACTAGCGAAGAAAAAATTATATTGGAGCATTTTCGATTTTCGGGGCTCGCAGAACTTGCTTTCCTGAAAAATTAAGAAAATGTGACATAGCCAAGGTAGGTATGTCCCATAGGTATCACACTTTGCCATCTTTCTACAGAAGTGACTACTCATTTTAAAAGGTTTTTTTACGCGCAACACGATGGTGAAGTCAGAATTGCGGTATCATTCCGTTCTCACACTGGAGCACTTTGAAGATGAAGAAACGTGGTTGTTACTTGAAATGTCCTTCATAGTTCATCTGCTCCAATCTGATAACGGAATGAGATATCGCAATTCTGACTGTAACATCGTGTTTTGCTGAGACAACATTTATACGAAACTAGTTGTTTCTTTGGAAATTCGCTTTTATAGCATTTCCAAGTAAAATTCAACGTTTTCCAAGTAAAATTCAACCTTTTCTAAGTCAAATTCAACCTTTTTCACCATTATTAGGGAAATGACGAAAAATACGCACAAGCCCTAAATGTATTACCAAATGCTTGTCTGTGATTGGGCACTGGGCTGAAAACAATACTCCAAACGCAGTAGGTAGGTATACATAAAACAAAATCATAGGTACCTATACATAAAACAAAATCATAGGTACCTATACATAAAACAAAATCATGTTATATTAGAAAAGAAATCAACAAAAAATATAATTTATAGCATAAATGCTATTGGAAAGTTTCCAAGTCAAATTAAACCTTTTCCTAGAAGCATTTTTTGTTAATTATATTTGTTGTTGATTTCTTTATTAATAAAACATGATTTTGTTTTATGTATAGGTACCAACCTACTGCGTTTGGAGTATTGTTTTCAGCCCAGTCCCCAATCACAGACAAGCATTTGGTAATACATTTAGGGCTTGTGCGTATTTTTCGGCATTTCCTTAATAATGGTGAAAAGGTTGAATTTGACTTGGAAAAGGTTGAATTTGACTTGGAAAAGGTTGAATTTGAGTTGGAAAAGGTTGAATTTGACTTGGAAATGCCATATTTATCCAATATTTGGATTGTACGTGGCTTGATACAAAACGTTGAAAATAAATTTT
The DNA here is from genome assembly GCA_963920205.1 of Stenodema calcarata. Classification (NCBI taxonomy): domain Eukaryota; kingdom Metazoa; phylum Arthropoda; class Insecta; order Hemiptera; family Miridae; genus Stenodema; species Stenodema calcarata. The sequence continues at coordinate 9,412,928 of OY986054.1, forward strand.
TCCGGTCGATTCCAGTGGTTCGTTATAGCGAAATAACGAAGCAAATTTATTTTGAAATCGTGGAAGGAGCTAAAAATAGCGTGTAAATTGGAGGGAAGGTGGTTCTGCGGATCTGGGGACGCGGGAAGGTTCTTTCAAATGACAAGGCTGGGGAGGGTGTTGTGGGGGGAGGGAGGGGAGGGTGGTCCGTTGAGGTCCGAGCGAGACGAAGCGAACCGAAGCCGGACGAGTGTGACGAAGAGGGAAAACCGAAGAGGGGAGCGAGGAACCGAAGGGGAGGGGGAAGACCCCGAAGTTTCCTTCCCCCCACTCCCAGCAGATGGAGTCCGCTTCAGTGACGCCGTTCCTCAGTCTTCTCTCTAGTGCTCATGGGTTACGCGTCTCGTCCCGCCTTCGTCTCAACGCTCCAAACACCATCCATTCAACCGGTGAGTTATGTAATGAGTTTTTTATTTCATTGAAAACGTCTCATTGTACCAGTCGAAAACGTTTCAATCACGACAATATTTGAACAATCATGTGCGCAAATCCGCACTTGGAGAGAGATCCGGAACGGCTTTTGGTTTATTGTTATTGTGTCCCCCTCATGTATGTACCTACACCACCACCAACATTTCATTTCCACGAAACTCAAAATCAAACACAACTCCGCCATTTCAACACACCGCCAAAAAATTTCACCTTCAAAATTCGTACCTACACCACCACCGGTCACCTACCGGCATCTCCACGTGCTCGACCAGACCACTCCGTTACCCGACCCTTGTATTTTGAACATCAACACTTCGCCGCTATTGATCAAACCTGTTCCCTTTCAACAAAATCTCTCAATTCAACTGTACATTTGGACTTTTTTCTGGGGTTTCATCAACAACGAAAGAAAACAGCCTACTGTTCTCTGAGATAAGTGCCTTGAAATGCACTACAATTCACCTGGTGGCCTATGGTTTTAATAAATAATGAATTTTATTTTCTATCTTATAGTAAGTATCTACCTACCTAACACGATTTTTGAAAACAAAATTTTTTTTCATCCCAAAAACGACATTTACGGATATACACGGTAACGTAGTGAATTTAACGAATTTTTCTTGTTTGCAAAAAATTTTTACTTAGTACCTATTTTGAGTGTTGGGGTATAGGGTAGCTAATAATAATATCGTGTGGTTTGAACCACTACCTAGGGCAACTGGCGACGAATCCGCGGCCCACTCCGGTGCAGATGTTCGTCGGTTTGAATGCGCTCAGCAGATGTCGCGTTTCGAACCCTCCACACAAAAGAGATTCCCCCAACTGCCTTCCCAATGGAAAAAGGGGACCATTTCGTAGTGGAGGGTTTTTTTTTTGCCGACGTGAAGGATCTCAAATTTGCTACTTTTTTTCGGTTACCTGTTCGGTGCGAGGGGGCTTCGGTTCGAATCCGCCTGCTCCGTTTCCTGGCGCCTTAATTTTTTTTGGATTTTTTGTACTGGTTCTACGGGGTCGTTTTTCGACCATCTGTTCGGTTTTGTTTCAAGGTCGCGGGCGTTCCGACGTCTTTCTTAATTGTCTTTAATTTCGACACGAGGGTTCACGAACTGGCCGGTTGAACTGACCTCGAACTCGTGCTAACACCGCCCCAGCAAAAATCTACTAATAATGAGACTCCGAGGGCGTTCAAATTCAACTACAGGCTTTTTGGGGCATATTTTGCTGGTGGAAAAACTGATTTAACCAGATGACGATGTGACCGTCGTTTTGACGTCAACCCACGTGGTGGACAGTTTCCGGTCGTTCGAACGAAGGCGAACATTTTGTTTCGATTTCAAGACCATCGAGACCAACAATCGATTCATAATTTGAGCGTAGGCGTCGACTACTAGGATCTTCCCCCCCACCAAAGGAAAGTTCCATGCTTCATAAACCTACCGGTCGTGCACAATGAATGAGGAACTTGCACTACAATATATTTTTTTTTCTAATTACCTACTAAAACTAGGTGTGAAGTGTCAACATTTGATTTTTTAATTAATATTAAATATTAATTTTTAAATTAAATATTCATTAAAATTTTTTGTATTATTGAAAATATTTTTGCCAAAAGCACTGCGCCATTTTGGCTGTGATGTCATGACCTCGGGTTCCATTCTTCGTCTTTTTCTTCTTTTTAGTTTTTGTTTATTATCTTCGATAATGAACCATTCGAATCGCCCACGAAGAAACCCCCCCCCCTCCTCCTCTAAAGTTGAAGGTCTCAAGGTACGTTGATTCCAAACATCGAATAAAAATGGAAAAAAAAAAAATCCGTACGCCGTTCGAAATTCGGTACGGGTTCGGGCCAACCCCACAATGATCCTTGTACCCTTTCATAACCCTAGGACCTAGGTCAATGGGAAAGGGTTCTAAACAAATTTTGAAAAATTCATATCTCGAAAAATGTAGATGAAATGGTTAAGTTTTTAGTTCGAATTTAAAAAGTGTTAAATTTTTAGAATTGTTTAATACCATCCGGAGGTTTGTACGATCAGCCGTTCGTTCACAATCAGGGCTCAAAGTTGTCAACACGAGGGTGAATCTTGAAGCAGCCTCCACGTTCGTACTGGCCCAGCTGATCCGAACAGCTCCAAAACCAATGCAATGGTTTTCAGATATCGAGTTGATTAATAATAATTTACACTACTTCATAATAATTATTGATAATTCACAATCTACCATTTAGCGATCTAGACAGAAAGGTGATCTGCACGAGGAAGATAATGAGCCGTTGTCAAGAATTTGCAGAGTTTTTTCAAAAAGTCTTCAATCAATCAATGTTTTATTTACATAATATTGCCTATCAGGCGACTATGGTCACAAAGTCTTGATTTTGATTCAACTTTTCAATTGGTTTAAAAAGGTCCTTGTTAATACTGCGTATAAATTTAATGGATGGAAATTCAGTACAACCTAAAAAAATTAATTTTAAAAACCATCGAATTTTTTTAAAATATACCTATCAAAAAGTGCAACTTTGATTTCAATTAAACTTTTCAAATAGGTTAGGTACGCCTTTGTCCATCGCTCATGATTCGAATTTTTCGAATTTGTTGTTGAATGGCAGCGAATGATGGTGGATGCCCATAATTAATGGAAGCAAGGTTTTGGTCTTTTCACAAATTTTTTTTATTATTAAAAAGTTATCATTAGGCCTTTGAGTCAATTGAATTTCTTGATACGCTCTATTCCAATCATAGAGCAATACGTCGCTGTGTTACTCTGTGACTCTAATCTGGCGGATCAAGAGATTCAATTGGCTCAAAGGCCTAATGATGACTTTTTAATTATGAAAATGGGTTTGCAACAACTTAGTACCTGCCTGAGATGGTAATTTTTCATATAGGTGTATATTGTATATATGCATATCTGATATATTCCAAACAATATGACCTTCTCCCATTATTTTCACAAGTCGGCGCCTATGAATTTGAGTTCATGTTGTCCACAGTCTTGTATAACGCTTTATTTATACCGCAGTATTAATGAACAAACTTCACTTCGTGTTGGGTCAATCCCAAACATGTTTGTGAATTTTGTTGCTCGTCCGTGGACTTATTCAAAGGAGTGGGAGTTTCCACGTGGTCAGAAGGCATTTTCGTTCTGCGCATGCGCGAGGTGCTAAACCGTCATGCGCACGCTTGTTTTGTACAGGTTATATCTATAGTCTCCTCGTTGTAGATTGAATATTTCGCGTCGGTTCTTCGAATCAACCACCCAGTTAATGACTATGGGCCATCAGTACGTTGGTGTATCCGAACCTATCCGGTGCTTTGTCGCGTGCATAAGTTTTGAACAAACGTTTTAGGAAGCTCGACCCAGAACATCGTTTTTTCCCCCAATATCGATTTGTTAACTCCGTTTATCGGTAGGTAACCATTGGATCCAACAGCCATCAATTTCAAACATCAGTAGAATTCCTTATCCTAAAAATTGTCATCCTCCTGAATTTTTTCATGTTCGATTACTCGATTATATGACATAAAGTCCAATCCAAAAAGTCCACTACTGTCCACAATCTGAAAAGCCCAAGACAATAAAAACTCCACTTGTAGATCAAGTGGACGGGGTTGGTGAATAAAAACATCCCCCAATCAACTGATTAGTACCATACAGATCCAAGTTACGATCCAAGAAGTCCAAGTTGCCTAAATTTGAGATCAAGTAACCTGAATGTTTCGTACATTTACTTTTTTAATATGGCTTTACCAGTGCTAGAAATTATAAATAACATATAACATATTATAAATAACCAAATTAAAAAAGTCAATGTACGAAAAATTTAGGTTAAAAATGTGAACTTACTTAAGAACTTACTTGAATTTAATATTAGGTTATGAAGTTGCATCTGAAGTTGCAATATCTGAAGTAAGTAACTGTTGTAACTGCATAATACTTATAGTATTTTTTCAACGTATTATGCATTTTTCTACCAATGTTGAAAAACTACTATAAAATTTATATTCATTTACATTTAATGTATTTTACCGAATGGGAAAAAAATATTTTGGACCTAATAGAATGAGGTCTTTTTGGTTTGGACTTTTTGTACTCTAACGGATAACTCAGATTACACTTGACACCAAACCATTTTATACAAACACCTAAGTTCTTGCCTGTACAGTCATTCATACTTTGGTGAAACGAGGAGATTTTTTCCTAGAGCCTCCATGTCTAACAAATCTTGAATGCTTGAATGATACAGTACCTAGTTGAGTTAGGTACCTATTATACGACGGTCAGGAGCGTAGCGTTGCTCTGAACTTGGGGGTACTGATTCTTGATTCAAACCCACTATCAAAGCACGGAAGAAGGAATTCTTCCATCGGTAGGTAATTTTCAATTGAATGTTTTACCTACTTTTGATTAAATATTTTGTTATTCGTAATAAATTTCTTCATCATTCAACTTCTACCTAAATTCTTCATTTCTTGTGGGGAAGCGCCGCTTCCTGCGCTGCCCCTGACGACGGTACAACTCAAACTCAAATATACCCCCGTATACGTATACTTTCTATTTTTGTAATGCAGTTTGACACTGACAGGGTCGTGCATTCATAATATTCCCACACCGTACGAGGCTGCTCTGAACGTTATTGTACGGCGGTAGGGGAAAACACGTTGACTCACTCCCAGCCCATCGGAGCCGGCAGGATCTCTCTCCATCTGTTCACCTCTTTTACGTTCATCTTTATCTTGTCTTCTTTCTATAACCTTCCACAGGAATCTTCCCAGGCGTGATGGGAGCTTCGCTTTGGTAACTTCATACCACCGTTGGCTGTTTTCAATGCGTCAAGGGGTTTGGAGTTACCGTAGTGCGGCGTCCTTTTGACCTCCAACTCGACACCGTTATCACTTATTCGTAGTCTGTTCGTGTGAAGGGTACAAAGAAGAGCGACCAGGTTGGTCCAGTCACTTATCCACCGAATATTTCGGTCTAAATTACCAGTACAGCACTACGAGGTTTTACAATTCTATTTGAGCCGTTTGCTATCAACACCAGCTCATTCCATATTTTTCTGAAATCCACTTTTTTTGTGTGCATATTTTGAAAGTTAGAGTAGAGGGTCCTTCATAACCTGACGAAGGGACATAGCTCAAATCCAGCTCATTTCAATCCAAAACTTGATGAAAAGGTTTGCCCTCTGGATCAATTCCAGCTCATTTCAATCCAAAACTTGATGAGAAGGTTTGCCCTCTGGATCAAATCCAGCTCATTCCAAGCTTTTGCCATCTCCCACCAGGAGCATTCTTTTCCCTTTCTCTCCTTGCGTTCTGCATTTTATTTACAATGTTATTTTTCTTTGATAACTGAAAAAAAAAATTCTGTTCCATTTGGCGATGCAATTTATGACATTTTTCACATTGTACCAAAGTTTATGTCGCAACTGTGAACTTTCAAATCATTTGAAAAAGTTAAGTGGATGTAACTTATTTAAAACTCGTAAAGACACAAATATTAACTGGTAAACTGAAAAAAAAACACAATTTCACACAGCTTAATTGAACAAAAAAAATCATGAAAAATCGTGTTTTTGCATCACAATCAGCTCATTCCAACCTAATTAGTGTAATTACGCCCAAGGTAATGCACCTGCAATGAAAATGAAAAACTAATCAAGTTCTGGGCGGTTATACCTAAAATTGAATAACAATGTAGCTTTAGAACTCTGCACGTGAGAAGTTTTTTTGTCTCTCCTGTAAAATGTCCAAAAATGGAATCAGCTGGTTTTGATAGCAAACGCCTCATTTTACATAATATGTATCTTAGAGAACTGGATATTCAATATAGTTCGTTAGGTAACGCACAAATTGTGCAGTAATGCATCGAACCGTTGAAAGAACGCCTCAGGTTGTTCGAAACTTAGTTGTGGCATGAGGCGTTCCTTAGTCAGTTGTTATAACCTCGTGCGATTGTACTCAATACAGTGCTAAACGTAGTACCAGTTCTTCTCCAGATGTGTTGCTCGTGGAATAATTACTAGTACTTAAAGCGACATACCTGGTCGCCCTCCTCCCTTGTACCCTTCACGTTAGCATATTTGAGGTTGAACTTATCACACTGTATGTATCACACTGGATGTACTTACTGAACCTCAAACCGTAGTGAGTTAAGATTATTATTGTAACTGCCCTGTTAATGAACGCCAAAATTGTCGAAAATGGGGTTTTTACGTACCCCTCCTTAACTCAACGTCACCATTCTAATGGTCGAGTCGAAATTTCAACATTCGACCCGGAAGGGGTTGAAATTAATAGGGGTGAAATCTCAAATAAGCTTGATGTTGGGGGAAAACGCCTCAACTGCGTGTTCGTTGAGTAGAAACACCTCAACGCTTCGTTTGAATCACCTTAACTAGCAGTCTTTTACACAGTTTGTTACCGAAAATAAATCTCAACTAGCTGAAAACTGAGTTGAGGCGTTTTACCTTCAGATGATAAAGCGTATAAGTGATTTTAGTATGTTGGTGGCCAGTTGAGTTGTTTTCCATCAAAAAGTCCACTTTGTGTGAAGGTAAAACGATTTGATTTGAGGTGTTTTAAGGTGAACGATTTGAAGTGGTTTTATTTAACAAACATACGACAAATCTGCCGTAAATTGATAGGAAATACTGTTATTTGATGGATCTAATCGATCTAATTGAATATTACTCGATGTCCTACCAAAAAGTGGGGTTGCGCTCTCTGGATTCCGCTGAACTTGTCTCACTCCACATGCAGTTTCTATAAATTAGCTGCTCCGTTCGATATACGACTATTTTCAAACCGATTTCCCTTCCGAACTGAAGCAGAGGGTTTCCTGCTGTCATGCGGTGAGCCGGTTGTGTTACGTGACGCGATGATTGAATATCTCGGTCCATCGGCTCCCGAGGCCGGTCTCGTTGAGATGGATTTCGTCTTCAATATGAGATACTCTCGGTGGTCCCAAGGTTTGATAGCTTCGCCCCGTTGGAAAATCTGGAAGTTGTCACTGGAACCCCTTCAGAGCTGTTCATCCCCCGTGCAAGTTAGTTATTTGGTTGGTGGTTTTCCCAAACGCCTGTCAATGATAATATTTGATATTGAAATCCACAGGTCTCCCCTGTATCTTCTTGGCCCCTTCAGATTTCTTATTTATCTTGATGATACGTGCATTAACAATAAATTCGTATTTATGTACATAACCAAGCCATCAACAAACTTGTGTGCTGCTTTCTTATCGTCCTGAATTCAATGTCATACAAAAACATACAATTTTTGGCAGTGAATTCAGGATGGTCTGAAACGGATTTTGGTATAACATGTTTACGAAAATTCGAGTTTTAAACATTTTGGAGCGACGACCATAGCAAAATTTGCCACAAAGGCATTATACAGAATGTTTGCATGCTGTTTTGGCTAAAAGTATTCTTTTTTTTTTAACAAAAACGAAGCAACTTATGACAAATCCAACTTCATATTCGTATTCTCCACCCCAAAAAGCATTGAAAATTGTAGACACCAGAACGCCAAAAAAAATTTTAAGCTGTGCACAGAGAATTTTAAGGTTCAGCATTATAAAAGATAGTGCCGAGCCCTATATCTTGGAAACTAGAAGTGGGAGGGAAACACTTGCCAGACTTCGATTCAGCACACCCGAAAATCCTCAAAATGGTTCACTTCTATGTTACTTCCAAAACGTGAAAATTTGTTGACTTGTGTGCCATGGGGTACAGTAAAACACTCGTGGCTTCATTTTGGTTTCAATCACTCTGTACCATGAACGTGAAGTCGCGCTACATCTTAAGGGATATATTTATAATGAAGTGCCATAAGTGCCGATTGAATTACATGGAGACGAAAATTTTTAGTTTCAACACGAAAATCCACACAATTTTATAGTGGGAAGGGGGCGATCCAAAGCCAGTTTTGGGGTCATCCTCAGCACCTTGCAACGGAATCAAGTTGCACTAGACCTTGTGCCTCACGTTCTCCTGATATTGCCACGTGCATAATTCTTTAAATGAGTCGCCATCCGGTATTATTCATCCATAACATTGAAGTTCGTGTTCCATCCAATTGTCAAGTGTTCCAATCCTCGTATTTCCAATCGACCTGTCCTTGGTGGTTATCGGTTATGTGTGAGTATATCATATGATCGTCATCGAAACCAGCATTTTCCTTCGAAACAGTCACCATTTCACGTAAGGTCCATCCAAATTCGGTCTTCTTTATTTTGTCTTCTATTAACAGTTCGAGAAGAATTCATTTTGTGAGAATTTCGCCTGTCTTGTTCAACACGTTATACAGTCTTCTAATTAGTTTTTATGCTACTGCATCCAGTAGGATAATGATGAATTTTTTTCCACGAGGTTGGGACTGCACACGAGTGATGGTAGATAATACAGTGAATAATTACATTAGTACTGGACGGGAGTCCCCTCAATGTCTAGATTACAATCAACTCGCAAAAGTTGGCTCGTTTCTCTACTAATACGTGCACTCGTGACCAAACCTTCGGGTTTTCGCTTATCCTTCGTATCCGACTCGGTTTTGTGTCCCACGTCTTTGTGTGGGAGAAGTTCGGGTGGCCAAAACCTTCGGCGTGAAGGCCAAAACTCGTTCGTTTCCTTCTGAGGTTTTCGGGGGTTCGAAATAATTGTGCAGTAATTCGCTCATGGGTCGCGTCCTTGATGGGGTTTTCAAGTTCGCTGAGATTTTCATTGTCAACGCTACTTTTCACGGTGGACTCCCTTTCGGAATGTTTCGTTAATTTGACTAAATGCTGATAACCCTGGAACGAAGGCTTCAATGTTGTCCAAAATATGATCGATTGCCTTTCACCGAATTTTCGAAAAAGAGGAAGCTAATGTTCTCGGTGTTCAAACAAAATGTTTAAAACTCGAATTCCAGACCATCCAAAAGACACCAAAAATCATATGTATATATCTGTGCTGTTTGCGTAAAGGATGTTATGTTAAGTCCAAAAAGTAGGTATTAGCTACATGGAATTGAAATTTTCATAATTTTTTCCAAAATTGCGTATTAGAGAAATTTGTTTAAGTGAGCTGTAAGGTTTTTTAAAATCTATCTGTTCACTTGGAGCAATTTCTCTAATACGCAATTTTAGACAAATTATGAAACTTCAGATTGCATGTAGCTAAATACCTACTTTTTGGACTTAGCCGCCTTTACCCAGAATATATATTTTATATGTCATTCCAGACGATAACTCTCTATTGAATTCAGATAAGAAGTTCAAATTTGCAAACAACACCTTGCAACATTCTTGAGACCCCAGTCGGCTTCCACTTGTTTGATTGGATGACATATGGTTGGCGTGTCATAACTTTGTATTTCTGTTTTTGCTCATATTATTTTGCTGAGTGGTGGAAAAAACGACCAAAAAAACAGGATGGTTAAGAACATTGAACGTAGATTGGAAATTTGTGTTGACCAACTAACTGCGGCTGATTTTCGACATTTTCGTGAAATTTGGAAATAAGTAAGCGTCTTAACTTGATTTTGTTCAAATTGTGGGTTAGGCTGTGTTGGTTCTTGTTGAACGACAATTTTCGATTTTACCGGAAGATCACATGCCCGGATTCGTTGAGGAATTTATAACAGCTGCAATCGATATAGAGCAATCTGTTGTTCAAACTAATTGTGCGTATTCGTACCAACGGTGGAGGGGGGGGGGGGAAGTAGCGTTCTTAATAACTACGGAATTTCAATTTACTACGATGTGAACACTGTTTAATACACTGCAGTCCAACTTTGTGAACCTCCAGTTTTTCCTCCCGTATTTCTTCCTGCTTGAACGTTTTTGGTTCACAAGCTCCCCACGTGGTGTACGTAGGGAACGGGAAGGTGGATGACCCTAATCAGAGGGAAGAAGTCCCTCGTCTTTTGTGACTTAAATTCCAGGTAGGAGACGAAGATAGAACTCTACCTGATGTTGTCGGAGAGGCGACCTGCGCAGGTGCGGTTTTCTTGGAACACTCGTAAAAACGTGCGCTAGAAGTAGACGCTGTCGTTACTGTTATAACGGTTGTATTTAGTGCGAAGTTCACTAACCGACCAAATACCTGAGCCAAACTATTCAGGAAGGTAATCTCTATTTCAGACAGATTTCTTTACTTACCTTTCTACTACGACAGTCTTGATTTTCCCAAAGCGAATTTTATAGTCTATTTACATGAAGTCAAAATAAACGTACCTACTAGTTCCAAACGCCTTTTTGTTTGCTTGCCGTTCGGTTAGTGCAACACAAATTTTTTACCTGAACTAATTCACCATTGTTTACATTCTACATTTACTCGGTGCTCGTTTAAAGCAGTCTTGCAGCATGGCTATCAGAGCGAATTTTTGAGGAAATAACTGGTTTTATAACATTTCGTTATATAGAGATTTATCGTTTGGAATGACTCATACATACCTATACAGGGTGGTCCTTAACTAGTGGATATGAATTTTAATTCTTTATTGTGTGGGATTTTGAAAAAACTGAAAAACCCGTGTTTCCTATTTTTTTTTATCCTGCATTCAACTGCGCTATTTTCCATTTTTTCCGACTGGGCCAAATTGGCCCAATGCACACCAACTTCGTTTTATTCATATGGGAACTCCCCCCCCCCCTTTTTTTATTTGAGATTTGGATTCTACGTAAAATTTGTACGTAAAAATTTGAAAATTCTACGCACATAACCCACGCTGTGAGCCGGCCAAAATTGGGCCAAAATTCAGATTTTGTGTAGGTCACCCTCAGTGTGGCACATGAAATTTAATTATTTTTATGGGCCGGTTAATCTGGTGCTTTTGATTTCACTCTATCAGCAGCTAAAAAACTGTGGACATTGTGGCAAATAAATCACAGTTTTTCGAATTTACTGTCTTGAAAACTACCACTTTTTTTCAAATTCATACTAAAGTGATTGTGACCGTGAAGAGACCAACGAATGAAGGTCAAATATGAGAGTACTTTGAGCGCTAAACAATTGTTCAGTGATCCTGACGTGGCTCCTGGTTCATGGACACAGATTTTGTCTTGTTTTGGGCTAAACGACCAAGTACAATGTTCCGTTGTCGGTTCCGCGTAGGCGGTCATCCCACAAACAAATCTTATGTTAAAATACAAAGATCTTATAAAAATACATTAAAACAAAAAATATTTTGATATTGATGGTATGGCCTTGGTATTAGGTTTTGTGAGCATAGGAAGTATCGTATCTAATGCAGTGGCAAGGTATCGAAACTGAAAAACGAGATTTTTCACATTCGATAGTTTGCAATTGTAGTGACGATATGTTCATTCGTCTGGAGTGAATTTACACAATTATTTACCCCAAACGTGTAGCTCCAGGGGTTTATCATGTTGCAGGCATTATCTCGCTCTTCGTTATCCTTCAGGGAACAACCTCCTATTCCAGTGTGCTAGTTTTCCTTATACTGTTGATATGCACGCGGTCTCGGAACACTCATTTATGAAATCCACTTTGTAACACATTTACTACTTCTTGTTATTATTTTTGGTTTCCGACTCTGCTTTCTTTTGATGTTCCAATTGCTTCGGATTTTGGGTTCATCTCAACATCAACCATCACCGAACCAAAAATCAATCCATTTGTATGGATTATAGATGTTATGCGTTGTGAGATTTTCATTAACACCGCTAACTTATTAACGTTACCAAATTTCTTCTTGAATTTCCCTTCGTGTATACGTGTGTGAATATCAAACAGTCGCGTTTATTAGCTAGTGAAATTCAGATTACAATACAAGGTCAGTGTTGTCTGAAAGTTTATTTTTATCGAATTTCCGAAGAAAAGGAAGCTATTGTTCTCGGTCCAAAATTTTTAAAACTCGAATATCCGACAACTTATTATACCCAAATCCGAATCCACTGCCAAAAGACACCAAAAACCATGACTTCGTGAAGTTTCGACATAATGATTGGGCTAAAAATTGAGTTTTAGAGAACCCCAAGTGTGGCATATGAATTTTCATTGTTTTTCAACGCTGATTCGGTGGTGTCCATTTTTGGATTTAACTAGAATTTTTTGACATGGCAGCCAAAAATACGGTAGTCTTTAGTGAAAAATCGCTCTTTTTTCATCCTTATGAGTTATAAATAAAAAAAAAAAAAAAAAAAAAAAAAAAAATTCAAAATGTTCTTTTGCGTAAAACAAAAATGTTCCGAAAAGAAAACTTCAATAACAAGGTGTATGGGGATCTTCAGACGAATCACGGATGCTGCACGAGCCCTTCAATCCGAATCCATTCACCCTGATCTTCTTGTACCTACTAAATTAAATTTCCAACCAAAAGTGTCTCGTAGACTTTCTGTTAAAACCCACTCAAAATTTTTCACTTTCAAGTTTTTTCTCTCTTCGTGTTTTCGACCTTACTTTACTAAAATGGCCATTTATGCATAAATCCTTCAATTCGCATTGACATTTAAATTTTAGGATACCGTTGAAGAGAGCCTTTTTGATGCCTAACAAAAGTTTTTTTTTGGTGGAACTGAGGAGTGGATATGGAGTCTGAAAAGTCTTTTTTTTTTCCAAAATTTCAAAATCACCTGTTTTGTAAACGCTTGGTAATCTTATTAATTCTTAGCAGGATTGTGAAGGTGTGTTAAAAAATGCGCCAAAAGGTCAGCTTTCTAACGGACTCATCAACAAGTTTTGCTGTTGAATTACGAGAGAGAATGAGATTTAAATGCGAAAAATCATTACTCGGCGAAAAAAGGGGACAAAATTTGGTATAAAACTAGTAAAATGGAGGCATTTGACATGAAACCAGTTATATTCAAAATTTTCTCTTGAAGCCATGCTGCATGACTGGATTTTCATTTTATCTTGTTTTAGTATCAGTTGAATAACTAACTTTGATTACCTTAGAGACGAATCTTCGTCATTTCCGATGTGCTCGTAGAGAGCTGTTCTCGACATTTACGATCGGATAAATTTCTTTGAATCCACTAGCCCGATTACCAGGTTATCTTGTGGGAAAGAGGTGAATGCCCTGCGTTTTCATGAATGCAACAAGTTTTTCCATCGCCCCACAATCATATTACAGCACAACTAAGTGATGTAATGGATGTGACGATGATCGGGACAAATATTGGTTATCATCCTGTAACCACCAGTGAGAGTTGGAATTTTTAATATTGAGAGTCGTTTTTACTTGGCGATCGAAGGAGGGTACTAATCGCATACTACAATCAAATTTTGATTTCATTTCGCTTTTGACCGATCGAATCGTACTATCTGTGGCTGCTGGTTGAGCTGTTTCTCTTCTATGCGTAGACCTCCTTTCTGTGCTTTGGCTCTTCTCTGCCCCAATCGGCGAAACGTGAGGTCCAACTGATTACATTGACTGGTTTTGACTGCGATTGACTTCTAATTGACTCCTGTGAGAAGATGACTCTGAAAACAATGTTCTTGCCGTGTAACATTGTCGCCTGAGCGGCAGATTGTCGGCGTGGGCTTGACGCGACTGCCGTTCAACATTGAATTGTAGTGTCGAAGTCGATGACAAAAATCAAAATTTGAAAATGCCCGCCGATAGTTTTCACCTTAGAACTAGTAGAGTGGGCGGTTACTGTGAATTACATGGGCTTACTTCAGTCACTCTTGTGTTCATACTGAAACCACGCGTCGATGTAAGCATGAGTTCGAATTATAGTGAAAAATGGAAGGTTGACTTGGAGTGTCGCATTTTCAATGAGAAAAGGTGTACTGGCAGAGTCGTCATCGGGCAAAATCATTTTCCTCTGTGTGTTATTTGTAACGAAACAATTGCAGTTTTCAAAGAATACAACATCGAAACATGCCGCAACGTACAACTCGCCGCACTGGTGATTCTCGTGTTAAATTTCGAATTCTTGAAAAATAACTTGACTGTAAAACAATCAATTTTCACAAAACAGCAAGTTTTCGCGCAGCTCGTGTTTTATCGATAGCTGGAAAGCCCTTTACCGATGGCGAAATTGTGAACGAACGACTGCTGCAAACTGTTGAGGAATTTTGTCTGGAAAAGCTGTCGAACGGTAAGTTTGTCGGCGAGAATTCGCCTCGGCAAAAAAATGTAGCCAAAATTTGTTATGAAACCAGTAAAAAGGAGACATTTAACATAAAACCAGTTATTTTTCTTCGCTCTTATAAACACAAAACTGCATCAAAATTAATGAAAGAAATGGGTAATAGAGTCATTTTAGGCAACAATTAGTATTTAATAATTCCCTGAAAAATTCCCCTGGACGCTCATTTGGGAGAGGCAACACTGGTCATAACACTCTCACCTTAACAACAGAAAATAAATATGCTGAGATAGTCTAGTTACTAGACTATCTCAGCATATTTATTTTCTGTTTGAGGTGGTCTTGATTTGACTTGAATGGTTTTATAAACTCAAATTCCTTCTTAAAGTTCATACGAAGTAATATTGTTGAGAATTGTGTATGTAACGCTATTTAACACGAAGGATCGCTCGCTAAATACTTGCCGAGCTCGTGGGAAGTTTTATCTTGAACTACTTGTTGAGATCGGTCAGCGAGAAAGCGACGTCTGTCAGCGTCCCCAGGGAAGATCTCCCGCACATCTCACGGACTCACTAACAAACTGTAGCTACAGATCTATTTATAGACCCAACGGTCAGTGTTATGTTGACTAAATCAACTTTATATCTACATACACTCGATTGTGTGACGAATTTCTTACGAGCATTATCTTATCATTTCTCTTCAATCGAACGCTATCTTTTCTCTTTGGATTTACCTCTGACGGCTGAATATTGCTTGGACCTAATGAACTGTTGCCTATTACTAAACACCGGATTTCTATACAATTTCATATTCATAGCGTAAATTCTTGCTTTATTCGAGTTGCCTTCTGTAGATGCTCTGGTTTGAATTTTATTTAGCATATTTTTGCATATTTGGACTGCTGCTGCATATTCAGAGGAAAAAATCGTAATGCTGCATATTTGATAGATAATTAATAACGTTTGACGATTTTTGGTGACAGGAAGAAAATAAACTAAAGTTCCTAAGATCAGACGGAGAGATTGATTTTGATCACTTGAGTAGGACCACAGTGTTGAAAAAGTCTTGGATTTGGTCGGAAATCCTCGCGTTTCTCACGCCTTAGCCTTCATCAAAGCCCACTTGTTGTTCATACTGTAGGGTTTCAGTTGGGATTTGACTTCATGGCTCAATTAAACAATTAAAGTTCGTTCCTATTAAATTTGTCAAAGATTTTAATCCATTAAGAAAATAACATTGGCGACGAGGATGAGCGTGCTGTCCAAACCTTCAGTGGTAAACCTCGAAATTGCAATTGAGAAGTTTCTGCTATCTTACAGAATCACCAGCACTACTTTTCATTGGACGGTCATTACGCACCAAACTCAACCTGATGAAACCAACTGACCCTCATTTGAACGAACAACTGATTAGTGACCCTTTCTGCATAAAACTTTCCTTCAACGTTGGAGACCCATTTGGGGCTGTGAAGGAAAAGAGGGGAGATCTACACTATCTAGTAGAAGGGGAAGGAAATACGTTTTTGAGGCATATTGACCAATTTCAAAAGGCAAGCTCCGCTATCGTTGAATCTCAGGAATCGCAAGAAACTTGAAAGTGGAGGACGAGTGTAGTGGTTTCAGTTGGGATTTGACTTCTTTGCTCATTATTGGGGACTACTCTGTTCTTTCAAGTCAACTAGAGTTCATTCCGATTAAATTTGTTGGAGATTTTAATCCATTAATAACATAACACATATCATCGATACTAACTAGGTTAGAGGAAGGTGGTGTTGAGTTGAGACAAAGTTTGTAGTTGATCGAGGAATGCTCGCCAAAAATTCAGGCAATTCCTGGTACAAATGGGACAAAATTTACAAGAGAAGTGGTCCACACTCTTGCAGAAAAATAATGGTCTCGAAACATTGAAGAACGTTCACAAGATTTTAATGGGACAGGATGTACCCAGTGAACTGACTGAGCATTCTTGCCCGGTTATTTTAAGCAATTTTAAATTTGCTCCAGTCACTCGATGTGGAGCGGTCTTTTTCCGTCTACAAACACATTCTCTGGGACCGTCGTCACAACTTCATTCAAGACAACCTTGAAATGTGTATTTTTGTCAATATTAATTACGAAAAATTTGCAAATCTGTAAAGAAGACGAAAAATATATAAAATTTAGGTTACGTACGAATAGTTTGAACGTTGCAAAAATTTGTAAATAGTAAAACAAATAATGTTCTGTGAAAGGAGCAATTACAAAATATTTTTACGAAATGACAATTTCATTCAGATCATTCCTTATTGAAACTTACTGGTAGATTGTTTTTTTTTTTTTTCAAGTAGTGAAAGTTGACGTAGTACTGAGTGTGGTGTTGGTTAGGGGTAGGAGGACCAGGTTTCTATATGCACACTCAACAGCGAGGTGCGAAGCACCGAGCATCCTATATACGTGTCTGGCGGGCAAAATGGCTATCAATCCTTTTCGCGGCTCAGGAAGTTTTTTGGCGGGCCAGTTTTTACAACAGAGTCGTTTTTGGGGGGATTGAAACTTACTGGTAGAGTGATTTTTTCCAAGTACTTACTGAAACTTAATTTTTCGAATTTTACAACATTTTTTGTCGCATATTAGGGGCATCTATGCTGCATAGAAATCAGGTCTTTTTCTATTAGGTACCTACTTTTGTACCGGTTTATTGAAATTCGTAACGGTAGTAGGCTTGGGGTTTACGTACGATTTTTCTTTATTGTTCACCACACTTTTGGTTTATTTCACATATTATTTTCAATTAGTTTTAAATATAGTTGTTCGTCGTTTAAATGTCTAAAATTGAAAATCTTAAAAATCTGAAACGATTTTTCTATCTGCACGTTTGAACGGTCTAAAACCACTGGTATTGTGTTGTTCTGGTGATATAAATACCAAGTGTTTGTTCAGTACGTTTGTTGGAGATTAGTAAATATGTACTCACCTCTACCGCCTTATCGAACTTCTAAAAATCAAACTTTTGATTATTGTCGATGGATTTTAAACTTGGTTCATACAAATGTACACAGAAGGCCCTGTTGCACTCATTTCTATGTGTTTTGTACGATGTGATCCAAATTTTTACCACAAGATACTCTTTGAAACTGGGTCTTGTCTTGACCGCCAGATGTGTAAAATTTATCTTAACGCCGTTAAGTAATACGTCGATTTACCACAAACGGCTTGCATACGACTGATCTGCGTCCCATTGTTCAGTCGTCGACGGCCTTCTGGAAGGTCACTGACTTTTTTTTCGGGCCAGTTAGCAACAGAGTCTTCGCCGAATAATCATCTCCCAAATAGCTTTCTTGCGTCCTATTTGCATTCTGTAGTTTGCCGCCAACGTCATTCCTGTTATTTGAATAGAGAGGTGAGTCATTTACGAAACCGAAAGAAGAAACTTCATCTGTACATGATCCATTCAAACATATGAGTTCTTACGTTGAAAATATCAATTCAATAACAGATTCTATGTACACTATGACATCCTCCTGTTTGGTTGTTAGGCCTTTTTGTCTATTTTGGTTGTTCCTCAATGTAGAACATTGCACTAATTTTAACATGGACGCCAATTCCACTGGTTGTTGAGACTTGAATTTGGCGTGTAGATTCCTTAGGACTTCAACTTGACGCTGCCCAGGCCACGGTTGCCAAGTCAGGGATTTTCCCCCTAGATTTTGGGGTTTTTCCCTGATTTTTGGGGAAGGAATGTATAGGGTTTTTCTTTAGGGTTATTTTTTCCTAGTCAGGATTTTGTAAGGGGTGAATTTCACTGATGAATCGAAGGTAGCGACACTGAGACAGGGATTTTTTGGGGGGAAGGAATGTGTAGGGTTATTTTTTCCTAGTCAGGTTTTTTTTAGTGTAGGTGTTTTTTGAGGAAAAAAGGTTGGCAACCTTGGCCCAGGCCCCGGTTCAGCTGAATGGCTGCTTAAGCTAATTTCTATGAAGCTAAGCTGTAATTAGGTATGTAGCCTCCTTAGGGCTTCAACTTGACGCTGCCCAGTCCCAGGATCAGCTAAATGGCTTCTAAGGCTGATTTCTATGAAGCTAGGCTGTAATTTGGTATGTAGCCTCCTTAGGGCTTCAACTTGACGGGGCCCAGGATCAGCTAAGTGGCTCCTAAACCTAATTTCTATGCTAAACGTGGCTAAAACGTTCCTTTCTTATAAAAATTTATCTGAAAGGGTCCAGGGGTGGTGCAGCTATTTCAAACATGCAATGCCAATTTTTATGTTTACGTTGCATAATATTGCAAAATATTATTTTACCTACGTACAAAATGATCAACATTGAACATTTCAACTTGATCATTGGATTCATTGGTTTCGACAATATTACTATAACTACTGAATAAATCACGACAGAAGTAGCTTAGTTACTCGTACTTGAATACAAGACCAGTTTCTCTAGAGTCCCACGTCGTTACGAGGAGTTTTCGTCGATTTTCCGCACCGTCTGTGAGGTATTCGGGAATTTATTGGGCAGTTACGACCGTTCGATTGTTTCAAGTTGTCGAGTAACGTACCGGTTAGTGAAACTCGTAACACAATTGAAACATTTTCCACTTCGTTTTGGAATATCTAACGAATATGTGCAGTGAAAATGAGAAATCAACACACTCAACTTGTGCATGATTGTTGTGGCTTTCTAGTTGAGTGTTTGTTGATGCATAAAGAATGATATTACAATTCTAGTTTAGTGACATAAAAAAAATAGAAAAACCCTTCGTTCCGAGCTTTTGGCTTTTGGCCATCTTCAGGGATTATGATAAGACTGTCTCCTCGTCCCAGAGTCTGCTTTCGGTCCACTTGTTAGGTATACTCATAATCCCTGAAGATGGCTTAATAAAGCCGAAAGCTCGGTATGAGGGTTTTTGTCTATATTTTTCATGTCACTAAACCTGTTTCGACCCCCACATAATACCCGCCTGCTAGCTAAGCCAAGGAGAAGTTGATAATCGGATATCTTTACAAGGAGTAGAGTCTTCTCAAATCACTTATCTCCGAATGTGTCAAAATTTGTGAAAAATCGTATACACCACTTATATTGTGGGTTCCCCATCTAATTTGGAGGCAGAACAACTTAGCTGTGGTAGTTTGCAAGCAAAACCACTTGTGTTTGTCAATTTCAGCCACTTATCGACATTTTACGTCATCCAATTTGCAGCCAAAACCACTCATCAACCGAAATCTCGAGACAAGCAGTTTTGCCTCGAAACGCATACCTAAGCGTTTTTGCATAGCAAGTGATTTTTAGCTTCACACCCAAGTGCTAACTCGGGTCCACCTGTTTTCTAAACAGATTTTGACTCAATGATATCCAGTTTGGCTCAAGTGGTTTTTCAAAATAACGATGCGTCAGAAATTGTGATTGCAGGCAAAACTGAGTGCTTGAGTTTACGTTATCGAAGGGGAAGAACAACTTAACTACGATTAATCGAAGCAAATCTATGTTTTCGATAGCATGATCAGCAATATCAGCATGATTGATAGGATCTAAACCTTAAACATCGAGCGGCCATAAGGCTTTGTAACTCTAAACGGGAGTCCAGCAATGAAGGGGCCAATTGATAAATCTAGAGGCATTTTTGCAGATAAGTGGTTTTTGCATTGAAAAGGCAGAGCTGCTGCATGGATGTTGTGGTAAATCATCCTCAAGTGGTGGAATCTCCGTTTCTCTTTTTCCGGTCGTACGAAAAGAAAGGACCTTATAAAATGGCGAAGTAGGGACGTTATTATGGCCGACAACGTAGTCGAATAATAATAAAACCGCCGGGTCGAGAGGGTTGGCCTGAAGCGACGAGGATGGCCTCGTCCTTGAGTCCGCAGGTGGATGTCCTGCTGAGTCTGTCTAGAGGTCACGGGCTGTCGTTCCGTTTCACTGATCGCCGTAGCCGCCCCTGTCGAGGATCTCGAAAAGTGCCTTCAATTCTCCTGATCCACCAGCTGCCTCGTCCCACGGTCTTTTGTCGTTACTGACCAATAGTGACGCGTCCCTAATTTCTGCCCCTAAACCAGCAACGGTGGCATCCCTGGGGCGATCAATGCCAGCTGGACCACCCGCTTGATTCGGCGGGTTTTCGTCCTGCAGTTGCTGGAGGCAGCTGTCTTGAAAAATCAGCCGCCAAAATCATTGGGGGAAAAAAAAAATCAATATTGTACACATTTGGTCTGCAGACCCCAATGAAGTTGCAGATCTGCAGATCCCCCCAGTATAACAAAGTATCAGCAGACAGATTGGATAATGTTTCTCCACCGAGATATTTTCTGATTTTTGACGTTTGGGCTCGAATTTGTTGTTTAGAAATCATACCGTCCTATGCCAGTTTTGATCATTTCCGGCTGCGTTTCTATCAGGAATTTGTTCATTGTACATCCATAGCACAGGATTTAATTTATACTTACATATTGATTTGTATTTATTCTGATTGTACTACACATGAAATGTTTGCCTAGAAATAGTCTACAAAGTGCAAAAGTATCCAACTATCTCACTACATGGCAGTATTATGTCGCTTGTTATACCTACTACTATGTATTATGATCTTGCCTGGATTTTACATCTAGTTCTTGTCAAAATGTAATGAAATACTGTAGATCCTTGTTGTATATGAATTGTGACGTTCATTGTTAGTTAGTGCTCGTATGTGTTATGTACTTACAACATGTGTTGTATAAATTGTAATTTTGTTACTATCCCAAGTTGGGTGATCAAAATCAGTTTGTAACCACTTCTTTTTCTTTGGGAAATCTCTGGAGTACACGTAAAATAGGCTCAAGAACTTGTATTTTCATCATCCAATTTGGCACCCTGTATGCATATGAAGTTTTAGCAACGACTAGGGTTTTTGTGGTTTTGCTCAATTATTCAAACCAACCTGCAGTTGTTTCTTGCACCTAAATTCTCTCTATTTCCCGCCTCAAGAAAATCAATTCGACTCCGGATTAGTTCGAATGATCCAGTGATCTTCAAGAACTTCGTCCAAAACCCAAGTGCCTTGATCTGGTAACTCCACCACCGTTGGCTGTTTTTCACAAAGCCGACGGTGTTGCAGTTCCCGTCTTGGGGTCCACTTGAAAGGAAACCACCTGTTGCATTGTCGGCTGGCAGCTGCTTTTTTCAACCCCCATTTTGTAACCGTCGTTGGATATTCACGTCGTCCGCCTCTTGAGCATCTCAATATGTATGAACACGGACAGACTATTTATCAAGGTAACGTACAATATGTCATCATTTACTAACGCTTGAATGAAAAATAACGAAGTCCATTTGGACGACGAACAACCGAAATTAATAAAATATAGTGATTGTTTTATACAACTAGATGATGATTGGTTGTAAATGTAAAGTTGAATGCATTTTCGAATACAGTCGATTTTTATTTACTGGGAGTTGCAAGATACCAGTCTTTTACAGTTACTGCAAAAATTCCTCAACTTAATGTGCTCGATTACCTATTTGTAGATTTCAATGGCATATTCTAAATTTCTTGAAAATCTCTCCTTTTTAATAGTTTATCCTGTCATTCTAATGTTACATAAAACTTCCTAAGGAATAACAGTTTTATTACACAGGGTGAGGAGTCTACTATTGAAAGTATTTTCCTAAAAATGATGAAATGGTTGTCGAATAAAAGTATTATTGTCTGATGGCGTTGAGGATCCATGTAATGTGGTTGGAAAGTTGTAATGGTTTGCTGAGTTTGCTTCCTTCCCGAAGTTTTGGTTCGACCGCTTGGAAGGTAGCCGGCTCTGTGAATACAGTTCGGACAACCCTCTGGGTGGGCATAATTGCCTAACCTCCCGTGGAACAAGCGAAACTCAGCAAACCATACAGTACAAAGTTAGAGGAAAACGATTTTCAACAAAATAGGCATTGAAAAAATTATTGGTTGGAAAAACGAGTCATCTGCAAGCTTCAATGGCTTGTGGCTCGAATAAATTATTTAAACAAATTAAATCATGGATTCGATCTGTCCTTAGTCAAAGTTAATTGTAGTTTACCTGAATTTTTTAAATTTTGAAGCAGGCATTTCTGAAACGTTTCTTTGGATTCCCCAAAAATTGTGAAAAATGCAGATAGCTCGTGGCTTCAATTGAAAGTTTCATAATTTTTCCAAAATTCCGTATTAGGGAAATTTGCTGTGTGGGGTTTTTAAAAATCTATCTGCTCACTTGGACAAATTTCTCCATTACGCGAATTTGGAAAAATGATGAAACTTTCAATTTCCTACCTAGCTCAAAACCAACTTTTTGGACTTAACAGCCTTTACCCAGAAAGCACAGATACACAATGTGTCATCTGTCAATGTCATTTACATCACACACTTTTGGAGGATCTTTTTTTCTTCGAAATTCAAATATAAGCAAATGATATTTGGGGTTTTATGAAATAATAATTTACGAGTTGTTTTCATGTACCTTAAATCACACTTATTCATCTTGTGTTCTAATTTGGAACAACAGAAAGCTCTTTTAGTACGTACCTGATTTAGTAAGAAGTGAGAGTGTCAACCATTGGATTGAACCATTTTAATTGATAACATGTTATTGAAACAAAATCATTTTAGCGAATTGTTCTCGGTCCCAAAGTTTTAAAACTCGAATTTCCAAAAAATGTTTATACCGCAATTTTTTGTGTCTTTCGGCAGTGAATTTAGGATGGTCTGAAACGGATTTTGGTACAAACATTTGTCGGTAATTCCAGACGGTAAGTCTATAGAATTGAGATAAAAAATTGCACAAAAAATTTGTCTTGGCAATCGAAAGGCGAAGTTCGAAGATGGGCAGAATCAGCCCACTCTAAGGGTGGGGGTGGGGGGAGTTTTAAGGGAGGAAAAATTACCCACAAATTCCAAAAATGAAACAGTCTGACAAGTGACACGTCATTTTAAAGGTTTTTTAATGCTAAACACGATGGTGAAGTCAGAATTGCGGCATCTAATTCCGTTCTCAAACTGGAGCACTTTGAAGGTGAAGAAACGTGGTTGTTACTTGAGACGTTCTTTACGGTTCATCTGCTCTAATCTGGTAACGGAATGAGATATCGTAATTGTGACTTTACCGTCGTGTCCAGCGTTGAAAATTTTTCCTAAAACCAGCTTTTTCTTTGAAATTTTGCTCTGTTAGCCATGATGCATGACAGTTTTTTTTTTGTAACAGCTATAATTGCCTTGAAGCGGTAGTAAGTTGAACCGAACGTTGTGACTCGAGGAAGGTTTTTTGAATGAGATGTACCTCGTGTAGTTAGTCGGGGGCGTCCTCGCCAGACGTCTCATTTCCGTCCGCCAGGTGTTGCCAGCCTGTCACGAACTCCGGCTGGTTTGTGTTCGCTGAACATTGTGTTGAAAAACGACGCTATTTTTCTCGTATCATCTCTGACGATCTCAAGTGTTACCGCGTTTCGTCTCCTCGTCAGTGCTTGGAGGACCGAAAGCTGCTATTTCCAAGTGGTGATTTGCGAATGAGACAAGTAATTCCGTTCATAAACTATTTGAAAGTTACTGGAAAGGAATTTGAAAGGCAGAATTTGAAAGTCCACTGTGGGAAGGAGTAGCTGTGGTCACAACTATTAAGAATTAATGGCTCCGACCGAGGTTGAGCCTTGACATATTAAAATCCTTAGTCAATTCGGAGGGGCGAAAAATAGGGGTTGGAATTTTTATAAAATAAAGGGAGTTCTCGAAGACTTAGGGAAAACAGCAGGTACAATTGCTAACCTACGAATTATTGTGGTCGACCCTGAATTGAATTGACCTTAACAGTTGAGGAACCTTGCAGAGCATCCAGAGTCACGGGCCGCATTCTCAACTCTTTTCACAATGTCGTCAGTCAAAATCTACAGTCTCCCACTCCTCAGATCTTCATGTACATTCGTACAGCCGTTTTCAAACTCCCTACACCACTTATACACACTGGTAGCCTACCAGTGGTAGGATTCATATGGCCTTCTCCATAAACGGTTCGTATCTCGTTAAAAATCTCATGTGCAGATATTTCCTTTGCAACGAGGCAACGGATAGTGGCGCGGATTTTGCACTTGGCGTCAGACTCGATCGACATGTTTAACAAGAAAAAATACATGCGACCACAGTTTTCAACGTACTGCACTCGTTCTGGTCTTGTTTTAAAGGTTAGGAGTAAAGCTGCGTTCACACGGATGCCAAAACTGCGTAGTGCGTAAAAAGTATTGGGAGGGGGGAGGGACTTGTGGAGTAGCAGTTGGGACTGCCAAATGTGCAGAATGTTCACATTGAGGTGTAAAAGCACAAGTGCGTAGTCCTTCACTGCGCAGCCTTGCGTTCCCGCCCAGCTTTCCCAGCGTCCCAACTTTCCGGTTTTGACCTCACCAGGTCATTAATGTGGAGAGTAAAGCTGTTGTAAACCTATCTGAACGAGAAATCCAACGATCACAAGCAAATGTGGCCCGCCTGGGAGGGGGGGGGGGGTGCGCGCAGAAGGTATTGTGATGTTCTGCAATGCGTAAAATATCTAATTTTTCAGATGATGACAGCCCCTCCAAAAGTCGACCCCCCCCATCGATACCAATGACCCAGCCAATCAGTTGACGTTACGCACAACGCAGTTTTGGCATCCATGTGAGCGCAGCTCAAAGCTATACAGCAGTGTAGCCAACAGTAAAAAAAAATATTCCCTATGTACTGTTTGTGAGAGCCTCGGTGCACATACTTTCCGGAGACGCCTCGTACTACAGAGGCACAATTACACCAAATGGGTGTATAATGTCGTTTTTAAATTTAAACACATAATTCAAACAATATGAGGCACATGGGATAAAACCAGGCAAACCTTGAGGTTAATAGTGAAAGCATAGAAGGTGCAAGTGGTAATACCAGATTTTTCTCAACAAAATGGAACATTCGTCTTCCAAATATTGAAATTCTTCCGGAATACTCACGTTCACTTACACGAGAAAGAAAAAAGTAAGAGTAAAATAAAGCATGAAAATCAGGTTGTCGGAATGAACCGATCGACATGTGGAAAAGAGGCCCGAAAGCAGATACTTCTGATAAAGGATGTGATAAAGGTTGTCAATCAACTTAACCTTCGCCCGCTCGCGCTAGCGGCAGATTGCCGCATATTTGAAAAGCAGTGGTCAAATTACCTCCTGAGCTCAATAATCGGCTTGAAATGGGCATGTCTTCTCCAGTTGGGGTCTGTTCCACAAGATCACAGTGTTAGGTATCACTTCGCTCACACTTGGGGTCCTTAGTTGCCCACCAAAAGTCAACAAGCCAAAAAATTGCGGCAAATTGCCGTGCGCGAGCGGAAGTGTTATGATTTTTCAGAATTTTTGTCAGCAAAATTTAAGTAAATTTTTACTATTTCTAGCATGTGAATCGTGGTATTCAGTACATATTAGATATGTTTTGAATGTTATCAATAAGTTTTGATTTGTTTATGGGGGCTGTTTCTGTAGTTTACCGTCTTCTAACCAGCTTAAATTTTTGTGTTTATGTTTTCCTCTTGGAAGATTTCATCTGTCGCAGAACTAACCAAGAGTAGTGTTTGGTTTTGAATAGGGGTCGATGTTCATTATCCAGAGGATTCAATCATTCGAATCCTTGGTGAATTGGAGAGTGATGAAGAAGAGGAGGATCAACTGCTTTGTGCTCTATGAATAAGAACATGCCAATCTATTTGTACTGAACTTTACATATTTTATTTTTGTATTAAAGGTGCTCAAAACTCTTTGTTTTATTATGTATAGATAATCCACCCACCTAAGTTCGTTACTACCGTGCTAGTGGATTGAAGAAAACCAATAAAAATTAATAATTTAGGGATATCAAGGGTTCAACACGATCATTTCTAACTAGACGATGTTAGCTTTCAAATTCATTTCAGCCAGAACAATTGTTAGATGCCCTACTTGTTTTCGTTCGAACACCACTCAACCAGGGAAGACAAGCCCCATCAGGTGAGTTGAAATGAATTTGAACTCGCTTCATGCTCAGCTATAGTGTTTACGAGGTTAAATTAGCATTCGAGGGTTTTCGGAGAAAACAAACACGAAATTCACAGGAATGAAATAACGATATGCCTCATCCTGTGGATGAAGAGCACTTCTACGCTACAGAGTTTATTATAGATTAAGCAGTCGAATGGTTATTCAGTTCGGTTTTTAGCGTTGGAACTCTGCTTTATAGAACTGCACTTATCCCTAAGGATAGACTCGAAAGGGATTCGAAAACTCGCGGTTGTAAATTGCCTTCTGGAGCAAAGACAGGATTAGGGATGGAATATTCAAAGGAGTTTAGTAGTCATTCAGATAATATTCTCTCATCTTTCTGGTTGAAATGAGTCCCATTTCAAAACTGAAACACTAACAAGAAGGGAACGCTCATTGTTCATCTTGCTCGAAAGCAGTTCGGTGAGTGAATCGTGTAGAAAGCTACGAAGGAAATTTATAGCCCATTTCTCATTCAAATGGTTGAGAGCTAAAGAAATACGTTCTCTCCTTTGAACCTCAAATAGAAAACGTAAATACGAAAGGTTAAATATAAGTTGGGGGTACGAACATCATTACAGGAGGATCTTAAGAGTTGCTCGAAACACCCATTCAAAATTGTTACGCAGAATCAAAAATAATATAGGGTGACGTAAAGGGAATTTGCAATAACGAATTAGGATTTTGGAAATAGCAGGTAAAACGATTTAATGCAAAGATAGTAAAAATAAGGATCTGGGCTCCACCCCTCTCATAACGTTCTCGATTAAATAATCGATGTACCATAGATGTATACATATGTATGTTCCGAAATAATGGGAGTTGAATATAAAACACAAGAACCCTCAGCACAACTAAGAAACATATCATCCCTTGAGATCCCACAAGGTCCAACTCAGTTTTATTGGCAAAATGCGTTCGGAACAGATACCTACTTATGCGAAATCTCTGGGTCCGTCTTTCTAGCTCATTGGTTTGCCCTGTATCGCAATGCAGGAAAGAAAAGGCTTCTTCAACGTAGAAATACCAATAACCATGGAAAATACTACAGTACGTTGGAAAATCCGTTTTTTGTCTCTCCTGACAAGTTGGAAAAACTAAGTTAGAACTTGTGGGATCTTTATTAAGGGACGATATCACAGAAACCCTATGCTCTAGTTGAAGATTACACCGTAGCTTACCACTTGGAACAGGTACTCCAGTGATTTAAAATTACGTTATTTAGCAATCGGAGGTACATTTAATGTACCTCCAATTGCTGAATAACGTAATTTCATTTCCAGTTTTGTGGCTACTGGGATTGCCATCCTCATTACCGTGTCCTTGTTTTCAGCATTCCATGCTACATACCCTGTAAATCATCGAACTGTGCACCTGTAATTCTCAAAATATTTCGATATGCCGTAGTATTTTCGTATTTAAGCTCTTTTAATAATGTACGCCGACTCGCAAGCTTCTAACCAGCTTTATGGTGTATCAAGGAGGTGCGTTAGTAAATGGTTCGTTATTGAAAAACAAAGATACTACGGCTTATCGAAATATTTAAAGAATAAGCAGTACACAGTTCGATGATATAATGGGTATGGTGGATGGAATGCTGGAAAAAAAGGATGGCAATCCCAGTAGCCACGAAACTGGAAATACTCGTAACTGGTTATTTAGCAACTGGAGATGAAATGAAATGAAATGAAAATTAATTTATTTCTTCTACAAATATAATCTAATGAAATATAATGAAATGTAATGAAATATAATCTCCCAATATGGGCAACAAGCCCGCGCTAGGGAGATGAGTTGGTTAGGCTTAGTTGGTACCTTATTCTATTGAAAAATTAAAAACAAAATACTACATTAAAATTTAATGCAAATATGCATGAACAACACCCCCGCCCCAAGCACCAACCAGTCCCGCAATCCGCCAACCCAAGCAACAACGAGGAAACTCCTCATTTAATCCAGTTTAAGTTTGATCCAGTTAAATTTCTGGAGTACCTGTTCCAAGTGATAGCTACTAGGCGGCTAGTTAGTGGAGTAGTCGGCGAGTGCGCTAGTTGACGATTACACGTAGCTGCAACCAGTTGCTGCCAACGCCGGTGAGTGCGATAGTTGAAGATAACATGTGCTTTCCACTCGGAACATGTACTAACTAGCAACTCCCTTTACACTAGCTAGCTCGCTAGTCGTCGAGCAACACAACTCAACACTCTACAACTTTTCCCCAGCTTCTTTACTAGCCGATTACTAGCTGGCTAGTTTGGCAGTATAGGATTACACAGAGCTCGTTTACCATCAACTAGCCGGCTTTTAACTAGTAAACCCGCCTCGTGTAATGGCCGCGGTCAGACTAGGCTGTTTAGCAGCCGCTACTAATCAGCCGCTGGTACATATCGCCATCAGCCAGCGGATCTGAAGTGTTCACATCGGTTCACAACTTCTAGCTCGTACAGTTGCTGTTGACGACTTGAAAACATTTTGTATATTGTGTTGTGTGCACCATGACATTGTCACCTATTGGTGTGAGTCGTGAAGTTCTGAGACGTGTGTTAAGTATTGGAGTTAAAGAGTTGTGTGAACAGATGTTGAAACGGAAGAAAAGGCGATGGTGGGTTATCAGGGGGCATCAGCAAGACTTTTTAAGGAACTAGAATTGGAAGATCCATCGTCTTATGCAAACATTTTAAGAATGTCAGTTCCTAAATTTAAAGAGCTATTAGAGTTATCTCCGCTATTCTAAGTAAAACAAAACTCTTCTTCGACTTTTTATTTTGTACACTTCATTTCGATATGTATCTTCATTTGATATGTACATTCATTCGATATGTACACTTCATTTCGATATGTATCTCTTAAACTTTTTATTTTTTTCTTCAGTGGGGCCAAATCTGCTTTCAGTCCTCGTTCTTCAAGTTTCTGCAATAACTCCTTATATGCTGAGTCTTTGGCATTTCTGTTGATATACTCTGCACACGAAGCGTCCCCCAGACAAGGATAATTTCAGAATATATCTAGGAAAGTAATTATGTCTTTACCCGACCACTTGTTACTGTCGACCATATTCACTGTTTACAGAAAAAATGAATAGAAAATACAGTTAACGAAACCAAAACTGCTTGCAAACTATACACGTGTTAATTCACCAGCCGCTTGTGAGCTACTAGGGGTTCACATTGGCTGGCTGGTGCCAGCGAGGAGATCACGTGACTGCCAGTGGACATGTTCAACTTCCGATTGTGGCTACTGAACACTAGCCCGCTGGCATTCACCAGCCGCTGTTTCTGGGTCAGACTAGGCTGCTTGCTGGCAATATTACTAACGGCCGTCCGAATATTGAACCACAGGAGGGAATGGGACCTGGCACACACACTAACTGGGACACAGTGGCGTATCCGACTAAATACACGCTGGCACATACACACCGATTTTTTACCGGCCGTCCTCAGCAGTAGGGATGTTATAGCAAGCCTTTCTCATGAAGGAATAGAGGAATTGACTGTTTTGATTTCATTTTCCAACTTCTCATGGATTTCGTCAAATGATGAAGTAGCGAGTGAAGTAGACATTGAGAAGAAGTTAAAAAACTTAATACCTTCCTGCCCTTAGTTCTTCAAAAAGAGTGAAGAAGGTCCCCGTGCGTTCTCTGCTTTGATTGATTGAATGACTCCAGAATTTGCGGTTATCCTACACCACTTAGTAACCACGTAGCTACAACTCGTTTAGGATTCATAACCAACAATCTCCTATCAGGACACCAAAGAATCTGATTGGTTGTAAAAATCCGGTATGTGTGCAAGGCAGCTGGCACCGTTAAAATATCGGCAGATTTTTACCGGCCGTCCAAAATTGGTGTGTGCAACTAGCCTTATTATTAACTATCCAGCTAGTAGCTAGTAAACTCGCCTTATCTCATCATCAATTGAAAACGGCTGAACGTAGAAAGTTGCGGCTGGTACCATTTGACGCAGAATTTATCTGGGAAGGTTTATGAAAAATCCGCGTTTAAATTTGTCCATCCGTTGAAACGCTATGAATGAAATACTACTAAAAAACGTGTTATGAGGACGCTTATGCTTATAACTTTTGAACGGTTGAACGTAAATCCGATTGTAAGTAGTCTCTGGATTCAGCTCGACGAGTACTTTCAAGAGGTACTTCAATCAGGATGTTAGTGGGAAGGGGCGGGGTGTAGGTTGTGAGAGAGGGGGGGGGGTCTACAGGAATTCAAAACTACTTGACCAGTTGGAGTTGGAACTTTGGGAATTTGTTGTGTGAACATTGAGGAAGGGTGGGTCAATAGTATGGGGGAAGGGGGTTAAAGGCAGTTAGGGGAGGGGGGTATTACCGGGATTTCAAAACTACTTGACCGATCTGAATGAAACTTAGGGAATATGTTGAGTGAACATTGGGGAAGGTTTCTGACCAATTTAGGAGGAGGGTACAGGTTGTATGTGTGTGTGGGGGGGGGGGGGGCTACAGGCAATCCAAAAACTACTTGACGAATTGGAGTGAAACTTTGAAATTGTGTTGATTGTTGTACCGTTGCGAAGCGCGGGTACACAGCTAGTCGACAATACTGCCTTCCCAAGAAAGAAAGTACTAACTCCATTTTTTAACTTTTCGAGGTGAGGACATATTCCTATAGATTTTGACGAGATCTATCGATTGGACTAAGTTAGAAAGCCGTATCTCCATCAGAAGTCCTTGTAAATCAACGTTCGAACGGCATTTCTAACTTCAACTGTATAGAAAATACTCAGCAATTCACAAAACCTCGTATTTCTCAAAACTATCAAAATGGAGATAGGACTTTCTTCCTTAAGACGGCAGAATAATTGAGATTTATGACGTTTGATGAGAAGTGGTGGTGTATTAATTTCACTTATCTGCTCCTGAGTTACCTGCTCTTTCTTCCGGCTGCCACGTTCGCCAGGTGGCTTCGCTTCCCTCATGTTGCAATTGGAGCCACCCGAAAACTGTCGGATGCTTTGTTTTATACCCTCGGGCTTATATCAAGACTTGTGTAGAGCTCGAAGGAATCGTCTAGCCGGTCGGCGAGGGCTTGTCCTTGGTCGGCCATTCCCGCCTACCCTCAGCAAGGCCAGTCCCCACTTCACCTACCACAAGGTTTCACCCTCTTCACCGCCATCTCCCTTTGCCCTCTGTCTTCTTCCTCACCCCACGCACCGGCTTCCAACCACTCCTTATTATTTACTGACTTTACCCCTCTCCCTTTTTTTCCCCTCGTCAGAATAAATATTTCGAGCAAGAATGTCGCCCTTTGTTGTACGCACGCACAAGACAGCACCGAGACTTTCTGGTAAAAACGTACTGTCGTCGTTTTTTCTTTTCTCTCTTCAATACCATCTGGAAACCTCGTTTCAGGGGACAGAACAAGAAACCTGGTGCTAACGCTCAGTGTTCATAATTCACCACCTCCGGTTCCAACATTAACTCCTCGTGGAAATAGTCAATATTTACCTACTCAATTCGTGATGAGATGTATTTTTGTCAATATTCAGAAGTACCGTCGCAGGGGGCTACTTTGCTCCCTCCGGGGCAGCTTTGCTCCAAAAATCTTGGATACGATACGTAGGTACGCCCTACTGATTCATGCTTGGTTTGATCTTGGATACGATACGTACGCCCTACTGATTCTTGCTTGGTTTGATCTTGGATACGATACGTACGCCCTACTGATTCATGCTTGGTTTGATCTAGGATACGATACGTACGCCCTACTGATTCATGCTTGGTTTGATCTTGGATACGATACGTAGGTACGCCCTACTGATTCATGCTTGGTTTGATCTTGGATACGATACGTACGCCCCACTGATTCATGCTTGGTTTGATCTTGGATACGATACGTACGCCCCACTGATTCATGCTTGGTTTGATCTTGGATACGATACGTACGCCCTACTGATTCATGCTTGGTTTGATGTTGGATACGATACGTACGCCCTACTGATTCATGCTTGGTTTGATCTTGGATACGATACGTAGGTACGCCCTACTGATTCATGCTTGGTTTGATCTTGGATACGATACGTACGCCCCACTGATTCATGCTTGGTTTGATCTTGGATACGATACGTACGCCCTACTGATTCATGCTTGGTTTGATCTTGGATACGATACGTACGCCCTACTGATTCATGCTTGGTTTGATCTTGGATACGATACGTACGCCCTACTGATTCATGCTTGGTTTGATCTTGGATACGATACGTACGCCCCACTGATTCATGCTTGGTTGGATCTTGGATACGATACGTACGCCCTACTGATTCATGCTTGGTTTGATCTTGGATACGATACGTACGCCCTACTGATTCATGCTTGGTTTGATCTTGGATACGATACGTACGCCCTACTGATTCATGCTTGGTTTGATCTTGGATACGATACGTAGGTACGCCCTACTGATTCATGCTTGGTTTGATCTTGGATACGATACGTACGCTCCACTGATTCATGCTTGGTTTGATCTTGGATACGATACGTACGCCCTACTGATTCATGCTTGGTTTGATCTTGGATACGATACGTACGCCCTACTGATTCATGCTTGGTTTGATCTTGGATACGATACGTACGCCCTACTGATTCATGCTTGGTTTGATCTTGCATACGATACGTACGCCCCACTGATTCATGCTTGGTTTGATCTTGGATACGATACGTACGCCCCACTGATTCATGCTTGGTTTGATCTTGGATACGATACGTACGCCCTACTGATTCATGCTTGGTTTGATGTTGGATACGATACGTACGCCCTACTGATTCATGCTTGGTTTGATCTTGGATACGATACGTACGCCCTACTGATTCATGCTTGGTTTGATCTTGGATACGATACGTACGCCCTACTGATTCATGCTTGGTTTGATCTTGGATACGATACGTACGCCCCACTGATTCATGCTTGGTTTGATCTTGGATACGATACGTACGCCCCACTGATTCATGCTTGGTTTGATCTTGGATACGATACGTACGCCCTACTGATTCATGCTTGGTTTGATCTTGGATACGATACGTACGCCCTACTGATTCATGCTTGGTTTGATCTTGGATACGATACGTACGCCCTACTGATTCATGCTTGGTTTGATCTTGGATACGATACGTACGCCCTACTGATTCATGCTTGGTTTGATCTTGGATACGATACGTACGCCCTACTGATTCTTGCTTGGTTTGATCTTGGATACGATACGTACGCCCTACTGATTCATGCTTGGTTTGATCTTGGATACGATACGTACGCCCTACTGATTCATGCTTGGTTTGATCTTGGATACGATACGTACGCCCTACTGATTCATGCTTGGTTTGATCTTGGATACGATACGTACGCCCTACTGATTCATGCTTGGTTTGATCTTGGATACGATACGTACGCCCTAAAAATTCTTGCTTGGTTTGATCTTGGATACGATACGTACGCCCTACTGATTCATGCTTGGTTTGATCTTGGATACGATACGTACGCCCCACTGATTCATGCTTGGTTTGATCTTGGATACGATACGTACGCCCTACTGATTCATGCTTGGTTTGATCTTGGATACGATACGTACGCCCTACTGATTCATGCTTGGTTTGATCTTGGATACGATACGTACGCCCTACTGATTCATGCTTGGTTTGATCTTGGATACGATACGTACGCCCTACTGATTCATGCTTGGTTTGATCTTGGATACGATACGTACGCCCTACTGATTCATGCTTGGTTTGATCTTGGATACGATACGTACGCCCCACTGATTCATACTTGGTTTGATCTTGGATACGATACGTACGCCCTACTGATTCATGCTTGGTTTGATCTTGAATACGATACGTACGCCCTACTGATTCATGCTTGGTTTGATCTTGGATACGATACGTACGCCCTACTGATTCATGCTTGGTTTGATCTTGGATACGATACGTACGCCCTACTGATTCATGCTTGGTTTGATCTTGGATACGATACGTACGCCCTACTGATTCATGCTTGGTTTGATCTTGGATACGATACGTACGCCCTACTGATTCATGCTTGGTTTGATCTTGGATGCGATACGTACGCCCTACTGATTCATGCTTGGTTTGATCTTGGATACGATACGTACGCCCTACTGATTCATGCTTGGTTTGATCTTGGATACGATACGTACGCCCTACTGATTCATGCTTGGTTTGATCTTGGATACGATACGTACGCCCTACTGATTCATGCTTGGTTTGATCTTGGATACGATACGTACGCCCTACTGATTCTTGCTTGGTTTGATCTTGGATACGATACGTACGCCCTACTGATTCATGCTTGGTTTGATCTTGGATACGATACGTAGGTACGCCCTACTGATTCATGCTTGGTTTGATCTTGGATACGATACGTACGCCCTACTGATTCTTGCTTGGTTTGATCTTGGATACGATACGTACGCCCTACTGATTCATGCTTCGTTTGATCTTGGATACGATACGTACGCCCTTCAGCACTTCCTGTACCTACAATATGTACTCCGGGGTTTGGTAATTTTGTCGTCTTCTAATCAACTGAAAATTTGGTTGACTAAACATTTCGTGACTCAAGCCTTGACTAAATACTCTCATGCTACTGAGTACGTGTGGCTGTTGCACACTGGGGTTCAATTCTCACCCTTTACACGCGTAAATTAATTCTTGATACGTTTAAAGAAAAAGAAAAAAAACTGTGGTATTAGAAGGTGGTGGTGTAGCGTTATGGCAGTTCATTCTACGATGAATTACTCAACTGTTGGTACAGTTAAGCAATGGGTTGAAAGGGTCCAACACCAAGAAGTCCGCTACGCTCCCGTACTCACCTAATTTCAATAAAAACCGGTTTTAGGGTTGCCCGGTAGAGAAGGTTGTCGAATGGATGTTCTGTCGATCTTGAGCTCCTCATTTGTTTTTCTTTTCTTATTTTTTTCTAGAGATATTCAGTAACTGTACCTCCGTTGGGTCCTACTTACTAACCACTATTCGAACAACTCAACCTTAAATGGGCTTTCAGTCGGGATAACTAGCTCATCCCTGAAACGAATTTGAATAATTATTTGAGAGACTAACATGGAGCCCAAAAGCTCTCTCGTTTTGGAATCTCCATTCATACAGTTAAACATTATGAAGGAGAATAATAAACTCCTTATAGAGGTTCCTGAGACTGGTAGTAAACCTTTCGACTAGACTCAACACCTTTCGGAGGAATCCGTTGTCACTTGCATCCCAAGTGCTCGCCTTCAAAACTCGACTTGCTACTGACGACAGGTTACTCCTTAACAGTTGATACGATTTGACTGGATTAAAAAAAAAAATTAAAATAAGGTCATATGAGCGAATTTTCGAAGAAATTACTGGTTTTATGCAAAATTTCTCCATTTTACTGGTTTTATATCAAATTTTGTGTCATTTTTTGCTAAACTCCTCAGTTTATAGGTTTTTCAAAGCTAAACACGATGGTGAAGTCAGAATTGCGATATCTCATCCCGTTAGCAGAGTAGAGCAGATGAGCCGTGAAGAACAGCGCAAGTAACAACCACGTTTCTTCATCTTCAAAATCCTCCAGAATGAGAACGGATCAAGAAATCTGACTTCAGCGAAGAAAAACCTTTAAAATGAGGTGTCACTTGTCAGACTGTTTCATTTTTGAAATTTATGGGTAAAAAAAGTCTTTAATTGATTTAATTGATCTTTAATTGTCTTCAATTGATACTATACTATACATGTCAGGGCTCTGAAAAAAGTATTTAAGTAATTGATTTTTGTACTACTGCAGTAGTTGCATTTGGCATTTTTATTTTTCTCCGGACGTGAATCCGGATTTTTGACGTTCTACTGCAAGTAATTCGTAGCATGTTGAGTAGGTACGAACCCGATGCCAATATCCTCATTAGGGTGTCATGGTCTTATTTCGTTCAAATTCAAGGGCAGTTTGCAGTCAGGTCATCATTGTAGACTGTATAATACTGAGCCTACTATAGCGTGAACTTCTTGCTGATACAGACTCGTCCAGAAACGCTTGAGTGGTTCTCGAATGTTGAGTCTACCATGTTCTCGATTCAAGGGTTTTTGTTGTCAAAACCGCTCGGAAGATCCGGCGATCGGAGACGTCTCTCCCCCTGCTCCATTATTATTCGCCAGGGTTTCATCGAAGCGGCCGTTAGTGCCCTTGAATATCGGGGGTTAGTTAATGCAGAAAGGGCTGTACTCACCCTTCGGGCCCTACCCCATGTCCTTTTGGATCACAAGTTGGAAGTTCCCTTCACATTCTCGTCTCTCCACATCCAAACAACCCTAAACCCCCCCTCGATAACAGTCACGCGTCTTAGATGGCGTCACTGATACAATGCTCAGATCCCGTGAGCTTTCTTGCGTTGCATCCGGTTACAAAGGGAGGGGCCTGTTCGTGGTTTTCATTTCTTTTATATCCCTCGCATCATTCGAATCCTTTTGTAAATTCCATTTCTTCTTACTCTGCACAATTTTTTGCTTCCACACTCAATCAAGGACAAATATGATTCAACACGATAACCAACAGAGCTACTGAATTGTTC
This sequence comes from Stenodema calcarata, assembly GCA_963920205.1. Lineage (NCBI taxonomy): Eukaryota > Metazoa > Arthropoda > Insecta > Hemiptera > Miridae > Stenodema > Stenodema calcarata. Next base: position 9,450,003 of record OY986054.1, read on the forward strand.
ATAAGGCCTCAACCTTCAAACGGCCCCAAGGTGCTTCATTGTGTCCAACGCTCAAAATGTTAATATAAATCATTTTAGGAGGTATGAAGATTAGATGAATAATTTGTCAGAAACATCCGAATTGAAATTATTGTTTCCCACGCGTATATCATGTGGTCAACTATTAACAACGACCATCAAAATCCACTGGTTCCTGAAAGCCTGCAACTCTCCACGAATCGACGGCTGTCCCGGCCTAGAAACCTTCACCATGTGATCACCGCATAGACATTAAATGTAATAATAAAATGAACTAATAAATTTTAATTAAATGAAACAATAAATTTTATTATTTCAATAGTACCAAAACTTGTTGCAATCTCCTCCTCCTCTCAACAAACCAGGTTGACACCATGTTGCAATTTAGGAAAAATTCAATTACTCAATAGGGAATGACAGTGATTTTTTAAAAAAATTTTCCTGAGAAGAACTCACCTTCAAAATACCTAATTAAGACAGAGGTAAAAACAAATTTTTAAGGAAGCACTTATTTTTCTGGAGAGGTTTGAAGCGGTGTGAGCGGGAAGAGGGAAGCAATGTACGTCATCTACCTCCCAGGCCAATCAGAGAGCAGTACGTAGAGCGGCTCCGTAAACCGCTCTCTGATTGGCTCCTGAAAGCGGTGCACGAAAGCCGCTGTGTCAACTACAAACCTGTCCAACCCTGTAGCGGCCTGAGCGGGAAAAGTTCAAATTCGTCATTCTTCAGTTCGATCTGGTAGTTGAACAAAAATTTTCTCGTTTGAAATTCTCGTTTTAAATGTGTTGAGTCACCAATTTTCGATTTCTGATAAAAAGTGTCCCATAACGTTATGTTGTAATTCGAATTTTTTTCCACTTTTAAGATGATTTGCTTGGTATTCGACCTTAAGTCACTAAAATAGCCACAAGTACCTCATTTTTCAGTCAAAATTCAAATGTGATTATACCGTTGGAAAGAGCGTTGAATTCCCTATCTCTTTAGTGCTAAATGAAACGTAAACTTGAAAGAAGATTCAGATGTTGAAAAATGAGCCCAAATAGTAAAGTCTCGAAAATGTACAGTTTTTTGCCTAACTGAATCTGCCGGTCAATGTCCCACTGTAACCCCAAAAGTTGGCCCAAAAGCTCAGCTTTCCAACGGTATAATCACATGATCAAAAATGTTTTTACAGTGGACTCTTAAGGTAAAATCCTTTCTTGTGCCAAAACCGTGGATCTTTCAGTAAAAATCGACGTTTTTCGCGAAAATCGACATTTTTACCGTTAAAAGAGTTAAGCAGCAACCTTGTCGTACTTTGTCTCGCTGAGTCAAATGATGACACAAGACTTCTCGAATAAGCAGAGACTGATTTCTCTTGATTTGTATGGTCATTTGTTAGACTAGGTAAGCCAAGAAAAACGTTACTATCGTTGACAATTAGGTCAATGTAGTATGTTTTTAACGTCCATCCCCCTCCCCTTATTTTTCGAGATGTGAATTTTCCAAAATTTCAAAATTCGTATTGAACACCTTCCCTTTGCCCTGGGGTTATGAAACGTTTGGAGGATCATTGTGGCGTTGTTCCGAACTTGTGAACCAAATTTCGTAATTTTAGCACAACGCTAACTGGGAACAGTGCGGCGGACGGACAGATCTAGTTTATTCGATTTTCTGAATCTACACGTAGATTCAAGATACGTGTATCTTGAAACGTTAACCAATAAAATGAAGCAGAAGAGAATTTCACGATAAATGTTGGTGTCATTGATGAAAAAAATACAATATTGTTGATCTGCTAATTGATTTATTACTCCAATCATATTATCAAATTTATATATTTCAATAGATATGTAAGTAAGTAAAGCTTTTTGTCTTTGTCGTTGGATGTGAACAGGTAACTAATATACCACTTACATGTATAAATTTCTCGTTTTCACAAAAATCTAGACAACGCATTACAGTGTCAATCACTGACTCAGACTCGATATCGAAGGTGGGCTTTGACTCATTGGTGCAACGAATTTGAACCGTACTTGGAGTATCGTCTGGTCACTCGTACTCATCCAAAAAGCCACCCGTCCATTGCCGAATGGTAAATCGGTGTTTTGTACCCGGTATAGTCGTGAAGCTGGTCCAAAACGCGATCCCTGTCCAGTACAGGTTTATGTGTACTCGTAGTACTGCTAGTGGTCGGTATTAACTGAAATTCAGGAGGTTTCGAGGCGTCATCCGGCTTGACGACGATGACTTTCATGAATCCCAGAATCCTGCTGTTGACGTTGTTCCACTGGCTGGTTTTGTTCAGTGGATCGGTTTTGGACGGTGTCCCTTTCAAATCGTTTTCCGTGTCGTCGAAGATCTGCTCAGATGAATGTTCGTATCTCGGTCTAGCGTCGCAGCTGTCGCTGTTCCAAACCAAGATCGCCGCGATCATCTGCAACACCGACATCAGGTACGTACCTTTTGTACTATTGCATTTAACAAAAATACATAATATGTTATATTGGGAAATTGTTAATTGAGCCCAAATCCCCAATGCCCATGTGAGCCCAGTGTGAAATGAGCCCTCCCTTCTAATTAGACCTCAAGGTTATGTGTGAATTGAGCCCACAGTGTTTCATCCAAAAGAGCCCAAAAGTTTGACTAACCAAATGAGCCCCAGGTGTAGGTACTAAAGAAAATGCATATGATATCATGATAGATAGTTTATCAAACCATCGTCATTATCACAAATCACAATCAAGATCACAGATCGTCGTCCATCATTATAACATCTATATTATAATCTATCTATATTTAAAAAAGTACAGGTCAATGAGCAATGTAGTGGTGGCTTACCCTGAGGACGAGACCTTAACTAGTGAGGGTGGGCCTGCCCGTTATATTAACGTAATGGTAAACAATGTGAGTGCCTAAAGTACAAGATCATATTTTTAGCTCAGCCCCAGGAACAGTGAGTTTTGTAAGCTTTGCCGGTGCTGTTGTATGCATTCCAAAAATATGTAACTGTAAAATACTACACGTAGTTACCTTCTGCAAAACTATGTATTGAAGGCCACATGAATTCTGATTATACACTTTTATATACCTACATGGAGAAGAAGAAAACCGTCTATCAATAACCAAGTTGGGGGACTTTAAGGACAAATCTTTGGAACATCGTAAATATGTATGTACAAATTGTTTTGATGTTACAAAGTGAGTTATTTCGAATATTCCCAGGTCTTTTCGTTTGTTTGTTACCAAACTTTCAAATTTGGTATATCGAGTACAATCAAGCTCTGCAAAAAACAGGACATTTTTCCCAAAAAGTGCAAATTTTACGTTACAGTAATTTTTTTTAGTCTCATGCCGGCCAAACTACTGGTCCTACAAAAACGTCATGGAAGAAAAATTTGAAGACAATGTCATACGGTTTCATTTAAGACCAGAATGGTGCTTCCAGACCGAATGGTTGTCTCAAAAACCGATTGTCTGGACCCTGAGTTGAATTGTGCTCGGTGTCATAAAGGGGTTACATTTCATAGTCTTATGCTTTACTTTCTTAAAGAGCGTTAAATTTTTCTATTCGTCCGACCCAAAATTTATTTATTTTTCTCTGAAAGCTAGTTAATTTTACTGTCAGACCCCATATATTATAAATATAAAGTGTTGATCAAGTCCGTACTGTTGTGAAATCCAAAATTTTTGGCCCATGTTTCGCTATAACTCTATAAAATATTTGTCCGATTCAAAATTTCTTTTTTGCATGGTTGAATTTACTATCAGACCCTATGTATGGCGTTTCGAATAAATCCCGGTAACACCCACGCCAGCACGCTAACGGTGTATATTTTGACAAAATATGACGATTTTGATGTGAGGCTGGCGTGAATATTTTTCGGCTTTGCATCAAAATTTCATATATGAGATCTGATAGTAAATTAACCAACATAGAGGTGAAAAAAATTTTTGAATTGGAGAAATATTTCCAGAGTTTAGTAGCGTTTCACAACAGTACGGGTTAAGTAGCGTGCTGGCATGGGTATTTAAAGGAACTAGATTAACATTTCATATATGGTCTGAAAGTAAAATTAACTAGCTCTCAGACGAAAAAAAGAAATTTTGGATCGGACGAAGTTTCGGAGCTACAGCCACAAGAAACCAACAAACGTGCGACTTTGCCGCAGGTTAGCCAATCTTTGAACGGGTGTGGTGGCCAAACTGCTGGACCGAATTTAGTGTGATAAAATATTATTACTATGGGGTTCATCGACGCAGAATGTAACGCTCTTTAAAAAAATTATGAAACCTCTTCATGACGGCCGTGCACATTTCGACTCCGTTGTGACCAGAATACCGGTTTCCCGCTTTTCGGTTTTTGTCAGTTTTTGAAGAAACCTTCCGGCCTAGAAGCACCATTCTGGTCTTAAATTAAAGCTTATTAAATTGTCTTCAAATTCTTCTCCCATGACCTTTTTGTAGGACCAGTAGTTTGGCCTGTGTGAGACTAGAAAAATTACTGTAGCATAAAATTACTGTAGCACTTTTTGGAAAAAATGGCCTGTTTTTGCAGAGCTCTAGCTCTGGTTCTACTTAGTCTAAAGAGTTTTACTACCACTGAAATTGTAGGGAATTGTATATACTCTGAAAAAGGAACGAGTAACTTTTTTCGTCAAGAGGCTGCGTAACTGTATTATTGATCAAAAACTAAAACTGGGCAGGGCTACTATTATAGTACCCGTTACAACAAAGAATCATGAGAAAAATAGAATGAAGTAGACCTTGAAGTTAGCGATTAGATATAAAACTCAAAACAGACAAGTAGTTGTCGAATACGGAATTGGAATTTATTCAATAATATACAAACTGTGTCCATGAAGTTACACAGTGTCGTGTGACGGAAATGGTTTGCCTGATGAGGTGGCGGTTGTACAGATAATTTGGTCGTGGCGAATTGGATATGGAACAGCGGTACAAACGTGACGTCACGGGTGCGATGGGACGTAGATGTCACGCGAGGTGCTAGAACCAATCGCCGGGGACGTTCACCAGGGATATTTTTGACAAATTTATTTTTCGCTAAGATTTTCAATACGTTCCAATATAACATACGTTCAATATTGTCGAGCTTAAATCTCCAGATTCCCCCATCTTGGTTCGTGTAGCCCCCCCTCTGAGGCGAACACAAGTTTTCCATTACGCAGACACCTCTCTCGGAAATCGTTACTGGATACAGAAATATCGTTCACGCGGGCCCGACAACAGTCTGCTATGAACGATAAGTAACTTGTTTTCAATTCGATCGTTTTTCAATCCATTCGGCCTAATGACTACGATAATGTATGTACTTAAGCCAAGTCGTGAAAATAAAGCCTACCAATGTATACACAGTTATTCTACTCGTTCAGGCAGTTTTGTTGTACATTATTGTGTACATACTTGTATACCAGGGCAAAATGTAATTGCAATTACAAGTACTTGGCAATTCCTTGTAATTGAACCGCAATTTGTAATTTGAAACCGCAAAATTACAATCACGTGCAATTGTAATTACAGCGCCCAGAAAAGTAATTGTAATTGCAGATCTCAATTACAACCAAATTTTGGAGCTTTGTAATTACAATTACATGTAATTGTACCCAACAATCCCTTCGTAGTGGGTATACATCAGGAGCGTAGAGTGGCTTTGGACATGGGGTACCGCACTCAATCCCCCCGCCACCGCCCCTCACACACACTTTCAAATTCTCTCCCCTAAACAAGAAAAACTCTGCAAATTCTTGACAACAACGGTTTATTACCTTCTTAGAGCAGATATCCCCTAATCTAATTCACGAAATGATAGATGAAACTCTAGCTCATCATCCTAATTTAATAAAACAAATAGGTATTGTTTAAACGGTTTACATTTAATCCATCTTTGACCCATGTTTAAAATTTCAATACTCCTCCAAAATCATCCAAAGTTAATTGGTTAACACAATTTTACAGACAAGAAATCGAGTGAATATTGCATTTTCATCCAGTTCTGACTTAATATAGTGTGACTTAACAAGTAGTGTAAATTAATAATAATTATTGTTAGTTATTGATAATGTGTATGAATTATCATTAATTAACTCAATGTCTGAAAACCATGTGCTATTCGAATCAACTGGGCCATTATGAACATCGACCCGAAAGGCTGTCGCATGATTCACCCTCATGTTGACGACTTTTGATATACTCCAACTTTGAGCCCACATTGTGAACGAACGACTGGTCGTATGGTCTTGAAAAATTCTAAAAAAAAAAAAAAAAAAAAAGAACTCTACCTAAATGTGAACTGAAAACTATGTACCTATACCTACTATGTACGTTCCATCTGAATTTTTCGAGTTCAAGAAATCAAGAAGAATCGAGTGAATGTTGCATTTTCATTCAGTTCTGACTTATGTTTAAAATTTCAAGTCTCTAGCTCATCGGGAAGTTGGAAAACAAGTAGTGTAAATGATTAATTAATTATTGTTAGATATTAAGTAATAATGTTTATGAATTATTTATAATAATGATTGCTAATTATTATGAATTAACTCGATATCTGAAAACCATGTGCTGTTAGACTCTAGACCCGACAGGCTGCCGCATGATTCACCCTCATGTTGGCGAATTTTGATTTGCTCCAACTTTGAGCCCTCATTGTGAACGAACGGCTGGTCGTACAAAGCTGCGGATGGTCAAGTTATGAAAGTTATGAAAAGTTATGAAATTTTCAAAATTCGTTTTGAACCCCTTCCCCTTGACCGAGGGTTATGAAAAGTTTCGAGGATCATTGTGGGGTTGGTCCGAACCAACTGTGGCGGAAGGGTTCGACGGAATTGAGTTTCTTGTTCTAAGATAGTTTTTGACTGTACGGGAATGACGTATTTACGGATATTTATTGGCAGGTACCTACACTTTGACGACCCATGAACTCCCTACTACGTTAGTCGACCAGGATAAAATTGACGAAACTATTACTGAGCTGATTACTTCCTACCACCATTCCCTCTCCACCACTCAAAGACGACAATCTGATCAGCTACTCGAATCAGGTAGATTTTTAACCTCACTGCTAGAATTATTTCGTAAAGTTAAGACACTTACAAGGATATTTCATACATAACAGTGATATCGCCAGGAAATAATAAACCGTTGTTAACAATCACAGGGCTTTTCAATTGTAGATGTCAAAGGACCACTAGCCAAGTATTGGTGGGATGTAGAAACCAGAGAGTCAAATATTTATACGAGCTTCACGATGTTCCATGTCACAGAATGTGACAGAAACGAACAGGGCAGTAACACGGATGTGAATGAGGGAAGGTACTGTACGAAGGGCACTTACCAGGATGCAGGCGGTAGCCATGTTCAACGCTCTGCTCTCAACTGAATGATCGACGCGGATTAATAAGCCAGGAGTTAGGGGAGGTCCGGTCAACGACGAAATCACCAGAGGATTGAGTTCTAGTTCACCTTGCAGTCCGCTATAGGAAGTACGTATGTACCCACCTATATAGTCGGTTCCCTCTTTTGTAGAGCCGCCACTCCCCTCGTTAGAGACGAACGAATACAAACACAGATCAACGACAATACAGTACGACGATAACTTACACGACGTCGATTTTAAAATCCTGCATTACCATCCGTTTCAGTGATATTTTACAAAAATAGGGCATTCTTGCAGATATTGTTATGACACTTGTGAGATGCCTACGCCGCAGTTGCCGATAGGTATTTATAACTGAATGCATATTTATAACTGACTGTGCAAGAGTTACCTCAGAGACAAAGGAATCAGTCAGGATTCCCCCCTTAGCGATGTCTGCAGCTCGGTAGAAAACATGGAGCACTTGGTGATATTGTGTAGCAAATTAAGAGCTCAGAAAGACTCAAAGTGGAAGAATTTGACTAAGTTACTGTAAATGCCTACGAACTTTGCTTGTATCATCTATTGCAATAACCCCATCTATTCCAATAATAAGTTTACTAAATGGTGTACAAGTATATGAAAGATTGTAACATAGTTATCTAGATAGAAATTTGTGCTAGTTTGAAATATTGTAATGTAAATTATTATAAATATTGAAATGTACATAAAATAAAAGGATTCATGGCTATATACGAACGCTAATGCCAAGTGAATTGAAAAAAAAAAAAAAAAACCTGAATGCATGACATTGCACAAGCAGTTTGGCGCGGCTGAGAAGGCAGCAGAAAGTTTTAGCTCGAAGTTTGGATTCTACAACAAATTGAATAATCCCAAGTTTCAACGTTGTCGTAAGTAGATGAACTGGGGTTGTCCTTTCGGTAATTAAGTTTTACAAAATTACTTATTCGGGATGTTTATTACTTTGGCCTGGAAGGATCGCAAAAGCAATCCTACCTGAGGTTTTCATCTACAATGACGCCTTAGTATCTTGCTGCGGATACCCTTTCTATTTGAGGGCATGAACACAGCACGGAACCTACATTATTGTAACTGATATCTAAGGATAACATTTGACGAAAAATCGCATGCTTTTCAATTTTAGAGGAATTTTCACCTTTTAGCGAATTTTCGAAGAAGTGTAAGAAGCATCGAAATGAGCTATCAGAACCACTCAGCTGAACCTGGGCCTATTCTGCTTAAAGTGTAAGTCCTAAGGGGGCGACATACCAAATTACAGCTTCACAGAGTGAATAGCATCGAAATTAGCTACAGGAGCGACTCAGCTGAACCTGGGCCTACTCCGCTCAAACTGGCCTAAGGAGTCTACACACCAAATTACAGCTTCATAGTGTGAATAGCATCGAAATATGCTTTGGGAATCGATGCTCGCTACTTATGCTCAAACAGATAAATTAGAGAAACTATGTTGAACCTCGAACCGTTATTTCCAGGCCAAAAAACGCGCGGTTGGTCTTATTCGTTGCGGAGGAATGTCCTCTACAAGATGCAGGTGCAAGCGCATTTATCCAGGCATTATTTATATTGTTATGTCAAGAAATGTGCAGAACAAAATGACGAAAACTGGGATTTTCACAGAATTTTAGCCAGTTTTTATTATTTTGTCGTTTTAAGAAAATGGGGGATTGCTTGCGGTGCAATCAAAGAAATAAGGTGATATTCGGAATCAGCGATAAATTTTACCTGAGTTAGGCACCTTTGGAAGGCGTTTGAGTTGGATTGAGGTGTAACTAAAAAATAATGAAGTTAACAAATTTTAAAAATCCTTAAAAACAGCGTTTCTCTAAAAATCAGAAAAAAACGGGCCTCGGATTAGACAAACTCCGGCCGCATTCAAGTCCGAACCAAAATTTGTGAACTTGTATTATTGGTTAATGAAAAGGAAAGAGACAAAAACTGCGTGGCTTAAGAATCGACTTTATTCAATAGTTTTACCAAACGGATTGCTTTCTAGACGAACTCATTGGATATTTTATCAGAGGGAAATATGCATTCCACCATTTCATTAGTACAAACATTGCCTACCTATATATTGCACCAGAGAGCCGACCGATGGGAATTTTGGCCATAGTAGTCTATAATTTATTTTTTTATTTTCGATTCAATTGTGTAAGCGACCATCTTAAACTATACAGAGCGATTTGGCGTGTACATATAAACAATGAGGATTGACGGATGAGTCAAAAGAGAAGTATCATGTAATTTCATTGGAATCATTTAAACAACCAAAATCAACGTCCTGACTCTCTTCTTTCAACGTGACAAATATTTGTTGAAAAATCGACAGAAATGGGCATGAGGTAATGTTAAGAGAAGGTTACTAGCTGGTTCGACAATAACTGGGGTTTCCGTCCAGGTCGTCCTGGAGACGGGTGTTGAAATTCATGAGTACAACGTCGAAAGGGTCGGACTTCATTCGTCTCTGATTCGCCTGAGCCACTTCATCTTTTTCTTTGACTTCGTGTTCGTTACTGTTGCCGTCCTGAGAGAACAAAACAATTTTTGTGGTCATTAATTGGAACAGAGCTTCCCTAACTGCGGGTCATTCGTCGACTCTGACCGTGGAGATCTTCCAGAGACATTTATATGAGGCGGTGGATTCCAAAACTGTCGACATTCATCTATCAATCTTAATTCACAGGCCTTCTTCTTGATCAAATTAGTTCAAAGTTTTCCAACTTATTCGGTGTAGCCAAATGAGTCAAATGCAAAAGAAATCGCTTCCCCCGAGTGATTAGTTGAGTCGAGGGATGTTTTTCGTGTTTCCTGCAAAATTTCAAAATCGGACATAGGCAGTTTTGGAATCCACCGCCTCATATTTAGGGATGGCAAAAAAAAGAAAACATCGATGTATCGATGCATCGACAGACCGGCATCGATGCTCCAAAAACATCGATGGAAAAAAACATCGATGTATCGATGGTTTTCAATCAATTTTTTTTTTTCTATTCTTTTTTTTCATGCAAGACGGAAAGAAAAAACTCTGCAAATTCTTGACACAACGGTTTATTATCTTCCTTGTGCAGATCACCCTTCTGTCTATACCAGACTGTGTTGCAAATCGGCACCATACCATATTCTGACCGTACTCATACCATTTCTTTCCTATCATACCGTACTGTACTATACTAAATCATACATACAATAATATACCATACCATACTCATACCATGTCGTACCAAAATTCGTTTTGAACCCCTTCCCCTTGACCTAGGGTTATGAAAAGTTTCGAGGACCATTGTGGGGTTGGTCGAAACCCATAAAAAAAATTCCGTAATTTTAACTCAACGCTAACTGGGCAAAGTGCCGCGGACGGCGTACGTATTTTCTGAATCTACGTATCTTGAAACGTAAACCAATAAATTTTGAGGGGGGGGGGGTTAAAAAAATTTTTTCTTTGGGCGATTCCAATGGTTCATTATCGAAGATAATAAACCAAAATGAAGTACGAGGTACGCGGTGTGGGTGTGGGAGGGGGCGCAGAGACATAAAAGGTCTCGTCGTATGACGTACTTGTTGGCCACCTGCCAGCCGTCTTACGTCAAACGCTCGTGCGTGCGTCATAGGCTCTGACGTACTTGTTGGCCACCTGCCAGCCGTCTTACGTCAAACGCTCGTGCGTCATAGGCTCTGACGCACTAGTTAGCCTCCTGCCAGCCAACTTACGTCATACGCTCGTGCGTCATAGGCTCTGACGCACTAGTTGGCCTCCTGCCAGCCGTCTTACGTCATACGCTCGTGCGTCATAGGCTCTGACGTACTTGTTTGCCTTCTGCCAGCCGTCTTACGTCATAAGCTCGTGCGTCATAGGCTCTGACGTACTTGTTGGCCTCCTGCCAGCCGTCTTACGTCATAAGCTCGTGCGTCATAGGCTCTGACGTACTTGTTGGCCTCCTGCCAGCCGTTTACGTCATTTGCTCGTGCGTCATAGGCTCTGACGTACTTGTTGGCCACCTGCCAGCCGTCTTACGTCATACGCTCGTGCGTCAGAGGCTCTGACGTACTTGTTTGCCTCCTGCCAGCCGTCTTACGTCATAAGCTCGTGCGTCATAGGCTCTGACGTACTTGTTGGCCTCCTGCCAGCCGTCTTACGTCATAAGCTCGTGCGTCATAGGCTCTGACGTACTTGTTGGCCTCCTGCCAGCCATCTTACGTCATACGCTCGTGCGTCATAGGCTCTGACGAACTTGTTGGCCTCCTCAGGTCATTCAAAAGTGAACTAAAAAATACACCATTTCTTGAGAATTTTGAGAGATATGACATTGTCGAAATTTCAAAGTTCGTTTTGAACCCCTTCCCCTTGACCTAGGGTTATGAAAAGTTTCGAGGATCATTGTGGGGCTGGTCCTAACCCAGAAACCAAATTTCGTAATTTTAGCTCAACGTTAACTGGGCAAAGTGGCGCGGACGGCGTACGACGGACGGCGTACGGCGGACGAACGGATTTTTTTTAATTCGATTTTCTGAATCTACGTATCTTGAAACGTAAACCAACAAATTTTGAGGGGGGGTTAAAAAAATTTTTTCTTTGGGCGATTCCAATGGTTCATTATCGAAGATAATAAACCAAAATTATAAGCTCTTTCAAAAATCGTATACCTAACGTGAACGTACGGGGTAGGAAACGGAATCGAAGCCAGAAACGAGAAGGAGAAGCGAAAGCCAAACCACGCGATGCCTTGACAATAAAAGTGGAAAAAGAAGATGTGATGGGAAGGGAAGGTTATTATAAGGCTACAGCGTCTGGACAAGAAAGGAGAAGAGAAGAAGAAGGTTATTATAATAATAATAATAATTATAATTATAATAATAATTATAATTATAATAATAACGTCACGAGACTTCCGATACATCGGAGATATCCGTATCGATACTTTTCGGAAGAAATATGGGAAGTATCGATACTTTTCAGCCAACACGCCTCGACATTTCCATTTAAAGGAAATAAAAATTCAGAAATAATATTCCTAGGTATGTGAGAAAACGTTAGAACATTCAGCAGCCTATGGCAAAAAAAGCTTTAAAAACTCGCTTTGTGAAATTCGTAGCGGAATATTTCAAAGTTGAAATAGTTTTTTCTTTGTTTTTCTCATTACCCTGAAGCATCAAATTTGGAGATATGACACTATAGCAGCCAATGAGCGATTTGGAAAATTACAAATTGCAAGGAATTACCTCCGGCATAGGAGTCCAAATTCGCACGACAGGTTCGATCCCGGACGTAGCAAGCATACAGTAACTTGGATGAGGCTGGAGACAGTTGACGATCGAGGCGTCACCTTTAAGAATCCTTATGTTGTTGGTGCTCTTTCGGTCCCAGATGAAGATGGAGCCGTCATCCGATCCAGCCACTATGAACTGTCCGTCTCTAAAATGACATGATAACGTCAACAAACAGGAAGGAGCACAAGTTCTAAGAGCCTCTGTGGTCCCCAATAATAGCATAATATTATTATGCTCCCACCAAATAAGAAAGCGAGCATTGCACTAATACGACCACTAATACTTGTACTAGAATTCTGTGTCTACATAAATCAATCTGAAGGGGCAGTTTTTGGTGTAGAAGTTGACCAAAGTCTTAAGTCCGTTCACATCAGCAAATTGGTGTCTTCTTTAAGAAAGCTTGTGTACGTGGAGTTACAGGATGGTTTACTTCGCCTTGGTCCAGTCACACCTGAGAGCAGGGCTTCTGGATTCAGTTTTTGTGGCCCAGAAGCTACTTGTGAAAGTCCTTCTCGTTTAACAGCTAGTCAAATCTCCAGGTTTTCACCATCTACTATTAGTTCAAATGCAGAAATTATTGGGACGCGTAGATCCTCAAGGGCCAGTACTCCAACGAGCCCTGAATTTCACGGTTTTGAGGATAGTGACATTCCACCTATGCCAAAATTATTAAATTATTTAATAATCATCAGATTTCTAAAGAAATATCTAAATCTCCAAGAAGTGGTAGAATGGTTCGGCAACCAAAAAGGTTGATTAATGCGATTAAGGAAATGGAAAACCAACATTTGTACATATTTATTAGTTGTGACAAAATGAGTTTCCAATTTATCTATATTACCTATTATTGATATTTCTGTAAATGCTTAATTTCTGAATAATTATGAACGTAATAGTGATGTGATTATTGAATTGATATAAACATTTCGGTGATTGAAAAAGGAAAGAAATTGTAAAATTGTGGAGGGGAGATGTTATGTATTACAAATGTAGGCAACACTGCTCCGCCATTATGTAGCATCTCGCATCAGTATATACTCCCTTATTAAAAAGTGATTGCTTCTGAACGTACTGTGTCCACCTTGATTAATATTCTCCCTCTACTGTAGTGACACTGATTATTTCAATAAACAGCCTTCATTCAGGATGATTCAAATGTTCTTAGTATGGGGAAGCAAAAAATCATTAGGAATGCTCCAAGGAACAGAAATTATTAACATTACGATTTACCTGCCAAAAAAGTTGGCTTCTTTTATGTCGGTAGTGGTGTTGCAATGACCGTAGAACCTGAGGTTGTAATCGGTAGCTGCTTCCCTCCATTCGGACTCTTTACTACTCACAACCACACAATCACCAAATTCCGTTGAGTCTTTTTCAGAAGTTTCTTCTAAACAGACGCGAAATGGAAGGAATAAATTACGTGAAGTTTAAATGTGATTAGAGGTGTAATATTAAACGGAAAGCGCCGATCTTGACCAATCATTACTAAGGTGCGGTTTCCGAGCTCGGGATTTAACGAAGTTCTAGACTCTGAACCAGTTCTAGACTCTGAACCAGTCTAAAACTTTAACCAGTTTTAGACTCTGAAGTCTTTAAAATGACTTGTCGAGTCAGGGCGTTAACGAAGTCCAGAACGTAACTAGACTCTAATGGTCTTCCAGAGGAGAGGCCGCCTCAAGAACTATGAGTTTCCCTAAGGAGACCCCCTCTTGGAAAGTGTTAACTCTTTTTGTTTCTTGGGGGTGGTGTTTTCACGCTTTGGTTTATTTCCAACCCATGCAAAACTGGCTATACAAAAGGGCATCGCTGCATACTTATAAGGCAATATGGTCATTATTTTCAAGTCAAGGGCGAGACCTGGAATGCTCTTTTCAATTCTGCGATTGCCTCAACCGCCCTTTATGCCTGCGGAAACTGGGGATTTAACCAGTCGAGCGCATTTAGGTGAGAGCTTTCAAGACACTGCTGGGGCTAGGCCGGTCAACACCCGATTGCTTGGTGTGTAAAGAGCTCGGCCTCGTACCTATGGAATTCTATGTTGCCACGAGTATGTTCTGGTGGTGGTCCAAATTGATGATTATGGACGGTAAGAGACTCCCAAGAATATGTTTTGACAGGCTTGTAGAGCTTGCTCCTCACTCTTCTGATCCCCGATATAATTGGGCGTTACAACTGCAAGCACTGTTTGAGAAAGCCAACTGCGGATCTTGCATGGAGCCAGTAACAAGGAATCTCAACGAGCTGAAGACTGTCTTCTCAGATAACATTGGATAAGCCCAACCCAAGAGCCCTTGATTGTGAATTCGCCTACTATCTCAAACTAGAGCTCCCCCCCTCTCTGTTGAGCGCTATTTAGCCCAGATTTGCACTGTTGGCAACAGGTTTGGCCGTACAACAGTTGACCCCCTATTCTCTGATTCCCGTCAATGCCAAGTGTGTAATCTTGAGTCGCCAGACACGCTCTGCTACTTGATTGAGCAGTGTGCTGTGTTTCAGGCTGAGCGCAGCAGGTTCCAGGGTCGGGTAACACTAAAACCGGGAGAATGCCTCGAAATACGTTCCATACATCCCCCCTTCAACCTACTGGGCTTTCTGAGAAGTGTCCTTCGCATAAGAATGTGCGCGTTGAGTGATGGCTCAATTTTTTGAAACTGTTGATTATTGGAAGTGTTCTATTTTCTTTAATGACTTATTGTATTTCTTACATTGTAACCCATAATCTACCAACCCTTGTAACGGCCTTAAGGCTCTATACAATAAAAAATCATCCATTCATTCAACTTAACTAGACTCTGGAGTCTAACGGCCCTGTTCGACTCCGGAGTCTAAAAATTGGCTTTCGAGTAAAGGATTAACAGTTAATACTTTACTCGGAAAGCCAATTTTTAGACATAGTTACTATACTGCGGACGAACCTACTGACTGACACTGGAGACAGCCCGGGCGGTCTCCCAATGCCAACATTAGAACACAAAAAACAGTACGATTCTCTACATATTATCTATTGCTATTTATCGATATTTATTCTAGACTCAAATAGGTCTAGAACTTATAGATCCTCGAGTTTCGCAGATAAATCCCTGACTCAGAAAGGTGATTTAGATCCGAGAGTTTATTTGAGTCCTTGACTCTGTAAGTCCAGAACTTATAGATCCCGAGCTCGGAAACCGCACCAAAAGACAACACTTGAATTCTCACCAGTTTTATTCAGTCTGCGCGTTATATCCCTCTCGAGAGCTTTGCACGCTACACTCTTCGAGTGGGATGGGAATTTCCTTTTGAAATTATTTAAACAATTTTGCGCCTCTTCGTGCCAAGAGAGTTCGTAGAGACACCGTGACATTCTGGAATAGAACCGAATAACAAATAAATCTCAGATTTCAGATTTAAAATCCACATTCTTAGCACATTTCGCAGCAGCCACGTAGTTTAGAGGCGTGATAACTGTGAGGTACTTTGTCATTTTTTGATTGGAAAACGGTTGATATATTTTCAAAAGCGGAGGAAAAGTGAAGTGCAATAGTTCATTCCGGTGCTACAATTAAGCAAAATCTGTTGCTGTAGCTAACGAGGGCTAAGGCAAACGTATCTGCGATGAATTTCATATGAACCATTTGAAAACGGATAACAAATCAGGGTATTTTGTTTGAGCAATATTGCGGTATTCATGGAGATGGGCGTACCTGAAATAAGCCTTCACATTGTTTGGGTCAAATTGGAGTGCTGTAATGCAATCCCTAAGAGCAGCATACGTGTCGCCGCACCTAGAATAAGAGCAACTATATAGCAAATATCGATCAAAACGTAACTGAATAAATTAATCAATTATGTAGAACAATTACATTTCTAACTCGACACGACTTGATACGTGATACATACCAATCTCGTTTCATGTAGGCAGCGGCTCTATTAGAATATATGACAGAGCTGTTGGGATATCCCCCTATGGCTTCATTATAAATACGTATTGAACTAGAGTAGGCCTCCTTTTCAAATAATGTGTTACCCTGAAAATACCATCAAACTTGTCAGAAAACACGGTGTTAAACACGCACATAAATATTTAAATTCATACACTTACAGCTAATTTTAGAACGTTAATGTGCTCCGGTAGGTATGGTTTGGGTGCATCAGTGACAACATTGCACTTCTCAGTTGAGTCACAATCACAATAAGTCTTCAAGGGAGGGGAAACTTCTGAAAAAGGAATGGCACAGTAGGTTAAGGGTCACATAGGTATTATTATGAAAAACGCGAACACGCCTATTACAATGATTTTTCCCACCAAGAGGAAAAATTGTATTTCTAACTGTCTACCTCGGAAGAAGGAGAAGGAACCGCAGGTTTTCAATGCTGTGTTGGGCTACGTAACTTGTGGATCTTCTTCTTGGAGTGCCGTATCCGAATTTCGGACGTTGGCGACCTCTCACATATAATCCTGTGATGCACGTCTTCACAAGTTATACGGGACCTACAGTTTATCGCCGGTTCCGAACGGCACTATTGTGGATACTATACAAATATTTTGAATGTACCAGATGATGTTTTCCTTCAATGCATAGTTGTAACAACCCTTGTTTACAAAAACACTGCAAGGTTCCATAGTTTGTTAATATTTTCCCTTCCAGGTACAAGATGAACTGCAGTCTGTCAGTTCATAATAGGAGTGTCTTAAAGGAGCCCTATCCTTGTAAAGGTAAAAAATCATCACCTATCAATCAAAAATCCATCACCTATTATCATAGTCCATTTGATAATGTTTTTAGACAAACTATTATATGGGCCCCTTGGGTTCCAAGTGGTGTAAGTCCAGTTCTTCAAATTTTCAGAATATCAATTTGAAGTTTCTAAGTCCATTGAAAATTCTACGGTCATTGTAAAAACCTATCTCTCTTAGGCTCTCGTAGCGTTGCTCATCAGCTAAATACGCGTTGTAACCGGACAATTTTTTAATTTGAAGAAATAAACTTAGCTGATGAATGTAAATTCTTCCGTGAGTCATAATATCCACCAATGAACAATGAAGCCTAGTCTTCGTGTACACTGGACACGTCCCTGGATCGAGTACTATTAAAAACGCAATTTCGCAAATCGGACTTACACCACTTGGCACCCAAGGGGCCCAGGGTGTAAGGGCGTTTCAAAAGGAATATACGTATCACAAAGTATTATTTTGTCCAAACTATCCATAGCTGCGCCTCGGCCCGGTTATTGGAGAAATTAATACATAGTCTAGTTTACATAGATAGTCGTAGTTGTAGCTCCAGTTGTCAGTTCTAACCTCTATGCTTGTAGTCGAGTAATCGATTAATTTGTGACGATTAATCCACTTTTTGGTTCACTAAGATTTCATGAAACCATCCGAAGAAAACCCAATTTTATATGGTAAACAGATGGCGGAGACTTTCCCTGCGGTGTCAAAAATTACATTAAAGTTTGTGCCAGCGGTGGCGACCTCTGCTCCCTCCCTGTTTTTCTCTGAAGCTGGCCAAATTCTGAAGGGAACAAAGGAACCGGCTGACCACCGACTTGGCCAACAAACTTCTCTTTTTGAAAGACATTCACGATAAATATTGTACCTAGTTTCAGCAATTAATTTCTTTGGGGACATGTACAACTGGGTATGGGTGTATCACCCAATATTTCTTAGTTGTACGTAAAATGTATTTTTAAATTTTAATGAATTTCTTACGTCGAGTTCGTTGTTTTCATTGTACATACGACCTGCCAAAGTTTTGCCAGACCTTTTTGAAATTACCGATTAATCGATTATAAAGGCTCCGATTAATCCAGATAAAATAATCGTTGGTTGATTTCCCAGTAACAACAGATTCATCAACCTATTTCAAATAAAACCTAGACAACAACGGTTGTGATTATGTGGGATTCTGGAGGCTACAGTTTCATTGGATCGGGTTGGAAAATATGAAGCCAGTGATATAAATAACTCAAATTCACATTTTTGCAGAAAAGTCATGTATTAGAACTACAGGGGCGATATGTATAAAATGGTGACTTCGCATGTCTCAGCTGGGCTCCACGGTTATCGGATTTGACACCCTGTGACTTGTTCCTGTAGGGTTTCGTTAAAGACAACGTGGAGTGCCGAAACCCCACAGGAAGAAGTCACAGGGAGCCAAATCCGGTGACCGTGGGGCCCAGCTGAGATATTCTAAGTCGCCATTTTAAATATATGACGGTTACCAAGCAAAACAGAAGACAACTGACATCTATTAATATAAACTAGACTATGTATTCGTTTCTCCAATTACCGATCCAAGACACAGTAATAAGAGAGTGTGGAAGTGTCTGGACAAAATACTTATCGAAGTCCTCACACATTGTGGAACCTACAGAAACTTTTCCTTCTTCCATGACTGCTCCAAAACACTTGAACCAAGCGATGAATATGTAACCCTTACAAGGCAAGGGGGTTGGTATTGTAGGTAATTTTTGCATAATTGTGATCAGCCTAGTTGCATACTAACAGAAAGACTAAATTATTAATCACCCCTCCTATAAGTTGGCTAGATGAATATTAATGACTGTAGCAACTTTTTAACAACTACTAGAGCAATAACTGATTATTTCCAGATTTCCATCTCATTGTATACACAAACCTTCTACCAAGCCCTTTCAACTCAGAAAAGACCATGAGGTGGGTGTAATTCTAGTGCTTAATATTCAATCTTACCTTCGTTATCATTGGTATGCCTCACTAATAGACTTCTAGTTCTCTTCATAATATCGAATAAATAAATCTGCTCACTGCCCAAATTGACAAGGAGGTCGGTACCATTCGGACCGAAAGTGACGTAAGTGGCGCTGTACTCCTTTAGTTCTCCATCAGGGCATTTTTTCTTGCTTGGAACGTGGCCTGGACCGTAAAAAATTATTCATGAGCAGAAGTACGTTGAAAATCTCGTTCTTTCTTATGCAAACAATAAATCAAGAAACCATTTGACGGTCTTCATTAAGAAGACTTTAATGGAAGATTCAACAGATTGAATATTTTACCGGGCACAAAATACTGCACACAGCCAGGGGGGAGGTTGTCTTCCGAAGTTACCTTCTGAGTCGTTTGATTATAGTTCAGCCCCTGAAACAATAGGAGACGAGAAAATCGTAATGATCCACATCGAAAAAGCAGTAGTATCCATTATAGCGAACACCCTCTGATCCTTTCTATAGAAAATATTAGCAGCAATTGTCGTTTGACTTAGCTGGATGAATGTGGTCCCACGTCTGTGTCGTGTGTCCCTAAAATCTGGTCACATGCTTTGAAAGCAATATTTTGTCAAGGATTATGAGAGTTGGTCTCTAGATGGTAATTTCATATTCCAAACTTCATTTCAACATACAATACCTGTACAATGCTGTGTTATTTACCTTGATTATTTTGATCATTCTACGATCATAGATTCGTATGTAAGGATCGTTAGCACCAACTGCTACCAGTTCAGATCTCAGGGGGTTCACAGATATACATTTAGCTTCGATGTAGTTGCCAGCATACGTTTTTAAATCCACGAGGACGTTCTTTTCAGTGCGGCAGGCATGAGAGACACGTAAATCAAATTGCCTGACGGAAATAAAATTGATATTACAATCCAATTATGCAGATGACGACTTTAAATTATAAACACAGTCTGTCAAGTGACACAGGGGCAATCTTACCGTATGACGCCATCTTCCGCTGCACTCCAATAAATGTTTGGGACGTCTTGGGCAGTTGCAATCCGCTTGATACGTCCCCCATGGCAGACACAAACCCGTGTCAACTCCTTGCACACGATGCTATGGACTCTCACCTCATAGTCTCCTGCTCCAGTTACTATGGTACTCTCATTCGTCTGAGGCATGAACTGTGGGGAGCAGACAGTGGGAACCGAATAGAAAGTTAGATCATGATCAGTCGGATAAGGATTTGAACAAACAACTAAAACAAAGTATTCATGAACTATTGATATGCCGCAGAGGTGAACTATATGAATGACAACATAATATGTTATATTATATTTCGAACCCTTCTCTGTTGGTTAGCAGGGAGTGAAAGGGTATAAACTGCTACAATCTATGTACCAGCAAAATTTGGTGCAATTCTAATAGGCAAAGGGCAATCTATTGAGCCATTAAACAGTTTATTATAAGCATGCAATTCTGAATGAGGCAATAAACAAGTAGGACCAAGGAGCATCCAAGAACTTGAACTGTGGATGGTACCAAGCCAACATGAAATATATCCACAGGTTTTACCACAACAGGTTTATAGGTGTTTTTGGAACTTGGCTAATTGGTATCCTCACCTCAGCCCTGCCTTTGTCCACAAGTGTATATCTACACGTCAACTGCATCTCCATGTAGTAGACCCCAAAAACCGACAAGGGCTCAGAGTCCCATTTATCAACGATTTCCACGGCTCTTTTGGGGCACATGAATAAATAAAATACAAATGGTGAGCATTCAAGACAAATTCTGGCAAAGTGATCCACATCCACATCATTTGACATAAAGAAAAGTTAGGGCCGCACACGCGGGATGGTTTGGTGGCTGGTGCAGATAGGGAGCACTTCAACGTCAGGTACCCCATTAGGTGCCTTTGGACCTGTCATCAAGTCGGAAGTCCGAATGATGCATCCAGGTTATTTCCACCACTAACACAGAAACGACCACCACACCTTTCAAAGTGTGTGCAGTGCACCCCAGGCGAGGTGTGAATTGTGGTGCTCGAGTTGTTGCTTACACCCCACATGAGGAAAGGTGGCACCTCCTAAGGACATCCTCCATGGGTATTTACAATTAAGTGAATTAAGGGAAGCTCTACAATTAACTGAACAATTTACTGATCTTGTAATCTGAACTCTGACGTGGCTTTCTAATCCTGAATGAGTAGACGGCATAAACCAATCAGAAAGGACCCTCCTGGGAAAAAACCTGTCGACGGTTGAGCTCCAATTCCATCCCAACTTGGGACTGGGAAGAGATTTCACCACAAACTTCAATTGATTGTGAGGCTAACCATTTCAACGAATAATCAAACAAGTAAAAGACGTTTTACTTTGACAGAAAAGATGTTGCCATTGTGTCCTGTGTGCAGAGTTGTCAACTTTTTGCGCATGAACGGATCCCATATGATGACATTGAAATCGTCCGAAGATGAAGCCAAAGTTCTGGAAAAAGACAGAAAACGAAGAAATAGTTTAGGTAAAGGGCAAATAAATGGTCTCACAACTTGTTGATTCAAAGAATGCACATGGGCATCAATTATATCAATTACGATGATTTTTCTATGATTTCACAACAGACAAGGGGGAATGTGCAGTCAGCAGTTGCTCTGTCTCCATCAAAGAATCTATCGCAGCACACATTAGAACATGATGATGTCTTTTGTTCAATAAACAACGGTAGCGGTCAATGTGTTTCACAGTAGGGGGATAATACAGACCCGTGCTATGATCAGAAAAACTATACTTACCTACTCTGTTTTAAACTGCTTTAGTATTGAGGGGCGCTTGCTCTCGGATACTGGAGAAGGGGCTTAGCCAATGACCGAGGCGTTGTGACATCTCAGGAAAGTGACAAGGGCTACTTCAGTGTCTCTTGGCCAATCGCCCAACAATATGGCTACAGCGTCCGCCCCACCACCCCTACGGCTCGATCGCCCCAACCCCAATACTAAAACAGTTTTAAACAAACTAGGATATGCCTCCATCATCAGCGATTGACAGTTCTTTCATTTTTGAACATCGGGTAAACAATGACTCCGCTCCAATTGGACTCATTTTATCAGTTGCCCAGTTACCTGTTGTCGTTCTATGAAATCCGAAGCTTGCGTTCGTTGTCTGTACGTCGACAACTGTACAGCTCTTCCTCCCGGCCTGACCTTCGAGAACATCGACGTGAAATTTCTTCCCCCCAACGCAACGTCTCTCATTCAGGGATCATCAAGTCGTTTAAACCCTTCTCCAGGTCTGAAATACTCTTTGGCGAGCGATTGAGCAGAATGTTGTCAGTGATGAACTTTTCAATTCCTTGAATTCAATTAAGCAAGCCCTAACCCCACCAGGTTACCCCCCTGCTTTACCTCAAAAGTAGCCACAACTGATTTTTTTTCAAAAACATTAACTTTGTTCTACCTATAATTTTTCGAAGGTTAGGAGTGTACTTCCATGGCCGCGACCAATCACAGAGCAATACGCAATCCGGACTTTCTGCTCCATGTGAACCCGCCTTAAGAAATGGACCAATTTGTTGATATAGTGCCTGCAAATCAAGCAATTCGCTCCGAAGAAGAGATTTTTTTATAATAAACGACAAGGATAAACCGTTAGTGCAAGGGGAGGTCTTCTACAGAAATGAGTTGGGCGCCAGAAAGTCGGTGTTGAAGAGTAAGAGGAATATTATGAGCAGCAGGCTTGATAAGCTTGTAAAGCCCCTGAAACTTGATGGGAGAAACTTACAGACGAAACACTGTAAACAAGATTGGGACAAGGACGACCGATTGATTTTTTACTAAAACATTTTTGTTGACTTGGGTGTTAACGGGGAAGTCTACGAGGAAAGAGATGACGAATCCTTGAAGAATAATGACGACATTATGTGCGAGCCTGAGGAAGACGATTTGCTAGCCACTCAAGTGTGAAGTTCCGTTTCTTCTACGGTTTGTATATATTTTCTTCATAACTTTACTCAACCTGAAATAAAGTTCAGTTACAAGAAAAATTGTGAATGATTTTCTTGGCTATTTAACGACAATTTTGTTGTACCTTCAGCTTTAGTTTGTTGCAAAACCTGCCAACTTCAAAATGGGTTGCGAAACCGGCCAAATCCTAACTAAAAATTTAAATTTTCCCCTCCCTTTACCTTCCTCCAAATTTTCCTATGTTGCTTCAAAACCTACTATCCTAATGTCACATTAACAACAAGCGATTTGGATCGTTTCACAATTTCCCTAGGTGTAGCAGTAATCGACCAGACGACATGTTTAACATCACATTATCGGAACGTATTTCTTTCCCCGAAGCCTCTCGTCAAACCTGTTTGTCGGTACACATTGGTACTTGTTGGTACTGTATTCTCAGAAAAACAGTCAGTTGCGAGAACACGAAAGTGGTAAGTTACCACTGGTAACTGCTAGAGATCATTAGGCTCAACAATGTTGATAACCAGAATGATTGTAAGTAATCGGCTGAAATGCAATGCTGTATAAAACATATCCCTACCTTCCCTTGGAGTCCCATTCGAGGCAATTGACGCATCCGGTGTGGCCATAGAGTGTTTGCTCAAGTCCAAGGCGATTGATAAGATTGGTGGTGACATGCAGTTTTTTCTGGAGCCTGCTGATCACCTTGAACTACAAATCATACAAATAAGTTCATTGAAGTATCAATATTGACAAATAAATACTGATGTATCCAGATGCCGCATCGTACATGTTATTGTCAGCTAGTTTCTCGAATGGACGTCTCACCGTATGTCCGTTCGTATCAACATGTAAACAATTTTTATCTGTTCCGGAATGCAGGATTCCACTAATTCATACTAGACGAGTAAATCCTCCTACCACCATTCGACTTAAAAAAAAAGCTAAAACTTTATGACAACTTCATTAGAAACAACTAGAACAGACAGCCAGAACATTATAAGACGGAGGAAAATACTCGTATTTAGACTTCAAAGGAAAACTCAACAATTGAAAACCGTCTCAGGGTTTCATACGGTGAATCATTTTACCAAACTTGATAGTGACGAGCCACATGAAATTCAACTTATCAAACTGTATTACTTGTAGAAAATAAGCAGAGAAAAAACCTCCATTTACCCCACCAAAACCTAAGTTAGGTAAGTACAAGTACTGTTCTCTACTGTACAAGTTCTCTCAAATACACCAGTCAGAGGTAATTTTGGACAAGGTAGTAATCGGGGTATCCAGATGGGTATTCAACTCTTTATACATATTATGGTTATTAACAAGATAAAGGTTACTTCTAGAATGCATATTTATAGTTATTATGCAATATTGGCAAACAGTTGGTAGCTTCAAACTCCGATATTTTCTGACAAGGTACGTAGGATACGTAGTGCAGGGTTCATAAAAAAAGATGAGTGTTGTACATTAGGTAGTGTTTTGTACATTGCATTAACACTAAATTAAACTAGTACTTATTCGATCAACAATACGTGCAAGGAGTACACACGATCATTGACAAACTTACGTCTATTTCTCTCTTGTTCAACAAGTTGAGAACAGAATCCGTGTGAGGCATGTCGAAGGTGGTTGAATCCACTACCAGCTATTCATAACAGGAGCTGAAGAAACTGACAATCACCGAAACAAGGCACTGAGAGAAAATATTTTCGACGAACGTTATTCGAAGTGAGTAAATAGATTATTACGGGAACATCGAAGAGAGTAGGCAGTTTATGGTGTTGAAAGAGTGTCACTCTCTTGTTAGCCGCGGAGGGGGACTTTCCGTGACGTTATTAGTCGAAAAACACTCGAACCTACGGGAGGGATTTACATACAGACGACGCAGCACAACATCTGGAGATGGACGAAGCATTAAATGGTCTGCAATGTCTTACAAGTCTATTTTTTGACAGAGTAACTTGATTTTCACCCGACGACAAACATCAGACACCAAAGCCAAAGACGACTTTGGGCCACGTTGTCAAATCAAAATCCTCCAATTTCCGTAGGTATGGCCTACAAAAGTTCACTAAACGAGAATCGTAGCTGTGGATCGCTTCCCCGTCAAAGCATCGCAAATCTCATGACTCGAGTAATTTTTGAACCTTATCTACATGTATAGATATTGTCGTTTCTCAGAGTTCACGTAAGAAATCATGCGAAACTATCAAATTTTGATAAGCAATTTCGTTTCAAGTTACAATTATGTTGTTGATTGAAAGGCAACCAAAAGCGCAAGTACTTAGCTCAAGTTCCTTGGACACCTCCATTCAAATACATTCCCCTGTCACTTTCCTTGAAAATACCTAAGGTTTGTTCGCTGAGACCATCAAACCGGTTTGAAACCGTTGGAAGTGCGTTTGGGCGTTCGCAGAGGCTTCCAGTGACATATCGGCTCGTCACGGCCAGGCTCGGCAGCCATGTTGGTGCGTTCGCTGAGTCTCTCAAACCGTTTGAAGCCGGGTTTCAAATCGTCATAACCGACTGGAGATTTTTCTCCCAACCACTTCTGACTGGTTGGAAACCACTTGAAATTTGGTGGCGGCCACGCATGCGCACCGGTTCACCCCCATCCGGTTGGAAATGGTTTGCTACCAGTTTGAAAACCACTGGAAATGGTCTCAGCGAACAAACCTCCAGTTTGTTTATAAATTCATGGACACGTTTGACAAACTTACATACGGAAAACACGGTGGAGTTGGCCACTCTGTGTGTCAAATATCTCATCAGCTGACTGTCACTTATCGCAAAGAGAGGAAAGGGAGAGTTGACACATTTCACATCAGGACATTCATTTTCACTTGATAATCCCGGAGGTATGTAAATAAATTTCCACCATATTCGTGGGAAATCCCTTTGAAAATTTGAAAGGAAATTACAAATGAACATGAGAAATTGAATAATTTTGTTTGGTGTTTCCTTTGGGTGAGAGTGGCTCTGCCTGTCGGAGAAATGTGTAAGCTCAGTGACAACTTGAAGCTTGCACAAATTCCATTCCTCCACACCTCACAGACCAGCTGCTAACTAAATATAAGAACCTACTTCCACATTTCCACAATAAGTATGAAAACCTATAAAAAAGTAATTAAGTAAGTAATTAGTAAGTAATTCCACCTATAAAAATTTTATAGAATATTTTATAGTAATTTTATTTAATATCCTACTTTATAAAATGTGACTGACATGCATCTGTTGTCTGTAGAAAGAGAAGAAGATAAAACTGATAACGATTAGATAACGCTCAATGTAAACAACAATCCACCTTGAAATGTATTTCCACCAACTTCATGGGAAATTGAAATCAAGTACTTGATGAACTCCTTCCTTTCAGTATGTCAATTAATATCGAATTCTCACTGTGCTGTTGGAAAAGTGAATGAAAATCTTAGAAGGTTGTTATGAAGTTTCCGTGTATCTACAGTCACTCTGAAATTGATTTTCTCAATAAACCAGGATAACAATGGAGGTGAGTAGTTCCGCTACTTGGATGTTGAAGTGAATGATGAAATGATATTATCTTCCCTTTCATGCCAAAACCGTCAATGTGCCAAGAATCCAATTTTGGGGTTGGCGTCAGCTTGGATACCTATTACCTTCCTTCACATTATAACTAATAACCAAAGGGATAAAGTCAATCCATGAATGTGATTTGCAAATCCCAAAAAATCCCTGTTTGTCCCTGGGGGTTGGGCGCAGGTGCACACAATCCTTCATGATGACTTCCTGCAGTACCAAAACTGTACACCTGAAAGTCTAATTCAGGCTGTTTGTTGGTTCCACTATGAAAAAAATAAACCCAATTCGGTGTTCTACACAAGTTTCCTAGACGAGTAGCTTACAGAACAAGAACTGCCACAACTTGAAGAACCTCCAGTGAGACAGACCATGAGGACAGAGAAGAGGACAGGGTCATTGGAGACTCCTCCAGGGTCCCACAGGTTAGCGATTGCAAGGGCTAAACTGCACGATATCAATACAATGATGGAGAAGCTACTTCCACGGGAACACCATGTTTTCTACTTAAATCTTAAAAGCGATGAAACGGTAAGAGACTTCGGGAGCCAGACATTGAAGAAAATTACAGTGACTGACAGTCCAAGAACTAATTTTTCATTTATTAATTTTAAAACCAATCCAGCATAGCTGCGATTTTAAATTATTTTACCTTCACCTCCTCATTTTGTAAAAAAGATACCTAACCATGGTTTTATAAAAGTTTACTTTGTAAACGGATTAAAAGGACTTTTTATGTTCGTTTTGGTGTCAAACAAAGAATCTAACCACCACTGAAAACTAAACAGAAAACCCGACAATTTTCTTAATTACAAGACTCGACATTACGTTACCTGTATCAGAGCACATTGTAAACCCCTCCAAAGAAGAGTAGGTTTGTTGAATAATGGTTCTGAAGGGAGGGGATGTGACGTACGTGTAATTTTCTGTTAATGAGCAATGTACATTGGACTAGAAATCGAAATTAGAGCGAGTTTATGTTTAAAAAATACGTATACCATCTAAATTGCATCGAAAATTGAAATCAGTTTTCTTCGTTTTTCTCAAAACTTCAATTTCGTACATTCATTGTTTTGGCATGAAAGGGACGAAATATTGATGTTTGGAAGTACCTCTAAGGTCGAGGCCACCAAGCTCGATCGGTTGTAAATTATTTTCATTATAACCAAGTTGATCTCTTACATTGAATTATAGTGATTAAACATGTTGTTTGCCAGACGTCAGTGTTCAAAACCCAGTTTAAATGCTATCGGTACAAAGCTTATAGACCAGACGAAAAAGAGTTGGAAAGCTGCCTGAGCCCTCGAACTGCATGTGAATTTATCCTGGAAAATAGTGAAGAGAAGTTGAAGGACTTGGGGCTGTCTAATCCTTCTCAGTGGAATATCTTCGAGCACAAACAACATCCAGGTAAACGTTTACTAAGTATCCCACATGCTTGAGCTTACATGATATTTAAAAGGTGAGTTAGATAGATAGGTAATAGATGGGGATTTGGGTAAGTCCTTTCCCCACCCGCCTCACTGAAACCTGGGCTTATTGTATGAAACATTGTCCTGTAGAGCAACCTATAGGCTCTGGGTCCAGTCCACTCCCTTCACCAGATCCCCAGGATACCAGGTTGCTTCTGGTATCAGAGACCTGAACATCCAGCCTCAAGTGCAGGGCACTCAAAGAGGAGATGTTTCCTCCTCTCCACTAAGTCTGCCCGACGGATCTCCCATGTATACTCCGATTCTGTGCAGATGTTTCTGGAAGCACCCGTGCCCTGTCAGCATTCCCACCAAAAGTCTCATCTTCCTCCTAGGCAGTTTTCATGCTTCTGAGGTCCTTCTACTACAGGTTGCTGACATAGTCAACTTCCCAAAAGTTTGTGTCGGGATGTCTTCCCAATGTGTCCTATGCTCCTCTCTCACGCATTCTCCCAAGGAGGATCCTAACGAGCATTTAGCAATACCCAAGACTGGTTCTGGCCCACAAAAGCTGTGGGGCTCCCTTTCTTGCCATGCCATCTGCTCGCTCATTGCCTTCAACCCCAGAATGTCCCGGTACCCACGTTAGGGTGACTTTGTTCTCCTCCTCCAGGAAGTTCAGCGCCTCCCAGCTCTCCTTCACCAGTCTTGTCCTGGTTTGAGTCGCCGCAAGGGCCTTTAGTGCTGCTTGGCTGTCCGAAAAAATGAGTATCCTCTTTCCTCTAAATCTCCTCCTCATAATCTCCGCCACACATTCTCCAATCGCATAAAGTTCTGTCTGGTACACAGTTACAGGCACACCCAGCGGCCAAAATACCTCTGTGCGTGGTCTCATGCCACTGACACCAGTCCCTGACCTCCCATCCACCCAAGAGCCATCTGTCAATATGACGATGTCTCCAGACCGATCAGGGGGTGTGGCACCCGTCCAGTCATCCCTACGGGTCATTCTGATTTTGAACCTTTTCTCAAAGTAAAATGCCGGAACGATTGAGTCACTCCTCTTAAGAAGGATCTCCATACCCATAGTCCGTATGATTCCGTATGATTCCACCAGAGGAGGTCTCTCTCCAATGCAGAGCAAAAAGCCGATGTGCCGCCACCGCCGCGGATGCCCTGACCATCAGCTGCAGCGGAGGAAGGCAGAGCAGAGTCTCCATTCCACCCGAGGGCGCGCTCCTGATGGCTCCGGCAATTAGAAGACTCTGTACTTTACCCAGCTCCTCACACTTATCTACTATAATAGAGCACCACAGATCTTACCCCTGCTGTATACAGCCAGTGCACCATCTTGGATTTCAGTCCCCATATCCTACCACAGGCTCTTTAAGTACACATAAGTGCCCTCTTTGCCTGCGCACACACTGCTCTCAGGAGTGGGTTCCAAGTGAGCTTACTATTTAGTATTATGCCTAGATATTTGGCCTCCCCGACAGTAATAATCGCTTTCATTCAGTGTTTGGATGAGGCTGTCAACGACCAGACAGAACTCCCCCCTGTAGACAATCCCTAGTCGTTGTTAACACTAGCCTTTCCTCAAACATTGACATTTCCGCTGGTGTTCAAGCATGGTTCTGATGGTGAGTTACTATTATATATATAATATTATATAGAAGGGGATGTTGACAATTTGAAAACTCGAATGTCAGTGGAACACCTTCTGATCCAACTCAAGCCAAATAGTTCGTCACCTACGACAAAACCTACCTTCAGTCATACTGACAATAATGAGAATTCTTACTCTCATTAGAGAACCATTAGGGGAGTAATCAGTGGATAAATTATTCTTGATTGTACAATAAATTCGGTTAGCTCAGATCTCTATACAAAGCTTTGCTTTCTTCAACTTGACACAAGCCACGAGGAAAGAATCAACGATAAGTTGACTATCTTAGGGTAAATCTGAATGATGATGGTTTAGCTTACAGCCCTGCTTAAACAAGATTACCTCAATGATCTTTCAACTCAACAGGTTTGCTGGTGATTAAGAACGTGTTCACTGACGAAGGTCAGTGGTACTGGATTCGTCGATGCGTCGTGGATTATCCAGCGCCCCCACATCTTAACAATTTGACTGCTATCGGCCTCCTTTCTGCAGACGAAAATTGGTACGACGTCTGTTTGAATAGTTACGAGAGGAAATCGACGGTATTCAGAAAGCTGCGGTAGGTGTTGATGTCCTTAAATCAATGAACTTTTTAAGACTGTTTTCATTTATTTTCTATTGTGGTGCTTTTGTTTTACATATAATATATATATATAAATATATTATATTTTTAAAATTTTTATTTCATGTTTTGTAGGTGGGTGACGTTAGGCTACCATCACAATTGGGACACCAAAATGTACTCAGATGACAGGCGAAGCACTTTTCCAAATGATTTGGCTCTCTTGTCAGAAATTGTGGCAAAAGTTGTTCTCGGCTGTAAATTTTCAGCTGAAGCTGCAATAGTGAATTACTACTACCACAGATCCACTATCAGTGGCCACACTGACCATTCGGAGCCTAACGTTGATGCTCCACTCCTATCTTTCAGGTATGTACGTTGATATGGTGTCCATTTATATTGTAATGAACCCAAGTAACGGTGTAACTTTTTTGGATTTATTTTATAACCTAAACACAACCAGAACAAAAACTCAACAACCACATTTTCCGGTAACTACACACAAACACCTGTAACTTTCTGTGGGGTTACCACAATATCCAAATCTTGTGTGCATGGGGATAATTTTGTTGGATTATCAGATGAGATCTATAGCAACGACATCCTGCTGAAAGTCTCCCCATAAGGTTGTGTGTTTGATTAAATTTCCTCTGACAAGAATGCTCATAAGATTTCGAATTGCCGATCGTTGTGTGCTAACCACTTGAAAAGCAGGTGAGAGGTGGTCCCTCTGCCTCCTGTTAAGACCAAGGATTCTTAAAATTGTAGCGAGATCAAGGGTTCGGATAGCGTACCATTGTTTCCAGTCGGATCTTTGTTTGAGGGACGGTTTGTCTTCCGCCCGCTGAGACTGCTTTCCGAAGCCACCGAAAGGAAACACCTGCGCAGTTGGGCAAATGACCGATTTGGAAACCTAGCCCTAGAGCACACCACTGGTTTTGGTTTATTATCTTCGATAATGAACCATTGGAATCGACCAAAGAAAACATTTTTTTCTGTCTGATTCTACACCAGTGGGGTATCGACCACCCACCCCTCTATGTTGATATTTTAAAATTTTTCTTCTGCACAAAAATACTCGGGAATAGTTTATTTATTTATTTGTTTAGAGTATACGGGGCGAGCCCAATTACAGAATAATATGGTAAATGGTAAATTCACACTCCCGACACACACTAGGCACTGTGCTCGTCAAGAGGTACCGAGCACAGATGACGGACGAGTATAGTTCGTATAGAAGAGAGGGGCGTGGAAAGAATTTCAAGTCATGTATAGTTTCACAGGTTAGTAGGAAATGAGTAAAACAGAAATTAACAACGTGAAACAGAAATGTAATTAACTACAAATGGGTTATTTGTTAGACCTCTCGACATGAAAATAACATTTTTGATCTCTTCTTAGGTGCTCGAAGAAAAAGTATAAGTAGTTTATAACGACAAAATTTCAGATTCTTACAATAGATAATAGGAACTACGAGTGGAAAAAATCGTTCCCCAAAAGGAAGTTTGGTTACTTTAGGAGACTTTCTGAAAGGCAAGCTTGATCGAGGAAAGAAAAAAGGAATGCAGTTCAAAAATCACAAAATTCTATAGATCGCAGAACGGAATCGAATTGGAATTGCAGCAATTGACACTCGAGTAATAATATACTTAATTTGTTAACTTCCCCAATTACGTTTCCTTTTATAGAGTACCCATATGATTCAATACTTGTAGGTATTGACTACTTTCTTCCGATACTTGGATAGTACCTAATGCATACTTCTTTCGATACCAGTATGCATCATGTATCCCTATTAGCAATGTAAAAGATGAAGAATCGTGGTTGTTACTCGAGATGTTCTTTACGGTTCATCAGCTCTAATCTGATGAAGGAATGAGATGTCGCACTTTTGACTTCACTATCGTGTTCAGCGTTGAAAAATCTGAAAGCTGAGGTGTTACTCAGCAAAAATGGAGACAAAATTGGTTATAAAACCCAGTAAACCAGGCATTTTACATGAAACCTGTTGTTTCTCTAAATTTTGCTCTTATAGCCATGCTGCATGACTGTGGATTTAATTTAATTTTTAAATTCGAATTTAGAGGAGCATTGGAAAAATGGATTTTACTTGAAGTACCTACGGTGTTTGGTTCTATGAAGAAGATTTTGCAAATTAATTCAAACCCACTCCTTCTCCAATTCGAGCATGGCTTGATTGATTTTTATATCGTAAAAAACAGAGTTACAATCTCTCTGGATGAAAAAATGCAAAAGGAGAGGAAATTATTTAAATTTAGAGTATTGCGAATTAAATTGTTTTCTTGTTTCAGCTTTGGAGACAGTGCAATTTTCTTGATTGGCGGCGCCACACATAACGACCCAGCTTCGCCCATCCTCATCAAGAGCGGAGACGTCGTCATCATGTCCGGACCCAGTCGACTGTGTGTCCACGGCGTTCCTCAAATCCTTCCCGCCGAGGACCATCCGTGGGAACGGCCAAGTATTGACATGAAAAGTGATGAAAATAGCGGACTAGTTACTGAATTCATTTCTCGTGCTAGGGTGAATATGAACGTTCGACAAGTCCTCTTTCCAGGAGAAAGAACTTTGAAGTGAGTGAAATGAGTTTAGTTAAGGGAACTACAATGAGTGACCAGATTTTATGATTGTTTTCTGAGTATGAACCATGAGCCAAGCTATGATAATTAAAATTATGATTCAAACTGAAGGACTTGTCTTTTTCACCTCCTGTTTGTTGTGTTGGCGTTGAAACGGTACCCAGTGGCGTAGCAAGGCCCCTTGGAGCCTGGGGCAGATTTGGTTTGCATACCCCCCTTCCACTAATAGAAAATATATTTATTAATGAATAATACTTGGTTACATTACAAGTTGATATTATATTAACAACAAAGGGCTTATAGCCCGTCTGTCGGAGGTGACAATGATTGTTTTACATGGAAGTAAGAAAAATAACTGATGGAAAAAAATTAAACGGTGCGGTGGGGGGGAGTTGAGGAGGAGGTCCAGGTCGTACACGCAATCCAACGCCACTACCAGTTGAATTCAGAAACTAGTTCTCTGCGATACCGACTTGCCACAACACCATAACGGGCCAAGGCGAACCAGTCACCCTCGTCCAGAATGCTGATCCTCCCGCCGTCCAGCCTTGCACATCCAAAGAACCGCACCCTGAATTCCGGGAGGTACCCAAGAAATGCGAGAGATCCTCTGGTGCCCCCATGTTGCATAGGGCGCACAGTGCTCTTGGGTCTTCATCCCAATCGTAGGGCATGCAGTTCAGGGATATTAAAGCCCCTCTGAACCTCAGTACCCACATTACGACCCACGCAGGGAGTCGCCGGCGAACACAGGCAACGTCAGCAGGCCTCACTGAGAAATCAAGCACCCTGTAAATCCGGCTCGTCGACTCTAAGGCCCTCATCTCCATTTCCCCTCGCCAAGGAGACCATCCCGCAATGCATCCCACCACTTCACCCGGCTTCAAACTTTGATAATATTATGTTCACCTAACTAGTCCAAACAAAGTACGAAGTCAAAAATTGTGTTCCAAGCATTTCCCTCTATACCTTTTGGTTGACTGGGCTTTTAGCCTTTTTTTAAACATTTTATGTTTACAGCTTTGGTTCATCGCCTACATAGGTAATTCGACTGTTCAACTTTTAATTGCATTCATCTACTTCGCTACTCATAGGTTTCGACTTCAAGGTGCCAAGGTTGCGGATTCGGAATAAAGCTCGCCAAGTACTCAATAATGAAATATTTATTCATGTTTCCAAATGACATAGTACATATACAGTTATGCACAAATCAACTAATAACTAAAATAAGATCAGTGATAACATGAAACACAATGTGAAAATTAACATAATGAACGAAACGCCTCTCTTCTAGTCGAGACATATCAATTTTTAGATTGAAAGTTACAACGGTACAAGCGTTGTCTCTGCAATGGGGGTAACTGAATTCAAATGAAATACAAAAAAATACAGACGTCCTAAAATACAGAACAAGGTACAACTTCTCCACACAAATTCATAAATATAACTTCAACTTGAAACATAACTTTCCTCCCATATTTACAGAAAAAAATCTCTACAACTAGACAAAAGAAATTTAACAAATTGGAGAAAGCTACAAGTAGCTACGTTTTGCTGTCGACCTATAAATTTGTACTATTCAGTTTGATTGATCGTAGCTCGCTTGAGGGCACTTACTACAATAATAATGCATAGTAAACAAATCTTTGTACCGACATGAAAATGTTTTCAGGTATATGAAAACGTAACGAAGCAAAAAGCTTCGATTGGTCATCAAGTAGAAATAAAAATACACGATGGTTTTTTTCGTGCAGCATGCAAATACATTAATGTGACATGAACTGCAAATCGTGACCAAAAGAGAAGTTAAGATTTTACAGTATTTTCAAATTTAAAATAAAACAAGCCTCTAGACAATTGAGATACCATCAAGGACTGACTAGTGATACATAATGTTCTACTTGAAACACAACAGTCTAATAGATTGAGGAACAAGGCTCCATTGACCATTTTTGTTGCATGATCAATTCTACATTTCATAGGTCCCCCATTATAAATATATTAAGCTTTGTTTAAAAAAATACAATAAAAATGAAGGCACTAACATTTTTGTTAAAAGCGTATTCAAATTGGTCCTAACATTTCTAGTCAAAACCTCCCCAAGAAGCGTATTCAAAATTATTTTCTCTAACGAAAACCCACGAGTTGTATAATAATTAACAAGTAAACCGAATTACTGGAATGAATCCGATTTTGACAAGGCGTGAGTTCGTCAGAGGAGCGAATCAGTTCCTTTTGACTTCATCAAGATACTTGAGGCAGGCTTGGACGTCGTCACTGTCACTGGCGAATGACTGTAACCTGCAAAAATAAGATTAGTTGAAAGAATAATCGTAATGAAAGAATAATGATGAAAACTACGGTCTAACCGCCGTTATGTTCATGAACAAACTGCTAGTTTGCGCATTCTGAACTCCAGAGGCTTCAGCTTGAGCAAACCGCCCATCATCTTGATAGGGTTGACCTACTACAGCCATCTACATTGTTACGAGTACATTATTGTTAAGTAACCATAACACGCTAGTATGGAGTAACAAAGAGAAATAAGACTTCGGACAAAATTAGCTCTTCAATACGAATTAGGCAACCAATTTTAATATACACCAAGTTAACTAAGCTAAAAGTGATGACCATGTTATTTAGTACTAACTGAACAACCATAAACCGCTTCTTCCGTCAACTTACTTGGACTGGAGAGCGGATATCTGATCGCTTGGGAGACTCTGGACTTTCTTCAGAGCGTTCATGCATTGAGCAGCGAGGAATTTGAAGCACTGCCTTCTCGGGGCGTTGTGAGGTGGGTTGTCCCAATGAGGCGTTCCGGACACCTGCTCCCAAGCTAGGACAACGTACTCGATGACGCACTCCCACTGCTGACTTGATACAAGATGCCTGCCTTCTTCCAAAACAGCTTTCTAAAGGGGAAAATAAGATGATACATTTTCAGCAAGGGAGAATTATGAAGTAATGATCTGCTGCAGGCTTAGAAGATTGTAATTCCAGTCATTAATCGTAAGAATGTAGCAATTCAAGTCACTAAACGTTTCAGACGTTTTCAACTATTGATCCCTTATGTTTGAAAAACAGGTTTTACTATATTTTAAACTGCTCTTGGGAAAGTGACAAGGGCTACTTCAGTGTCTCTTGACGAACCGCGCAACAATATGGCAACAGTGTCCGTCCCACCACCTAAGGCCCGCACGCCCCAATACTAAAGCAGTTTGAAACAGACCATAATATGCCTCCTTCATCAGCGATTGACAGTTCCATCATTTTTGAACAACGAGAAGGAATTAATAAAACACGAAAATAACCTCAAAATTCAACTAATACAGAAATAACTTTCAAAGCGACATTTGGACAGGTTACAATAAAATATGTTTATTTATATAATTTATATTCAATATAATATTACTGCGTTGTACCTTGAAAGCGAGTACGTGAGTAGCTGCTCTGTTGTACGCTGGAGAATCAGTTTTGGATGTCAGTCGTGAGTTGGGAAGGGATTTGTAGATGTTCCTCTTCAACTCGTTAAGTTTATCTTTGATTGGACGTAAATCTGGCATAGGGAGGTTTTTGCGGATGTCCTAAAATAGAATTAGTCACTGTAAGAGATGTCGTACATATTATACCTAACTGCTAGAGAGGGACGAAACAAAAATTACATGAAAAAACGCCTACTAAACGTCGTAATAAATATTCAAGGTGCAACTTATCAGGGAAGAATGGTTTTGGGCTGGGGGATGTATCATAGAGCAGTCTCACCTCTTCCAAATTGGGGTATCTGGAGATGATGTTCTGGATTACGCCAATGAGCTGGTCTGAGGAAAGGGCTTTCAAAGCACTTTCGATCGGCCCTTCGAACGCGGGCATTGGAAGCTCAATCCGAACTTTCTTTGGATTGGGAGACAGCTGAAAGATGAAAAATATTCATGTATAATACCGATGGATAATATTTTGAAGAGTTTTTTTTTTGCTGAACATGATGGTGAAGTCAGAATTGCGATATCTTATTCCGCTCTCAAACGAGAGCATTTTGAAGACGAAGATACGTGGTTGTTACTTGAAATGTTCTTCATGGTTCATCTGCTCTAATCTGATAACGGAATGAGATATCGCAATTCTGACTTCACGATCGTGTTCAGCGTTGGAAAATCTATAAACTGAGGGGTGTTACTCGGTAAAAAAAAGGACGATGTTACGTATCTAATACTCTTGTGGTATTATAACTTGAAACCTACTTATGTATGCAATTAATTCCGTATAAACCACTTACAATGTAAGTAATTCATATAGTGAACAATTACTTACACATTAGAATAAAAAAACTTAAGGCGGGTAAAAAAGATTCACACTTGGTTTTTTGTGGTACAAAATCCTTTAAAAACTCAATCGTTAGGTAGTAGGTTGTTGAGCGAGACAAGGGCAAAAATTCGCCCTTCATGTCATGCAGCGTGACTGGACCTTTTTATTCGATTTTCTGAATCTACCGTATGTTGATAAGTTTACGTCAGTTTTTGAGATGGAATTTATGTATTGGAATATTTATGGAAACAGGCCATAGCAACCCATACACATCGTCATGTTATGCCATGAAAATGGAATAGAGGCAATGGGATGGGCTCTTGAGTCGCGATGAGGAGCTCCTTTTTCCTATCTTATGTCGGTATGGCGATGAGAAGTTGAGAAGGCGATGGTTGAGTCTATAATTTTCTACTTATGTTATTTGTAGACTCTCGAAGCTCGTCAGTGTTTCACCCGAAATATTCTATAATTGAAAGAATTATGGGTGCAATATGAATGGCTGCTTGAAAATATGTTACCTTCTTTTCTGGCGATGGTGGGGGATCGAGCGGGTCAGACATAAGGAGGCGCTTTCGAGGCGTGCTACGCAGCACAATAGACGACTGCTGCTTGACAGGCGTACACTCCTTGGACGGGCTGCGGGATCTGCTTCCTGGAGGTGTGTAATTGAAGTTTGGAGGCGACCAAGTCAGAGGCAGTCGCCGTCGGCCCCGGGCCTGGATCACCAGCTCGTCAGGGGATGGCGCTGGGGAGATGATGGAGAACTGACGGTATGATTCTTCAACGGGGTCAAACATGAGGTTAGTCATGATATTAGCATGAACGCGTCCTGAAAAAAATAGGTAGTAATAGTTGTAATTGGCCCAAGACAATCACGTGGTAAGTAATCAGAAGAAATTGTAAAACGTTTGACACTTTCGTGGATGACACATTCAGGGCTAATGAAAAGAATATAAATCCCAACTTCTGATAAAAACAAAGAGTCGGTGTTTTGCAGAGAAAGGTTACTGTAAAATGCATGAGCCTTCAGTGTTCTCCTTTGTTCTGCAGCACATGTTTTATGCATAAATCCCCTTTCAACTTACGTTTCCATAGAGGACAAAAATTAAAAAAACCTCCCCGGCTTTCAATAACGAGTAGGCCAATCAATTCCTCAACCGTGTGTTTGAACGCAAGTATCAGAAAAATACTTCATCTTAGGTATAACAGGTAGAGCTGAGAGAATTGGTTATTTACAACAGCCAATCTGGGTTACAACAAGCAAACCCTCAATAAGTTCAGATTTCTCGACATATTTGGACTACAGCACTCACTATTTATAATATAAATAATCAAGTAATAATATGTAATACCTACCTAGTTGATTATTATATAAAGGAGCGGCCTTGTAAGCCAAGACGTTTTGTTTTACTATGTGATGATATGGGAAGCCTTCTCAATTCCCTGCTTCTCCATACAGAAGTACAGGGTACACTTTCACGGGTACAGGAGTTACGTTCTGAAGTCTTATCTCGGTTGATGGACCACAATATCAAATTGGCCAACGTTTTTAATGGTGAGAGATGGCAGTGTACGCTGTCGTATAATACATTCATCAGATATTTTAATGAAAATGAATGAGATGAGCCTTTCTCTGCAAGGGGTGAATGCCAATTAAAACAACCTCATCTTTCCATTAATCAAGCTGACTCTATGTTCAAATCATGATGTTCGATTACATACAATTCCGGTCTGTTCAATTTGAGTTTTAAGTTGTAAATAAAGTTGAGTTTGTAAATCTAATGTAAGTTTTCATAGTGATATCCCCCTCCACCACTAATAATAAGGCATGGCCTGGGTAATTATTAAACCTTTATTTACCACAAACTGCAAATGTTGTGTCATGTATCTAAATACTTGAGTGAGGGGAGTCCGCAAGCCAAAAAGTTTGGGAAGCCCTGAACGACAGGTTTTTCATATGATTCAAAATACAATTGCATTACATGAACCGTGCTGATGATGATAAAGGTCGATCCAAAAGGGAGTGAAAAATGTTCCTGATTAAAAAAATAATTTGTCAGTTTGTCACATTAATGCAGAGATTAATGATGTAACCTCATTTAGGCCACAATGCCAACTTTTTCCATTTCCAACTCTTTCCTTGTCGTTTCTTGGTTCAACTGGATTTTTGACGTGGGGTTGTGGTGGTCCATAATAACCATAACTAGCGCAACGGTGGTCTTGTCAATTCCCCAACTCGATTCCGGGCAGATCGATAGAAGTCCAGGAACCTGGAGATAGGTATTTGAGAGGTATAGGTATAGGTACGAGAGGTATTTGGCAGAATCGAGTGTAAGGGGCAGCCTAGCCAATTGAAATTTTGGCTAACCACCACAGTTTGGATCATGCGATATCGCATGCAAGTCCTGCACTCCTACTCTACCGCCATATACTATAACCAAGACATTTCTCCCCGGCTTTCGAAATTTGATGTGGCGTCGCTTCAAGATCCCTGAAAATGCTGGGCCGTATCGGAAAACCACGTGTGTTTTTCCATTACATATTATTAAGTACACAGCAGCCAAATACCACTCGTACATAGCCAATCTCCAGTTTCAAACTTGGTGGAATGAGGAGATACAGGAGATTCCGATGGTCGATCCGAGTCGATTCCGATGGTTCATTAATGAATGGGGGTGGGTTTCAAGAGAGGAAATCATTTTTCATTCTATAAGTCGGTAAATACGAGAAAATTCGTGCTGACTAGAAGAGTATCGAATTGGAAATTGGAATGTTTTGGAAATGTTCGACTAGACGGCTTACTGGTACCTAGACACCTGGTTTGGTAACAGTAAATACCATTGAATTGTTAAAAAGTCGGCTTACGGGTAGACAACTGGTTTGGTAACAGTAAAATATTATTTGATTTTTTAAAACACGGTCTAGTCGAACATTTCCAAAACGGGGCGTTAGCGAAAGAGTACGATAATAATCTGGTAATCAACCAACCAAAGCCTTATGTAGCTTTCCCAAAAAAGGGTGTGGTCTGTTCACTCCCAATGATATTGCACAAACCTACTGCGTTGATATCGATAGGCCTCGTATCTTTCCATCACGAACATGAAATGGCTGTAGTATCTAATATAGTCATTGAGGACTTTGGTTTAAAGGGCCTACTCATTAACATTCCGACGGATTTCACCCTCCGCTAGTTGGAAGTTGTCCACCGGGCTTCACTTCTGCACAAAGCCACTTCCAGCTGCAGGCAGGTGTCTTACATATAGGCCGGCTGCCACATACGACAATAGCGGACCCCAAACCCTTCGCACAGAGGGACCCCGCGCTCTATTGTGCTCCCCTAGCAATGTTAAGATTTAGGTACTTTCTTACCCCTCTTGTTAAAGGTTCTTTTCGCCGTCCGTCGACCCGAACGGGAAATGGTTAGACCTTTAAATTTTCGTCTGTATAGGAGTTCCTTAGACTTCGGGTTTCCTTTAGAAAAAAGATCCACCCTCGTGTAGGTGATCTTGTCTGTCGACGAGGTACCTACCTGTAGACTAGTCTCACCTGAAGGAATTCTACATCCACAAGAGAAACACACCACAGCTCCTTCGCACATCAGAACATGAACGTAGTAGCAAAAATGACTATTCAATCATTAAATCGCGAGGAAAAAACTTGGATACTATTGAATATTACCAAGAATATGAATATGCGAGTGTTGAATTCGTCGAAGCCAGTGTATTTTTGAATTTCATTATTGATTGTTGGATTGGTAAATACCACTGAAACCCCCTGATGAATGTGATTGTTTGCACACATGCAGACACTAGTATTGTTCCCATTGCGAATTTATTGGGGACCCTCCAGTTACCATGAAAATTGTTGTGTTTATAGGTTTGAAAATTTGTGGACGATCCTATCGTTTCGACTGTGCTGAAAGACGTACTTGTACTTCGTGTACGTACATTAAGATCGGGTGGGTGGGGGCATGAGATTCATAACCTAACATAATAAAGAGGAGTCTCATTATTGAGCAAATCGTAGACTTTGAAACTCATAAATACCTACTATTTGCCTGGGAGCACGAAATATTACTAAACATTTAGGATCTAGACATTTAGACTTAGTGATCTAGACATAAGGGTGATCTGTACAAAGAAGATAATGAACCGTTGTGTCAAGAATTTGCAGAGTTTTTTAATTCGATTTTCTGAATCTACGTATCTTGAAACGTAAACCAACAAATTTTGAGGGGGGGTTAAAATTTTTTTTGGCACATAACAAAAAAGTCGTCACGAAAATCGTCACGAAATTTGCTCACGAAAATTGTCCCAAGTCGCCACAATGATGATTATGACCATCAGAAGTGAAGTTGGAATTAGGTAGGTACTTTACAGTTTGTCATGTCTTTGCTATGGCACACAAACAAAACATTAAATGTATTCACAAAGTCATATGAAACGCCAAAGTAAACGCTTGCATACGAGTCTGCAACACATTGAGACATTTTCATGTTGTGTGCAAACAAACTTCGTATCAAGTCATGCGCATATCATAATTCGAATTTAGAGTTCCCTCAAGAGTTTGTATACCGAGTATCAGCTTTCTAGGATGATCAGGGCCGAAACTGGGAAGTAATATCAAACTGTAAAGTACCTACCTAATTCCAATAACGAACAACTTCACTTCTGATGGTCATAATCATCATTGTGGCGACTTGGGACAATTTTCGTGAGCAAATTTCGTGACGATTTTTTTGTTTGTGTGCCATAGCAAAGACATAACAAACTGTAAAGTACCTACCTAATTCCAACTTCACTTCTGATGGTCATAATCATCATTGTGGCGACTTGGGACAATTTTCGTGAGCAAATTTCGTGACGATTTTTTTGTTATGTGCCATATGAAAGACATGAAAATGTCAAAACTGGTGGGTTCCAGTTGAATAGTTTTTCTTAATGCTCGTATCAATGAATGTGTTTGAAATAATTCTAAAGGAATTGTACCAGGAAATTCCAGCATTATTCAAACTGTTCTAATTGAGTATTTCTCATCTTGTTCCATAGACACATGGATAGAATTCTATTGCATATAGAGCGTTTAGGGAATCACTGGTAATAGCTGAATTTCTACCTAACCCTTACTTGTACATGACCAAATCAATGTTTTTTTTTCTAGCGAATTTCCGAAGAAAGGTCCAACATTTTTAAAACTCAAGGTTTGTTAACGCTAAACACGATGGTGAAGTCAGAATAGCGATATCTTATTTCGTTCTCACACAAGAACACTTTGAAGATGAAGAAACGTGGTTGTTACTAAGTACAAGTCTTAATGCTTTGTCCTCTAATCTGATAAAGGAATGAGATATCTTAATTCTGACTTCACAATCGTGTTCAGAGTCGAAAAACCTATAAACTGAGGTGTTACGTGGAAGACATGTTTTACTTATTCATGAAAAATCCTTCGAAAATTTGCTCATACGATCATGCAGCATGACTAGAAACATTTTTTACAACAGCGATTTTGCATTTATTTTTATAAAACACGTTTCACACGCCAAAGATGCTCAGGTTTGAAGTTAATCATAGTGCAAACCCTCGAAATGAGAGAGGTGTCACTATCTTGAAATCGAGATAACATGCAGAAAAGTTTGTAGACATTGGGCAAGATGGCCTAAGCCCAGAAAACGACTATTCTATCCCCCCCCCCCCCCCCCATGAAATCATTAGAAATCGGACTGAAACGTGTGATTCCTGACCAACTTGGTAAATTTACGAATTTATGCATGCAATGGTTTATCGTCCATAAACGGAAGGTACTTTCGTCATCTAGGGACGCGGGAGCGTCCCGCCCGCCAAGAAACCCGAAGCCCTGAAAACCGAAGCGACTGAGACACT
The DNA here is from genome assembly GCA_963920205.1 of Stenodema calcarata. Taxonomy (NCBI): domain Eukaryota; kingdom Metazoa; phylum Arthropoda; class Insecta; order Hemiptera; family Miridae; genus Stenodema; species Stenodema calcarata. The sequence goes on from OY986054.1 coordinate 9,493,303, forward strand.
GATTACGCGACGGAACTAGTTGGGGTTTTCACCCTACCATAGCTAGGTCCCCTGAGTGTCTCGAGAGTTGATTTTTTGTACACCAACTCTCCAGGGGCACGTGAGGACGTAAAACAAATTTCAGCTCTTGGGAACATCAGGTGTCGGGGGTATAACAATTTTAAAACCACTATTTTTCACGTTTTTCGTGTTCTTCTTCTTCTTCTCGTTGTTGTTGTTGTTGTTGTTCATTGACGGGGCTACAGCCCAGCAGACAAATCGGATCGAGCTGAAATTTTGCACACACGTTTGTTATGCTCCAAGGGAGTGCCTTTTGACCATTTTTTCTCCCTCCCCCCATTTCCCCCCCAATTAGGGGGGAAATAGTGTTTTTTAGGAATTTCAAATGGTCATAACTCCTTCAAAATTGAAGCTTTTTCAGATTTTCTTTTTTAGTTGTGTTCAGCTTTTCAAACTGTTTAATTTGAGATCAAAAAATGCTTCCTAAGAGGAAAAATAAAGGAGTTATGGTGATTTTTCTATTTTCAACAACAACTGCCGCAAATATTGATGAAAATTGGTGCGGTTGGTCTTAAAATGTCCGCTAGGTTGTCTAGAATATGCTCAATAATTTTGAACTAAATCTCAATCGATTTGACTAATCCACAGCCAAAAATACGTGAATAAATTCCACATCTACTGATTTGGCTAATTTCCGAAAACATCAAAGTTGAACGGTGGTCAGAAAAATTGTCGTAGAGTGGCGCCTGTTTAAGGATCGATAGGAAATTTTATGGGCTTTCGAATGAGGGTAGCGCACTTTGGCACTTTTCCCAACGGTTCTCGAGTTATTCGCGATTTTTGGTATAAAAACGTGCGTTTTACCAGTTGCAAACTTTCTCTTTCCTCTTTCTCTTCGACACCAATAATTACAATTATTGTAATGATTCTCAACAACAAAAATTTGCACAATCCCCAAGAAAAAATGCAACCAATTTTCAAAAAATTTCTAATTCAAATTTATTCAAATTTCTAATTCTTTCTATTTTTTTAAATTTAATAATAAGAATAATTGTATTAAATTTTAATAATTGTTTTTAAATTGTTGATTGTTTCAATTAATCGAAAATTTTAAAACTAATATTTAACCAATTCGCAAAAATTTTAAAACTACTTATTTTTCAAACACATTTCAGATAACAAACAATAATTTCCAAAAAATAATTATTCTTGTCACAAAAACAAGAAACAAAAAGGCAAATTAGTAGGCGTACTAATTTTAACATGAATAATGTTTTTGCGGTGGCCTACCAGAGTTGAAAAGCGTAACGAAGTTTAAGTCACGAAATTATGTCACGAAGATTTTTAATGATTTTCACGTACAACCGAGCCGTTTCTAGGGAAATGAAACTTCTTTAGTTTTCAACGGACAAAAATCGTTCTCCATTCGTTGGAAAGCCTTTAATTTATGCATAAATTATATACTGCCAAAATCACTGTAAATATCGAAGAAGCTGAGATACAGCCCTGAGTAAATAAAAAAACTAATAAATTTTCCGCACATTTCTTAATATTTTCCATACAGACAAAGAAAAGAGATAAGGAAAAGGGGAAACGGGACGCAAAAACATTATTCATGTTTTGCATAGCAAATACCTCGTTCTATACAAAGTATAGAAGAGAAAAGATCCGGGGGGTCCAGGGGGGCTTGCCCCCCTGGCGAGGCGCGAAGCGCCGAGTTTTACTAAATTTTGACTAGGATAAAACTTCATTTAGAAAAACATTTACTAGTTACCTCGTAGGTACTTTTGTATTGTATAAGTTGTTGAACCGTATTGTATAAGTACCACTCGAAAACTAGCCATGCAAAAAGATGTGATATCCCCCCAAAAACAACTCCGTTGTAAAAACTGGCCCGCCAAAAAACCTCAGCCGCAAAAAGGAATGATATCCATTTTGCCCGCCAGCCACATATATAGGATGCTCAGTGCTTCGCACCTCGCTGTTGAGTGTGCATATAGAAACCTGATCCTCCTACCCCTAACCTCCACCGTCAATGTTTTCCTGTTCCCTGTCACCTTCCCACAACCCCCTCTCACCCTTAGTCACCCTCGGTTTCACCTAATATGTTTCCTCTGTTACACCAGCAGGGAGCTTTACGCTTCTTTCAATGCTGTTGGCGGGAGCTTTTTGCCAGATGAACAAGCTAACATAAGTATTACTGGTGGTCACGAGTAATCAGCGGTGGTACAACTGTAATGAAGTAATGCTTCAATTCAGGCTTGTTCATCTGGCAAAAAGCTCCCGCCAACAGCATTGAAAGAAGCGTAAAGCTCCCTGCTGGTGTAACAGAGGAAACATATTAGGTGAAACCGAGGGTGACTAAGGGTGAGAGGGGGTTGTGGGAAGGTGACAGGGAACAGGAAAACATTGACGGTGGAGGTTAGGGGTAGGAGGATCAGGTTTCTATATGCACACTCAACAGCGAGGTGCGAAGCACTGAGCATCCTATATATGTGGCTGGCGGGCAAAATGGATATCATTCCTTTTTGCGGCTGAGGTTTTTTGGCGGGCCAGTTTTTACAACGGAGTTGTTTTTGGGGGGATTTAAATTACTAAGAGAATTTCCAATATGCAACGTAATTTCTTCCAATAAATCTCTCTCGACGAAGAGAATTGTTGTATTCCACATACTCCACGATTTAGCCAGTGCAAATATTTTTGTTTAGAATTTTCGACTCCAACACGGATTTCCTGTTAATTTTTTGGAACGATCGCAACTATGATTAAAACACGTAGGTATTCGTCTTGAATACAGCCTCAATTCTGGAATGATTTAAAAATGCAGCAGACATTCATGCAGCAGAATGGCTATAAGAGTGAATGTTCGAAGAAATGACTGGTTTTGTGTAAAATGTCTCCATTTTTCTGGTTTTATAACAAATGTTGTCTTCTTTTTTTGCCGAGTAACACCTCAGTTAATAGATTTTTCAACGCTGAACACGATGGTGAAGTCAGAATTGCGATATCTCATTCCGTTAGCAGATTACAGCAGTAGAACCATGAAGAACATCTCAAGTAACAACCACGTTTCTTCATATTCAAAGTGCTCCAGAATGAGAACTGAATAAGATATTCAGCGTGGAAAAATCTTCAAATAAAGTCAAGACTTGTCATTGTTGGAATTTATGGGTAATTTTTCCAACTGGCCCAATTCTGCCCATCTACTAACTTAGCCATTCCATTACCAAAACAGATTTTTTATGCACATTTCCACTTATAATAAGAATATTATATAAATAGATGTTCTTTTTCTACATAATTAGAGGTAGGAGAAGCCAAGGGCTGAACAATCTCCATTCTATCGAGTGGAGATTTCTATGGCCTGAAAAGGTTTTGGTATTATACAAACTTAGGTATATTATAAAAAACTTTTCGGAAATTCGAGTTTTAAAAATTTTGGGTCAATAGCTCCATTTTCTTCGAAAATTCGCTAAAAATAATAATAAACTAACTGACAAAAGGGCACGGTCACAGGCGTATTAACAAGAGAGTTCAAGATTGACTGTATAAATTGAACGAATAGTTTGGGCCACGTTTAATAGCTCACCTACAATGGTTAGCTCTACCACGTAATTAGATACCTACTTCCCCGGAACATCGCTTCGAACAATTTCATGGAATGGGGGGGTCGAACGTTTGGAATTAGTGAGTGAGTTCTATCATTTCTCAGAATGGGAATATCTCGGGATCAAATTGCCGGAAAAACTGAGCGTTATAAACCGAAGACGTGGAACAGGTTTTGCGACAGCCACCTGTTTTAGCTCGTGTCACTATTGATGCTCAGACAAGATGATCTTAACGAATATAATATAATATTATATACTTATCATATAATATATATTATATTATATGGAATGGACAAGTTCAGGTGGTGGAAAAGATTGGAGGTAGGGGAAGAAGGTTACAGTTATTCGATACGTGGAACGGAGGAAGAACTGCAAATACAGCATGATTTGATACAAACGAATTGGGTGGTTCTAACTCACCCACAGACCAGTTACAAATAGTTACTCAAGCTACGAATACTGAACGATTTGTCTGAGTCAAGAAAAAACTACTAATGGGCAAACGTCAAGAACGACAGGAATGTGGGTAGACTGGAGAAATTTGTCTGTCTCAAATACCCACATGTCTGTTCCCGACTAAATGCTAAATTAGTTTGTTTCTCTTTATAGTGAGGGTGTGTTATAGGCAGTGGTGTGATAGGTAAATTTCGTTCTGAAAGGAATAATGCAGTTATCTACCCCGAAGAGATAAGATTTCATAATCGAACAGTTATGTGCCATAACCTAATCAGCTAGGGAAGCGACTGTAAGTATGAAAATCACAGTAACTAGGAACGGCAACAAAACTTCGGGATAATGAATTAAACTATTTGACAAGTAGATATGCCAAACCGAGTTGAAATTCGAGGAACGTCAGAATATGAGCCACGTCAAACACCGAACTCGAGTTGTAGGGCCGTTTAGAGTGCCGCAACCACCAACACAATGGAAATATAATATATAACCCAGTGAACGTGCTACAAGGAAATAGGTTGTATTCTATACAGACAAAAGTACAGAAAATATAATAATGAAAAAGGAGGTATGGGATCCATTAGAAAATTAGACACTCACCGTTTCCACGGTCGTTGACCGAAAGGGCGCTGAGTCTGGCCGGTATTTCTGTTAAGGCACTACGAGTGCTCCGGCGGGTAGTCGGTTCCGGTGGTGGAGTTTCCATTTCTGAAGTTGAAACAGAACGGAAAATTGAATTGGAAGAGACGATAACTGATCAATTAGATTGTTAAAATGGACAGGAAACGTGAGCGTGCCTTGACGTGGGACGCGGTTTGGGCGGGAGAGCTCGCGTCGAAGTGAAAGGGAATTTGGTGGTCGAGGGCTTCAAATATGTGAGAGAAAGTCAAGAAAACTGTAGATCGAGATTTGGTAATGTAAGTGAAAATAAAACTCGACAACGGGATGAATGGAAATTCGGTTAAGTACATAAACGAATTTGGTTCCACGGCACAACTCACCAACTCAGTGAAAAAGCCTAAAATTAGCAGAGGACGAACGAAAAGCCCGCAGGTTTCGGTTGTACGTTCAAATGATTACACATGATTGAAACTACGCAAGAAAAATAATTTAGTAGAGATCGGAACGGCATTTCTAGGAAAATGAAGTTTTCACGCGGAGCGAGGTTCCCGCCTGATCCGCGGCGGAGAACGAGTGAGTTGTACTTACTTGGACGATTTCGTGAAGTGTAGTGCCGATGATAAATAAGTACTGGTTGCACTAACTTCTACAACACACTATTAACTAGGGAAAGTTGAAATAAAATTGCTGGGATAAATTATGGAACAGGAAAATCAGCGATGCCGTTGATCATCTGCGCTCGGTGGCACCTCAGCAACAGAAGGAATCGTTCTGTTGTTCGAATCGAATACCCGTTAGCAATCGGTTTGTCAAATCGATTATTCTCCAGAATCGATAGATCGATGTTGTAAAAACCTCAAATTTCCCTTTCAAACACGGACTTATTCTCATTTTCTCTTTTCAAAAATTGAACACCAATAAATATTCAATCTATGAAATTAAGAAGTGGTATCTTTGAGAGAATTTCAAGACGTTAAATAGTTTACATTTACACCATGAAACGTCGATACAAGGTCGATAGTTAGTTCGATGATAAACAGCTGCCGCCCAGAGCGGGAAGGGTTTTCCGGCAAGGCGATTGGTTGTTTTCAGAACCAACGACTGCCTCTTGTATATCCACACACAGCTGTTGGGTTCATGGATACTTCAAAATTCCACTTCATTTCCACGAGCGACGTCACGAAAGTAAAATTAGAAAAGTGGACAAACCAGACGACCCCCTGGGCTTGGCAGCATAAAAAGTTGTGATTTGTTGTACTTATGTTGGAGGATGTGGATTCATTACGCTATTTCGATGGATCTACGAATCCACTGATTAACTGATAACAGTGACGTTTTGATCTTGAGAATAGGTTTCGACGTTTGGTCGATCGATTATTTCCGCTGACTTGACACAGATTTGGTCTAATCTAAAGGTAAGACGCATTTATCCTGATGTAGTTACCTGCATACCAACCTTCGTTATTTGAGGCGGAGGGATCATGACCCAACTTTATTCTTCCTACTGAACGTAGTTCCTTATTTACTCTGTCGATTGGTATGAATGTCATTAGATTCTGGCTGTACTTGATTTAATTTCGATGCTCAGTAAACTGGTCGATTGAGGTAGTTCGTAATGTCAAAACCCAATGTCAATTACCCCAATTGAATTTGTTCTGTTCGCGTGTTGTTACTTTCTTGAATATCGCTTTATGGATTTGGTAGGTTTGTATCTACTTGACATCTAGGGAGTCATCGAGTCGTGAGCTTAGGTCGGTTGGATCGATATTCCGATGGGACGGATGCATGTGAGCCGTGCCCTGACCTCACCACTCGTCCCTTGGTACAATCTGCTGTGGCCACAGCCCCATTCAACGTCATATATTTTGAACTGTGAACAGCGCTCCTGAGTGGTATTTTTATTCAGATTTTGACTCACCCTCTATAATGTCGATGAGGTCCGTGGGGCATCAACGTTAGTTGTGTGACTGTTTCATTACCAACAGTTTTTGTTGGTAAATTCTATGATACTGAAAGTAGAATTAGATACAATTCACCTTTCCCTAATCATTTATTAAAAATATATTCCGAGAATCCTGAATTAATCAAACAGTAGGTATGACAAAGATTCATTGGCTTATTTTAATTGTTGAATTTTTTAATTCTAATAAACATTGAAATCCTCATTGACGTATAATCTTACACCAAAATCACTCTGGGGGAGGATTCTGTTTGAGTTAATAATGTCCTTAATTCTAAGTGTGGTATTCAAAGAGTAACTTAACCATCTGGCCTATCAAGATATTATATAAAACTCTAAGTTTGTTTGTTAGTGGTGTATAGACGGCCAAACCGCTGGGTGGATTTTGATAGGGACAGCTCCATTTCATCTCCCTAGGTTAAACAGGAGAGAATTCAGCTGTATCCTTCACGAAGCTGATCTTCTTACTTGGACATTTTCCCCAAGGGGCTGAGTATCGAATTTCAGCGCCCTATGGTGAACGGAAGAGAATTCAGCTGTATTGTTCACGAAGCTGATCTTACTTGTACATACTCCCCAATCACTTCCCCATGGCCTCAAGAGGCTGTACGTCGAATTTCAGCACCATAGGTTGAACAGGAGAGAATTCAGCTGTATCCCTCACGAAGCTGATCTTCTTACTTGGACATCCTCCCCAATAACTCCCCCAAAGCCTCAAGGGGCTGTGTATCGAATTTCAGCGCCCTTTGGTAAACAGAAGAGAATTCAGCTGTATCCTTCACGAAGCTGATCTTCTCACTTGGACATTTTCCCCAAGGCCTCAAGGGGCTGAGTATTGAATTTCAGCGCCCTATGGTAAACGGAAGAGAATTCAGCTGTATCCCTCACGAAGCTGATCTTCTTACTTGGACATTTTCCCCAAGGCTTCAAGGGGCTGTGTATCAAATTTCAGCGCCCTATGGTGAACGGAAGAGAATTCAGCTGTATCCTTCACGAAGCTGATCTTACGTGGTCTCGTGAGGCTTTATATCAAATTTCAGCTCTCCAGAGTGAATAGGATGGAAGTTAGAACCGTTGTGATGTTTAGAACCTTGGCCAACTTTGCTTGACGGTGGAGATTCCTGTAGATAGGTAGACGCATAGTCATAATTCCCTCATTATTTATTAAAATTATATCCTGAGAATCCTGAATTAATCAAGATAGAATGAAAGATTCATTGGGTTATTTTGCTTCTGGGATTTTTCAGATTCTAAAAACCATGGAAATCCTCACACCAAAATCACTCTGGTGGAGGATTCTATTTTAGTTAATACCTAATGTCTTAAATTCTAAGTCTTAACGTTTTGTGAATTTCCTCCTTGGCTCATTGACCGTTTTTTTAATTTGGAGGGTTGTAGGAGGTTCAGTATGAAAGAAGGAACGTTTTCTCCAAGCTTTCGGCTTTATTAAGCCATCTTCAGGGGTTGGTATATATTTTCTCCTCTTCCCAGTCTCTACTTCTTTCAGTCCTGAAGAGTGGACTGAAAGAAGTAGAGAAGAAGTGGTATTCGAATAGTAACTTACCCACCTGGTCTATCAAGATAACAGGTAAATTATATTATAATTTTGTACTGTAGGTGTTGATTTTGCTCTTTATTTCCAAAGTTGTTGTCCATTTTTCTTTGCAGGTTTTGTTTCATCTATCTCAGTATGATGTGATGGACAGAGCCCTCCAGCCATTCCCATGTGGCAATCCAGTGATGATGGAAGAAGAATCACACTCTTCAGTGACTCATAAACGACCTGTTGGCCGGCGTCGAACTCGATCAACCGGTAGTCTTCGTAAGTCCACACCTTATAATCGTACTATTTATAAAATATATTCCTTTCTCGATAGAACATAGGACGAGTCATCGTTGTTCCCAAAATATTAGTCTCAGAACCTATGTACCTATTTTAATAGTTTTCCGGTATTTAGGCATAGCCCATTATTGGCTACCATTTGAAATATCACTTTACCAGTCATTCACGAAAGCGTCTCACTCCGGATGGAGGAGCTCCATCATTATTTTTTGTCCTTGCGTTTCCAGTTTAGCTGTCGTGCCCTGAGCCAATCGGCGTCCTTACTCATCATTCTACAGCAACGTATAATCTTGATGGTGACCCCTTCATCATAGATGATCCAATTCAATCAGAGAGACCCCGCCCTAAAAAACATGAAAAACTCCAACCAACTGAATTTTGGTGCTCCCTTTTCCTGTCAGTTATTAATGCAAAAGGGAGTCCTGGAAAAACTTGAAATTGTCCATCCTCTATCAGTGGCACTCCTGGTCTCCCCTTCCTACCACCTCATACCCTAGTAGTCAGTGCTAGCTTGAAATATTGAAGTATGATGTGTGCAAAATAGCTTTAGTGCAAGTGGCTTTTCTCTATACATTTTACTCTGCATGTTTCAATTTTCATTCATTTAGTTCATCCTCTTGCAGCATACTTTTGGAGTACTAAACGAAGCAGTGAGTCCAGCAGTAGTGTAGAGTGGGAACTATCTAGAGAAATTGGGATGTCTAGTTTGCATCAAGTAAGATTATTTGCTCATATTCAATTTAAAAATGTTTGTGATAGTGTTGTTGAATAATTATAGACCAATTTTTGTTGCCCTCAGGATACATTTATAATCATCTTAAAGTTTAACTTGTATCTTGTACATTAACCAGAGCCAGCAAAACTCCACAGTCAAACAAGTATTGGGAAATCCTACAGGCAGGTGTCCAGACGAGTATATGTTAGGATTTTCTAAATTCCTTTTAATTTGTAGTAGATATTGAGGGGGAGGGGCATTTTCCAAACTAGTGTCATCGTTTTTCAGGCCGAAACGCAAACATGTATGTGTCATGTATATTCAGGCCTAGAATGTACCTACATTTGTACAGTTAACATGTACTCGTACATTGTACTCTTTGATTATTCCTCGTCATGTTCCGTGGCCATTTTGGTCAACATTGCGAAGGTTCATTGGGCTCGGCAGCATAATATTTGCAACTAGTTGGTACTAACAACCTCATTTGTTGGGCCATGAATTCTATTTAGTCTTAAGACAGTTTCAGCCTTTCCCCATCAAGGTCCTTAGTGGCTGAATTGAACACCTCCTACCTGGGAGTCACCTTTAAGGTTCCTATCACCTCAATTTCTAGGAAAGAACATATTATTGGGAATAAACGGATTTTTCCTATGTTGGATCATCTGGCAACGCCAACTTGCTCAATTAGAAGTCACTGAGCCACCACGTTGTTTTTAATGAAATCTTGTACAATGGCCTCTAGTTATACAGGGCTGTAGGTGTAGGCTTTGCGAAGCTTGGAACAGCGAGTTACTTTGGATCCCCACGAAACCTATCGTTATTAGGTAAATTTTTGTGTTCCTAATAACGTGATTATTTTTTACTACCTTATGCGAACTTTTCAGAGCGACAGTGACGAAGTCAGTATTAAGGGAAACTTCTATTCCCTTCAAGGGAACCTTCACAACAGGCTCCCGTGCCTCTTCCCGAGCATCGAATCAGACTCCGTGAACGAGAATTTCTCCCCGGTCCGTCCAGCTGCTAGAAGGTGAGTACTCCCATTATATTCTTTGGGAATCTATTCATGTAGGTAAAAATATAGTTACAATAGGTACTGGTTTCCATCTTCAAACTGCAATGGTAAATTGTTACAAAACGTCCTTTTAAGCATGACTCTGTAAGAAAGCCAACGCTCATGTGGCAGTATTATGACATTCTTAATGGGGTCTGCGCATGATTTTTGTTTAGAATTTTTATTGATATAGAATCGCTTCAAAAATGTGAACAAATCTCTAACTTCTGACAACTTTAGGGCATTTCACACTTATCACAATGTCGGAGAAATACAACGTGAAGTTGGGGACCCCATCAAAGGAACTTTGACATGAAGCCTGTCATAATTTTATTCGAAATATTATTGGTACCTACTTTTTATAGTATATCAACTTGTAGTAATGTTATTTTCATGAACTGACTCACTTCGGCTTGAAGTCAGAAGTGGAGCCAAAATTGGTTCAAAAGATAACAGAATGGGAGTAGAGAAGAATCTTGTAATACTTGTGTAATTCTGGTGCAATCAAGGTCTACTAGCATTTATATTGAACTAGCAGATACCCGTGCGTTGCTCTCTCAGCTGATGCGACTGCATCCTAATCACTCCCCCATGACCTCAACAGGCAGTGCAACGAATTTCAGCCCCCTACGGTGATTAGGAGAGAATTCAGCTGTATCGCTCACAAAGCTGATCTTACTCGTCACTAAGAAAAGCCTCGTTCACGATGTAGGAAGAGGGAGTGTGAAAGAACTCCTCCCTGGAACTTACTCATCAAAATGGAGCAATCCCTATCAAAATCGGTTCAGCGGTATGGCAGTCTTTAGAGCACAGTAGGCATGGCTAATACGGTTATTTCTTGGTAATAGGTTATCGAGTAACAGCGACCGTCTGGTAATAGGTCGTGGTATAAGGTTATTTTGGTAATATATTACCGGCGATTCGGGATGTTGAGCGCTGGAATGTTGGGTTTCCAGTCCGCGTTGGAAGCTGGAAAGGTTCCCGAATCGCCAGTAACCTATCACCAAAATATCCTAATACCACAACCTATTACTAGACGGTCGCTGTTACTCAAAAATAACTCGATACTCACTCAAATAACTTGTCGACAGTTATGATATCACACCTTTCACGCATTCGTTTTCCGTTACATATTACCTGGTATTACTTGTCCCGAATGGATGGCGACAAAGAGGCCCTCAAAGGCCTTTCCCCCAAGTTCTCAAAACAGTTATTCCGGTAATGGGAGTTTCCTGGTAATAGATCATCTGGTATTGGGTTACTGGAAAGTATTAGGTTATTTGAAGCGGTTACGTTAAATAATATTTCGGGACTCTCACTCAAATTGCCAGTACTAAAGAATTTGCCACCAACACTCTATTGTAAGGATTTTGTCGTCATCTTTCAGTAATCTTTCTGAGTGAAATTAGCGAAATTTGTAATTTCAATTCACCCACAGATTCACCCCTATTGTAATTTCTCTCGTCGTTTTCATATCTATCTCCATGTATACAATGCCAGTGGGTTATTGCACAGGGAACATTTAATTGGGAGTATCAGTTCTGCCATTCGCAATGAGCAAATTCGAAGCAGATGCGAAACTGGCGATCATGGCCAGTAAGACAAAACGACAAAATCATGGCCAGTGAGACAAAACGACAAATGGACAAACAAGGTTAATTACGCTCACCAGATGTCAGTGTCAGGTATGGTTCGATATCTGAACCATTAAGTACTTCTCCAGCAGGTTATCTATACTCAGAGAGGTCTAACCTGTTTGCTCCCTTCCCCCCATCACAAAGTAATAGGAATCTGTCATTCTACGTAATGTTTCATGATGACCTTCATTTATATCGGGAAAGCTTGTGATTGTGACTGATGTGCCTGATGTACCTAAATTCTTGAACTTGGCATATGATATAAGTTTGTAACATGCAAGTTGGTTATTTGAGTACAATATATTTTTAGGAGACCTTGATTTAAATTGATCAACTTCAGGAGAGTGGCTTGTGTGATGAATGAGGTTGGTCAACAGCTTCCAAACCTTAAGCAATAATGAGGCTTGATATTATTTGTAGCTCCACTCTCTACGATCACCAGTTAATTTGCCTTTACCCAGCTTTCTTCTCTATTCCCACTCATATCTCTCTGACTACTTCAGAGTGGTATAATGGTAGCTTGGTTGGTTTGTGTGGTGTGACTGGTTTGTGGTTGGAGCAGGTCGAGGGGCTTATTCAAAGTGTTGCGCAGGAAGAGGAAGTTGAAAAGGATGGCGTTAGAGATGTCTGCCGCCTCCACGTCGTCGCGATTCCCTGGTCTCACCGGGAAGAAGAAACGAACTCTCCGCCATCAGTCAAACTCCGAAAACAGGTTAGACGAAATATCGTCCTTTTCATTTTCAGGTATTGAGAACTAATACCTATCATTTAGAAGCGTGATGGAATTATCAACATTGGGATGGAGAAGCAGTCACCTCCTCCTCCAGAAATAGTGTTCCATGAGCTGCTTCATCCATTTCAACACAAATGGCGATTGACTACCCGCTTCCTTTTGTTGGCTTCTTATCGAACTGAAATGGCATCCAATGCTTAGGTTCTAAAACCTACACATTTTCTCGAGTTTACCTATGGAATGAAGAGAACTACATGTGATCAATTGGCTCCATTTAGTCATATTTCTAAATAGTCTGCTAAGACCCCACAAGGTCTAACTCACTCATCCCAACTTTATTTTACCAGCGCTATTACAATATAGCTCTTGTGGTTATTAAGAAAACTCTGCAAATTCTTGACAACGGTTTAATATAGATAATTATACCGTTGTGTCAAGAGTTTGCAGAGTTTTCTTAATATCCACAAGAGCTATATTGTAATAGCGCTGGTAAAATAAAGTTGAGAAAAGTGAGTTAGGCCTTGTGGGATCTTAACAGACGAAATACTGCTGAAACCAATTTATTCTACTACAAGACACTTTTGATCGACACTCGTCACATTGTACATTACTATACTTATGGCTCCCTGCTGTTTCAGAAGGAGGCGATCGATTTTTCAGGAAGCCACAAGGTGTGTGGAAAAAAAAGACTAATCTACTCTGTTAAGTTGTCGCATCTCTAGGTTTCTCACGAGTAGTTATTTCAAAATCGTGTTTCTTGATAGGTATAGTTCAGTATTGAATTTCCTCACTGCTTAACCTTTATATTGATTTGGATCCTTTTCATTGACAGCTTAAACACACCAAATACCATAACAATGAACACTTCTTATTTTTAAAATGTATCACATATCGTCAATCCCAATTCGATAGAGCGGATCGGTACCGTGATTTTTTCAACCAACGTATCCCTTGCGCGACGCCGAGAACCTGGACGAAAGCTTCCGATAACGTCGCGAGAGATACGTAGGTTCCCGGCGGTTGGCAGAATCGTCCAGGTTCTCGGCGTCGCGCAAGGGATACGTTGGTTGAAAAAATCACGGTACCGATACGCTCTATCGAATTGGGATTGACGACATGACGGGAGCAGAACCTGCTCTCCTGATTATTTATTGTACAGGGTGTAACGCGAGTGGTGTCCAACAGCTCTCGTACGTGATCTACATTTCATTTCCGACCAAAAGCTGTTGAACTAACAGAGAAAATGAGGTTTGAATGCCATAAAACGTGTTTTTCGGGCTACATCTTGGGTTTTTCATGACAAATGTACCCTTTGTGGTAATTTTTCACGCTGTGTGATAGAATGAGTCTGGGAGATCTGAGAGTGTCACCATTCGACTCAGCGGGTCTCTTAGTTCAACAGCAAAAAACGTTTTGATGAGTCCGTTAGAAACCTGACCTTTTGGCGCATGTTTCAGCATACCCCCACAGTTCTGTTATAAGAATTAATAAGATTCGTTTAAAAAACAGGTGATTTTGAGATTTTGACAAAATACACTTTTCAGGCTCCATTTGCACTCCTCAGTTCCACCTAAACATAATTTGTTAGGCATTAAAGAGACAGGAAATTTAACGTTCTTTCCCACGGCATCGTCAAATTTAAATTTCAGTGCAAATTCAGAGCGGCATAGCACTTTTAGTGAACTAAGGTCGAAAACACGGGAAAACTCTTAAAAGTGGAAAAAGTCGGATTTTGAGTGGATTAAAAAAATATTTTTGGTCGGAAATTAAATGTAGAACACGTAGGAGAGCTGTCGGACACCACTCGCGTTACACCCTGTATAGTATCACACTTCCCTTCAGGTATCCATTTTAGTTGTTACAAATTGTCTCTCATTAACAATGTATTTCATCCAAGTGTTGAAGAAACTAACTGAAACTCACGGTTGACCAACTTTTTTGTTTGACCTTGTGTTTAGTAGCATGAAATGTTTTTTGTATATTTTTCTGTTCGAGGTAGTTCTGTTGCACTACATATTGCTGTGTAGTTAATTATTTTCTTCTATAGTAGATCTCGATTACAATAATGTTGACTAGGCAGAATACCGCCTATACAGCTTAGTTTACCGCCTCCCCACTGGAAAGTAGAAAGGAGTGTGATGGTTCTCCTTCCAAGGTAGAACTTTATCGTTCAGCTTGTAAGGGGTGACTGATGTGTATCAACAGAGCGGCCCCCATCTCAAGGGTTCTATTGATCCTTGAAGTCCTTCGGATTTAAGTTGAGAGTTTATCGAATGCCAGTTGTTTCTTTCTTTATTAAAACCACACCTATTGCTGAAGGTATTGCAGTAGCGCTGGCCTGAACATCGGTAAAAGGAAACGGAGCACACGAAGCATCAATGACCCTCCCCAGCGTGCTGTGCTGGCCTTGCATAGGCTGAGCCTCAGAGAGGACTCTCAGCACCCCCACAGCAGTTCGTCAATCTCAAGTTCAGACAGCGATACTGGGATTTACACTAATGACGAAGGAAGAGAAGGTATGTCAATCCCAAGTGGAGCATTCGGTAATAGTTTCAATTTACTCTCACGACCTTAGTCTCTTGGTGGACTGAAGTAAGTATTTCCAAGTTGATACTATGAATCTCATGTGTTGAAATTTAGTTGTAGACAATATCTATTGGCGTTCTGCTATGTATATATACCTCAAAAATTATTACCCACTCAATGAAATGGTACGTTTCTTATTGCTATCAGAAAATCACTATAACAACCAGCTTTATTTTTTAATAATAGGAGACGATGAGCAGAGTGACTGGGTTGGCGAGGCCAGCGGTGGAATATCACGAAGCGTTTGGGAAGATTCAGACAGAGGAGAAGGAATGGAGGACGACCAACCTTTTACACTCCCTCTGGTAAGTGATGGGTTACTAACTTACAATTGAATTGAATAATCTCTAAACCCTATTCAATTCGGATTCAGACAACGCATGGGAACAGGGGATGCGCTAGTAAACCTCGTAAAGGAAATAACAAAGTGGATTCACGAAGGAGGTAGAATAATACCAATATTCGTTGATCTTACTAAAGAATTTGACTCAGTAGAAACATCGCGATTGGTCCTCAAACTTGAAAGAATTGGGACTTGACAAAACTACAGTTAGATGGTTTAAATCTATTTCACAGATTTGAAATATGGGTAGCGATCTAGAAAAAAAGAACTATGGAGTATCCCACGGATTTGTCCTTGGCCCAATTGTATTTCTGATACACATAAATGATCTGTTTACTATGGAATTGAGGTGCAAATTTGTAGCCTCTGCTTGATGATATAGTATTCTAAAAAATGAAGAGTCCTGGGAGAGCTGCTACACTCTATCGTACATGAAGTAGCAAAATGGTTTAGCAAAAATTGTCTCACCCTGAACCTTTTGAAAACTACCTACGTGCATTACCTCCTCAATAAATCAACCAGGACTTTCTAATGTCTCACAAGGAAAACTGTGGTGCAGTAAGAAACTTGTGTAGCTGCATGGAAGCAGAAAGGCTGAATTCGATAATATATCTGGGATTGTACTTAGATCAACATCTCATGTGGAAGGATCATGTAGTAGCATTGGTCAATAAAATCAGGAAATCGATGCATTACTTTCTAAGACTTCGAAGTTGGTTAACGAGAGAAAATCTTAAAATGGTGTATTATGCTCATGTTTATTGCATCTTAACTTATGGTATTATTGTATAGGGAGGAACTTATGCATAGCAATGCATTCAGTTTTAAGAAAAGTAACTAATGCCTGTAAGCGAACTCCAACTAGGTCCCTGTACAACACCTTCGAAGTTCTCACTTCCAGAATGGCTTACATTCACAGAACGGTTTTGTATGTACATAAACATCTGAATTTATTTACAATCGGTAATTAAACCGGCGCGAGCAAATGCCAATTGTGTCCTCTAGATACCACAATCTCGACAAATTCCGTGGCTGGTTCCATCCCTATTTGAACAGTTACCGCTCTTAACTAAGACTGAATATTTAGAAAATTTAACATCAACAGGAAAATTTAAAAAAATTGGTTCTTGAATATTTTGAACTTGGAAATAACGAAAGTGAAATTATAGACAAGTTTAATGTAGGATAATTGGACTTTAGGTAATATTTGGATAACTAGAGTAATTCAAGGTAGATGTCGTACCTAACACCTAATAAAATAAGCGTTTCATAATTTGTACTACTTACTAAAAAGAAGGGAAGAGACGAGCCTGGACGGTTCACAGGACCTTAGGCTCAGAAATCCACATTAATTTTAGAACTATCAGTATGTACTCGTACTTGGACTGTAAAAAAATGTTTGTTATATGTATTGTGTACTGTTAATTAATATTGAATTAACATTGAATTGAATTGAAAAACAAATGCCCTGTCACTTTGGTTAGTATGAAGTGAGCATAAATATAGAAAATGAAGGAAAATTGAGCTTCACAAAGGATGAGCATGGGTTACCCATCGTCTGAGCGGGGCTTTGAAGTTGTGAGTAGGATGTTGATGTACCTATAGTATGTCGTCGATTTTGGGGAATAGTCTTCGATGTCGGGGTTGTGATGGTCTTCCAACCAGAATCCAAAATCAATTAGCCATCACATTTCGGCCGAAACCACCAATAATTCCGGTTTTGCCGTCTTTTGGTCGTAGTAATTTGCTTCTGAAGTAAGAGAAAGGCTGATAAGTGACCAGAATGATCTTCCCATGGAATTAATTCTAGTCTTTAGTTGCTAGTGATATAATTCGTTAGTCGTTCTTTCTCTCTGATCCACCACTTGGACTTTGCCAATCACCCTCAGCACAAATATTTTGTTTTGCGGCGTTTCAGAACGTGGGACGATCGGCCAGGGAAATCCGCGGAGGTCGGAGGCGCATCCGTGGAGACAAAGCCAGCTTCACCGTCCTCACATCTGCCAACGAGAAACTCTCCCGTTTCCTTCAGGATCCAGACAAATCCCAGTTAAGGTAGCACTTGAAACTCTTGCATTAAACTAGAGCGGCGTGATTATTTCGTTTTAATTTATCAAAATTAGGCATCAATACTTTTAATTTATCGCAATCACAATCTTAACAATAACAAGATGTTTACAAAGTTATACTATTTCAGTTCGTGAAAAGTACGGGATGATTCGATGTAAATACCACGTCTTATAATAAACGGATAAAATAGCGAGCAGATTCCTTGTGAAAACTTTTTGGTATTGGTGAGCAAAATCAGGAATTTCGAATCTCAAAACGGAAATCGAAACAGAAAACTTTTAAACAGGTTACTCACCACTAGTGGTCCTGGAGTAATTCCAGAAGCTACATCACGCATAAAGCCTAATTTACTTGCCTGGTTATGGCAATGAAAATTGATTCCTATTACTCCAAATAAACCATTTCACTAACTCTCACTCTCAATGTAGCCTAAAAACAATCTTAGTTTCAGAACCGCCAGTGAATCAATAATAGTTAGTAGCCTATCATTATCATTCTTATTTACCAATTCAATTGTCCAATAATTCAATAATCATTAATTCAAGTTTATTTCTAAATAGGTTACACCCAGTGAAAGATAACGAAAGACATCAGCTTGGTCAGCTCGCTGATCTTTACTCACTGGACATCCAAATCTCTGAACATCGTCACGGCTACACGTGTCCCGTTCTGACGAAAACCTGGTAAGTAACCTGTTCCTCGTTGTTATAACATCATAAATCTAACAAATGCACAATATCCACGGTTTTGCTTCATCCCAGGTAATGTTTTTGCTTGTTGATCTCCATTATTACAATTTGCGCAAAAACCTATCTCGTGATCTTGATTTGGATGTATTTGGATGTACCTAAATAAATAATCAATCTCCTGACATTGGTTAGGTATCGTATTGCACAAATCTAACAATGATTTGCAGTACGAGTGTTGTCCAGAAAATAAGTTCTGATTATTTATTAAAAATCAAGTTTTCATTGGAAAAATGTGGAACTTATAGCTAGTGTAATTGAACATAATATGTTCAAATGAACATATTGTGTATTATTTTTCCACATAATCCCCGGCCACGTCGATACATTTGGTATATATACGAAATCGCGAAATATAGCTTCGAAATATAGCGAAATATATCGCGAAATCAGCTTCGAAATCCCCTCCTCATAGAAGCTTCCCGCCACCTCCTTGGTCCAGTTGGTGACAGCTTCTTTCACTTCCTCGTCACTTGTGAAACGTTCGCCAGCCAACTCCTCCTTCATTTTGGTGAACAGGTGGTTGTCTGAAGGGCCAAGTCGGGGCTGTAAAATGGATGGGTCAGAACATCCCAACCAAACTTATCCAAAAGTGGCGCCGTGGAACGAGCAACGTGAGACCGAGCGTTGTCGTGGAGAGGGCAAACACCAGAGGTCAACATTCCTCGAACTGTTGGTGAATTTCAACCGATTTGAAACCACGGGCAAAAAGAAATTGAATCACAGGACGCGACGTGGAGGGCTTCATTTCCACTGCCAGCCCTGACCTTATTTTTCGAGCTACTGAGGCCATTCACCTCTCATTATATTTAAAAAGCTCCCCTCTTTCGAGCGGTGTTGCCGGACTTGGCAAATTCCACTCCTACCACCCTACAGACCAAAACGGAACTTATTTTCTGGACAACCCTCGTATAAATTATACACTGCTGAATTTTCGCAAGCCCTGAAAACGTCTGGGGCGACTATTTTCAAGTAGCGAGCTGAATATTTGTAGATTCCGAAATCTTGTCATTGGATTAGAGAAATCGAATCGTATGTGTAAACCATATTTGAGGAGGTAACAAGCAAAAGCGCACAAGTCACAAAATGGGGAAAAATGAGTTAGGGTTGTTTTTGGGGTCTTTCCCATCAATTACATTGCTTGGAATAGTCAGAATCTAGCTAAACATCACTGGTCCCTCGTGAAATGCATCGGAATGTGAGCAGTTTAGGGCAAAGTTGCACAGGTCCAGGTCGGGTGGTCGTGCAAAAGTACACAAGTCCATTCGACCAATCAGAAGCCTCATACGAATCACGTGACTGCCGTATGGGGGCGAACGCGGCATTCGTATTAGGCTTCCGAGAATAAGCCTTATTGTCTTATTGTTCAGTATCTGACGCAACAGTTTGTTGGCAATGTTTGGAAGATTTTCTCGCGATTTTTCCTAGATTTCCTCGTTTTTATTTATTTATAATGGACGAGAGTGACAAGAGTGACTTTGAGCCACTCCATCAGCAATGAAAAGAAAAAAGGACGTAGACGAACTACTTGGTATTATATTTGACTCCGATTGGAAAAATGACCCAAAACTTCAATAGTATGCCGACATAATAAGCGGAGTGGACCAACTTCCTGAAGAAGAGGAACAGAGTCCACAATGTGATTGCCTGGAAGAATATGCAGCAGTGCACATTTAACGAAAACGAAGCAAAACAATAAAAAACGATCAAAAGTTACCTTGCAGATTTTTCATATTGTTCACGCCAAACCTCGCAAGTCCATGATGGGTTCAGGCAAAAAGTCACAGGTCCATATCAATCAAGCAAAACATCACAAGTCCAAACTTTTCTCGTGCATATCCGTCATGCTATCCTTTTCATTTGAAATTGACGAGTTTCTCGCAATTTCAGATCTAAATGATCAAATTAAAAGAAAGAGAGAGACTATATTGCTATCAGAACTCATGAAAAACGCTTTTCGCCCATACTGAAAAATGAGTTACTGTGGACTTATGCGCTTTTGCTTGTTACCTCCTCATTTGTACGTTGAATCCTTACGTTTGAACTACACTAGTTTTCTTTTCTAGCAACACAGTGAGAGCTGAACCCGTGTCTGTCTCAAAATTCAACAGTTTGAGCAACATCAAACGCCGCAGACGCACTCCTCCTAAAACTGCCGACGATCTGCTCCGAAGTATGAACGCTATTTATTGCTTCTGTATGAGCGTACTGAGTTACAATTGTTGGGGTAAAACGTTATATTTGTCAGATTGTATCATGTTCGTTGTCATTTTAGGATCAACTATCAGTTTCAAATCATACCTTTAATCATTGCACAACTAGTTGACAGACACAGCTGTAGATCAAATCAGAGTTGTTTGGTAATGATTACTTTTTCAATTACGTTTCTTAAATGCAATAAAATCAGTAAAGTAAGTATGATTTGGTATTCCTACAAGCCCAAACTGGGTGTCAAGCTGGCAATTACCATTACCATTCCTGTAATGGGAATAATTTGAAGCCCTTACTTATTCCAATTCCATGTATTGGTAATGGTTTTCTTAAAAACCATTACTCGTCATCGGGAATGTAATGAATAATGGGTCTTTCAGTTATTCATTACTTAGAGGTGCTGCCCCCCCCCCCAGGTTAAAAGATTTTTTTAAATCCCCTCGTCAACAGCTTTCATTTAAGCCCATAGATTATAATCGTAAAATGTATTAGTCGTGAGGGCGGGGGGGCTAGGGTACTTTACAACCTATTCTCATAGGTACCTACTTAATATACATACGAACTTTCATAAAATTCGTGTAATGGGAAAGGGGGTAATTCCATACCCGTTACCTTCAAGTAATGGGTAATTGGAAGGACCCATTACTTTCCCAATGACAAATAATGGTAATTAAGGAAACCATTACATGGAATTGGAATAAGTAATTGCTGCAGATCATTCCCGTTACCGGCAGGGTAATGGTAATGGCAATTACTTTCTTCCTAAAGTAATGGTAATTGCAATTCCTTTTTTAATAACTCTGGATCAAATGACCATTTTTGAATTGACGTTGGTTGGAATAGTGTCAATTTCAAGGTGCCATGGACTGACTTTTTAAAAAATTCGTATTCTACGTAGAGAACCAAAAAGTGTTTAAGGGGAGTCGATAAATTTCTCTCTGGTTAATTCCAATGGTTTATTATTGAAATCAATATTTTACAATGGGTTCATTGTTGGATTCACAGGTGGCTCTTACATCACTGATGTTGAGATGAAGGACAGCGACCTCGGCATGAAGCACTCCATGGATTCCTATTTCAGACAGAGGCACCAGGGCCACAAATCGAGTTAGGTGAGTTGATGGTCCACTTTTTTATCCTCTTTGATTGGCCCAACGGCCTTATGTGAAATAAACCTGTTAAGATACCTCATGTCCAAGTATGACCCACGTAGATTAGTGCGATGATTAGAGGTAGGCAGTGAGCGAAATGATTAGAACCAATTCTGATCCTAATTAGAGAACAGCTTAGCTAATGGCAGGGCAGTCGGACGTAAAACTCACACCTCTGAAATGACATCTACTTAACTTTACCTATTTGATTGCCGTAACGTCAAGTTTTTTTGGGTCATATTTCTACTTTGAGAATCTTCTTTGGGATTGTCGGAAATAGGGTGTGCGCATCGGTCGGAAGTTCGCATTTTTGACCCCAAATTCGTTTTTAGCGCCCTTAAGGACCAATTGTCGGGTCAAAACTCATTCTGTCTAAAGTGACAATTCACAAGAAAGAAGCGAGCGTTTGAAATATTTTGTTCGTCAAATTTTTCGGGACAACTGCAAAACAGCCGCTTGGAGCGCTGGCTTCGCGCGGTTGTGGGATTTTGGTTTCAGTACGTTGGTAGCGTCAGCCAATCCCCTTGCGAATAATTTCATCGTCATCAATCCGCATTTACCTGCAAATTTATAACTTCATTTTTTGTTTATATTCTATAAATTCAGGAGAAGATAATTTTCGCACATTAATAAATTTTTGCCCTTTTTGAAGAATCTTCTTTTGAAAAAAAAAAAAAAAAAAAAAACCGTGCGCCCACCCTATTTTCGGACTTGTTTCAGTTTTTTCCTCATAACATGTGAAAGGTTGGTTTTATACGAAATGTTCTTCGTATCTTTATTAAAGTAAATAGTATAAGCTACAATTTAAGCCCAACCCCAGCTCTGTAGAGCTACAATTTAAGCCCCAATAGAAAATTGCAGGAATTGGAAACATTCGTGATCAGTCGGGAGAGCATGGGAGAAACACAATTTTAGACTGTTTGTATAGAAGATCTTCTGAAACCTGCTCCATAAATCCATTCCAGCCTGGGATACCAAACACGTTAGTTGCTATTTCTAACAACAAAAGCAGTTTTGCCAATATGTCTCCAGGAATGGACATGGCTGACGCATTACATTACTATAAATTCGTATTTCGGTGTATATTTGTAGCAGGAGTCACCTGGCGTTCCCTTCGTTGATCACCTCCCCCCCCCCCCCCGCGCCATTACATTTGTTTTTCATCGTTTGGGTCAATTTACAAAAAATCAGATTTTCTCTACTCTTCATTTTTTCTGATAACTAGAGACCTATTGGACCTACGGACTTCGCATTGTGCTTAAATTAAAGCTAGATAACTCCTCCAGCGCTTTCTCTCTTGTGACTTTCCTTGTATGCTGAGTATTATAGCCAATATTCTTCCCAAGTGGCGACTAAAACTTAAATTTCGAACTTTGGGAAAACATTTTCGAAGACCGTTATCTCGGGATCAATATGACGTACAGAGCTGGGGTAGGGCTTAAACTGTAGGTTATACTATTTACTTTAATAAAGGTAGGAAGGACTTTTCGTATAAAACCAACCTTTTACAAGTTATGAGGAAAAAACTGAAACAAGTCCGAAAATTTCGAGGGTTTTTGGCTCCCAAAATGTTTTCCTGGAGATTTCGAAGCTGCAAACTTGGTGTAATACGAGTACTACTCAAACATGTCCCAACAACAGACCAAAAAATTAGCTACCTGCAATTTTTTGGACCTAAACACGCTGCGACTCTGGCCTAAATGAGGAAAACTCCCCGTCAAAACCTGACTTTCAGACTCAACTCTCTGTTTATTTCAAACCTGCTAACCGTTACTTACCAGTAATAATGTTACTTACCAGTTTGTTTTCATTTCCAGGTGAATCCCTCTCGACTGACAGGATGCACGGAACCTTAATTTCCACAAGATATCTTATTTTACGTAAGCAGTATTTTATTGTGCTTTAGGTCGCTATATCCTGAAATTTATACCCCTGCCATGTTCGAAATCGAGCGTTCGTCACTTCCTCCTCACGAAATTGAATTCTACTGCTTTCAAACGATCCATTTGTCATATTCGCTACAAGTACTGCCAAATCTATTTGGCACTATGCGTGTACCGAAGATTCCTCCCCATCAACTGAGTCCATTCATGTAGATATGGTCACTTCTGAGGAATCATTCACCCCTTGATTTTAATGTATTTATGTCAATACTAAATTTATTTCTATGAATGATGGTAAATTTTGTTGAAAAAAAAAACATAATAGAGATGGGAAGCTATAGATAGCGCTAACTAATGAGCGCTAAATTTCCCATCACTAGTATTCGCACACAATTACAAGTATTTCCGTACGAAACGTACAAATCAAGTTTTGTTATTTGTACATCGGTTGGACCAAAAAAAATCCATTAATACTACCGTCACAATGATGAAAACTGAATGGATACTCATATCAGTTGTTGTTACGTATTTTCATCGTGTGTTTATGTTTATTCATTGTCGAGCCTCTCAAGTACTTGAGGAGCTTCAAAAACTGCGTCATTCTAGTTTACTGGGCTAATTCTGAAACAGGAGAACTTGACCACGATCTGAAGCGGTTTCGAAATTGAAAACCTGTAGGATTGTGAAGTCTGTAGGGGCTCACTACGCCTGGCTGATTGATCCCTGTTGAATTTGCCAGAGTACTTTCAGAACCTGTGCAGCTCCCTGTTTTTATTCAATCACTGTTCTCTATCAGTCCCTGACATGATTTCAAATTGTACTATCATCCTCGGTACAACACGTGGATGAATGTCCCTGTGCAGGAAGCCTTCTGTAGGTCAACTAAGCTAGGACCTGAGCGCACTGCTTGATGATGACCTCTTTTCTGTGAT
Source organism: Stenodema calcarata (assembly GCA_963920205.1). Taxonomy (NCBI): domain Eukaryota; kingdom Metazoa; phylum Arthropoda; class Insecta; order Hemiptera; family Miridae; genus Stenodema; species Stenodema calcarata. The sequence continues at coordinate 9,517,846 of OY986054.1, forward strand.
GGTAACGGTAGTTAGCTTCAAAGCTTACCGTACTTAATTCAATCAGGTCCATCTGAATAAAATAAACTTCGAAATGTGTGCCTCATAATTGAAGAATCTTGAAATGGCGTGTAGTTCATAGTTGTTACATAGTGTTAGAAAGTCCAATCAAGTAGAATATCCAATCAACTTATATTTTCCGATTCAAACTAAGAACAACTTTTTGCGATCAACACCTGTTAATGTGTACGGGTTTACCTCAGTAGTACCTGTTATTGAAACCAATTTAAACCTTTTACTCCTGACACTTTTCCATATGATATTAATGCAAGTTAATGTAACTATAGACACGACCTCAATGTACTTATAAATTTGATCTTACGTTTTACGGCTTGTGGTGCAGATTTCCGAAGCCACTTGAGATTGATGGAGAAATCGTCTCTTCCGTTTTTGTTTTCAAATCTTAGAGATCGTCACGGTACCACAAGAAGATGCCCACCAAGGAGTTGCCAGGAACTTGTAATACTTTACACACCGATAGTTCTTCCAATCAGTCCTGTGTATACGAAGCTATTATACTGTACCGAATCTCGAATTTCGTCAACTGACTCGATATTTTGTATTATTCTCATTTTGACATGATTCAGAAAATGTATTTTCAAATTTAACGATAACTCCAAAACAGGGTTAAAATTTGTTTAGGACTTATAGTAACACAAGAGAACATTTCTTCATTACTCTCGAACAATAGAGAGGTAATCTACCATTTAGAAGGTACTTCAATACCTACTCATCGCCAATTTTAAAGGTTTACGTCGTGGAAAGATACCTCTCGATATAATTGGAGAGCTGAGCACTACCGTCTCAGTTTTCTTTAAGGGTTCGTCTTTTTAAAACTTCATCTCGTTCAGTGTATTTCTCGTTATTTAAGACGTACCTTAGGCACTTCATACTGGCAACAGTAGACTTAATTGCACATTCACCTGTCCCATGGTGAACTCTCAATTCAACCCTATTTGCCTCTCAGTACGTATAATTTAATTGTAATAAAATCTTTTATTGTGCAGAGATATGTAAGGCTGCTCATTGTATTTTATTGCATTTACGAGAAATATTTTTGTTGTAGCGAATTTTTCATGTCTAAAAAAACACAGAAGAGAAAACTGTTTAACTACTGCAACCAACCAAAACCCTCTTGTAGTGTCGCCATTGCGTAAATTTTCCAGTAGAATTCTTCATTGTCAGTTTGTTTGAACTAAAATTGTCTTCATTATAACTTTATAATAGTACTATGTTAGTAGTTTTTAAAACTTGTCTCATTGGCGTTTCAATTTTGATGTTTCAAATTGTTTCAGTACGAGCACATTCAATGTGTTTTGTAGCGATTTTTGTTGAAAGTCTCCGAAGAACACTAGAATAAGAATAATGACTTGTATCTTCCATAGTGCTCTTCATCACCTGTTATTTGTTGTTTTGAATCATTTAAATCAAGGAGAGCTTCCCAAAAGAGTGCTGGGCGATGTGTCAGAAATGGAGAGAAGCAAGGGAAGAGTAGGCGTTTTCTAGGATGCCCGAGCTGAAAATCGACCAGTTCTATACTGTTTTCTTCATATTTATAATATATAATAACAGTATTTTTATTCGTTTCGATCCCCCTCATTAAGATGATGCGTTGTGTCCAAAATTTATCGAGTCACCTTCATGATCAAGAACTACATGTATTAGCTGGTAACATCCGTCTTAGTGGCGATGAATAGGACCCGATACATTTTGAATTACATATTATTAAAACATTATTTCTAGGTATTAGAAATTGTAGGAGCGCTTGACTAATTTTCATACCTAACCATTGTATAAAATCGCATCTTTCTTAATTGCTCCAACCTTAATCGTACTTTTCTTCTTTTTTTTACGAAGTTGGGGCTTATTTTGCCTATTTTAATTACATTGTTAGACGTAACGTTTTCATTAAGAAAAATAATATTAACATTGGTAGATCCGGTGAAATCGTTGACCTTTTTCTCGTAAGATAAGTTTGTAGAAACCCGAAATTGTGTTTCTCTATTACGAGGATCATAATCATTAGCATGATCGTTTTCGTTAGTAGGCTGCACCTTCTTTGTATAATATGCATATTATGAGGTCTAGACGAATTTGTGATCTTGGAAAGATTAGCCTGAATAAAATTATTCCGTTTTATACTGCGTATTAATATCTTCCTTCCCTCTTCCCAACGATTCTCTACTACTTTAATCATGATAAGAAAACGTTGCAGTGTTGAGCGTCTGTTGTACGAGGGACGTCCAGAATGTAAGGTTACAACATGTGTTAAAGATTGAAAAATGAATATAATGGTATTATATTCATTTTTCAATGTTTAATAATATTTAAATATTATTTAAATGATGTGAACAAATGACATTATTTCTCTACATAATCACCATTGAGGTCAATACATTTTTGAAGCGTAGGGACCAGTTTTGGTTTACCCTCGTCGTATACCTTCTGCTCCACCACCCGAAGCCATTTTTCGACAGCATCCTGAACCTCCTCATTATTTGAAAATCGTTGTCCAAAACACCAGGGTGAGTCACAATATCCCGCCCAAATGAAACAAGCAGGACTCAAGAGACAGGCGGTATGAAGGAGTGACACACCACAAGTCAGCATTCCTTTTCCTTTGTCCTTGATTTTTCAACATCTCGAGTGTCTCACAGTATGCAGCTGTATTTTTGGTGGTTCCTTTAGGCATCAAATCGACCAATAATATCCCTTATGGTCCCAAAAGACAGATTTAGAATTTTTTGGTTGATGGTGACTGGGTAAGGCACAACTGTAGAGACTGCCTTTTCGACTCGGGAGTATGGGGACACACCCACGTTTCGTCACCAGTCACAATTAAGCCAAGAAAAATGTCACCCTTGCTTTCATGCCGTTCAAGAAATTCGCGTGCAGCCATAATGCCATAAGCGATTGGAGAACGAACAGTTTGGCTGCTGTGACGAGATTTCGTAACGGACAGAGGCGTTTGATGAACAACAAATTTTAAATTTCCTTCGTTCTACACAGCCATGGCAACCTAAAGCTGCGTTCACATGGAGGTCACATGCGTAACTTGCGTAGTGCGTGAAAATTAGAGGGGGTGGACTCGTGGAGTATTAGTGGGGACTGCAAGACGTTCACATGGATGCGTAAAATGCACAAGTGCGCAGTCTTGTACTGCACAGCCTTGCATTCCCGCCCAGCTTTGCTCGTTGAATTGGCTCATCGTGAGGTTTCAGCTAATGAAACAGTTTATAAAGAATAAACAGTGGAGAATAACGAAAGATCCAACAATAACAAACAAATCGTGCCTAGAAGGCATGCGCAGAAGGTACTGCGCACTCGTGCGAAGCGTAAAAAATCTACTTTTTCAGATAATGACAGTCCGCTCCAAAAGTCGACCTGAGGAAAGAGTCCCCCACTCGATACCCATGCTCCAGCCAATCAGGTGGCGTTACGCACTACGCAAGTTACGCATCCATGTGAACGCAGCTTTACTTTCTGGACGTCCCGCGTAAATTTATATTTATACAATCTTGGATTCAACGTTACGAAACTGTTATCACTTGTAGTGCTCCACTGTTGACTCTACACAGAAAAAGACCAGTAGAAACGCATGAAATAGAATGTACCTGTCTTTGCTTCTGGTAATACTGATGAAATGATGAGGTAGCAAGAGAAAATCTACATCCATCCAACCCTTAAAATGAATGGATCTCAAACTGCACACGAGTTAGGTAGTGTATAGCAACACACAACTGAATTGTTGAACAAATATACTTACAAATATAATTTGATAAGATCAAACTACACAGGTTGGTAACATCATACGAATCTAGTGGCAATAGCTATGAGTTTGGAATAATCAGACTTCTTGGCGATGGTCCTCTCTTTGAGGATAGTTCTGAGAAGGTGTGGAACAGGAGCGTGAATCCTGGTGCCCAACGGAGTTCCAAAATCGTCTATCATAACTACGTTGTTCGTGTCAAACTTGGGGACGTTCGGGGGCTGGTGTTTCTTGACTCCAACTAGAATCCCCTTTTTCTTTTCTCCTTTGATGGCCATCAGGACTTTGTCACCTGGAATAACACGAGACGATGCTTGGTGTCAGTGTACAAGACGGTGGGTATCCATCATGACAGTTGTGCTTCTATGGTTCTGTAAGGGGGAGGGTTAGGTACATAAGACTGCTGCTCTAGAAGCTGTTCTGCCAAGATCTCAAAGTGTTCCCACCAAACTATAAGGTGAAATGTTTCTCCTGCCTTAAGATATTTAGGAGTGGCTTGCAGTGGCGGCTCGTCCATAAGGCCACCTTGGCCCTCGCCCCACCCAAAAATTTGCAAAGGAAAACAGAAAAAACATAGAACAAGGAGAAAAAAATCTTACCTACTGTTAATAGTTATGGTATAACCGGTAGTACCATTCAGCATAGAAGTATTTATTGAGACGTCTGACGCACATGAACAAAGACATTGGCCGTCAGTACGGTAAAAAGAGTTACATTTTCGACGCCATCTTCCAAGGCCATCTATATTAATAAGTCAAGGCTGACTCGATATATAACACCTACTACTACCCACCATGGAAGAAGGGAGATCTCCCTTCTTCCATGACTACCCACTTCCACTGAGCTCTTGCAGGCGGGCGGCTATTTCGTCTGACTTCGATAGAAGTCGTGTCCTCAACGCATTTTGTTTCGATTTATCGATTAAAAAAGTCGATTATCGGATCGACCAGAAGTGCCCCAGTCTCAATGTTGAAGGTATAGGCGCTTCCTGGGGTGGGGGAAGGCACTCTGTGTTCCGCCATAGGAGCCATTCCGGGCGGTGGCCAAAATATCGAATCAAGTTGAACGCCGAAAACAATCGATCGTTGAATCGTTCCTTGTCAAGGAAGAAGGGAGTTTCATTCCTCCATGCTTTCTTCCATGTTCGATAAGAATGATATCAAAACGTTGCCTGACGTTATAATATATTATTTTGAATGCATTGTGGTTTTTAGCTTCGTATTTACTCATCATAGTAAAAGTGAATCATTGCCTCCATAATATTAATCAACTAAACATTGAAATTTAATATCTCACGTGCAACGCGTGAACGCTTTGCTAGTCGTCAAGACTGAAGTGGATCACTATTCGCCCAAGGGAATCTCATTTATTGATTTCTACATTCTGTAAGTTAATAACAGTTAATAACCGTTAATAACAGTAATATACATAATATTATTATGTAGCTCAGCCAACCGTTGAGAATACTGTTTTATTTGTTATCCCTGAAACTGATGGTGACTTCGTTGACTCGAGCTTTGTTTGAGCTAACCAACGAACTCTAAAAGCTAGTTGAAATCAATCTTGCTGTTCTGTGATCGTTCAAAATGTTTTGATACGATTGGATAAGAAAACGTATGTGCAATCTGGGCATAAGAGGACATTTTTAGAGGGGGTTTTCAAGGTACCACTCGGCTAGGAAGCAGATGGTCGCGATTGCTAATTTTTAAAAACCCCAGTAATAGAAACTCCAATAATATAATTTTTTGACTACCTTTATAATGTACTCTTTGAATAGTACTCGTACAGTCACAATTTCTCTTTTATTCTTCCTATCATTTTGAAGATAATTATTTGGGTGGGTAGGTGGGATTGCCTTGCAGCCACCTCCTCGTCGGTAATCCTGGATACTGGTCAGTAACCTTCCCTCTCCTCAAGAGAACTCTTTGGAGAACGATGTTTCCTGACTTGCTAAGAGCTGCATACCACTAATTATGAAGCAGTTTAGCTGTAAGGGTAGTTTGAGTTTAGTTCCTATAGTGAGTACCTAATAGGTAGGTATGCACCTAAATATTGCCCTGGTGCCCCACCAGTTTCTGAGCCCACGAGCCGCCCCTGGTGGCTTGCCGTGGCGAGACTTCAAAGTACCAATCGTTCTTTGCAAAAACGTTTGAGGCGGCCTAGTCTCACATAGAATGGGGATTCGATTCCTGTCTGTCACTACTGGCAACTCAGGGAAGCGAGGCAATGGCATCTTGAGTGAATGGATCAGACCAAACTCTGTCTTGCCAACCACAGTTTTGGTTGGGGATTTTTGTAAGATGACACCTAGTTTTCTTAGATATAGGGGCATAGATATATATGCCAGGGACAAATATAGAGGATTACTGGATTATTCAATAATAACGAAGCGAGTTAATGAAGACCTTGATGTACTTACCTATAGTTCCAACGCCTGTCTTGCTGTAAACGTGTATAACTTTGGGAGGTCTACCCTCAGCCATGGCCTCCTTGCCAATCGGGCTGTTGTCCACAACACGCAATCGAGACATCTTGATGATGTGGCTGCAAGGTGTCGACGTGTGAAGTCCTCGCAACCCTAACCGAACCAGTTCCATATTTTTTTTGTTTAGTTCAGCTGACGCGAATCGGAAGCTGTGGCTACTACCCACCTGTTTGTAACAGAGAGGTTATTATTAGTTACGAGTATTAACTATCATATTTAAGACGAAGAAAACAAACATAATATATGTTGAGATAAGATTGTTGAGAAAAGCTCCTTATCAATTGGAAGTGTGTTTGGTCACAATATTATTGTGTTCAAGACCAAACACACTTCCAATTGATAAGGACCTTTTCTCAACAATCTTTTTTTTGAAAAAAGTAGGTACCTAGTGAAAAAACAGTCATCTTAGGTAGGTAACTCAAGAAGCGCATCTGTCAAGCTAAGTGCAAATCAAACGTATGATACAAAATTTGAATCATACGATTGATTTGCGATTGATACCAAAACCTTTGTAATTGACCAATACACTCGTATCGTATAAATATAGTAATTAAGCTGAATTTGTATTTAAGAAGCCTAATAATATGCAACAATTTGACCGTCATTTACTTAAAGTTTTAGTTGAAGAACCCCCGTCTGCCCAACTAGACTCCTCGCCGCTACCCCCCCCCCCCACCCCTAATGAAGTAATTAAATCCGCTACTGGTTGAATCCATTTAATTGACAAGTAGGAATGTATCATTTTGGGAAGTACACCTGAAGGGTAAGAGGAAAGAACGATTAGTACCAACGATAACCAACAGAATGCCCTATCGGGGAAAATGGACATTCCCAGTTCTTCACAGCTACAATCATGTTTCTAGTAACTTTCAAAAATAGTGTCGGTAACACTTTCCCTACCATGAAACAAAAAGCTTGGGTTATTCATTTGTACGGTGAGTGGAGCTGCAAAACGTATATTCTTACTACCTACTTGAAATGGTGGTTTCAAAGACAACTGACAACTTATTTCACTCTAATTGAGACGAAAGACGATGTAGATAAAATACACGAAGGATTTGAAACAGTTTGAATGAGCACCGGTAATAACTCACACATGCTCGTATGATAAGGAAGCTTCCAAAACCAATCAAAGTCAAGAAACACCTACCTGACCAAGGAACTCCTTATATATTATTAGAATAATAATAATAATATTACAATGAACACACGATCAAACTGACTTGGAAATTTCAACAGAAATAAACACCCGTTCACCTGAACTGAAAATTGATAACGTCAGATAATTGAGATAAGGAGCCTTATTCTTCTTCACTCGTCTTCTTTGTGACCACACCCGAATGAGCTGCTGTCCTCGACTAACGTTTCAAGTGATGCGTGGACCACAAATCGACCAATTAAATTCGTTTTGTGACGAATGTGGAAATCATATAATTTATGATTTAATTAATAAATAAAATTTATGATTTAATTACCTAAGTGAATGGAAGTTTATTCATACTAAGTAGAACCATCTTGATAACCATTAGGTAGATTGGTAGGTAGGTACCAAACTAAATGTTAATAGTAACATATAAAATTCAATAACAATATTCTTAATATTCAGCCTGACGGTCTAACTACTTACAGTCAATCATAGCCTGAGGTATTCTTCAAAACCTTCCAATCAAGGTCCTGCAGCAGGCCCTGGTGGTACTCCTTTTATCCCTTGGAAAAAATGTCAGGGAATTTATCACAAGAGTCAAAAGAAGCTACCATCCACTGGCGGATCTAGAACTGTACCAAGGGGGGGGGGGGGGGGAGGCCAGTCACGCAGCATGGCTATAAGAGCGAATTTTCGAAGAAATAACTGGTTTTATGTAAAATGCTCAGCCTCTGTTCCCCTGTCCCTAAAACTTTGACCAATTTTGAAATTTTGGTGATTTTTGAACTCTCCGATTGATGCTTGTGTGACAAGGAGTTTTTCTTTCAATTCGTACACGTTTCTGGACACTGCTCTCTTTATACTCCGTTTGAATGAAGAAAAAACACGACACTAAAATTTGGTGAGTATTTAATACTCAGCTTTATCGAAGCAGTGACAGGCAGTTTTTGACGATTTCAACGTTATGAAAGCCACCCCAGAAGTTTCACCAGGGTCGCAAACATTCTTTCTATTGAAGTTAATACCAATAGGTTTGATCACTGAAAACCTTCAAAAATAGCTCGAAAAGGTAGAGAAATCCTATAAAATAATGGCAATCCTAATAAAATAATTTGTGCCTCAAAACGCTGTAAAAATGATAGTTAATGGATATCGTACCTTTTGAAACAAAATTGAATTTTCAGCCTCGTTTTCCAAAAGGATACAGTACTTTTAGCTCCAATCTGATAGCACTTTTGTGTAGAATTCGGTCTCAAAACACCGAGGAAGGAAATAACTCCATTTTGGCAAAAATGGTCTTTAGTACCTTTTGGAAAAAAGCTCCTCAATTTGCTTATTATTCGTCCAAAAACTTTGAAATCTCTTCATTTTTTCAGTTGAATAAGTACCGGAGCTGCCCGACTATCCGGTATCTCGAGGGTCTCACGGTAACTTCCCACATCGTCATTTGGGCGACTTTTCAGTAGAGCCAAAAACCCATCTGCCACGGACTATGTTTACTGAGTCTTTCAGTAAAATAAATCGTGAGATTTAGTGTTACCTAATTTAAGTACCTAACTTATACTTGGATCGATCCGCCGGGGGAAGACGATTCGAATGGTATGCATAACTCATTTTGGCCAAAAGTGACGATGTGGGGTGTTGCCGTGAGAACCTTGATATGCAAAAAGTGATTTCGTACACAACTTGATGTAATCCGTGTCCCATTCGTCCATCCCAGTTCCCAAAATGTACGAGTGTTAATTCAATCGAGGGAATAAAATCATTAACAAGACTTGGTTTCAAATTTTTTCCAGGTACTTTAATATTATAATAATATTGGTATATTATGTAAACCAATGTACACATGTATACTGTTAAGTTTCATGACGAACGAAAGAACAAAGAAAGAAGATTACTGTACATTATGCCGGTAACCATTTCAACTTTTGGTACATAAAATTGAAAAAAAAGTAATTTACAATACAACGTGAATAATAGTAAATAAGGATTCAAAGAAATGTACAATATAAATTATTTGTCATTTTTAAAATTTACGAAAAAAAATCAACAACCAACTTCAAAATGTCGGAAGACGAAATTAAATAGAACACAAAAAAATGAACAAAACACGGCAGGCACCATTATTTATCAATGTACATTTCCATATCAGGTGATCCACGATTTGTACAAAATCTAAACCATTCAACATATTCGTTGAAAACGAACAAAAAATAAAATAAAATAAAAAATAATGATAATAAATACATTCTCTGTCGCTTTGTCAACGACAAAAAAATCACATTTTCTCTTCCTTTCTTTAAAAAAATTTTCTTTTATTACAACTTTCAAGATTTTTTTGTTATCAAAACAAACAAAATAAATTAAAAAATTGTGACGAAATAAATTTCACTACGCTACAAATCAGGCTGCTACCGAGATTATACTCAACAACATCTTTTTCCTTTTAAATTATATCTCAGCAGCCAAATTGCATAAATATCACAGTTTTATGTTGTAAAAAAATTTTTTGTGTTATATTTTTTTGTCTCGCGTTTTTCCTCAACAATTGATATTTTCTTGTTAAAACGTGCAAAAACACCGATAACGAGCATATTTTCGTTAACATTGAGTCTTACACAAAATATAACGATAACAAAAAAAAAAAAAAAAAATTGAGAGAAATGAAAATGAACGAAGAGAATATTAAAGGTTGCAAAATTATAACAACAAAGAGTTTGAGAAACAGAGTTCGTTGCAGAAAAGGAAGAAAAAAAGAAAAACATTCGTTGTAAATCAATAAAAACTGCTGAAATGAAGAACAATTCAGGAATCTTCAAATGGCTTACGTAGCTTAGTTTCAAGGATATAAAATCTTACAGCGGGTATCCACACAAAAAGCGATCAACGTTCTAATCATCTAAACAATGAGATTTAAAGAATTTGGATTTTTTCGCATTTTTTAAACATTTTTTTTTATCAAACATTTTTCTCTTATTATTTTTATATAAAAAATTACAATGCAAGGAAAGACAAGGCCCTCTAAAAGGTATAAAAAAGCGGTTATATTTCTTTCATTTAGAAAAACTTTTCTTTGAAATGAAAATCAAAAACAAGAACTTTGAAACGGAATTGTACAAGAAAACGAGCGATACGAAAGGTATAACAGAGGCGGAAAGTATACTTGAAACATTTCTGGCGATCTTCACAGTAGAAATCAAGTGAAATGAATTAAAATGAACATATTAATGACTGAAGGTAAATAAATTTTCGGGGGAGCAAAAAAAGTGGTCGAAATGAAGCGAAAATGAACTTTTTGACAGTAAAAAGCTGTTAGTTTTTTTTCGAGATTTGACATCAAAGTGAAAGAGTGTTTTGAATAATTCAGCAGTCTTATTATCCTCCCCTCCTCAAATTAATCTATAAATATCACAACGAGTCATAAATAATATAATGAATCAAAAACACAGGAAAAATCGTGATCACTCTCCCTGCTCACCCAGAAAAATACCAGGACTTTCCTCTGGTAGGTGGACTTTAAATAATAACAGGTCATTTTAAAAAGTTTGTGTTAAAACATTTCGTTTTATAGCTTTTTTTTGCGATTCAATATTTTTGTAATTTTTTTTGGAAAAAATTTGTCCCATAATCCAAACTGGGAGGAAGTGTCCTCAATATATAAAATATATCTATGTATTACATTAATAAAATAATACTCATCTAAAATACACTCGCTCCCTGGGCACTTTCAAGTCAACAAATTGAAATTCCAAAATTTTTTTCGTTCGACAAAATTCATCTTTTTGAATCTCGATTTTTAAAAAAGTTGTCAATCTCGATGGAAAAGGATATAAAACTTCGTCCTCGGAAAGAAAATTACTGTTTTTTTCCTTGTAAAATGGAGAAAAAAAAATTCTTGAATGAGGAAAAGTCTTATAAAAGAACCTAATTGCACATACGAGTCTTAACATAAACGTGGCTAGATCGAGCCAATTCATCTACAAAACTATGTACAAAAAATCGTGTGAACAATTTACCGTGCGTTGTCAGCCCATCAATAGGCAAGGTGTTACGATAGACGATTTTCATTTACTTCTCTTATGTATAATAGGTATTTTTTCTTTTATATACTTTATACAAATTGATTATGTACAGACTAATGACTTGGATAAGGCAGTATGTGCTATGTCTCGAGGGAGGCCATGAGGGAGTGGTAGACGACCGATTGGAGCTCGTTGAACATTGAGGAATGGCCGCAAGAGAAAGTCGACTCTTTGAGACGATCCGCGGCCGAGGGTTCGACGTCGAGACGCGGCCGTTTGGGGTCGATCGGAGACGCGTCGAGGTCGACGACGTTTATTTCATCGTCGTCGTCGTCTAAAGACGTGAGCATCCGAGGGGTGAGAGGCATGTAGAATTGGGAGAGGACGGCGTGGACGTCGGCCTCATCGACGTCCGAGTCGATCGATCTCTTCCGGCGAGACGACGGGTCCGACGAAGGGTTGTCGTCCTTCTTGCCGGGGAGGTTGGTGATGTCGGCGAGCTGGTCGGAGCTCCTCAGAGGCTCCACGATGTCGTCCTTCAGGAAGTCCGACGCAAAGCACCTGCACAATAGAAAACGTACAATTTATTAAAATTTAATATATTTAATAAAATTTAATCAATTTAATTTCGAATTAGGTGGATGCGTGGGTTTATTTAATAACAGTAGAAATCCCACGCATCCACCTAATGTACCATGTCCAGTATTATGTGCAGAGATGGGCATATTCGTATTCATAATTATGATTACGAATAAAATTCATAAATCAGAAAGTATGAATATGAATACGAATAAAGCCATAATCACATCTTTTTGTGAGTTTTCACAGAAATGCAATTTTTTGTGAATTTTACTCAAATTTACTGTATTTTTTGTGGATGTCACTCAAATGTTACAATTTTACCAAAAATTTCACTTAAATTCAAGTTTTTCCACAAAAATTCACATTTTCTGTGTGAATTTCCCACAATTCATATTTTCGTATTTTTTGTGAATTTCATAAAAACGTTTGCCATTTATGAATGAAATACTGTTCTCCTGTTAACTGTAAATTTGACAAAAACTGCCAATTTTTTACATCAATTTTACTAAACTTTACTGTATTTGATGTGAATCGTATGTACCTACTCACATTTTGCTATTTTACAATGACTTTTACTGAAATTCAAGTTGTTTTAACATAAACTCTATTAATATTACCTAACATTTTTGGTGTGAATGTTTCAAATAATATTTTTCACAAAAATTGTGAATATTGTGATATGTGAAGTAGAATTTATGTAAAAACAACTTGAATTTCAGTAAAAGTCATTGTAAAATAGGAAAATGTGAGTAAGATTTACAACAAATACAGTGCATTTTAGTAAAACTGATGTAAAAAATTGGCAATTTTTGTTAAATTTACAGTAAAAAGGAGTGTAATTCATCCATAAATGGCAAAAGTTTTTATAAAATTCACAAAAAAATATGAATTGCGGGAAATTCCCAATAAAATGTGAATTTTTGTGGAAAAACTTGAATATAAGTAAAATTCTGGGTAGAATTGTAAAATTTGAGTGACATCCGCAAAAATACAGTAAATTTTAGTAAATTTCATTTCTGGGAAAATTTACAAAAACATGTGATTATGGCTTTATTCGTATTCATATTTTCTGATTTATGAATTTTGTTCGTATTCGTATTTATTTATTTGTATTTGAACATGAATACGCCAAATCTCTGATTATGTGTAAAATTAGCCCGTGTGATCTTAATTCAACGTATTGACTCAGTAGGCTTTTGGTGAGTTTGAAAATTCTGTTCCATCCTAATTACACCTTGCGTCAAGTACCTGTTAATCTTTTAATATCAACTAGGGATGGGTATCGAACTACAAAAAATCTATTAATATTTTCACTAATTAATCTATACGATACGATTTGCCAGGTTAATCAAACATAGCAAACAACGATTAAAATACACCGATTATTTGGAGAATTCGATTATTGTGATTAATCGATACCCATCCCTACTCTCAATTCAAACTTATTTTGCACGATTTTCAAACTTAATGATTATCAGAGATAGAGTTTCTATTTACCCGACGGACTGCTGCTTCTGCATCTTCTCCTCTCGGGCTTCCCTCTGCAACCTCTTCATAGTGTTGTTGATGAGGACGGATCGCCGAAGGCTGCTCTCGGGGTCCTCGATCTTCTTCAGCTTGTTGATGGAGATCTTGAGAACTTTTCTGCGTTCCTCTTTGGCTCGGTACTTGGCTGAGATCATCGTCGGTCGACTCCGACAGAAGCTGGTACCGTAGCTCCTACAAATAACAATAAGATAATCCCAATCAATGTCGTAGCTTATACCATACAGCAGAAACATAGAAAATTTGTTTCAACGTCGAGTACCTATTATGAAAAGAAGTATAATGTGCAAATTATACAGGTGACCAAAATGTTATCAGCTGGGATTCAAATTGATGACCAGCAATAAAATGGATAATGTAGTCGTTTAGACCTCCCTATTGACGTGACATGCTGACAGCAGCACAAAATAACCCTAAGGATTCTTAATCGACAGATAACTAAAAGACCAGCCCACTCCTATGTTATGCTGTCCTGGCTATATTTTATTAACTCCCACTTGATTATTGATACCAGCCAAGTTTTCCTTCACACGGTAACTTACCGACAGACGTAGATCTTTCAACGTGCCTAATTTACGGGTATTATGGTATTACCGATCCCTTATCTCAAGTGTAATTTTTATCTTAAGTGCTATTTTGGTCCTAGACTTTTTCATTAAGCCCTCCCAACATTAAGCTTATCAAAATATTTAGCCAATTAAAAAAGGTGTTTATTGCAACTCCTGATCTCCGGACGATTACTTTAAATTTTTGAGATCAGAAATTGCCACATGTTTTTTGTTTCACCTACATAAATTTGTACTCGTGAATAATTTTACTTTGAGTATCCAATACTTTTGATAAATATACCCAAATATACCCCAAGCATAAATATAAGACTGAGCTACTTTGATATTATTTTTTAAAATATTATAGATTTTCTACGTTCAAACTCATCTGTGTTATTTTCACGTCAAACTCATCTGTCCCAAGGTATACCCGCCGTCCCGAGTTACAAAATTAGGTGTCCCAATTTAAAATAAGCCAAAATTCATTTTTGGAGGACTCAGAGTCTTTGTAAAAATGTGGAAGAAATCATGAGACTTCGCGATTGCATATATATTGATGCTGCGTTGAAAGATTTGCAAATTTTGTCTTCTGCGCTTCACAAGGTGAAAGCGAAAAATGTGTCCCAAGGTAGATGACTTTCCCCTAGGTATCGATTTTCGCGATTTTTTGTGTGTGGGTATTTTGGCGTTTTGCTGAAAAAATCTGACGTGTTGGGGTAAACCGATCCCGGATATCGATTCAGCGGCCCACAAACCATGTGGAATAGGTCGGCTGGTCCGTGGGCCTGGACATTTTTGTGTGCCTGTGTAATTAAACGAGACAAAATGCTCTTTTATGGAACAACTAATTATAGACGGGAACCAATTACAAATACCCACCTGCCGAACATGTCGTCGTCATCGTCGGCGCCGAAGGCCTTGTTCTGGTCGGTGAGGTGGTTGTTGTTGGTGGACAGGTGGTTGTTGTTTTGGTTGGATTTCATTGCCGGCGGAAAACCAGCGCCGCTCGGCCGTTATAGTAGTCACCTCCGCCTCCTGCAACAAAAACAAGTAGGTGATGAGTACTAGTGGAAATAGGCAGGTGATGGCATGGGGGAAATGGACAGGACGTAACAGTGCCAATGACAATGGTCTGAGGGTACAGGAGAGGCTGGTGGCTGACTGGTGTTCAGCGATGTTCAGAAACCCCCCAGTCTAGAGCTAGGGGAATATGTAACGAAACCGCTTCAAATAACCTAATACTGTCCAGTAACCTAATACCAGAAACCCTATTACCAGAAAACCCCTCATTACTGCAATCACTGTTCTGAGAACTTGGAGGAAAGGCTTTTGAGGGCCTCTTTGCCACCGGCCGAATAACCGCACAGGAATCCGTGATAAACACTAACTACATGGCAATAGGTTGACAGGGACCTGATATCAGGTAATAGGTTCAGGGAAACGAATGCGTGAACGATGTGCAATCATAACTGTCGACAAGTTATTTGAGGGAGTATTGAGTTACTTACGAACCAGCTCTTCTGGTGAAGGAAATCATTGGATTTTAGCAATAGTTACTTATAAGACTGTAATGCCTATGTAATATATCATGTTACCTACGTGTACACAACATTAAATAATTGTATGATTATTGTTGATATGAAATGAAATATTATTTCCGTCATGGAACCTTTTCCTAGGTCACAATAATGTGTTTGTGTACTTCTTACCATGACTGGTAATGTTGTCCATTGCTTTTCCGAGTTTGTTCAATATAGCTGTCGTCCTTGTGATTTTCTCTAATCAAAACTCCTTTCATTTAATCACTATAATCACATTAGGTTATGGGCCCAGTATTGCTGAATTGTAAACTAGGAAGTGATATGGAAAGTAAAAGTGTGTAGTGGTATTCTCTAGTAGTTTGTCATGGAATTCTCAAAGTTAGGTCTTGTAGACAAGTTGG
Source organism: Stenodema calcarata (assembly GCA_963920205.1). Taxonomy (NCBI): domain Eukaryota; kingdom Metazoa; phylum Arthropoda; class Insecta; order Hemiptera; family Miridae; genus Stenodema; species Stenodema calcarata. The sequence goes on from OY986054.1 coordinate 9,533,922, forward strand.
AGGGTCAGTCAAACTGGATTGACTGGAAGTTCCAGGTAATAATTCAGCTACAAGTTAACATGTGATGAATGCAGTTGAAGGAAAACTAAAGTACTCTGCATCAGTTGAGCTGGTGGCAGAACCATCGGAAGCTCAAGTAAAGGCTGTAAAATCTTACAGGAGGTTGAAGCTCCAATTATCAAACATTAGCCACATAACAATTATAACAACATAACGATGTCATAGATGTAATGGTTTGCTGAGTATTCTCGGTTCCCCCCTCTGAGTGGGCATATTGCCTAACCCCCCGGTTACGGGGGAATTCAGCAAACCATTCATCACATAGGAGCTATGAGGAGAATTAAAAATGAATAAAGATCGCATCTGAGCCTTAAAATCCAGTGGAAACCCAGTCCGCGTTGGGTGCTGGAAATCGCGAATCGCCGGTAACCTATTACCACACTAATACCTATTACCAGACGGTCGCTGTTATCGATAACCTATTACCAAGAAATAAGCGTATTAGCCATGGATGTGGCCCGTGCTGCAGTTTGAATAAACCTGAGGGGGGATGAGTGATTTGAAATGTTTTTGAGTGCCCATGTAACAGCAGGGGCGGCTCGTGGGCTCAGAAACTGGTGGGGCACCAGGGCAATATTTAGGTGCATACCTACCTATTAGGTACTCACTATAGGAACTAAACTCAAACTACCCTTACAGCTAAACTGCTTCATAATTAGTGGTATGCAGCTCTTAGCAAGTCAGGAAACATCGTTCTCCAAAGAGTTCTCTTGAGGAGAGGGAAGGTTACTGACCAGTATCCAGGATTACCGACGTGGAGGTGGCTGCAAGGCAATCATACCTACCCACCCAAATAATTATCTTCAAAATGATAGGAAGAATAAAAGAAAAATTGTGACTGTACGAGTACTATTCAAAGAGTACATTATAAAGGTAGTCAAAAAATTATATTATTGGAGTTTCTATTACTGGGGTTTTTAAAAATTAGCAATCGCGACCATCTGCTTCCTAGCCGAGTGGTACCTTGAAAACCCCCTCTAAAAATGTCCTCTTATGCCCAGATTGCACATACGTTTTCTTATCCAATCGTATCAAAACATTTTGAACGATCACAGAACAGCAAGATTGATTTCAACTAGCTTTTAGAGTTCGTTGGTTAGCTCAAAAAAAGCTCGAGTCAACGAAGTCACCATCAGTTTCAGGGATAACAAATAAATCAGTATTCTCAACGGTTGGCTGAGCTACATAATATTATGTATATTACTACTGTTATTAACTGTTATTAACTTACAGAATGTAGAAATCAACAAATGAGATTCCCTTGGGCGAATAGTGATCCACTTCACGACTAGCAAAGCGTTCACGCGTTGCACGTGAGATATTAAATTTCAATGTTTAGTTGATTAATATTATGGAGACAATAATTCACTTTTACTATGATGAGTAAATACGAACCACCAGTCAATGCATTCAAAATAATATATTACAACGTCAGGCAACGTTTTGATATCATTCTTATCGAACATGGAAGAAAGCATGGAGGAATGAAACTCCCTTCTTGACAAGGAACGATTCAACGATCGATTGTTTTCGGCGTTCAACTTGATTCGATATTTTGGCCACCGCCCGGAATGGCTCGTATTGCGGAACACAGGGTGCCTTCCCCCACCCCAGGAAGCGCCCATACCTTCAACATTGAGACTGGGGCACTTCTGGTCGATCCGATAATCGACTTTTTTAATCGATAAATCGAAACAAAATCCGTTGAGGACACGACTTCTATCGAAGTCAGACGAAATAGCCGCCCGCCTGCAAGAGCTCAGTGGAAGTGGGTAGTCATGGAAGAAGGGAGATCTCCCTTCTTCCATGGTGGGTAGTAGTAGGTAAGATTTTTTTCTCCTTGTTCTATGTTTTTTCTGTTTTCCTTTGCAAATTTTTGGGTGGGGCGAGGGCCAAGGTGGCCTTATGGACGAGCCGCCACTGTGTAACAGAGGTATTAAGAGGTATTTACCTTTGTTGGTACGAAATTAAGAATGTTTTGAGTGGCTCTACCGATCTCAAGTTATTAAACGGAACATTATCCACTAATAGGGTGATAATGAATGGTATTAAGAGAGTTTCCCCTTCAAATAGGGAATGCTTCCTGCTCCCCTCTGGATCGTTGTGTATGGTGATTAACCTCAACTGTGTTTGGTGTTGCTTTGTGGCCTCCAATCTCAAAGGAGGGTGACACGGTAGAAGTGGAGGGTTAAGAGTTCGACGAGCTGCCGCTAGATGGTTCGCTCAGCCCCGAACTTGACTCTACTGTTGACGTAGATGGCCACGCACACGCCCCGAGGTGAAAACCAGATGTTTCGGTCTGACGTACCGACCCGACCCACTCGCTCCTTCGCGTGCGATCCGCCAGATGAGTGTGACGTGAGATTTCACACGTTGATGGGAGTATCAGATCTAATAACCGACCAATAAGCAATCAACGGCGCAGACTCATGAATATTTCATAGCTATCATGCGCCAAGCCTGCAATGCCAATTGGCTAATAAACAAGCGTGAAATGCCCTCACAAACAGAAGAATCTTCAGGCTTCCTCAGAACACAAACGACTCTCGTCACCTTTTAGAGGTTAAATCTCAAACTTTCACAAACTTGCTCTTCAATAACCAATCGCACCAAGTACTTATCTACGTGGTATTCAACTAAGAAGGAAACTAGTGCTCCTGTTCCACAACACGTCCCAATCTCACTGTCACATCCGAAGTTTGTTACATAACTCGAACTACATAAATCATGAACTAGAAAAACTCTGCAAATTCTAGACACAACGGTTTATTACCTTTTTTGTGCAGATCACCGTTCTGTATAGATCACTAAATGATTGAATAATTACTATTATGAATTACCATTAATTACCAAGTATTAATCATTATTATCCAGTAGTGTAAATGATTATTAATTATAAAGTAACTCGATATCTGAAAACCCTGTACTGTTCGAAATTCGAATCAGCTGAGCCAGTATGAAAATTGAATGATTCACCGGGTGAATTTCACCCTCATGTTGACTTTTGATCTGCTCCATCTTTGAACCCACATTGTGAACGAACGGCTGGTCTTGAAAAATTCTAAAAATTAAACACTTATAAATGTGAACTAAAAACTATACCGTTCTATCTGAATTTTTCAAAATTTTAAAATTAGTTTTGAACCCCTACCCATTGACTTAGGGTTATGAAATGTTAGGAGTATTTTTGTTTCTTGGGCGATTCTACAGGTTCATTATCGAAGATAATAAACCAAAATCAACTAACTGATCGATCGTCGAACAAGGAAAACGGGAACCAAATAGATAGCTGGAGTTTCCACAAGCCTGTCACTTCTGAAAACTGAGTATCGGGGAAAACTATAAATAATTATGTGGAGTAATTTTTCCGCGTACTAAACGACGAGTTTGAATGAATCACGCGATGCATTTTATTACGAGCCAGACCAGATTCATGGATTGATATCGCTTTATTTATAAAATCTCGCAAGAGACCATTCTTCCACATAACCAGACGTACACCTAAATACAAAATTTGAACATGAAGTTTATAATCAAGTATAGTAAGTATCAAGTTTATAATATTAACCGTAATATGGTCAAGGAATAAACAAGTGAAAACGATTGCGTGAAAGGCTATAAGAGAATGATAAATTTGATGATGGCAATATAATTGGGAATCTGCCGTACTGAACAGGTTGGAAGTTTAATATTTTGAAAATAAAACTTTCTTCAACTTGCCTTGTTTCCTTCAATTTGGAACTCAAACCATTATAATGGAAAATACATTGACAAAGAAAAGAATTATGAAAAACTGAAGTTTTACATGCAGGCAAACGATAGTTGGTGTCTTTGTTTCTGGTATTTAAAACATGAATGGTAGACAATTTAATGAAATTATGAGCCAAATACACGGGTTTTTGTGATGGCACTATTCCATGCATGCTAGTTCGGATACTAAACTGATCTCTTCTATGTTTAAAATATTTAGTTGTTTAAATTTATAGTAAATCCGGTCGTCAAATTTCAGGTTCATGATGAATCTAATAGTCTTTGAATTTTTTGTTTGCTTTCATTGTCCAAAGAGAGACAGACAGAGCAGAATTCAGGGTAGTGTCATTAGAAGGCCAGCGAAAGGAAATTTTTGTTTGCCTTTGTGGGCACAAAAGGTGGTTGACCTGAAGGTGCATCGAACGGTGACATCAACCCGGCACAATCTGCCAGTCGGCCTTAGTAGGCTGGCTAAGCGTACGACTAATAAGAAATGTTGATGATTGGATTGATTTGCGCTTGAATATTGAGAAAAATAGATTCCGGAGGTAGATTCAAGTGTAGAAAGCCGTATTGGAAGATCTTAATCCTGAGTTTCTTAAACCAAGAAACTTCCTTAATTCCTTAATTTGACTCACTAAAGTAATCCCGAAGGCATTTGACATATGTCGAAGGTATAAACGAAGGTACTCAAAACACCGATAGTGAAGTGTTGGTTATGTAAGGGCTCGTTGGACTCGAGAATCAAGTGGGAGTTGAAGGAGTATCAGAGCGCAGATAATTGCTTGCCGTCTCCAGTTCCGTCACACCCACGTCGTCGGCTGCACGACAATTATCGATCAATAATGTCAACAACTTTACCATTACATTTCTTTTTCTGGCCGTTGATTGATGCCCACTTGGAATTGGCCGATTTGGGGATAATCCTTTGGAATGTACGATTATTTTTCGTCAAGTCACTTCAATGTGTGAAATCTACTTATCTAAAAAAAACATTTGTCTCCATTTTTTACAGAGTAACTCCTCAGTTTATAGATATAATAAATTATCAACGCTGAACCCGATGGAAGTCAGAATCTGGGAAAGAGAAAAGTTGGGAATTTCCTAGTCACGAGTTCGGATAGTTGGGAAATCAGTGATACAAGGAAAATATTTTTTTAAATTAAATTAAAATATAAGCGAAAATCCATCAAAGATTGAAATTTATTGACTTGGACAAATAAACTTTAAGTTTCTTAAACTTACATTCAACTTAGGCAGGCTGACACACCTTATTTTAATAAATCAATTAGCGGTACATTTTGTTGGAATTTTATTTGGGAGAAATTTTGTTCCTTATTGGACGTATGTTGGCTACTAATTAGTATTAATTTGTATTATTTTATTTCCCTAAAATTTTACACTACCACGTCTGCTACCAGAATGGTTTGTAAAGTTTATTGGATTTGAAACATTTCTAATTCAAGTTTTTTTTTGAGTAATTCACTATGAATTGGTAGAACTTTTAGACATTTTTTGAATTGAATAATATTGTAGGTATAACACTATATATGTAAAACTAGCTATGTTTTGTTAATACAAGTGAATAAATCGTCACTCAAGATCCCACATGGGCTAACTCACTTTTTCCAACTTTACAGGAGAGACAATAAACTTGTGCCCAGACTTTTCTGCAATTCGGTTATACTATTCGGTTATACTATTCCATACGAGTGTGTAATGAGATGACTGTAGAAAAAAATTGCAGAAAATTCTATAGCAAGGCGGGGCACACGTTTTTTGTCTCTCCTGTAAAGTTGGGAAAAGTGAGTTAGCCCATGTGGGATCTTAAGTGACGAAATACTGAATTGAGTGTGAGTGCAGTGTAGTATAATAATTAGTAGAAACATTGATTTGTTAAAATAAAAAATAGTTGGGAAATTGATGTTAGCAGTAGGGAAAATTCCGATTCTGCCCATCTACGAGCTTAGCCTTTCAATTGCAAGGACGGATTTTTTTTGCGAATTTGAACTTTTTATCTCAATTTTATCGAGAGTTACCGTCTGGGGAGTTGACGCATTCATAAATATATACATCTCTCACTACCAAAAGACACAAAAAATAATATATTATATGATTTTTGGTGTCTTTTGGCAGTGAATTCAGGATGTTCTGGAACGGATTTTGGTTTGAAAATATTTCGGAATTTCGAGTTTTAAAAATTTTGGACCGAGAACAATAGCTTCCTTTTTTTCTCGAAAATTCGCTAAAAGAGATCACGCTATGAAATCGCCAACACAGAGTTACCAGATATTTCTCAGATTAAATGATCCAATTGAATTTACGTCTCACAATCAAAAATGTATACGCGAGGGTTAAATTGAATGGGTGTGTTTAAAAAGGTTAAGATTCCAAAAATTGGAAAACGAGGTGAAGGCGCCACTGTTTAGATATTGCCAAGCTCAATGCATATACCAGAGAAGGGAGAATCCAATTACTGTCAAACGTCGTTGGGGAGCAGTAGGATTGTTACCGTTCTTTCGCTTATGCATTGAGCTTGGCAATATCTAAACAGTGGGGGTCTTTACCTCGTTTTTTTTCAATTTTTGGAATCTTAACCTTTTTAAACTCGCCCATTTAATTAGGATAATCAAGTATTTGAGCTTATTCTGATGGAATCCACCTCGATTTGCTATCTTGAGCTCGTTACAAGAAATCATGATCGGATAAAGTAGAGGTAATAAAATTTATGTTAATCTTCCTTCTTATTAAAGATTCAAATTTTGTAGTAAGTACACGTCTTTTCGTCTCTATTACAGTAAACACAACTAAAGAATTGAATGAAGACGCTTTCATGGATCCCTACCGATGGCGATGAGTATCTCTTCTTCTTCTGCATTCCTCTACCCCCAAGCGGCCATCCCCGTCGGTGTGGCCGCCGTCCACGCCTCTTCTGGTGCCTATGCCTCCGATATATTTTTTTCAGTCTCCCATTCCTTGTTTTTATTTGTTTGTCGGTCCTTAACTGAGGTGGTCTCGTCCTCTTAAACTGTTCCGTCGGTCGGAGAAGGAGGAACACTCCGCTGTTAATTGTGCCTCCCACGTCATATCAGTCACGGTGCGGCCGTCTCCGCTCCCACTGACGTTTTGTCGACTTGTATAGCAATACCTTCCGTCTCTACACGACATCCTGACCTCACACCGTGATCATTACCACCAGTCATCTAATTAAACTTAATTTTTTCCACCAACGAAACCGATTGGCACCTAAAACGACTCGAATTCGCACTACTCTTATAATGAACATGTTGCCCACATACAACGTCCGTCGTCGTACCATTCGGAATCGTCTGTTTCAAGGATCTATCAATAATGAGATCAATTTGATAACTTTGCTTACTATTTCCCTGTTTAAGAACGTTTTAGTTCAAATGTTAAAATCTGGCGAGTGTTCATTTTTCAAGTCTATTCTGTCTTGTTGAGACAACTCCACCAGCTATGAAGTTCATTTTGAACTTTCTGCTGTAGTATATTGTACATAATTACCTATTGTCTGCAATTATTGCCAATAAATCAATTGAAGAGTCCAGGGGAGAAAGGGGTGATAGCCATCTTTTCTGATTTCGAGATAAACGAATTTGACAGTTTGAAACTTCACCAAAAGTATGTATGTCTTGCATGTATACTGAATGATCCAGTGGGTTCCTAAACTAGTCGTTAATGCTTATGCAATGTCCACCGACATAGCCCCTTTCCTCCAGTATAGTTATTTTCAAACCTTAATTTCTCTGTGAGATACCATCTTTCTTCCCTGTTTTGGTAGCTCATGTGAAACTACTCTTTGAGGGCTACGTGTTGCCAACCTTAACTCAAAACCGAAAAAAATGGATATCACCCCTTTCTCCCCTGGACTCTTCAATTCTTAATTCTCTATTTATAAAACCCCGAAATTTAAACTAAGTACAATCATGTTATTGTACGCCCGATATTAAATTCATTGAACGGACAAGAAACGATTGGACTGAGCCAAAATAGAGACACCGGAGAGTACACGTTTTCTGGCAGTGGTGACAAATATTTGGCCGCCTGGTGACGGAAGCTTTTAGAGGCTCATTGTAAATTTGGACCTGATGAAACAGTACGAATTTCTATCTCAAAAGTCCACTTGTACGAAACCCCGAAAAGGTCTCACTATAAATAGCAAGAATATTGGTGAAGAATTGTAAACAAGTTGACGTGAGTTATTATTCAAACTTTCCTGGTCTGATTGTTCAAGTTCATATCAATATTATGTAACTATCCCATTGGTAGAGCTGTATAACTCCAATTCAGAACAACCATCTAGCGAAATTGACTCCCAGGGTGAAATTTTACTTGAAAACACCGAACACTAACGAAAACGTTAATTGAGATCCAAAGAGAGCGTATCATGTTGGAAGTTCAAAGTACCGATGCCCGAGACATGAACAGGTGACGTTTGCTAACTTTTGTTCATAACGGAGTTTATAAAGATTGATCTCTCAAGGTATTAAGAATAACAATCGTTACGATATAAAGAGATTTTAGCAACTTGTCAACGGCCCTCTCGAAACTCAATCTGTTCCCAGTCACCCGTTACGGACCCTTACCGAGCTGGGAACTGTCATTATAGGGATCCCATTCATCTTTCTTCACAACAGACGGCTCAGGATACACTCTGTGAACAACACTATGCGCACCCCGATAGCCCGAAGGTAAAAAAGGGGCTTCCGTGAGCAGACTCCCCTCCTCTTTCCATCGCAACGCACGGGCGATCTTCTTCAGTAATGTGCGGCAGTCGTTTAGTTCTTGCCTGTTCAAAATGCGCATATATTTCTACCTCCTCCTCTGGAACCCTACAAAAGAAGGAGGCGCCGTTTCAACCCAACACGTGAAGCCTCTTTATTCAAAGCACTTTCTTTATTTTCATTTTACTGTCAGCTGGGGTTTTTTTCGGGAGAAGACGAAAAACATCTAGAAAATGAATATAAACGACGGTTCAACTGCAAAGACTACTATAATATTAAATTTTTTAAACACGAAAGTGGTGCAATACATACCAAATTTGTCAACACGAAGAACACTTCTGTGCACTTCAAAAAAGCTTTGTGGACAAATGTGATAATTGGGGTTGTAACCTCGCAGTTATTTGGTATGTTTGCAGCTTCCCATCATACAACTATTGAGGTGATAACCATATAATTGTCCAAGTAGGACACCATGTGGTCACCATTTTCTGTCGATCTTGAAAGGTAGTGGCTTCATGGAATATGTAATGTATGGCAGCTGAGTTCCCCTGTTCAATTGGGGTTAGGCAATATGCCCACCCAGAGGAATATCCGGTCTGTGCTTCCGTGCTTCCACAGAACTGTATATCCCCAGAGGGGTTGAAAAAAAAGATCGAGAACAGGGGCACAGCAACCATCACACTCCCACCTTCAAACAACACCTGGTATGCCAGATTGTTGTTGATAGAAAAAAGGGGGACTGAAAGTAGTATGGAGTTCCAATCCAGGAAGAACAACTGGAAAACTCTAAGGTATGGTTAACCTCCATCGTAATGGTACTACTGCAAATTACTAATTTTGGAGAACCATGATCTTACAAGCATGGATATTGGCAGGGGTGTTATAGAAATATAGAGATTTGAATATAGAAATGTAGAAACATAGAAATTAGAATGTAGAAGATTGGAGGAGTGAAAGAATGTGAATTGCCAATCTAAATGCTTATACGCAAAATGCGTTTGATCCCTACTATAGGAGTCCCTTCTGGGAAAACTCCTCAAATTTCAAAAAATAGTGTAGGATGTACCGAGGCAAACCCAGCAAGTACGTACCAACCACGCTCTGCTACCATGTAATGTATGGCTGCTGAGTCCCCCTGTTCAAAGCCCACCCGAGGGATATACGGTCTGTGCTTCCACAGAACTGTATATCCCCACAGCAGTCGAACAAGAAGATCGAAAACAGGGGCACAGCAACCATCACAAATAGTAGGCTCAAAATAGTTCAAAATCCATTCCTAACGACGGCTTGGATGAACCACCACAACTGATGAAGGCATTGATTTAATTGGTGTATTTCAAGTATCTGAGCAGACGATATCAATACCAACGATACACCATAACACGATGTATAAAAATCCTTTCCGTTCAAGAAGACATAAAATAATGTCCAACTGCTCAACGAGCGGACACCTCCATCCAATATTTCTTCTCTCGCGGGCATCCACTTTACCGCCGGAGACCGTGTGATTAACCTTTCAAAGCCGCTTTCATAGCCGCCTGTATCCAGCTCCTACAGCCTAATTGGTCTCCGTCCCCCTTCAAATCATCCTTTCTCAGAAGCTCCTCTGAATAAAATGTAAAAATAAATAAATAACGAAATCGCGAATTTATGGTGATAGGAGGGTTTAGAAGGTCTTTTGTTGAATTGATTTCCGCCGACGCTGATAACGAGTTATTTCCCTCCGCCCGGACATTTATTTCACGTTTTTACCGAGAGCATAAAACAGACTGAAAAACGAGTCGTTTTTCGACATCCATTATACTTGTAGACGAATCATAAAAGCGCGGATTCGCGAAGGATTGTTACGTTTTAAACGACGTTTACTAGTGCATTTTATTTCTGTTCGAAGGACAAATGAGTTTTACGACCAATAAGATGCTGGTACAGGAATTTTTCAATTGTAAGGAATGAAACAGCCACTTCTCAGGTGTTTGATTTTGTTTTAAAGACTGCAAAAAAACAACAGTGGAGTTGTGGCTAATTAGATCAATTACTAACAGAACTATTCAAGTTCGGTCTACCGAAAAATGTAAGTAAACGATCAACAAAATGGCCCATGGGCCTCTTAGGTCCGGCGCAAATAGAAACGCAGGTTGGTGAGGAGACGGCGATTTGTATGTAAAACGCAGAAACGAATGAGACTGCGCAAATAGGGCCGTGAGGCGAATGTGATTCACGCCCTGCAGCCCGCAGTCGACCTGCCGTAGATTTCCATGCTGAGTGAGGAGAAAACAACCAATCGTTGAGATTGGAGCAACGATTGATCGAAGCTGTGCAGGGAAGAAACCCGTCCCTTAAGATCCCTGGTACGTACTGTAGTTATTTCCATGGTTATCGCGACTTTTTCTGCATTGCAAGAAAGGATAAACCAATGAGCTGGAAAGACGGACGTAGAGATTTCGCATAAGTTTCCGTTCCTAACTCATTTTGCCAAAAAACTGAGTTAGACCTTGTGGAATCTTAAGGGACGAACTACTGGAAAAGCTTACCTCAGGAAGAATCCAAGTTTTTCTTTTGCCCCAATGGATGCAATGGCAGTCCTTCACTGAACTGCTCGCTACTTGGGGAATTTGAGGTCATTGAATTGCCTTGTTAGGGCGAATTCCCCATGCGATGACCTTTATATATCAGCTCGTGGGCGATTTGATTTTTGATATAGCCAACAACAAGTCAAGGTCATCGGCATCATCCGAATCACTTTCTGAACTCACGTCAGTAATTTTGTGCAGTTTCATTATTCATTGCAGTATCATGAACACAAGCGCACATGGAATTTCACTCACTACTGATGCAAAACCTGCGATCCTATTTGCGCTCGCCACCTGCGCTCAGTTTATTCCTGCGCTGCGTCACCTGTTGTGGGAAAGTCTGCGGGGACCGCCACAAGGACTCGACCAATCAGCATTGGGTGTGAAGCCACAACTCAAACTTCGTGATGATCATGAAGAGTTTTAATGGTGGTTTGATGCCAGGATATTTGGTGGTTTCTTTGACGTTGCACAACGATAATTTGCAGGATAGTTCTTCGATCTTTAGTCTTCACAAACCAACACCTAACTTCCTCAGGGCATCTGAAGCGATACTGACCGAATGCAAGGTCAGGTTGTGGTAAGAGGCTCGTAGGTTGTGGACCAGGATTTGTTCTTAAGGACTAAAGTTGTTTTGCAGCAAACAAAAATCAAGGCAAACACTCGAACCGAACCAAGATGAGTTTGTGAGCACCCAGACCCAACACAATCGGAGCTGTAGCAGCTGTTTATCCGAGGCGATGGGCACCTTGAGGAGAGGGAAGCAGTCAGTGGCTCTTTGTTCGAAACCCCTTCACCTGTTCCTCGCCTTCCTTGTATATCCTGTTTCTGTCGTTCTCGTATCTCCTTCCACCACGGACCCCTTACAACAGTTCCGACGACAATCGGCCTATCAAAGACCGCTCGGATCCCACCGCTGTCCCACCACATCCAACTTACGACGTCGAGGCCCAACAACTCAACTATTTTGTCACTCCGACTCGCGTCCCCGCCGCCCTAACGAGTTCTGATTGTCACACGCCTCGTTCATCATTCGTTTTTTCAATTGCCCACTGAGCATCCAACATCCGAGTTTTATTTTCCACGTTCTTCAGGCCACCCAAAGTTGAAAAATAAAATGAATGGAACGAGTTGACGTCAAAATTCATCCTTCATGATTCATGTATCGTGCCGTATGACTTAACTATTTGGATCAATCTAATAATCTTGCGAGATCGGAATTTGATTATTTGCCAAAGAATGCAGTAGCCACATATATGCCATGAACAGCCTTTAACAACATAGTTATATGCAACCAAATTTGTTACCGATTTCTGTATTTCGTCGCTCAAGAAGCAACACAGCTTAACCAACAACTTTCTTATTCCAAATTTCGCGCTGGATAGCGAGGAGTCGTCAGAATGTCGAAAATCAGCCGCTAAACAAGCAAAAATCAAAATGATGATTTTTCTGTGAGGCGGAACTCCAAATTAGCAGGATTATACTTTAAGACTGATAACAATTGACAGTGGTACTAGTTTACCAAGTTTAGTCAAACTTTCAACAGATTTTGGCTTAGAGACTGATTGTTCTTAATAAAATTAAATGTGAAAATTTTCTTGTTCTGATTGTTCTTAATAACATGAAATGTGAACATTTTTCTTGTCTCTTTCATTCATGAGATGGTGTTTGATCATTGAAACCATTTTGCAGTATTTTCTAAATTATTCTTTCAAATAGGTAGAACTTGCGCAATTTCACAGAAATTTCGACAAGAAAATTTTAGATTAAGGCAAAATGCACTGAAGCAAATTCACTGATTCCACCATTTCTTAAGCCAACATCACCTGACCTTCATGATTTTTCGATCGGAGCACTAATTCATCTCAAATCTTGGTAGGGTAGTTCTGAGGAGCCTACAGTGAGCTAAAAGTAAGAAGTAAGTTTAGTGTGAAATTACAGGTAGTTTTGGTATAAAATAGTATTTAGTGTCTCCTGAAATGTTGGGAAACATAGGTTAGGCTGTTTTGCTTTAAGCGACGATTTGGAGAATGGCATTTAAAAGGTGTTTCTCTGTAAACATCTGATGTAGAGTAAAACCTTTTTAATGCCATTCTCCAAATCGTAGCTTAAGAAGCAAAACAGCCTAAGCCATGATTTCCAACATTTCAGGAGAGAAAGATTCTATCGCCAATTTTAACGTATTTGTCCCTTGTCGTGAGATTGAAGCCGTAATGAATCAGAACCTACGAGTATTTCTGCATTGCAGCGAAACTCATACGTTTTGAAACTGATGAGAGTGCAACGAACAACATTAATGAATGTAGAGATTCGACAATCACTAGGTGGACAAAAATACTTCCAATAGGTTTTATGAAACATTCAGAATCCAAAATTAAAATCTTGCAAAGATTAAAATTAGAAAGCCAAATTTTGGGCGATGAGGACAAAAAACCGGAGGTCCCACGGATCTTGAAAAGCCGACAGCGGGATAACAGAATCTCCTTTGACTTGCATTAACAGGGAATTTCAACTGTGACAATGAAAACGGGGTCGTTACGATTTTTTTGCTTTATATCCTCGCCTGGCGATGCCCTGTCATTAAGCCATGAGGATTTTACGAGCTTCGTTTTCAACTCGAACGTTGGGAAATACGCTCTTCAATCAACCGCTACGCTCGAACAATATTTCCCCGAGTATGAACGATCCCTTTCGCAATTTATTACAATCAAAACTCCTACCGCTGTATCGATAACTCCCTTCCCCCCCCCCCCCTACCACACCCATCATGATCCTTTCTTCCTTCCACGATGATTTCTCTCTACTATAAATCGGTGGCGATATAAACTCCTAAGGGTTCGCACCAGTAGAAATTATGTAATTAAAGCCTTTGTGAACTGTCAAGTGTAGAACGTAAATTGAAAAGTATTATTTATCAGAATGAGGTCTGTGCATGATTTTTGTTTAGAATTTTTATTGATAGAGAATTGCTTGAAAAACGTGAAAATGGGAATCATTCGTTGAAATTAATTTACACTTATTTTTATGGATGTAGAAACACAATCATGTTTAGAAAAAGCGCGCGATGTCGTCAGAACCGCTGAAGCTTCTGATTGGTCGGTAAATCAAGAACAAAAAACGGTCGAAACTTCCTGAAATGAGTGCCATTTTACATCTAAGTTTCAAATCAATCAGATTTCAATTGTGATGATCGATCAGTGAAATACTTAGGGATCACACTTGACAAACGGGTAACGCATTCCATGTACATAAGCACAACGCTCCTTAAGTGTAGGCACAGACTTAGATCCCTTTACTCCCTCCTTGGCAAATATTCTCCACTGTCACTGGGAACTAAACAGATGTATACATCTGTATACATCTCTCCCTACTACGACCGGTATGGCAGTACGGATGCCCAATATGGGGAAGTGCCTGTCACTCACAAATAGCCAGGATTCATGTTTTTCAAAACCGCGCGCTACGAATCATAACTAATACTTACACCATATTATATGACAAACGCAAACTTCCACAAAGGCCTGGATGTGCCCACTGTTAAGGCTCAATAGCCCAAAAAAAACTTGTAAGAAAATTCAATAGATGGCTGCACCATCGACCCTAAATTTAGATAGGTGATAATTCGAGTTCTATTGAACCGATTTTAGATCTGAAAACGGCTATGGAAGTAAAAAGAGCGTAGAATTTTCGGAAATTAGTCGAAATGAGTCATAATCAAAAATTGAGAAAGTTGCGATCGTTTTTTTACATTTCCAAGCCATTTTTTGAAAAACTGAGGTAGATCTGCAATGCACTGCATCGTCCTGAGTCCAAAACAATTTTCAGATTTCAAATCGGTTAATTAGAACCGACCGAAACGCGATTTTACGGAATGGGAGAGGCAAGGGGTGGAGGTGATGAAGGAATCGCGGCAAGGGAGAAGGGGGCAACCAACGGGCGGGCGTCGCGCCGGTAGGCATCAAAGCACGTAAACCAAGGTCATCATTCGTTTCCTTGGAAACGTCAACACATTAGATGATCCCAATGAGGTTGGGGAACCACTTCCCTTTGCAAGTTGATTCGAACAGCGGGCAGAAGAATGGCGTTGTTTATTACCATATAATATTGTACAGTATACTTGTATATTATTGTACAAGTTTACTTGTTTAGTAATGTGGTGTATTGTATAATATTGAGTATATCTCAATATTACGATAAAACTGTTTTATAAACCATAATTAAAATATTATGAAGAAACTACCTACATTATAAAAAGGTATTCTTCCTACCGGCCGCAATCGTGACGACTTCCATACATAATCACATACACACACACAGAAATTTGTTTAGAATGTTCTGAAACGGGTTTATATGTTGATAAAGGAATTTTTCGGAAGTCATTTCGAAATTTGGTTTTCAAGCCGATTGCAATACTACCTATCTTTTTCAAGCTTTGGTGATAGGGTGAAGAAAGTATACATTTCAAAATATACAGGAAGATGAGTAGGTACTTCTTTTATATACCAGTAAATGAAGATTTTAGTATACAGATTGTAGCAACATAATGTATCATGGTTGGTCCAATGTAGACGGCTCTCTTATTGGCATACTTCGATGTTTTCGAGGGTCAGAAACGCTGCGGATAGGGACCAATCTCAATATACTAGAGGGGCCTAGTGGGACCCGACGATGTGTGAGGCTTCCCCCACTCACTGGTTCCCCAAATCATCGCCTTGTTGCCTTCTAGGAAGTAGTCCAAACTCCACGCTATTACGCACCGTGTTTGTACCATTTTCCATATCGTTTTCGACGAAGAGAACAGCCCCTTGCCGCTTCTCCTTCATCACCTCCACCCCTTGCCTCTCCTACACCGTAAAATCGCGTTTCGGTCGGTTCTAATTAACCGATTTGAAATCTGAAAATTGTTTTGGACTCAGGACGATGCAGTGCATTGCAGAGCTAGCTCAGTTTTTCAAAAAATGGCTTGGAAATGTAAAAAAACGATCGCAACTTTCTCAATTTTTGATTATGACTCATTTCGACTAATTTCCGAAAATTCTACGCTCTTTTTACGTCCATAGCCGTTTTCAGATCTAAAATCGGTTCAATAGAACTCGAATTATCCCCTATCTAAATTTCCTTCATTTTGGTGCTGCTACGTGGTGGCTGATTTTAGAACTATACAAGGGCTATTGAGCCTTAAAGAAGTAGTCAAAATCTCTTACGGAAAACTAACCAGGTCTTTCGTGCATCACGAAAAACCCCTTGTATCCAGTATACCAAATGAATTGGAACAAGAACGCCCCTCAAGACGCCTCAAGCGGAAACATCACCAGGACCTACTCGATAACTCCGAATGAACCCCTATCAAGTACTGTAGCTGTTGTTTATTGTTAATTACTTAACCTGTTATTAATTACTTTTGGAGAGAGCCAATGGGCTTCACCTCTTAACCAAGTAGCATGTAATTTGTATACCACACCTTATCACAACTGGTAATGCATTTATCTTGTGCAATAGGGTCATATTAAAAAAAAAAGTTTGACAGCCACTCAAATAACATAAATAATTGGTTTTTTTTTTTTCAATTTTCATTTCTCATGCGCATACCCCAATGGTAGGTAACAGGCTGACAACAGCCTACATTGATGGACGCAATAAGCACCTCTTTCATTGAGTCCAACGTCTGATTAACCAACTAAAACTAAGATTTTTCGGTAGATACTAATCCGTTCTGAACTAAACCCTAGAGTTTACCAATGATGGGTATGACCCACTCAACCTACTTGCTCACCAATCTTCAGATTAGGCGCTCATCAAAAAACTCGAATAAGCTACAAATATTCGAATAGAACAAGTCATTTAAATACCTACTCGGTGTAACAAAGATATTATTGGAAAAATTCGTGCAGCTTTGTGACAAGTTCGACAACATGTACGTGAAAATCGACTTGTTACTTATACACTCACAAAGGCTACGGATATGAAATTGGCTGCTTAATAATATAATTTTATTAATATATTACAAGACACTATGTACAACGAAACGTAGAACTTAGGTCCAATGGAGGATTGAACAAGGGATACCAATGCGTTGGGAATATTGACTGGATTGTGCAAAAAGTGGGCTAATAGGGGTCTGTATATACCGGAGGGATTGAGCGGAAAACAGATAGAGAATTGCTGGTATGTAAGATCAAGAAAAATAATAATTATTGTAGAACTATACAGTTATCCTTGTAGAACTATATAGTTATCCTTGTAGAACTATATAGTTATCCTTGTAGAACTATATAGTTAGAGTTTGTAATAGGGGTCTGTATATACCGGAGGGATTGAGCGGAAAACAGATAGAGAATTGCTGGTATGTAAGATCAAGAGAAATAATAATTATTGTAGAACTACACAGTTATCCTTGTAGAACTATATAGTTATCCTTGTAGAACTATATAGTTATCCTTGTAGAACTATACAGTTATCCTGGTAGAACTATACAGTTATCCTTGTAGAACTATACAGTTATCCTTGTAGAACTATATAGTTATCCTTGTAGAACTATACAGTTATTACAATTATTGTAATAACTGTATAATTCTACAAGGAGGATTTAAACTCAAAGATAAGAATATCACTCAATAGCGAGAAGATTCCCTTGAGTTCGGTCAGTCACCAAAGGGAGCCAAGGACTCAATTGAATATTAAGATAATGATTACTATATTAATTACTAGTTTCGGGGTTTTAGCTCTTAATCGTAAAATGAATATTAAACGATTGGATGCAACGACGTAGAAATTGACAGCCCTATGGAGTTGGCCAGTTACATGTATATGTATCGAGTATAATATTAGTGCTACGGCAACAGAAATAGACTCAATTTCGAAAACCTGATTTGTTAAGACTGCGAAGTGTTTCAACTTTCAAAAGTTACCAACACCACTTTAACTGTTATGAAAGCGAAGCCGTCAGTTGACGTCTCGAGCGAGATGCCGTTTACAAATAAACCGATGACGACGGTTGTTTTCCTTTCATCCCACTCTCTCCCTTTCATGGACCCGCCTTTCACATTTCATAAACAACATTCGAGAAATAAACCCTTCGCGAGACGAGAGGAAAAATGAAGATGGAAATATCTCCGCTCCGAGATTCGTCTCAATTACCCGAATAAGAAAATCGGAGGATCAACAAGTTGTAATTTGGCGTCGTCATAGGAGACTCGAGATGACGTCGCAGGCGGCCTTGAGGGATCCCCAGTACGGATCTGCCTCATTGGAAATTACAATGGGGATTCCGAGGTCGGAAAGAGTTGGGACGACGTCTTTAGAGTGATTAGGCCAGTTCCACAGAACGTTTTTCCTCTGGAGATCACGGGAGAGACGGATTGCGCGAATAGGTCTCTAAAATGTTGCCGAAAATTGCTTGTAGCCCATAATGCCAGTATTCGAGTCATTCACGACATCAAACCTCGTAATTCTGTAGGAAATCTAAATCTCTTTTCCTTCCCCTTAAATACGAGTAAATACGTCGACCTCCGCCACCTCATCTATATTTTCAAAATTTTGAATAATTATAATAATTATTATTACGTCCCACCCTACCCTATCTGCATAATATTATATCGAAAGCCTCATCCCCCCGCTCAAATGCACTAGTGATGTTCGTCACACCACCAAAATCTTCGCCCACTCGTTTAGTGTTGTGGAACACTCTTGAACCCCTACAACACTAAAGTCGCGCTAACGAAGCAATACGTTGATGTTATTATTACAAATTTGGTAATAAAAATAAATAAATAATTTAAAAAAAACACTTATTGTGCCAAAGGCCATTTGGCACACAAGAATTACAAAGAATGAAAAATTACATAAAATTTTTATTTTACCTCTTGTCAGTTCAAGATAGGCGTTACTAAATTGCATGCTAATAGCGAATAGTCCCCCCCTCCCCCATTACTTTTTTGTATTCATTCGTAAAATACGATCGTATTTTTTATTCATAATTTTTTTTTTTTGCAAAGTGGCTTTTAGATAAGTAAATAGCGCTGTGAATAGTATTTCTACTTATTTTATGTAATTTTCCATTCTTTGTAATTCTTGTGTACCAAATGGGCCAATAAATCGTTTTTTATTATTTATTATTTTTATTACAAATAACACCAACGAATTGCTTTGTTAGCGCGAGTTATGGACCTTATGGTTTACTTGCGGTGACAGACCTAAATATCGTTTGGACTAATAACATAAATACAATTGATCAACAAGGATGTAAATGGAATTTTTAAACAATCCATTCAGTGGTAACGACCACCGCTATCTAAACTTAACTCTCCAGATCGCACCATTGGATGATAACTCGACATTACGACGAGAAAATCAACTTAATGATACCTTAGGCTTCTAATGAAGAAATACATGTGTAGGTACCTAACTGATTAAAAATTGCGTGATAAGGTTTCAGCGAAAAGACGTTAGTTAGTTATTTAATCGCACGACCTCGAAAATGAGAAATGGCCGCTCGACATTGAAATTGAGCGAGCGAATCCTTCAGGCACATTTCCTACTCAGCTCATAAAGCTGTCGCCGAGCAGACAATTACCAGAGCTACGACCATTGTGGATGTTATCCTACTGTCGTTTGGGCGGCTGTGTAACATCTACAGGTGTCAAGGTATCAAAACGAAGCAGTTTGAAGAATGGAATGAATGGTTTGCTGAGGTCCTCTGTAACTTGGGGAGGTTAGGCAATTACGCCCACCCTGAGGGATGGCCTGGTCTGCTTTCACAGACCTAGCTACCTCCAATGTGGTGGAATCGAAAACACGAGGGAAACAACTTAGCAGACCATTACAAGGGATGTGGGGCCGGCATTACGAAATTGTATTGAAATCCCGCTTCTACATCATGCAAGCTCAGGGGACACCAATAGATCTATTCGATAGATCTACGCCTGGGTCTGCCCCTAACATCTCCAAGGAGGTCGAGCATCTCGCGGTAGGACAGTCCGGAAGACGTCGATTATTATGGAAAAGTTTTAAAAATATTACAAAAAAACATTTCAAAATTCAAGGTTAAACCAAAAATTGCTATTTCACAGCCCTTGATTGTACATTTGCCTGCATCTGATTTGGATCATGGAGAACAGGTGGAACATCACTACAGTTCTTTCAATTGCCTTGGAGAGATAAAGTAACGGATGAGCCAACTGAAACCTGGCATTAACCCTGGGTATTGAGTCAACACTGTCAAGCGTCGACACCTGTGCGTATAAACAAATATAGCAGATTAGAGAAATCAGGCGTTCGATGGCATCAGGATAACGCACTTCAGATCCGAAATTCGCGACGGCCTGAGTGACAATGACAGATTGGTGGGCTACGTACTAAATCACTTGCGACGAAATCGTGGAAACCCATTAAGGAAAACTATTTGAAAAATCATCATTTCCACTGAAATATGAGTACACTGTTATACCGGTTTCGGCGATTAACCATCGTAAGTAACAGAAAAATACAGTATCTGTTATCTGGTTGACTAGGAATCTTTTTAGAGAAGTGTACGTATTATTCGATTGAAGTACCAAAAAAACTAAATTCACTCGTACGAACGATTGGGTTGAAAATGACGAGTACACCACCAAATATGACAATACCACTGCTGCCTTCACTCTTCCCTACACTGGAATGCGTCTAAAGGCTATTTCTATTTTACGCCCGGACCTCGGACATACACAAGAGAAAATACTGTTGATGTCCGCATTATTTACGGTTCCCCACTCATGAAATGATTCCTGTCCTACTAAACCCCACAACCGAAAGGACAGACCTTTGGGCGGCATCCAAATATTTGACTCTAAATATAATTATATCGCAAATACGAGAGAATGCATCAGTATCAGGTGACTAGAATTTTGACACTCTTCAATCGCGTCTGAATGATCACAATAAATTCGTACAGTTCTTCGTGGAGCTTACGATTAAGAACATTCCTTTCCTCGGTATAAATACCGAGTAAATTTACTTTCGTTTCTTAGCGCTTACCTTCTGAATGAACAGGCAGGTTTTGAAAGCCTTAGAGTCTTGCGTCGCTCACGATATACAGCTAGATAGATGCGCCTTTTCAAGACGAATCCAACGGTACCCATGACTCAGAATCGCAAAAAATGGCGCTTACGACATTTTGCCTTTTAGGGGACGTTGTAGTGTCTAAATTGGGGCGTTTACAAGGTAATCGAACCTTTATCAAATCAACTTGATGAGATACAGGTAAGTAAAATCCTTAAGGTCAATCCGACCTAAAATAGTTCCAAAAGCTGTCACAAAATGAGAAAAACTTACTTTAAAAACTACAGCCGCGTTTTTCGGTCGATTTTAAATTTGAAAACGGCAATGCACTTGTTGAGAACGTAAAATTAATGATACATTCACGTTTTGAATTTAAATTGAATTTTTTGTTAAATTTAATTTTTTAAATTCATTCATAAATACTTAGAGCACCCTTAGGAAAACATTAGGGAATACATAGGAGTTTTCCAATTTCAAATCGGATGAATAGATCGATCGTAAGGAGGAGAATGTGACGTAAATAATTAAAGTCATCAAAGTAGTCCTCAAATGAACGATCTTTTATCCCAACAATAACAACACCTGCTGATTTCCAGGATTTCTGAATTCGTTTCTCATCTTTCAGTCACAAAGTTACACAATTATTATCTAAATTCAGGTTATATTGTTCGTTATGGACCGAGCAGTGGACAAGATAATATCGTCGGCGTACAAGGAAAACCCACTAAGTCCATTTTTGCACAAAATGAGATTTAGCTTTATTTAGGCCTTTATTTGTTACAAATGAGAATGTTTATGGGGTTGGGGACCATTTTAAACCTTGGAGAGCATCCAAAGAGGCCTAAATGAAGCTAAATCTCATTTTGTGCAAAAATGGACTTAGTGGGTTTTCCTTGTACGCCTACGATATGAACGTCAACTAAAGACTGGTATACTGTATTCATTATGAAGTTTGACCACTTTAAGGACGGATAGTTAAATTACGTTCGAAGTTAACTCAAGTTCAAGGGGCAAATGCTTATCAATGTTTAAGGGAACTGTCTAACTGACCGATAAGTGCACGAGTAGATACGACAGAAATCTACCATTCGGACGACCGATAAAGCCACACCGATAACTTCTGAACGAGCAGCATCTTCGTCGTCACTGGTGACGGATGTTTTCCCCCACGAATTATCCGTAGAAATTCCACTAAAACACTGACAAATCTTGTGCTCTCGTGAAGAAAGCAGGTGAGGCAGCATTTGTTAAAACCAGTAATGGACTGTTGTAAATCTCATCCGGCCAAGGCCCGTTAGATCTGTAGTCTTGTTTAGCCCTAAACGGTGATTGATAAACACGCAAACCAAGATCGAATGGATCCAGGATGAATTGACTGAACATGATTAACAGGCCCTTGGAGAAGGTATACAATTTTGTATATGCAAGACGCCTCAACACATCTCACGATCTTAAGGAATAATTGATTGCCCTTAATATCCCATATGGAGCATACGTGAGCACAATAGCAAAGGTTGCAGAAATGGGACGACGGTTTCGTATAAAAGCGTTTGAACACCTCATCGGCGGGAAATAAATTGGTTCGCTATTGCACCTTATAAATATCTTTATATTTATAAATGAAACAAGGGAGAAGCAGAAAACAGAATGGGAAAACACTAAACTTCGCGTCGAAAACGGCCGTTAGGTGGGTCCCGGGTAGCCGCCCAGAATAAAACTGCCTTTTTTTCATCTTCCAGGTAAACTACAGTCTAGAAATTTTAACCGTCAGTCGGGGATAGACCACATTGCAATATTCACTCGGTTTCTCATCTGTAAAATTGTTTAAATAATACCATTTTGTAATAATACAAAGTAAATTTTGATGCTGAGCTATTGACTTGAAATTTTAAAAATACTTAGGTCAGAACTGGATCACAATGCAATATTCACTCGGTTTTTTGTCTGTAAAATTGTTTAAATAATACCTATTTGTTTAAACAAATGAAATTTTGATGATGAGCTACATACTTGAAATTTTAAATATAGGTCAGAAATGGATGACATTTCAATATTCACTCGGTTTTTTCCTCATTGCAAACCTGTTCATTGTGTACCCAAGATCCTTTCCTAAAAGACCTGGCAGCGGGAAATATTATTCAACATGGTTTGAAAAGGGAAAAACAAGTTTTGTAAAAAATCCCAATGCTCTAGGTAGTAGTCGATACCAGTGACCAACATTTTCTTCAGTAGTCGACATGGTTTTGCACTAGTAGTCGACCTACATGTGTTAGAAGTCGACAGTATCACTTGAGTCAGTAGTCGACAAATTTCGTCATTCCATCGTTTTCGAATTTTACGACATCTAAATAAAACACATTCAACTGTGAATCGGAACTTGAAAATAGATTAATAAGATGTACCTAATGAAGTTATCAGACTTTTTATTTGCAAACAGCTCATTATCAGTCTCAAATTTCAATAAGTACTTAAGTAAAAAGGTATAAAAACTATAGTCGAAAACTCATTGTCAGAAAATTGACATTACAGTTGGGCTTAGGTACCTATTTACACATTTTTTTGACATTTTCATGTCTTTGCTTTGGCACATAAACTGAAACGGGAAAAATTTGTTCCCTTGATTCACCCTTTCCCTCAGATCACGTCAGAACACAAGCGACCGGCGGGAAATTACGTCAGATCCTATGACGCACGAGCGTATGACGTAAGACGGCTGGCAGGATAACTAGTGCGTCAGAGCCAATGACGCACAAGCGTATGACGTAAGACGGCTGGCAGGTGGCCAACAAGTACGTCAGAGCCTATGACGCACGAGCGTATGACGTAAGACGGCTGGCAGGAGACCAACAAGTGCGTCATAGCCTATGACGCACGAGCGTATGACGTAAGACGGCTAGCAGGAGGCCAACAAGTACGTCAGAGCCTATGACGCACGAACGTATGACGTAAGACGGCTGGCAGGATAACTAGTGCGTCAGAGCCAATGACGCACAAGCGTATGACGTAAGACGGGTGGCAGGTGGCCAACAAGTACGTCAGAGCCTATGACGCACGAGCGTATGACGTAAGACGGCTGGCAGGAGACCAACAAGTGCGTCATAGTCTATGACGCACGAGCGTATGACGTAAGACGGCTAGCAGGAGGCCAACAAGTACGTCAGAGCCTATGACGCACGAGCGTATGACGTAATACGGCTGGCAGGAGCCAACTAGTGCGTCATACGACGAGACCTCTTATGTCTCTGCGCCCCCTGTCACACCCACACCGCGTACCTCGTACTTCATTTTGGTTTATTATCTTCGATAATGAACCATTGGAATCGCCCAAAGAAAAAAAAATTTTAACCCCCCCTCAAAATTTGTTGGTTTACGTTTCAAGATCGAATAAAAAAAAATCCGTCCGTCCGCCGTACGCCGTCCGCGGCACTTTGCCCAGTTAGCGTTGAGTTAAAATTACGACATTTTTTTTATGGGTTTCGACCAACCCCACAATGGTCCTCGAAACTTTTCATAACCCTAGGTCAAGGGGAAGGGGTTCAAAACGAATTTTGAAAATTTGAAAATCTCATATCTCGAAAAATTCATATAGAACGGTATGTTTTTTATTTCTTTTTCTTTACATGGGCTTTCCACCTCAGCTTGCAGTCGAGAGTCATGCCAATGTATTTCGCCTCGTCCGCTTAAGGTACTGTTTGTGAGTTAATATTAACTTATTAAATTTTAATGGGATTACGTATGTCTTCAGATTCGTGAAGTTTATATGGATAGGTTTCGTTTCGTTCAACTTCTTCCTAATCGCTTCGTCCATTTTAGGACGTAATGCGAGATTGCAATTCTGACTTCGCCGTCGTGTTCAGCGGTGAAATGTCCAAATGTCGGATGCAATGTGGCGATAAATAAATAATCAAAATTGTTGGAAAAGTAAACAAAATAATGTTATTTCTGGATTCGGTTGATGTTACCAATGTACAATGGAAAATAACTAAACTTGCCTAAATCTATGGCCATAGAAAAAAAAACTCCCTTCTGTCTATACCAGACTGTGTTGCAAATCGGCACCATACCATATTCTCACCGTACTCATACCATACCATTCGAATTTCTTTCCTATCATACCATACTGTACTATACCAAATCATACATACAATAATATACCATACCATACTCATACCATGTCATACAAACCGAGTGAATATTGAAATGTCATCCATTTCTGACCTATATTTAAAATTTCAAGTATCTAGCTCATCATCAAAATTTCATTTGTTTAAACAAATAGGTATTATTTAAACAATTTTACACACAAAAAACCGAGTGAATATTGCATTGTGATCCAGTTCTGACTATTTTCAAAATTTCAAGTCAATAGCTCAGCATCAAAATTTAATTTGTATTATTAAGTAAGTAAGTAAGTAAGATACCTAATATTGTTGGTCTGCCGAAAAAATCAGTTGGATATTGATGGCAGACCATGTCACAAAGTTTCTTCTTACAATGTAGTATCATGTGCCAAAATTTGAATCGTCCTAAAGAAGATGCATTTTTACCATAAAAATGGTCAATAATTGAAATTATTTCTGTTTTCCCACGTTTGAGTTCAGTCTGCCGCCAGAAGGCAGCGGAATATTGATGGCAGACTGCGTCAAAAAGTTTACACTAACATGCTAGTATCACATGCCAAAATTACAACTTTCCCAAAATACATTCATTTTGACCTTGAAAATTGCAATTTTTCAATTTCAGTCTGCCTAACTTAAACAACGGGTTACTGAAGGCAGACTACTCTTTTTCAGTCTTATTGCAGGAGAACAATGTTGAGCCGAAATTTGAAGCATCCTAAAATCACAAAATTTTGATCAGTAATTTGGCAATTTTTGCATTTCAGTCTGTCGGTAGAAAGCAACTGGCTAGGCAAGGCAGACCATGGTCTATTGCTCTCATACCACAGGTACTTTAACGTATTGAAATTTGAATCTTCCTAAAACTGATGAAATTTATCACCAAATTTGGCAATATTTCAATTCAAGTCTGCCATTACTTTTCAACTGCTTTAGATTGGCAGACAAGTCTCAAACTCCTTATTTGGGCATATATAATCATGTGTGAAAATTTGAGGCGTCCCAAATACTGTAAATTTTACACCCGAAAAATGCAATTTTTGAAATTGAGTCTGCCACGCATTTTCAACCGGTTGAAAGTGGCAGACTGGTGAAAACATCTATGTTTGGACATAATCTATCATCTATAAAAGTTCCATCCATCCTAAAGACAGGTCATGTTTGTGCGTTTTCGTCACTTTTTAAATAGCTGCCATTTTTGAAAGCAACCGCTTTGACTTGGATTTTCTTACTCAGAATTGACTAGATTTTCATAATTTTATATCAAACCTTCTCCTAAAATGAACACCCATTTTCGGCCTCGGCTCCAGGACTACTAGAGGGGCCTAGTGGGACCCGACGATGTGTGAGGCTTCCCCCACTCACTGTTTCCCCAAATCATCGCCTTGTTGCCTTCTAGGTACTCTTAGTTAGGACGTAGTCCGAACTCCACGCTATTACGCACCGTGTTTGTACCATTTTCCATATCGTTTTCGACGAAGAGAACAGCCCCTTGCCGCTTCTCCTTCATCACCTCCACCCCTTGCCTCTCCTACACCGTAAAATCGCGTTTCGGTCGGTTCTAATTAACCGATTTGAAATCTGAAAATTGTTTTGGACTCAGGACGATGCAGTGCATTGCAGAGCTACCTCAGTTTTTCAAAAAATGGCTTGGAAATGTAAAAAAACGATCGCAACTTTCTTAATTTTTGATTATGACTCATTTCGACTAATTTCCGAAAATTCTACGCTCTTTTTACGTCCATAGCCGTTTTCAGATCTAAAATCGGTTCAATAGAACTCGAATTATCCCCTATCTAAATTTCCTTCATTTTGGTGCTGCTACGTGGTGGCTGATTTTAGAACTATACAAGGGCTATTGAGCCTTAAGCCATGAGGATTTTACGAGCTTCGTTTTCAACTCGAACGTTGGGAAATACGCTCTTCAATCAACCGCTACGCTCGAACAATATTTCCCCGAGTATGAACGATCCCTTTCGCAATTTATTACAATCAAAACTCCTACCGCTGTATCGATAACTCCCTTCCCCCCCCCCCTACCACACCCATCATGATCCTTTCTTCCTTCCACGATGATTTCTCTCTACTATAAATCGGTGGCGATATAAACTCCTAAGGGTTCGCACCAGTAGAAATTATGTAATTAAAGCCTTTGTGAACTGTCAAGTGTAGAACGTAAATTGAAAAGTATTATTTATCAGAATGAGGTCTGTGCATGATTTTTGTTTAGAATTTTTATTGATAGAGAATTGCTTGAAAAACGTGAAAATGGGAATCATTCGTTGAAATTAATTTACACTTATTTTTATGGATGTAGAAACACAATCATGTTTAGAAAAAGCGCGCGATGTCGTCAGAACCGCTGAAGCTTCTGATTGGTCGGTAAATCAAGAACAAAAAACGGTCGAAACTTCCTGAAATGAGTGCCATTTTACATCTAAGTTTCAAATCAATCAGATTTCAATTGTGATGATCGATCAGTGAAATACTTAGGGATCACACTTGACAAACGGGTAACGCATTCCATGTACATAAGCACAACGCTCCTTAAGTGTAGGCACAGACTTAGATCCCTTTACTCCCTCCTTGGCAAATATTCTCCACTGTCACTGGGAACTAAACAGATGTATACATCTGTATACATCTCTCCCTACTACGACCGGTATGGCAGTACGGATGCCCAATATGGGGAAGTGCCTGTCACTCACAAATAGCCAGGATTCATGTTTTTCAAAACCGCGCGCTACGAATCATAACTAATACTTACACCATATTATATGACAAACGCAAACTTCCACAAAGGCCTGGATGTGCCCACTGTTAAGGCTCAATAGCCCAAAAAAAACTTGTAAGAAAATTCAATAGATGGCTGCACCATCGACCCTAAATTTAGATAGGTGATAATTCGAGTTCTATTGAACCGATTTTAGATCTGAAAACGGCTATGGAAGTAAAAAGAGCGTAGAATTTTCGGAAATTAGTCGAAATGAGTCATAATCAAAAATTGAGAAAGTTGCGATCGTTTTTTTACATTTCCAAGCCATTTTTTGAAAAACTGAGGTAGATCTGCAATGCACTGCATCGTCCTGAGTCCAAAACAATTTTCAGATTTCAAATCGGTTAATTAGAACCGACCGAAACGCGATTTTACGGAATGGGAGAGGCAAGGGGTGGAGGTGATGAAGGAATCGCGGCAAGGGAGAAGGGGGCAACCAACGGGCGGGCGTCGCGCCGGTAGGCATCAAAGCACGTAAACCAAGGTCATCATTCGTTTCCTTGGAAACGTCAACACATTAGATGATCCCAATGAGGTTGGGGAACCACTTCCCTTTGCAAGTTGATTCGAACAGCGGGCAGAAGAATGGCGTTGTTTATTACCATATAATATTGTACAGTATACTTGTATATTATTGTACAAGTTTACTTGTTTAGTAATGTGGTGTATTGTATAATATTGAGTATATCTCAATATTACGATAAAACTGTTTTATAAACCATAATTAAAATATTATGAAGAAACTACCTACATTATAAAAAGGTATTCTTCCTACCGGCCGCAATCGTGACGACTTCCATACATAATCACATACACACACACAGAAATTTGTTTAGAATGTTCTGAAACGGGTTTATATGTTGATAAAGGAATTTTTCGGAAGTCATTTCGAAATTTGGTTTTCAAGCCGATTGCAATACTACCTATCTTTTTCAAGCTTTGGTGATAGGGTGAAGAAAGTATACATTTCAAAATATACAGGAAGATGAGTAGGTACTTCTTTTATATACCAGTAAATGAAGATTTTAGTATACAGATTGTAGCAACATAATGTATCATGGTTGGTCCAATGTAGACGGCTCTCTTATTGGCATACTTCGATGTTTTCGAGGGTCAGAAACGCTGCGGATAGGGACCAATCTCAATATACTAGAGGGGCCTAGTGGGACCCGACGATGTGTGAGGCTTCCCCCACTCACTGGTTCCCCAAATCATCGCCTTGTTGCCTTCTAGGAAGTAGTCCAAACTCCACGCTATTACGCACCGTGTTTGTACCATTTTCCATATCGTTTTCGACGAAGAGAACAGCCCCTTGCCGCTTCTCCTTCATCACCTCCACCCCTTGCCTCTCCTACACCGTAAAATCGCGTTTCGGTCGGTTCTAATTAACCGATTTGAAATCTGAAAATTGTTTTGGACTCAGGACGATGCAGTGCATTGCAGAGCTAGCTCAGTTTTTCAAAAAATGGCTTGGAAATGTAAAAAAACGATCGCAACTTTCTCAATTTTTGATTATGACTCATTTCGACTAATTTCCGAAAATTCTACGCTCTTTTTACGTCCATAGCCGTTTTCAGATCTAAAATCGGTTCAATAGAACTCGAATTATCCCCTATCTAAATTTCCTTCATTTTGGTGCTGCTACGTGGTGGCTGATTTTAGAACTATACAAGGGCTATTGAGCCTTAAAGAAGTAGTCAAAATCTCTTACGGAAAACTAACCAGGTCTTTCGTGCATCACGAAAAACCCCTTGTATCCAGTATACCAAATGAATTGGAACAAGAACGCCCCTCAAGACGCCTCAAGCGGAAACATCACCAGGACCTACTCGATAACTCCGAATGAACCCCTATCAAGTACTGTAGCTGTTGTTTATTGTTAATTACTTAACCTGTTATTAATTACTTTTGGAGAGAGCCAATGGGCTTCACCTCTTAACCAAGTAGCATGTAATTTGTATACCACACCTTATCACAACTGGTAATGCATTTATCTTGTGCAATAGGGTCATATTAAAAAAAAAAGTTTGACAGCCACTCAAATAACATAAATAATTGGTTTTTTTTTTTTCAATTTTCATTTCTCATGCGCATACCCCAATGGTAGGTAACAGGCTGACAACAGCCTACATTGATGGACGCAATAAGCACCTCTTTCATTGAGTCCAACGTCTGATTAACCAACTAAAACTAAGATTTTTCGGTAGATACTAATCCGTTCTGAACTAAACCCTAGAGTTTACCAATGATGGGTATGACCCACTCAACCTACTTGCTCACCAATCTTCAGATTAGGCGCTCATCAAAAAACTCGAATAAGCTACAAATATTCGAATAGAACAAGTCATTTAAATACCTACTCGGTGTAACAAAGATATTATTGGAAAAATTCGTGCAGCTTTGTGACAAGTTCGACAACATGTACGTGAAAATCGACTTGTTACTTATACACTCACAAAGGCTACGGATATGAAATTGGCTGCTTAATAATATAATTTTATTAATATATTACAAGACACTATGTACAACGAAACGTAGAACTTAGGTCCAATGGAGGATTGAACAAGGGATACCAATGCGTTGGGAATATTGACTGGATTGTGCAAAAAGTGGGCTAATAGGGGTCTGTATATACCGGAGGGATTGAGCGGAAAACAGATAGAGAATTGCTGGTATGTAAGATCAAGAAAAATAATAATTATTGTAGAACTATACAGTTATCCTTGTAGAACTATATAGTTATCCTTGTAGAACTATATAGTTATCCTTGTAGAACTATATAGTTAGAGTTTGTAATAGGGGTCTGTATATACCGGAGGGATTGAGCGGAAAACAGATAGAGAATTGCTGGTATGTAAGATCAAGAGAAATAATAATTATTGTAGAACTACACAGTTATCCTTGTAGAACTATATAGTTATCCTTGTAGAACTATATAGTTATCCTTGTAGAACTATACAGTTATCCTGGTAGAACTATACAGTTATCCTTGTAGAACTATACAGTTATCCTTGTAGAACTATATAGTTATCCTTGTAGAACTATACAGTTATTACAATTATTGTAATAACTGTATAATTCTACAAGGAGGATTTAAACTCAAAGATAAGAATATCACTCAATAGCGAGAAGATTCCCTTGAGTTCGGTCAGTCACCAAAGGGAGCCAAGGACTCAATTGAATATTAAGATAATGATTACTATATTAATTACTAGTTTCGGGGTTTTAGCTCTTAATCGTAAAATGAATATTAAACGATTGGATGCAACGACGTAGAAATTGACAGCCCTATGGAGTTGGCCAGTTACATGTATATGTATCGAGTATAATATTAGTGCTACGGCAACAGAAATAGACTCAATTTCGAAAACCTGATTTGTTAAGACTGCGAAGTGTTTCAACTTTCAAAAGTTACCAACACCACTTTAACTGTTATGAAAGCGAAGCCGTCAGTTGACGTCTCGAGCGAGATGCCGTTTACAAATAAACCGATGACGACGGTTGTTTTCCTTTCATCCCACTCTCTCCCTTTCATGGACCCGCCTTTCACATTTCATAAACAACATTCGAGAAATAAACCCTTCGCGAGACGAGAGGAAAAATGAAGATGGAAATATCTCCGCTCCGAGATTCGTCTCAATTACCCGAATAAGAAAATCGGAGGATCAACAAGTTGTAATTTGGCGTCGTCATAGGAGACTCGAGATGACGTCGCAGGCGGCCTTGAGGGATCCCCAGTACGGATCTGCCTCATTGGAAATTACAATGGGGATTCCGAGGTCGGAAAGAGTTGGGACGACGTCTTTAGAGTGATTAGGCCAGTTCCACAGAACGTTTTTCCTCTGGAGATCACGGGAGAGACGGATTGCGCGAATAGGTCTCTAAAATGTTGCCGAAAATTGCTTGTAGCCCATAATGCCAGTATTCGAGTCATTCACGACATCAAACCTCGTAATTCTGTAGGAAATCTAAATCTCTTTTCCTTCCCCTTAAATACGAGTAAATACGTCGACCTCCGCCACCTCATCTATATTTTCAAAATTTTGAATAATTATAATAATTATTATTACGTCCCACCCTACCCTATCTGCATAATATTATATCGAAAGCCTCATCCCCCCGCTCAAATGCACTAGTGATGTTCGTCACACCACCAAAATCTTCGCCCACTCGTTTAGTGTTGTGGAACACTCTTGAACCCCTACAACACTAAAGTCGCGCTAACGAAGCAATACGTTGATGTTATTATTACAAATTTGGTAATAAAAATAAATAAATAATTTAAAAAAAACACTTATTGTGCCAAAGGCCATTTGGCACACAAGAATTACAAAGAATGAAAAATTACATAAAATTTTTATTTTACCTCTTGTCAGTTCAAGATAGGCGTTACTAAATTGCATGCTAATAGCGAATAGTCCCCCCCTCCCCCATTACTTTTTTGTATTCATTCGTAAAATACGATCGTATTTTTTATTCATAATTTTTTTTTTTTGCAAAGTGGCTTTTAGATAAGTAAATAGCGCTGTGAATAGTATTTCTACTTATTTTATGTAATTTTCCATTCTTTGTAATTCTTGTGTACCAAATGGGCCAATAAATCGTTTTTTATTATTTATTATTTTTATTACAAATAACACCAACGAATTGCTTTGTTAGCGCGAGTTATGGACCTTATGGTTTACTTGCGGTGACAGACCTAAATATCGTTTGGACTAATAACATAAATACAATTGATCAACAAGGATGTAAATGGAATTTTTAAACAATCCATTCAGTGGTAACGACCACCGCTATCTAAACTTAACTCTCCAGATCGCACCATTGGATGATAACTCGACATTACGACGAGAAAATCAACTTAATGATACCTTAGGCTTCTAATGAAGAAATACATGTGTAGGTACCTAACTGATTAAAAATTGCGTGATAAGGTTTCAGCGAAAAGACGTTAGTTAGTTATTTAATCGCACGACCTCGAAAATGAGAAATGGCCGCTCGACATTGAAATTGAGCGAGCGAATCCTTCAGGCACATTTCCTACTCAGCTCATAAAGCTGTCGCCGAGCAGACAATTACCAGAGCTACGACCATTGTGGATGTTATCCTACTGTCGTTTGGGCGGCTGTGTAACATCTACAGGTGTCAAGGTATCAAAACGAAGCAGTTTGAAGAATGGAATGAATGGTTTGCTGAGGTCCTCTGTAACTTGGGGAGGTTAGGCAATTACGCCCACCCTGAGGGATGGCCTGGTCTGCTTTCACAGACCTAGCTACCTCCAATGTGGTGGAATCGAAAACACGAGGGAAACAACTTAGCAGACCATTACAAGGGATGTGGGGCCGGCATTACGAAATTGTATTGAAATCCCGCTTCTACATCATGCAAGCTCAGGGGACACCAATAGATCTATTCGATAGATCTACGCCTGGGTCTGCCCCTAACATCTCCAAGGAGGTCGAGCATCTCGCGGTAGGACAGTCCGGAAGACGTCGATTATTATGGAAAAGTTTTAAAAATATTACAAAAAAACATTTCAAAATTCAAGGTTAAACCAAAAATTGCTATTTCACAGCCCTTGATTGTACATTTGCCTGCATCTGATTTGGATCATGGAGAACAGGTGGAACATCACTACAGTTCTTTCAATTGCCTTGGAGAGATAAAGTAACGGATGAGCCAACTGAAACCTGGCATTAACCCTGGGTATTGAGTCAACACTGTCAAGCGTCGACACCTGTGCGTATAAACAAATATAGCAGATTAGAGAAATCAGGCGTTCGATGGCATCAGGATAACGCACTTCAGATCCGAAATTCGCGACGGCCTGAGTGACAATGACAGATTGGTGGGCTACGTACTAAATCACTTGCGACGAAATCGTGGAAACCCATTAAGGAAAACTATTTGAAAAATCATCATTTCCACTGAAATATGAGTACACTGTTATACCGGTTTCGGCGATTAACCATCGTAAGTAACAGAAAAATACAGTATCTGTTATCTGGTTGACTAGGAATCTTTTTAGAGAAGTGTACGTATTATTCGATTGAAGTACCAAAAAAACTAAATTCACTCGTACGAACGATTGGGTTGAAAATGACGAGTACACCACCAAATATGACAATACCACTGCTGCCTTCACTCTTCCCTACACTGGAATGCGTCTAAAGGCTATTTCTATTTTACGCCCGGACCTCGGACATACACAAGAGAAAATACTGTTGATGTCCGCATTATTTACGGTTCCCCACTCATGAAATGATTCCTGTCCTACTAAACCCCACAACCGAAAGGACAGACCTTTGGGCGGCATCCAAATATTTGACTCTAAATATAATTATATCGCAAATACGAGAGAATGCATCAGTATCAGGTGACTAGAATTTTGACACTCTTCAATCGCGTCTGAATGATCACAATAAATTCGTACAGTTCTTCGTGGAGCTTACGATTAAGAACATTCCTTTCCTCGGTATAAATACCGAGTAAATTTACTTTCGTTTCTTAGCGCTTACCTTCTGAATGAACAGGCAGGTTTTGAAAGCCTTAGAGTCTTGCGTCGCTCACGATATACAGCTAGATAGATGCGCCTTTTCAAGACGAATCCAACGGTACCCATGACTCAGAATCGCAAAAAATGGCGCTTACGACATTTTGCCTTTTAGGGGACGTTGTAGTGTCTAAATTGGGGCGTTTACAAGGTAATCGAACCTTTATCAAATCAACTTGATGAGATACAGGTAAGTAAAATCCTTAAGGTCAATCCGACCTAAAATAGTTCCAAAAGCTGTCACAAAATGAGAAAAACTTACTTTAAAAACTACAGCCGCGTTTTTCGGTCGATTTTAAATTTGAAAACGGCAATGCACTTGTTGAGAACGTAAAATTAATGATACATTCACGTTTTGAATTTAAATTGAATTTTTTGTTAAATTTAATTTTTTAAATTCATTCATAAATACTTAGAGCACCCTTAGGAAAACATTAGGGAATACATAGGAGTTTTCCAATTTCAAATCGGATGAATAGATCGATCGTAAGGAGGAGAATGTGACGTAAATAATTAAAGTCATCAAAGTAGTCCTCAAATGAACGATCTTTTATCCCAACAATAACAACACCTGCTGATTTCCAGGATTTCTGAATTCGTTTCTCATCTTTCAGTCACAAAGTTACACAATTATTATCTAAATTCAGGTTATATTGTTCGTTATGGACCGAGCAGTGGACAAGATAATATCGTCGGCGTACAAGGAAAACCCACTAAGTCCATTTTTGCACAAAATGAGATTTAGCTTTATTTAGGCCTTTATTTGTTACAAATGAGAATGTTTATGGGGTTGGGGACCATTTTAAACCTTGGAGAGCATCCAAAGAGGCCTAAATGAAGCTAAATCTCATTTTGTGCAAAAATGGACTTAGTGGGTTTTCCTTGTACGCCTACGATATGAACGTCAACTAAAGACTGGTATACTGTATTCATTATGAAGTTTGACCACTTTAAGGACGGATAGTTAAATTACGTTCGAAGTTAACTCAAGTTCAAGGGGCAAATGCTTATCAATGTTTAAGGGAACTGTCTAACTGACCGATAAGTGCACGAGTAGATACGACAGAAATCTACCATTCGGACGACCGATAAAGCCACACCGATAACTTCTGAACGAGCAGCATCTTCGTCGTCACTGGTGACGGATGTTTTCCCCCACGAATTATCCGTAGAAATTCCACTAAAACACTGACAAATCTTGTGCTCTCGTGAAGAAAGCAGGTGAGGCAGCATTTGTTAAAACCAGTAATGGACTGTTGTAAATCTCATCCGGCCAAGGCCCGTTAGATCTGTAGTCTTGTTTAGCCCTAAACGGTGATTGATAAACACGCAAACCAAGATCGAATGGATCCAGGATGAATTGACTGAACATGATTAACAGGCCCTTGGAGAAGGTATACAATTTTGTATATGCAAGACGCCTCAACACATCTCACGATCTTAAGGAATAATTGATTGCCCTTAATATCCCATATGGAGCATACGTGAGCACAATAGCAAAGGTTGCAGAAATGGGACGACGGTTTCGTATAAAAGCGTTTGAACACCTCATCGGCGGGAAATAAATTGGTTCGCTATTGCACCAAAAAGATTAAATGTATTGGAGGGAAGGAAGGTAATAAATTTAGAAAACACGGGTCGATGGAAAAATGAAATCTTGAGAATTTTGCAATTCATTTTCATTTTTTATAGGAGGAGGCATCTTTGGGTTCCCCACCAAGTTTACGAGCTTAGCTCATTGTGGGAGGTATATTTAGGAAGTGATTCGTGTTTATGTACAAGTAACAATTGAACTTTTAAAAGTTTTATATGCCATAAATTGTATCAATTTTGCCATGTTTTTATTAAATAAAAAAAAAAATAAAAAAAATAACCAATTAACTACTAAAAAATTACTACTTAATCTGATTGAGTGATGAATTAATAATTTATTTCAGTAAAATCGCATTTACCATAATTATTATGGTTGCTTGTATTTTGTCAGTGGAGGTTGAGAAGATACGATAGGAGTTTAGAACGACAGCCCCCGTAAAAATTAAGAAGTGGCGTGTAACTAATAATAGGTCGTTAATAATGGAAACGATGGAACAGCATCCCCAGGATCCCCGTCAAGGCGAGCGATGATTGATTATTGATACGCATCTGGGCAAAGGCCATTAGGGAAACAGTTCCAAGTCGTTTGACAAATAGAGAAAATATGAACACGCTCCGAAACTATTTGAAACCATTTAAAAGGCGGACGGGTTGAGATTCGTATCGAGGGAAGGCGACTGAGGTTCTTTTTGGTTTTTGGTTTATTTTTCCATTTCAACCCAAACTCTGCCCTCGAACGGATGAAAACGACGGGGGATCTGACTGATATTCAAGTCTCGTCTTCTCAGACGGTAGCGCGTACTTGAATGATAACGACAGAAGACAAAGGAAAACCAGTCTGGGCTTAACTCTTAATGAAAACACCGCTAATTCGATCTAACAAACAACTGAAGAGCTGTCACAGTCGGATTTCCTTAGTCGACAAATTCAGGATACAGTTCAGATGTTATATTCTAATTACAAGGCGGATGAGAGGGTCCACAGTGAAATGAGGCAACTAAATAGCAAAAATATAAAATTTTATGATTAGCACGAGAGGTTAAGAGGAATTCAAACCTATAACCGAGAACATCCTAAACTTCTGTATAATTAGCCTTGTATCCCACTATTAGGGATGGAATATCGATATTTAGGGTACGATATTCCAATTTCGATATGATCTGGAAATCGATAATTTGTTCCAATATAATCAATTCAACAAAAACCAGATTTTCTAATCAGGGTTGATATTTTATTGTAAAAACAAAAACCTAGGTAAAAACAGAGAACCAAAAGCAGGACAAAAGGTTTAAGATAAAACTCCAATGATACATAATCATTTGATTATAAAAATTATTACTGATATTTTATTGATATATTTTAATGCAAACAAAAAATTACCTTAACAAAATCAAGTAGTGTGAACTATTATAGTCTATAATTAATTATCAATAATTGCTTAATACTAATAAATGGTGTTTCAGATGGTCTTGAAAAAAACCAAAAAATTGAACTCTATTTAAATTTGAACTAAAAACTATTCCTACTGAATATTTCGAGATATGAATGTTTCAAAAGTTCAACATTTGTTTTGAACCCCTTCTCATTGAGCTAGATTTATAAAAAGTTTCAAGGATCAATGTGGGGTTGGTCCGGACCCGTTAACCAAATTTCGTAATTTTAGCACAACGCTAACATGACAAAATGGAGTTATTTAAATTCGATTTTCTGAATCTATATATCTTGAAACTTAAACCCTCAAATTTGTGGGGGGGGAGGGGATGGTTTTTTTTTCTCTTGGGCGATTCCGGAAGTTCATTATTGAATTCTTAAGATAATTAAGATAATGCGAGACGATTAAAAGATAATTCAAGTCTGTATATAAAGTGGTTTATACGTACATTACGCAAATGAGGAAAATGCAATATAACAATATTTATATAACCTTCCCTTTCAGTTTTTAATGTTGATCATCCGATATTATCGAATATCGATCATTTACACCGATATAATATTGCTATCGATATTAGGATGCTGATATCAATGTCGGTACTTTCTTTTAATATCCTATACCTACCCAATATAGTGATGAATATGTGATGAATAGTGATGTATAGTGATGAATAACAGCCACGCTTCTTGTCTTTTGAAATAAAAATCATCGATACCACAACAAAGTCGATACATTTAAGGTCAATCAAGAAGCTCAACTTCGAGTATATTAACTCATCAAGTGCATGATTCAGTTATATACAAATACTTGGACCAATAAAAATACTTTTTATTTTATTAATGAAAATTATTGACAGTTCAAATTGATGGTGTTTCTGGTTGAAGTGCGGGATAACTGCTGGAGGTAGAGGGAATGTTG
This sequence comes from Stenodema calcarata, assembly GCA_963920205.1. Lineage (NCBI taxonomy): Eukaryota > Metazoa > Arthropoda > Insecta > Hemiptera > Miridae > Stenodema > Stenodema calcarata. The sequence continues at coordinate 9,572,472 of OY986054.1, forward strand.
AGAGAGTCCACACACCGACTGTTGAAGATAACGCGATATTGTATGACAAAAGTCACGTGTGACGTCATTCGATGACAAGAGCACGATGACGTATGCACCTCCCTGTCAAGAGCCCGTGGAAAAAAAACGAGATTCACGAGGAAACGGAACCAGATGACGAAGGTTACGGCGATTAGGAGCGTTGGGGGCTTGAGGAGTGTTGCAGCCTGGCGGTGCAGTTCGGAACGACGTTCTGACCGCCTTCCAGACCTCCACGCTTTTCTCCTATGGGGAAGGTAACTCCATGTTTCCCCTCGGTTGAGTCGTCAGATGATTTCAGATTTTTGTCACGCCACTTATTTTGAACGGATCGGGAGAAAACTACTCCGATTCACCGACGTCAAGATCAGAGACATCATGGAAAAAATCATAAATATAACAAGATGATATAAATTGATTCCACTGCAACAAGGAAAAAGCTGAAGAAAAACTGGTGAATTTAAAAAAAAACGTAAAAACAGAGAGAATTGAGTCGTCCCAAGCAAGTTCAATCGAACCACTTGTCCAACCAGGAATAAGTCAGGTGTGACTGCTCTACAAACCTCGTAGAATCCATCAACAATTTCATAAAATTGCCAAATGCCCTCAAAATTTGATACGTAATGAATTTTCGGACGTTACCCGGACGAGGTAGTAGGCAGTTGACCAAAATCCAATGGTAAGACGTGCAAAGAAAACTAATAGGCCATGTACAGATGGACATACTCCTAAGTCTTCCATTTACAATCACTGTCTCGTGAATGTCTGGTGATATCAAACAGAGGAACACTCAATTTTAACAATCTTTCAGATTCACTTTTTAGATCCAAACATACTTTTAATCACACCCCGATGTTGCATTCAAATTCTTGCACATTTTAGGACTTTCATTTTGTTTATTACCTATAATGAATCGCCCAAGGAAACCCCTTCCCCCCACCAATTTTGCTGGTTTACGTTTCCAGATACGTAGATTCAGAACGTTCGGACTAACCCCATAATGAAGCTCCTAACTTTTCATAACGAATAATTAGTTATGAAAATTTAGGAGAAAATTATTTGGAAATTTTGAAAAACTCATATCTCGAAAATGGAACAGTACCTACCTATAGTTTTTGGTTCCCATTTAAGATGTTCATAACGGCCGAACAGCACATGGTTTTCAGGTATCGAGTTAATCAATAATAATTATTAATAAAAATAAATAATCTTCATTAATGGTTATTAATAACTAACAAAGTTTATAATCATTTGTAATAATTAATAATAATTTACACCACTTGATAATAATTATTAATAATCAATTATAGGATTATGGAAGTCATATTAGGAATAATCCCACATATGACTATGGAAGTCATATTAGGAAGTCCCACATATGACTATGGAAGTCATGACTACGGAAACCTAATTCATACTAAAAAGTATTCAATCATTAAATGGTCACTAAATTTTACTAGAAATTACTAGATTTTACTAAAATTTAGTGACCTGTACCTAATTCATACTATACTATAGAATATTTAGTGACCTGTACAGTAATTCATACTAAAAATGATTCAATCATTAAATGGTCACTAAATTTTAGTGACCTGCACAGAAGGATGATCTGCACAAAGAAGGTAAGATTTTGCAGAGTTTAGGTTTATTTTGTTTAGTGGTTAAACATGGTGAAGGTATTGCACATATTCTAAGATTTTGAACACAATCCTTAAGATTTCAAGACTGCTATGACACATTGAAGGTCACATTCTGTACAGGTTCGATTCGAGGTGCCTTACAATGACATTCTTTTTGTCTCCGAGTCTTCGACCCATTTTGAGTACATTACGAGTGTTCAAAAATTCGCTCATGAACGGATGTCACTGACGTGAAGTCCGATGGTTTTTAAAGCGCTCGCGCGAGGAGCAGCGGGCCATTTAAATGAGCCCTTTTAAATGACGTTCGAACCCCAAACGGCCTTTTAAACTGACGGCAGGTCGAGGGCGACCACTCCGTCGTGCCAATTCGACTACTTGAACGGGCGACCTGTACGAATATTGGGCAAATCACGAGTAAGAAAGGTTGACATTGAAGTACTCAAAATCGACGAAATTTAAATTTTCGATCTCCCTAAAGGCAAATTCGTCTATAAAAATCCGTCTAAATCGCACCGCAACGCGTAAATATCTCCGTCCCATAAACCGATCTCAATTTATTTCGAAACGTTAATTTCTCCGGCAATTCCGACGAATGCCATTAATTTACTAATCGCCGAGAGCGATCGAATCAACGCGGGCGGATACCGAACTAATTGCAGCTACCAATTAAAACTGTGGCAGCCCCTCGTAGACAAAACCAGATAACTCAACTCGTCGAAGCTCACTGATGAACTGAGGGTTTTCATCAGTAATTCGCACCTATCAATCGGATCCCGCAAAAACAATTAGAGAGATCGCAGCGACACCTGATGAAATGTGATGAAACGGAGACCACTCAAATCACACTTTATCGCTATTCATTACAACTTTGTCTATTCGAATCTGATGTTCCTCGCTGCATGTCGGTTTGTTTGTTGGTCGTGTTGGTCCACATAATTGTTGAATTATAACGAATTGTATCAACATTTAGCAGCCTTTTTTTGACGAACCAGTTGAAGACGAATTTCGGATTTAGTTTAATTCACTTACAATTATTAACATTTAATTGTGAAAAAAAATTTGTTTGAAAGATTTTTCAACATATCATTTGCTTGCCTCATTTGTATTCATTCTCTGAGAATAAACCATTTTTCAGATTTAAAAAATGTTGAAAGGTTGCCGAGAAAAACGAAATTTAAAATTGGGCGATTCCATAGATGGGAAGAGATCTCTTATCGTAGAATCTCACTAGTAACCTTTGGAGATTAGCTTTAAGAGTTTAATTTAAATTCAAACGTCAAAAAAAGCCACAATGAAATTATGTTTTCGAAATTTATTTTTACCGTTTTCATATCTCAAACAAAATTTTGGAAAATGTCACTTATGAGCCCGTATAGTAAATATAAATAATATCAACTCTAAATGATTTTTTTTTTTGTTCACAATATCAATCGCAGGACTTCGAACAGATTTTGTGGTTTTGATCCCAATTGTGCGAGGTGTCAAAATCTGTCTAATACCTCTAATAGATACCAATTTTATTGGCAAAAACAATACAAAACAATGCGAAGTTACAAATTTGTAGTTGTCGATTGGTGAGTTTTATAGAATTTAGGGGATAACTTACAAGTTGGTTGTTGGACAATTGAACGGATATTTGGCGTATTTCAAGGGCATCGAAAGATAATCGTGAAGATAATTAGTTTACGTAAGGGAACGAGCTCGGGGGTGCTTTAAATTTAATTTTGAGCAGTTGATTGTGTAGGGGAGTATGAAGATGGATAATCGGTGATTGAAGGATTTTGGTGTGATTTTTGGTAGGTAATTAATTATATGGTGGACAATTAAAAAAGTGTGTAAAATGAGGTGAAATGTGACTTACTTGGTCATTTAGTGACTAGAAAGTAATCCAGGCCCTTTCTAGTTGGGTCCAGTTTAGATATGAAAATCACGATAAATGACAAATTAATCCCAAATCACTTGACACTGAAAAATCACTTGAGCGACCTGCGCGGAGACAGTGAGGGGCTGAGGGCTGGCGAGTGACTGACTGGATGGGTCTGAGGTGGTTACAGAGGGGGAGAGGTAGATACAGAGGGGTGGAAGGGTGGTAGGGGAGTGGTGGGAGGAGGGAGGGGAGACTAATCTACTTCCCCTCCTGCGGCATGTCATCCTTTACTCGAGAAGTAGGAGGTTACCAGCGAAGTAGGCGCAAAAAGGGGCGGGTGAGGAGGGTGGAGGGAGGAGGGAGGAGTGAGCGAGAGAGAGGAGTAATACGAAAAGGGGGGAATTCGGCGTGAAAGGCAATAGACGAGGGTGGGGCGGGGTGGAAGTGCGAGGGGACGACGGGCGAGCGGTAACGTTGTAGGGATGTGATGTGAAGGGGGGAGGGAGGGGGATCCCCAGCGGGATCTCGCCTGTAAATACCCCTTGAAGCCTTTTGAAACGGAAAAGGGAGAAACCTCCGTCCCCCCCCCCCTCCTCCACACTCCCGCATCATACGTCCTCCTCAACCTCCTCCTGGGGGTCTTCTCAAGGCTGGTCAAGGAAACGTGCGCTACTAGCGGCCGAACGCCCTCCTCACCCTCCCCCCTCGTCCATCCGTAACGCCGTCACCCGTTCCACGAACGACCCCGCGCGCGTTCCACGGGTCATACCGAAACGCGTACGTCGACCGCCTCCCCCCCCCCCATACCACTCACCGTACGTTCCTATTCATTCCCCTCCGTCTTGTTCACTTCTCTGTACACATCCTCGTCCCCCAACCTAAAACATACGAAATAGTAATTATCCATCACAAGTACTTACCACTCGGTATCATCACCCTTATAATTATGGGTGATCGCACGTCACCGCTCAGAATGGGATCTTGCGACTATTTGTTGTAATGTTGTAGGTAATTAGTATCAGAATCAATTAGTAAATATATGGATGCGTTGAATGACCAAATACTAGTCGTTTGTTTGAAGGTTTTCGTAAACTTAGTAAATATATTAGTTACAAACAATTGAAGACTACAGGGAAAAATCCAAAGTCATGCAGCATGGCTATAAGAGCGAATTTTCGAAGAAATAATTGGTTTTATGTTCTACATTAATGAACATGATGTCCATGAACATCTCAAGTATCAATAATATTATATTATATTCATCATGGTTAGTCTGCTCTACTCTGATGACAGAATGTGATATTGCAATTCTGACTTCACCATCGTGTTCAGCGTTGAAATGTCCAAAAGTTGAGGGGGGGGGGGGGGGAGTTAACCCATAAATCCCAAAAATGAAACGGTCTGTCAAGTGACACCTCATCTTAAAGGTTTTTACACGCCGAATAAGATGGTAAAGTCAGAATATTATATCAAAATATTATTTTGATATTATCAAGTATCAACGAAGTTTCTTCGTCCTCAAACTTCACAGGTACCTACTCAAGTTTGAGAACGAAATAAGACATAGCAATTCTGACTTCACGATCGTATTCAGCGTGTTTTAAAAACCTTTAGAATGAGGTGTCACTTGTCAAAATGTTCCATTTGGGAATCAATGAGTAATCCCCCCCCCTTCCCATAAAACTCCCCCAAACCCCCCCTTAGAGTGGCCCGATTCTGCCCATCTACGAACTTAGCCTGTCGATTGCCAAGACAGATTTTTTGTGCAAATTTGAACTTTTTATCTAAATTCTATCGAGAGTTATCGTCTGGGATGTGGGATGTGGAGGATCTCGAGGTTCGGTCACAATAATTGTTAAAGACGTGTTTCCCAACGTTTCGACTATTTATTTAGTCATTTTCAAGGGCTACTCAAACAACTTCGACAATGTATTAAAGCAAAATTATTATAATAGTATTTGTTTAATAAAAATAAAAGAATTAGGTACGTACCTTTTTTTTCATTACTGCACAAGTAATTATTTATAATTTAATTTTCATTTGACCGACCCTCGAAAAAAAGAAAAAAAAAAACAAAATTATAATGTAATTATATGCAGTCCATCATATAATTAGACCAGTGTAATATAAGCAGATAGCATATAATCAGCCCTGCGTATCTATAGTTAGACCAGTATAACATTGGAAGAGAGGTACATGAACTATCACAAAACAAGAAACTCGATATCACAAAACCACGTGAGGTTTGAATTGGCACGGGGAGACCTCCACCCGTGGGTAAAAAAGGCTTTTAACGATAAGTGAATTTATGGTGAATTTTAGATTTTAGAAGTAGATTTTAATAGCACTTACACTTCGTACAATTAAAGCTTTGTAGTAACGTTAATATTTAAGCAATATTCTAATGTTTTTGGACTAAAACTGGCTTTAAAAAACCGCCCTTGCTTAAGCATCGCTTTACCCCCCTCCCCTTCCCACCATAAAAATCATGAATCCGCCCTAGCGCTCATGTTGATGATCTTTTCTTTGATCGACCTTTAAGCCCTCATTATGAATGTACAGATCGTTCAACCCTTACAAGGCGGTCTTGGAAAATTCTGTGAATCAAAATGAATTCAAATTCGTACAAAAATTGGCAATTTTTGAGATGACGTTTTGAATGTTCAAACCGTATTTTACACCACTTCCTGTTGACGTCGGGTTATGAAAAATGTCAATAATCATCCTCGGCCAGGCTAAGCTCGTCTGCCCAACTTCAAAGGCCTCATTACTCTCGTTCCCCGTAAAGAGAAGCGTTCAGTGTGATGTACAGGCGTCCAGTGTGATGTACAGGCGTCCAGTGTGATGTACAGGCGTCCAGTGTGATGTACAGGCGTCCAATGTAATGTACAGGCGTCCAGTGTGATGTACAGGCGTCCAGTGTGATGTACAGGCGTCCAGTGTGATGTACAGGCGTCCAGTGTGATTTACGGGCGTCCAGTGTGATGTACAGGCGTCCAGTGTGATGTACAGTTGTCCGGTTGGTCAGGTGTCACTCGGTGTCTGCACCTTCTAGTTTGCATACAAGCGTCGATAATTTGTGCAGAACGCACGACTTACGTTGTATGAGTCGACTCATTTGTAGAAGCCAGAAAATATTTGCTGAAGAATCCAACTTCCTCGTCGTCTCACTGTCTTTTCCCTCATCAATGTTCAACATCATGCGTTCGGTAACGCCCTCTCCCCGAGTGTCTCGTCCACCTAAACATGCAATCTGTAATCGATTCTTACCAACACAAAGACAGGTGCTGTAGGTACGCGGAAAGGCGACTCGAGTCGAGAGCAGTGAAAGCTGAACCTCTCGCGGGGTCGCCGACCAACTTGAAGGGATCAGACTCGATCCAACAGCTTTCCCGTCGAAAAATACCCTCGGCGACTTGCAATGGACACAATGGGACGAACGTCCGGGCGAGAGGGTTAACAACAAGAACGAAGATGTTCAATGCTCAACATTATCAATCGTTAGTTCCAAAGCCGAAACACGACCGAGCGAGTTCAGTCAACAGATATGACGGAAGTTTCTCAAGCAATTTTCGCTAATGCCTTCCATTCCTCAGTTTTTAAAAAACACATTATACTGTTCTAATTATATGCTGGACTGCTCATACGCTATCTGCTCGTATTACACTGGTCTAATTAAATGCTGGACTGCTCATATGGAACCTATCCGCTTAGATTAAAATGCTCGACTATCTGCTTATATTATACTGATCTGATTGAATACTGGACTGCTCATACCCTGTCTGCTTATATTACACTGGTCTCATTATAAGCTGGACTGCTCATATGGTATCCGCTTATATTAAACTGATCTACTTATATACTGGACTGCTCATATGGTATCCGCTTAGATTAAGCTGCTATACTTATATACAGGATTGCTCATATGCTATTTGCTTATATTAAACTGGACTTAGTATATGCTGGACTGCTTATACGCTATCTGCTTATATTATACTGGTCTCATTATAAGCTGGACTGCTCATATGGTATCCGCTTAGATTAAACTTCTCTACTTATATACAGGACTGCTTATATGCTATCTCCTTATATTACACTGGACTTATTATATGCTGGACTGCTTATACGCTATCTGCTTAAATTATACTGGTCTCATAAGCTGGACTGCTCATACCCTATCTGCTTATATTACACTGATCTGAATGAATACTAGACTGCTCATATGGTATCCGCTTAGATTAAACTGCTCTACTTATATACAGGACTGCTCATACCCTATCTGCTTACATTATACTGGTCTCATTATAAGCTGGACTGCTCATACACTATTTTATATGACATATAAAATGACATTTAATGACATATAAGGAATTTTCATGTGTTAGTTGTATGCACATGCACCTATAATATAACGTCGGTTTACACATTGTGTAAACCGACGTTATATTATAGGTGCATGTGCATACAACTAACACATGAAAATTCCTTTCAAATTGACGTAATACAATCGGTGCTATAAAGTGATTTCATGTGCTAATCAAAGGAGTCCGTGATATCTACGAAATTGATAGTAGGACAACTTCTACATCACATTTTGACTGTGTATCTCATATTTATCACGATATTTGGAGTTATAATGAGGCATGAGTACCAACGACATGAACAACACATTAAGCACAACGGTTTGGAGTTTCTAACGAAGATGTAAAACTGGTGTAAAAGTGGAAGCTTTGAGACCTGTCATGCGGTTAAATCATTAAACTTGGGAAATAACTCCTCCTTTAGAATGAGCTCATTTGTCTGCGGGTGGTTTTATTTCATGCTTTAACTGCAATCGACCCTTTCAGTCTACAACTACACCATCTGAGAGTAGAAACGAGTCAAACCCATCGCCCTTTATTACCCTACTAGTTGTTAGCGTTGATTGAGCCCCATTTACCCTGTTTCAAAATCCCCTTCGCTCACCCTTCTATTATATCACACTACGTCGACAAGGGGACAAGGGAGGGGTATCCTGAGGGTTAAAACCGACCATCCACACAATATAGGTTAATCAACAATAGAGAGGTTGAACAGGGGTTTGAACAAGGACGAGGCGAGATTCAACATTCAACCCGAAACGCCGAGTGTGGAGAGCGCAAACCGCGTTTGTGGATTGGAGGATGTTTGCATAGCTAAATGCAAGCCCGTCACCTCTGCCCATCGACCCCTTCATGGACCCCCCCGTTCACAACCATTGCCTACCCCATTGACCCCCTTCCGCCCCTCACGAAACCAAAACCTGTACCATGGAAACCCCCCATCACTGTTTATTTGTTCTGGGAGGGGTTCAGTTCGACATGTTGCTGCTATTTAACCCTTTATAGCGGGAAGAATCAATACTAAATCCCGTCCCGTTTTTCACAATCATCATTCACACCGCGGTTTAAAAGAGCAAAAAAAAAGTTGTTTTCAAGACAACCACCCAGAACGTATCAGGTTTTGGTTTATTTTTGATTTAACACTCTTAATCGCCCTTATCGATCACTTTGAACATAAAAGACGAACAAAAGTCGGTCAAAGGATGAATTCGAGGGTCAACCACACAGTACCTTTCATCCAAATCAGTCTTCTGAACTATTCAGTCATCCCAAGTTTGCTCAAACGCAGACGATCGTTACAATAGAAAGTTAACGCTTTTCACATCATGTTACCAGTGCAGTCGTCCTCCCACATTCAGCTACGTCTATAAAGCATTAGTACAGAGTATCATCGGTTTTTGGAATTATTGTGTGTGTGGGGGGGGGGGGGGGGTAGCTGCTCCATTGGTCCTTAACCCCCTCAAAATACAATTCTGTACTACAGAAATCTTTTTTTAAAATAATAATTATTTTCATAGCAATTATAGCAAAATAGCAATTATTGCCAATAGAAGATTTCCCACTATTGATCTTTATAACTATGTTCGAGTATTTTCCGTACAACAATTATACATTAAAATGTCTCTCTCCTTCTTTCATAAACATCATGAATTCTTCAACCTCTCGAGGAACTTTCCCTACCAATTTCGATTCACCTCCCAAGCAATAGTTCCCACCCCGAAAACACGTCTATGGAAAACATCAAGACACATATACTACAGTATCCCATATCTAATCCGTTCAGTGCCCGTTGAGATGAGATCACTATCAGATTTCAGTCTTGCAGTATACAAAAGGTGTTTTCCTAGTTAATTTCCCTTGGACCAGAAAATTCGAAAACTGTTCTCTCTAGCATTTATGTGAACTGAGATTTGCATTTTGTGATCTATATACCTATAGTTTAGTTATAGGGTGATGAAAGAAGTACAATTTATGTTATTATACACTTCTAGCTGGGCTACTTGTGTCCACCATCCTTGTTTAGTTTCATTTTCTAATAAACAATAAAATATAAGAAGAAGAAAAATAAAATATACGATATGTAAATAGAAATATAGAATAAGCAACTCCCCCCAACCGCACAGGGCATGCCCTATGGTTGTGGGGTATATTCCATTTATTGCACATTAATGTATATTATTATCTTTTTTTGGAATACATTTCTTTCTCTCTCTTTCTCTCTCAGCTCGTTTCAATTCTTCAATTATTTATCGACTAATACGAGTACATTGGTTTATTGTATGCGATTATAATCGGTTTCACGTTTTAAGATACGTAGAAATTTGGTTTACAGGTTCGGACCAACCCCACAATGATCCTTGAAACTTTTCACAGCCGTAGGTCAATGGGAAGGGGTTCAAAACGAATTTTGAAAATTTCATATCTATTCAAAATTTGAATTTTTACCTAAAAAACTATACTAAACTGAAGTTAATACCTACAGTTTAGTTTTTTTTTTTTTTTTTTAGATTTCGGTATAGACTTCAATTTTTTCAAAAATTTAAGACCATCCGGAGGTTTGTGCGACCAGCCGTTTGTTCACAATGAGGGCTCAAACTTGGAGCAGATCAAAAGTCGTCAACACGAGGGTGAATCATGAAGCAGCGAGTCAATGTTCATACTGGCCCAGCTGATTCGAACACATGGCTTTCAGATATCTAATTAATACGAATAATTCATTGTAATTATTAATCACTATCAATAATTATTAATCATTTACACTAACCGATAATAATAATTAATAGTAATTCATAATAATAATTTATCTATCATTTAGTAATCTAGACAGAAGGGTGATCTGTAAAAAGAAGACAATAAACCGTCGTCTCAAGAATTTGCAGAATGTTTACCTACATAAATAATAGAAAATAACAATTGTGTAAGAAACGAAACCAATGTTGTGCCACAACAAAATTTCCAAGTAACGGTCTGAGCTGAAACCACCGAATTGCACCAAACATCAGGGAAATAATTAATTTGTCATTAATTATATTCGCTTTTTATTTTATTGTAATAATTGGTACGATCGAATTCGGGGTAGGTGTAATTGATCTTATAGGTACTTTGATCGTTGTATTCAATCTCGGTGTGAGTGACCATATCGTTCCTCGTATGTTATTTCTGTAACACATGATTGTGTTTGTGGCCTCTACATGGGGTTCACAGCTCATAGTACTTAACTAGGCAATTACGTGTGTATCTAACAACGTAACTAGACGGAACAACGCAAAATAACAATAATTGTACTTACCACATGTTTTATCACAAAGTGTTATTTCCGTGAACAAGTACACTTATACGTTGATTGAAGTAGATAAATAGGCTCTATTATTTATAATGAGAGAAGGTGGTTACAAGGAATTACATGCATACAGTCCGACAGACACGGATCGGAATTATTTTTCCTCGATGCCTGAAACATGAAATATTCGTAGCCTTTTGAATACCTTTTTCATATGTACTTTTATGGACCCTGAGGTTATTATTAGCTTCAATTGGCCCCCAGCAGTAGGGGCACTGGATGTATTGCTTTTTGCAGTAGGTTTACCATGAGTGCCAATGACACCACGGGTGGCCTCACATTTTGAAAAGATGGGGAATAGAATATGAAAAGACCTGGATATGTCTTTTATTATATCATGGATATAATAAATATCATGGATATGTCTTTTATTTTCTCACTGAAAAAATAACTCAATTTTTTAAAATTCTTCCCCATTTGAGGACAACCTCGTGCTAGGGGAGGGAGTTGCTCACTTTTGAAAAATATCTTAATGAAATTTCCGAAACAACAATAACCTATACAAAACATTTTGCATAGTTTGAGGTACACCAAAATCATTTTTTAACACAAACACCCACAACCTTTTAAACTCTGTCGGACATAGAACCGCAGAATACAGTACAGAGGATACATTTTCGCATGGGTTAACGAAGTAGATTCTGAATGGAGTAGAGCAGTTAAGAAGAGAAAAGAAGAACACATCAAACTGACGTGAGAAGATAATGCTTCAACCTTATTTTAAAGCTACTTAAAATGAGGCATTGTTTGAGTTCAGTGGGCAAGTAATTGAATAGTATTACACCCTGGTAACGATAGGAATTCTGCGCTGCAGACGTTCGACGGAAGGGGACTTTCAAAATTTGTGTTCCTGCTGTTCGGGTGGGATTTTCAACAAGCTCAAATTTGTTCATACTTCGGTCCATGAAAACATACATCAAAGCTATTTTGTTAGCGATCGATCTCAGGCTCAGTACGTTGAAAACCTTGAACAGTTCTTCCGTGGGATAACGTTACAAGGCGCAGCTTCTTCTATTAGACGATTCCATTAGAGTGGAGACCGATTTTCGTATTGTGAACACTTGGTGCTTGGTTGTAGGTACGTGAAAATTATTCGAAAATTCCCTCATAGAAACATTAAAGATTTTCATATTCCGAACGTTTGTAAGTTGTTGAAAGATAGCGCGTTGCCAGTTAAAAGGGTCAGGTCAGAATCCGTAGATTAATCAATTGACAATTTTACTCTTGTAGAATTGGCCCAAATACCTAACGCCCTGCTCCATAAATGCGAGATGTCGGTTTTGACGATGTATGACTATACTCATAGGAGCTCGCAGCATTAGGAGCAACTGAGTATGTAAACGTCAGGGAGCGTAATCGCCATAATGTTATACTTAGTTATAGATTGGAGCTCAGAGGAGGCTCGTGGTTGACGAGGGAGTGGTTCGGTGTGATGGACAAAAGCCACTTGGACGTGACACCTGCGAGCCGCGACCCGGCTATCAAACGGACCAGCTGGCATCATCAGGATGATTGTTTGTTAGGGCGATGAAAGGGGGAACAGAAAGGACAGAGCGCTCCTTGCGGTCGGAAGTACTAACCAAAGCTTTCAGGGCACAGGGAGAGAAACGGGCCGAAGGCGAAGGCTGGGTAGCAGGGCAAATTAGTCAGAACCTTCTCTATTGAGTATTTACGGTGCGGAACAAGATGGGGGAGACTCTCCTTCGTCCATTAAGTAAATCCACAGTTAAGTTTTCTTATTCTTTCTCTGTGGAAAATCACCTTGCAGTGCTCCCAGTTCTTGAAACTGGTAATCGAATTCAGTAACAAATATCTGCCAAGGTGTAGCAAATATTGGAGCTTCCTCGTTACTCGTTAGGATTCACAATGTCTAGATACCTACGAGTTTTCCTGTGCATGCTCAAAGGCGAATTTTGACTCAAAACCCGACTAAATTAATGTTGGTACATCTGAGACCTTTAATTCCTTTTAAGAGAGTTTAAGGGCTCTAGAATTATTAGAGGTCCCAGGTGGACCAACATTAATTTAGTCTGGTTTGGAGTCAAATTCGGCTTTGAGCATGCACAGAAAAACTCGTATCTAGACGTTCTGAATCCTTTAAAGTTGCATCTATAAGAATAAAAATAAATATTTGTCTGTATGACTCTTTAGGCCTTCCTAAACCGTTCATCCGATCTGGATAAAACTTTGGGGAACAGTTCGACACATGCAGGGGTTTCTTAGTTGAAAAAAAAAAAACTCAATAAATAAAAAATAAAATAAATAATAAATTAATAACATATCAAATATATGTGAAATGAAATTTGAATAGAAAGGTTAGTGACAGTGATGGGTGAAGGAAGGCACGATTGAGCAAGCAGTGAGTTACTTATTTTGTCCTTCTGCCCCGCGATGCAGAGTTTGGTGATCAATGCTCAACAAAATTTAAATTTAAATTGTCAAACAAAATTTAAATTTAATTTAAATTAATTTTTTTGCATATTCAACGCAATTTTTGTACAGTTATGCCTCCCAAAAACAAATAAAATAAATTAAGTTTAGTTATCGTTAACACAACATTAATTGACTGATAGGCGCTACGAAGTTCACTGTTCAGCTGGTATTAAATAAACATTAGTCCACAGGATATCCCTACTTGTATTTCCTACTACCTAACTGAAAGTTTGTAAAATAATTTTTGAGCTACTCAAATCTGTCTATTTGTTCACTAACCCGCCCAAAATCCGGAATTTGCGTAGGAAGATAAAGGAAGGAACGGAAAGGGGTAAAATCACTTGATTTCCACAACTGCTGTCTTTGAGAGGTCCAACTTATGGGCTCCACGACGACATTTTACTGGTGAATCCATTGGACCCGGAGACTTTGACAATATTTTTGTGTCAGAAACCCTGTCTCGGTTTGATTCAGCGATAATTATTAATATAATAATATAGTAATTATCGCTTAATCAAACCGAGACAGGGTTTCTGGACTCAGGTGGAGGAACGTAGTGAGGATTTGGACTGTGGTGAGGAACGGACTCAGAAAAATAATAATTCCATAATAACAAGACAATTAATTATAATAATTATAATTATTATTATTTTTCTGAGTCCGTTCCTCACCACAGTCCAAATTATGAAAAAATTGTACTAGTAGTGTTTTTGTTCTGTTTCTTTTCTCTTAATTTTATTGAGTGTAATTAGTATGGTGAAGGCTGTAGGTTTGCTGACATGTAGCACTTTTTGCTACAGGGGATGTTATTACGAACATAGGGCTTGAAGTGTGTATCAACTCATTAACGAAAATTTGTTCAAACTTGGACTTTTCCCTTTCATTTATTTTGACGACTAATTATTTCCTTATTCCTTCATTTCGACTATTAAACACTTCAAATAACGGATGAAACCCAAATACCTGATGTTGAGTGGTATCAGTACCAAATACAACATTAACTGTTAATGTTGTAGTTGGTACATCCTAAGCTCATTCTTTAGTATTGTATCACCTGGCGTATTCGGCCCTGACAGCCCCGAAAACCCGTTATTCGCCGACGAGTCAACCTCCGGCAAATGGGTGATTATTGTTGTTTTCGTCACAGATGGAGGGGAAACCAGGGTTATTGTTAGGTTTGCCCCGAGTCAAAATCAGGCTCAGGGTCATTCTCCCCTAAAGTGAGAGGATTTAGTCAACTCGAGAGCTTCTGGTTCCGCTCTGCGTTCCCTTCCCCAGACATAATCCACTGAGTCCGTCGCGTCACTTCAACCTCACAAACAAGGCAAATCCCCCTCGACTCAACCTAAACCAACCTTAATTATCTATAAACACAACTAGAGACCAACCGCACTGCAGGAAAATCAAGTTAATAGGTGGGTCGTAAGAGACAAGAATCCAAGTAAGTATTCAACCTCAACTAAAAAATCTTCGTAAACTCCTTAGATGAAAATAACTCTACCGAAACCGTGTAAAATGTTCTAGTAGGTACCTACTCTCGATACTAATAAAAATCTCCAATATCATGCTCATAAAGTAGGGGTAAACAAAACGCATGAAATCTCATAAATGGTCTTAAAGTTCTCCGAACGATCTTTCTAGGGCCGAGTGGGGCAATTGTGACCCTTATTTGCACTAGCTCAAGTTTTACTTTCTATATTGCTGAATACAATAAGTCGATTCCTGTTTTCGGTGTCAATTGTTGGTCAGTGTTGTGATTAATGGGTTAATCGTTGATTAAGAACAGGAATTGTCGGGCTTGATTATGCCCGAGTTTTAAATATCAAACTTTAAGAAATTATTGCTCTCGATTTTTCCTCACACAATTGGACCGCGTTATGCAAATACCTGGTAAGCGACAAAAATCGAAAATCGAGTTTTTGGTATCGCTGGATTCAGCTCGTCAATATCTACAATTCTAGTGTGGTTTCATTCAATTATGTTGGTTAAATTTAATTAAATAATTAAATCAAGTAAGGGACAAGCATTGTTCAAGCAGTTTTTATTTTGCTAAAACCTGGTAAGCGCCAAATTTTACATTTTATTTCTCAAATACCTAGTAAGTGCCACCAAGCTTCATTCCAAATACCAGGTAAGCGCCAAATCGACTTGGACTTTCCTCCCGAATATCAAAATTGACAATACCAATTGTTTTAAACTATTTATGGTATAACACTACTAAGTGATGTTTTGTAGCACTCCTTACTCATTTTATGTGATTATAAAGTTTTTTGCCAAAGGTATTGTATTGTCAGAGTTATTTTGGTAGGCAATGTTTAATATCTATCGAATTTGGAGCTCCAACCCATTGAGTGTGGTGAGGTACAGGTTGTACGTGTAAGAGGTAATAATTACCTGTTAATTACCTAATAATGTAATTATTACATTATTTGAAACGATTTTTAAAACCAACATTTAATGATAACCTCTGGGAGGTGGGGATAATCAAGGAAGGGTGAACTGATTCGGTGGCGTAAAACGTGTAGGTTTTAAAACCAAATTAATTGTTATATCTTATTTTATATTCTTATCGTCATCCTCAAGTTTGATTACTTACATGAATTTGATGACCAACCGAACCTGGTATTGCTTACAAAGTCTACTCTTTTCGATGTGGTAACCTTCAGCAAATCGACAAACTGGCTCTTACTTTGTTATTGATGTTCTATTTTCTGTTCAATTTAATTTCGCAATTACCAGTTAAGCTAGAAATTGGTAGTTACCAGGTTTTTGCAATTGAATCGTGTCACAAAGAAGGGGCATGAGTCACAAAAATGGGAAAATGAGTTTTTGATCTTTTCAAGGTCTGAGACGTACGTTGCATCGATTTATAATGAAAGGGCATCAGTTCGACGGTTTGTTTGCGTAGTTCTCGGGTTGGAAAGTTACCGATTGAGAAGAGAAAAATTGACGATCGGAAGAAACTTTCACAGTATATTCCTGAGAGGTATCGCCAATTTTTCAAACACCTTTTTTCATGGCCTACTGTGGAAGAAGATCCTAACAACGATGAAGACGACTGATGTAGAACAACTTTTTGTAATGCAAAGATTGGAAAAATTAGTTATACTGAATTTTTTTTGTTCGAATTTTCCAAACTTTGTAATTTTGTAATTACCATCCGAATTTGTGATTTTCATTAAAAATGGGGTATTGTATGGATATATCAGTTTAATTACCAAAAAGACCCAAATATCGCCAGAAAAAAAGGTTTCACAAAAAAAGGGCATAAGTCCACGAGTTTTGAAATGGAAAAAAATATACCTCATTGTTTAAACTCGCTAAAAACTTGATGGAAACTTCATACTCACACGTTGTAGCAATTTATGCCCATTCCAACCACAAGCTTCAAAAACCATAGACTGTATGTAGTTATTTTCGATTTCCCAAAAACTTGCTCCCAGGACTGATGCCCATTCTTTGCGAAGCGATTCAATTGGTAGTTACCAAGTTTATGTTCTAGGAGAATTTTTCAAAAACTACCAAAACTATGTGAACGTTCGTAAAAACTTTGGACGCGTTTTTCTCAAAATCGACTCTTGTCGCTGACCAGGTATTTGCATAACGCGGTCCAATTTACATGATTTACTATTGAACACATGAAACTCTTCTTATCCTCATATGATTATTAAATAATTCTTCTTTTCCGCTATCGATTCGTGATTGCACTTGAGCTTTTCTTTCCTCCTCGGTACCCCTGCAACTGACGGATATCCTCCCGGATAGATAACCTAATACCGATCCGGCTGATATGGGTCAGGAGGGAACGCCGAGATTGAAAACTTAGTTCCACCTTCGGAAAACACCCCTGCCGTCTCTCAAGGCTTCCAGGCGCCTCGGGAGCTATGGGAATAGGAGATTTTATTGTATTGTTTTCTTTTTCCGTTACATAACCCCTAGCGGAGGAGGTGGGTCTGGCCGGCTCAACGGTGAAGTGTGGTCGGTAAACGTTCCCGGAAGCCCCGAGACGGCCGATTATGCCAGGGAACTTCGGGGTCTCGAACACTCCCTCCCCCACCATTTACATAATACCGACAAATGCAACTCGTACAAAGCTGACAAAGTACCTACAAACTGCAATATTGGTAAGTACCGATCGGTAGAAAATCCATTTTCGTCGATTCCGTTTCATTCCGACTCGTTATAATATAACGTAAAGCGACTGGTAAGAGTGGCAGATGGATCCATCCCGAGTTCTGCCCGTCCGGGACAGGTAACAGAGGTAGATGGACACACCCCGAGTTCTGCCCGTCAGTGACAAGACCGACATTCAGTAAAATCATAAACCCTACCGCAGTCTAACAAACAACCGACAAAATTCATCGAGTAGTTTGAGCGAGGATCTGTTACGTTCGTAATTTTTGAGCACCTATCGATCAGTTTATAGTTTACCTCCTGATTGTTAGGAGTTGAGTTAGGAGAAGCTGTTACAAGCGACATAACTCTCTGTGAAAAAACTCAAAGGAAATCTTTTCTTTATTAATTTTAGACGAGATGTGACCGGGAGTGCATTTACGAGCGACCCCCATTGCAGAACGGCACCTACTACTCGTTCGAAGAACATGACGCTTGTGACTTACAACAGGACAAGACGTCTCTTTCCCCCTCAACAGCCCAAAACGGCCCTACGGATCCCTCGAGTCTCTCTTTCCCTTATTTTTCGAGAAAGGGAAGAAAAAGACTCCTCAGCCTATGAACAATAAATAAACCCCGAGGGGACTCAAATGGGAGGGAATCACAGGAGTTTTTTTCCACCCTCGTATTTCGACGGGAGTGGGCGAACCGGAAGATGTCGATGTCAACCGATTTTCTCAAGAGGAGATCCTTCTATTCTTACTTACGGTACATCTCATTATTTGTTTGTCGTATGTCCAGATTCCCTCGCAACGTGTACGTACCTCGGACAATCACATAATATATTATATTTCAAAATGCCATTTATAATTAAGAACCTTCCCGAAAATTTGAAGACTCCAGCACTGTACAACCGAAGCCAGTGTAAACAATTCATTTTTAAATGGCTGATATCAGTAGGGTTTAAAAATACTGAGAAAATGAGTGTCTACGTATGATGTTCCGTTACTTTCTAACGAGATGTACCTCCAAAATTTCCATAGGCTTATCAGTGTCTGATTTGATTTGTTTGTTTTTTGGATGATTGTCTTGAAGTGACCACCCGTCACATTACTTACATTACTTACATAACACACATAAGTAACTAAGTTTGGAGTGATCTCTGTGTAGGTATTCATACAATGTAAACTGTTTTAAAAATAAGTCGATATAATATATTATGTATATTCCCCCATCCAGTACGGATTAGTCCACAGGATGGCGGTATTCCGTTAAATATAAGACAATTTTCATTTTTGTAGAAACCAAACTTATCTTTATTTATTTTTTGTCAAAGGTTGTAACTTTCTACTCCTATGTATATTTTACGGAAATGTATCTCTCATCTCTCGCAACACAACACTGAGCAAAATGTGAAGAAGTCCGCAATGCGCACTTAGTCCTTAATTACACGGAGTTTAGTACGAATTATATTCAATAATAAACCTCTAAAAACGACTGGGGAGGAAAGAAATGTTCAACCTCCCCTCAAAATTGGTAGTTTTTCGAAGAATCCTAGTATCAAAAATATCTCAAATAAACTAAGAATTTTGAAATTCAACATACGGACTTGGGCTTCAATAGGTAAAAACCAAGGAACTTACCTACTACAAACCAAAATCCTGTTTTTGACCAAAATGGAGATACAAGGTCTTAATTCTTCACCGTCGAAATACAAATTCGAACAGACTGATTCAAAGTATCATTTCACAGAGTGGGGCGTTGTAGGTAGAACCGAATAAATCGTCAACACGATGAGCGTGAATTATATGGTGGTAGGTACTTGGTAATTTTGAAGTACAGGTGAACCGCACGTTTTTTTAATGGTTTTGACCGGCACATTAAATATTTTTCGTTTGGAACTCCGAGTATGGACAAATATACCCATACTCAATCCGTAAGTGACAAATGGTTCGGACGGATTCTCTAGCAGTTTTCGGTCAAGTTTGTTGTCTCAAGGTAACACAGGCGCCATTATCTCAAGGTAGTACTAGTCACCATTTTGAGCTTGTCTAACAAGAAGATGAGAATCACTGAAAACAAACAAGGCAATTTGTAAGGTGTTCTAATCACTAAAAGATGCTCAAACCTACAACTCTCAATGTTCTGCATAGGTAAAAACATACAGTAGGTAGCGACCTAACTCACAAGGTACCTACCTCCCTATGTGGATGTCGGAAATGGATGCCTATAGGAATATGCCATATACGTCTTCATATGAAGAAAAGGCACGCAACCGTTGAAAACCTGAAGATGGTCACTGTGACTATTTCTTATTTGGAGGGGATGAAGATGAAGGCTAAAAAGTAAAATGAACCACAGTCGAAGATCATGACTGCCGAAGGCAGAAATTACCTTTATTTACCTACCTACAGTTAAAATGCATATTGGTATTTATTTTTCAAGAGGGGGTTAAATTTATTTATTTCACAGCGTTTAATTTCGTTTTAATTTATTTTATTAAAAGATAAAATTTGTAGGTTGTGTCTACATGATACGTCTTAAAAATGTATGAGTTTTAATCAAATTAATAGTTCCTACTTGAGTGTTATTCTAGGGTTTTTCTATCATTCCATGAAACGTTTTTTAAATGGAGCGATGTTTAGTGTAAAAAAGAAGAAATGAACGACTTAGAGAGAGTACATGCCAATTTTTTAATGGATATTTTGAGTAAAATGAAAAAAAATACTTATTTTTTCAGTGGTTCTGGTTTGAAATTTTTTGTCACCAATGAAACTTGAGTGTATAAAGACTAATTCTGATATTTTCCTCCTGAGCGCTCAGACCGAATCTTGGATCGTGCCGGATTTCAACATCACAACATGAATTAGCCAGATTTCTAGTGATTTTCACTGGGGGTCCGGTGCGAAGCCAAAACACTGAACCCCCTCACATAAGACTGGTTTGTGAATTGCTTTGTGCTCCTGCAAAGGGTCACACGAAAGGGTACGACGAAG
Source organism: Stenodema calcarata (assembly GCA_963920205.1). NCBI lineage: Eukaryota > Metazoa > Arthropoda > Insecta > Hemiptera > Miridae > Stenodema > Stenodema calcarata. The sequence goes on from OY986054.1 coordinate 9,593,240, forward strand.
GGCTCCTTTCCCACGCGCCCTTCCAACCCTTCGATACTCTTGTCTCTTTTCGAGCGATTTTTCTCCTCGACACTCAACCTGCTTCTATTCACTGATCGGTAAATATATGACCAGTTTTTTTATTTTCCACCCCCCCCTCCCCCCTCGCTATTCGAAGGATTAAAATTTAATGATCTCAACTGCCGCACTTCGACGAAAATGTGAATGCCTGCAGAGGGTGAGATTTCTTCAAGTGACGCCTTGTTATTTTTAATGGCGTCGGGTTCACAAAAGAAACAACAGCAAACTCTGCAGAGATCTGAAAAAAAAAAAAAAAAAAAAAATCCACAGTCACGCAGCATGGCTATAAGAGCGAATTTTCGGAGTAATCACTATTTTTATGTAAAATGTCTCTACATTACTGGTTTTATAACGAATTCTGTCTTCATTTTTCAACTGAGTAACACCTCAGTTTAGATTTTGCAATATAGAATTGCGATACCTCATTCCGTTATCAGATTAGAGCAGATGAACCGTGAAGATCATTTCAAGTAACAACCACATTTCTTCACCTTCATAGTGCTCCTGTTTGAGAACGGAATAAGATATCACAAATCCGACTTCACCATCGTGTTCAGCGTAAAAAAAAACCCTCTAAAATGAGGTTCACTTATCAGACTGTTTCATTTTTGGAATTTATGGGTAATTTTCCCCCCCTTAAACTCCCCGAACTCCCCTCAGAGTGGCCCGATTCTGCCCATCTTCGAAGTTAGGCTTTCGATTGCCAAGATAGATTTTTTTTCTGTGAAAATCTGAACTTTTTACCCTAATTTCACTTCGGTTTTGGACCGAGGACAGTTATTGCTATTAAAGCTTCCTTTTTGTCGAAAATTCGCTAAAAAAAAAAAAACAAAAAAAAAACTGATGGTTGTAAACTTAGTCTATAAGTTTTTAAATACACGTGAGCAAGTGAATTTGGCCCATTCAGGTATTTTATTTAGCTTCATTCAATTTAAAAGAAGTGAATGTAGCCGTTTTTGTTTTTTAATTTGTTTAAATATAAATTCTTTATTGGCATGGTTTATACATACAGCCATGATTAAACATAATTAATCATACACCATAATCGTACGGTATCAATGAAAAATATTTACAAAACCATCTTATCGCCTACACTTATATTCGAATACATTTTCTTCTAAAATTTCCCACAATAATCGAAAAATATCGACATTTCCTTTTCCTTATATACATTTATAATTGAAAGGTGTCTCCAATGTTTTATATAACTTCCTTTTATATAGCAACCTGCCTCTAGAGACAGCATATCGATTGCACTCCATCACAATAATATTGTATTATTATGCTCTGCACTTCCTTCCCTCCCCCCCCCCCCACCACAATGGTGACATGAATCATCGAATATTTCATCTCTATCGCTCCTACCAGTGATCTTTAAAGGTCTGCTTTTACTGTACAAATCCCATTTGAGTAAAATCATTGTTCCTTCTCAACTTGGTAAGGTAGCTGACAGCAAACTAATTTCTTTCCCTTTTGAACAGCACGCTCTGCACGTTGATGGGATGCATGATTTTGAATCTCTTGTAAAGCAGCTCCCTTCTGCCGAAGGTAGGGATTTTAGGAGCAGATGTGCCACTTTCTCGGTGGAGTTTTGCGAGCAAATGCAGCAAAGATAGCCCTCTAACATTCACATTCTTGAACAAATTAACCACTTCCGCCGCTGAATTTTGGGGAAAGGTGTATTGCGACGTCGATAGTACTGGAAACCCAAGGTTAAGGAACATAGCCTTATCACATTTCGCTTTATCACTGTTGTCCCTACCCATCTCGAACGTCGTAGTCGAGAGACCCCTCAGTTTATAACACTATAAAAGATAAACTCAGAAATCATTTGTAGAAGTCATTCCGAGCATTCTGACGGTGAGGTACTTCCTCAAAACTGAGGGGTTGAAGTGCCCCCAATTTTCACCGTCAGAAAAAAATGCTTTCCCTATTCAAATCACACTTTGCTTATTGACGTGGTCGTACCTGCAGGTACGACCACGTCAATAAGCAAAGTGAGGAAGAGCTGAACGAGGTTTTAGATGTAATTAAATGCATGGAAATTAAATAAATTAAATAGTAATTAAATGCATGGAATTATAAATAAAGTGAAATGTCACTGCACGAACCCTGTACGATCCCATTTTATAATAGTTTGTAATCTCATTTTATAATGTTATTCTGGATTCTACTAAATACAATTTTATAAATTTTTATATATGATTTTTCATTTTTATCCCACTTTTCTAGTTTCAGGGGTTTTTAGAGGGATTTTTTCTCAGCCCTGGTTTTTTTTTGTGACAATGGTTTGGCAACACTGGCTCCTAGTCACTCTAGCCAAGTACAATGGACACAGAGCATGATTGCTCCTCATTGTACATACTACACGCACAAATTTCTTGTTTGATTCAGTATGTTTGAACCATGGGTCGCTTTTAAGTTGTGGGTGAATGCCTTTGGAAAATCGACCTTTGTCACACTTCACATATCTATTTTGCCATTCCATTCTTAGTGTTTTCTTAAATGTACTGTAGAAATCCTCCTTAGGCAAAAGGTATTCCACCACTTCACCTGTCACTGCAGCAGTTTTTGCAGCCCTGTCCGCTCTCTCATTATTTGACAAACTTCCATGTCACGAAAAGTTCACATCTGATCCACCGTTTATGATTAGCTAATTACGTTACGTTGGTAACTATGAGGGGACGTTCGTAATGAGGTCAAGTGTGGAAAGTTTAATTGAGTTGGTCTCTTAATGGTCGTATGGGAATTTCAGTTGATCGTTTAAATGCCCTCTTCGCATTTCCTTGAACCTCGTATCTACATAATTCTGAATTATTTATCGGCTTTGAACGCATTGTATAGCTGAATTTACCGCAAATACTGTGTATAATTTAACATCAGAATTATTAATAAAACCCGTAGACATTAAACGAAGCGGGGTTAAAGAAGCAGGTGGTCGGAAAATGGTCGCAAATTAATTTTGTCAATTTGTGTTCCTCTAAAATTTGGATGAAAAACATTTTTTCTTCACCATTTTACATTTTGAATTATCCAAAATTCCATGATTTTGGAGACTTTGGCCATGTAACAATCAAGTCTAATCCATATTATGAATTCAATAATGTTTATGACAAGGTCAGAACCAAAGTTAACGTGAAGAAACTGAGTGATACCACCGTAACATACTGACGCATTAGTCTGCGCATGCTCGAACGTTATTTCTTTAGAAATGCATTTTCGTTCCAAATCGTCGATTTACAGCTGAAAAGCACTATCTTCAATTTTTCACTTTTTGGGTTTGGGTGGATCCTGTGGTGCTTAGCCATTAACAAGTCGTTTATATCATAATTTCTTTTATTGCATTTTCATTAACGCTAACTTCCTACCTTCGACCGTTAATTAATACTAATATATACCGAATGGTTGATGATTCCTACCAATAATAAAATACACGATCTGTACTTACATTACGATTTAGAAATTTTTTGTTTGTTTGGCGTTTTGTACTATACTGCCGCCTGTGCCTGTCTGTTTGTACGTTAAAACAAAAAAATGATTACATTGGGTTTGTGTTGTTTCCTGTGAACCAACTTGAAATATGCTATACAACTACTTGATTAGGGGAGGGCGATGGGGGCGTCAGGTGGTACAGCAGCAGGCTCAAGCATGATTATTTAATGAGTAGGCCGGTAGGTACCTAAATTTTGATTCAGGATTCGAGATTATATTGAATATTTAAAAATGCAAGTCCATAGAAAAAGCATTTTACATTGTGGTTCCGGACTTTGAAATTCAAATCAATTCAAATGAGATTCCGCCCAAGAGGAGGGCTGTACCCAACCCAACAACAAGGCCTTCCCGCCAGTAATAAAGCTCAACCTATTAAAATCACTTAGTAGACCCCATCAGGGTTGAACGGCTTATCTGTGGGGAAAAGAAAATAACGCACAAAAAACACATATAACGTGTATTTTTCTTGGCGTATCGTTGCAGATAATCCGGCAATCTAAAATCAGTCAAAGGAGACATGATCGTCATCAATATAACTGAACTTGCATTGAAAATTTTGACTAGACACAATCGATTGATTTCGTACCTACGTACAATTTACAGTCAACTCCTTCTCTGTAATTAACTAACTAGTAGACCAACTTTGGGTTTAGCTTGTTGTTTCAGTTCTGTAATAAACCAAACAACACAACAAACAAGATAAACAAGATATTCGGGTACCTCCTACCACGAGCCAGAGCGCCATTTAGATTAGTTTGCCAACGTGTCCATCTATTTCTGGCGGTTTGATTAGACAGCTCAACCCTCCCGATTGATGCGTCGTCTCAATCGATTTCACTTCTAAAAACTAAACTGGTACGATCACGATACTCTGAGGGAATTTACGTGAAATGTCGCAAGGTTTGTTCTGTCAATGTATGTCGCAATAATTGTAGAATATTACGTGTATTTGTACAATACTCCCACGAGTATAATACAAATAATATTACATATTATAATGCAGTATTATGACCTCTCCAATGCTTGAAGTGCACACCTACGACTTGTAATGAATCTCCCAACAAGATTATCAAAGTGGCTCTCCCATCCAAATTTGTTGGTTTACGATTCAAAACACCGTTCAAAACTGTATGCCAAAACAATCAATTTTGTCGTGGGGCCTCTGACTGGGCTGAAGATAATGGTGTTATGATCAACATTCACATGGATGTGGTGATTTATGCCGTTTGATCTGCACGTTGTCATCTGTTACAAACATTTAAATGATTGTTCGGGACCACCTAAAGACCAGCTCGAATGTAGAACCTGAAAAAAATTGTCAACATGAGCATCAATCAAACGAAAGAACTTATGGCCACTTTTCGTGCTCTGAAACAGCCGATTCAAACCACACATGGTTGTGTGAAATCGAGTGTCTTGTTTTGAAATACTTTTCGTGTCCAAGCCCACCAATTATAAACATTTCGTAAGTTATAAACAGTTTATATAATTATTTCATCCACAATTTACACAAAATTTGTATTTATACAAATTATAAATTTTAAATCATCAAAAATTTATTTAATAAATCATTATCATGTCGGTTTGGAATTTAGTTGGAAAATTGTGGAGAGCCGTCACTGAGCTGACTCCCAAAACATACAATTTCGCCATAGAAAATTCCTTTTAGCGAATTTTTGAAGAAAAGGAAGCTATTGTTCTCGGTCCAAAATTTTTAAAACTGAAAAAAAGAATTTCCGAAAAATGTTTATGTTTTAGGATGGCCGTTTCAGACCATCCTAGATCCACTGCCAAAAGACACAAAAATTATACGTATACAGGGTGTATCGCAAGTAGATGACAATACGCAAGATGGAGAAACTAGTTAAACGCCGCCAACCGCATGTTTCTATTTCATTCCGTTCGTCAGATAAATCCTTTCAAAGGTTATTTCGAGAAAACCATATTTTTTATTGGAAACCTCGATTTTCTCTGCTTTCCCAAGTTTGTTTTCAACGTTCCATCACGGTTTTGAAATCAGCATTAAATTTTCTTCAAGTCTAATGCACTTTCAATGTTCACAAGTTTCTTTTTAAACCGTGATAAAAGATCAACAAATAAAAATTTAAAAAAAAAGTGTAGTAAGCGACAAATTTTCGAGGATCACTACACTCCGAAATTGAGAGATAACTGCAGTTTTGAGTACACCGTTGGAATGGTAGATAAATTTCACAACTTTTGTGAGATTCGGTAGCTCGCAGGATTTTTTTTTTTTTTTTTGGAAGAGTAGTTTACCCATAAATTCCCAAAATGTCACAGTCTCAAAGTGACACCTCATTTTAAAGCTTGCTTTTACGCTGTCAGTGTAAAGTCAGAATTGCGGTATCTTATTCCGTTCTCAAACTGGAGCACTTTGAAGATGAAGAAACGAGGTAGACACTTGAGATTTTACCTTGTTGTCTTCTAAAATTCGCTCTTATAGCGATGCTGCATGATTGTTTTTTTTTTTTTTTTTTTTTTTAAATCTGATTTTACTGCTGGACATATCATTAGCACCTGGCAACACTGTATTGAGCCTGAGTCGGCTTTGGGAGTTACCTGTCTCTGATGCTCATTACTTCCATTTGCTTCAAGGTTTATAACCGTCGACTGGTTTGTAATTTCAAATCAGAGACTGTAAATTATAATATTAAAATACACGTTTCTTTCCACTAGGTTCTAAATACACCATTAAATACCACACACTGAAATCCACAAGCTCCACAAAACTTCTACCATTCAAGAAGCGCCATCAAAATCATAGTTGAATTTGGTTTCCCAACTTTATAGAACCAAATTTCAACTGAATTAGTGGCCGACTAATACTAATGCAATATTGCGTCATATTCTTGCATCAAGTAAAACGTTGAGAAAATCCTTTAAAGAGCGGCTGTTTGAGGAACTTCACAGACGTGATTTTTAGCCCGGAAACTCTCATACAGGTATTTGTAAATATTATTTTCCCGTTCGTGGAAACTTTCGTCTCGCTAATCTAAACATCTGAGGGAGTAAAAAATTGTACGCCGGACTGAGACGTAAAAAAAGAGTCGTAGTCAAAAGGTTTACGGTTGAAAGTCACGTTTGAAACATGCAGTGCCGAATTAGGTTGTTTTTGATAGCCCTGGCAAAATGCTTCTACGGGAAATTGTTAAGGTTGGGAGGAGAGCGAGTTTTTATTCCGCGATACAGAGAAAAAAACGTGATGGTTCACATCAAATGGAATGAAAGAGGTGGAAAACCGAGACGGGTATTGCGTTTGGAAACAGAACGCGCGAGAGGGTTTCAACTGCGTGGCGACGAGAACGGGGTCGCTGCCCTACATTTGACTGCTTCGCTGAGGTGACCTCAACGCTGGTTCGCCTTTTGGGTACTTGGTGTTCAGGCGTTGATAACTGTGTTTTGGGTATTCGGGTGTTGGTGGTTTGAGGAATATGAGTCCTGAGTGATTGTTGTGGGATCCTGTGGATAAATCAGTTGTGGCTTTGGTGGGATCCGTTGTCACGTTAATCACCTCATCCGAGGTTTAGAAGAATCGTGGGAAACAGTTGCGTTTATTGGAGCTGCTAAGGTAGTTTTTAGTTCTTATTTAGATAGAGTTTCTTTTTTAGAATTTTTGAAGACCATCCGCACCTTTCAGTCACTTTTACAAAAACGCTAAGTATTGATAAATACCTTCTGATAAAGTAAGTTATTGTAAAAAACTAACAGGACTGGCAATGGAATGTTCAACATATCATGTAAACACAGAAAAACTGAGAGGGAAACTGCCCTGTTAAATAAAAACGTCTCAACTCCAATGTTTACGAAAACGGGTTTTTTACGGAACCCCCCTATTTTCGACCTGGCCTTTCCGATGGTGAAGTCCAAATTTCCAAATTCGAACCGGAAGTGGGGAAATTCTGACCCTAAACATAGGAAAATTGGTCAATGTTAGGGTAAAACGCCTCAACTCTAGGATGAAATTGCCTCAAAAATTATTTATTTTCGTGCTATTGTAAGGTTAAAACGCCTAACTCACCAAAATATTGAGATGAGGCGTTTTACCTACAAAAATGTACTTACATGATTTTGGACGTTTTCCTAACAAAACATCCGTTTGATTGAGTTGTTTAAGATAAGGTGACGACTGCCTCACGAGCAAGTTGAGTCATTTTACCTTAACAAACAATCCCAAAACGGACGCTGGAAATTTTAAACTCGCCTTAAAGTGCAATTAAAGTGCAATTAATCAATTATAAATCGATTATTTTGCGAGGTTTTTTTTTTTTTTTTTTTTTTTTCACCGTTGAATCGGTTGAAGTCATATCGATATCTCACCAAATAATGGGGTTTTTATAATGAGTTGCAGTCAACTTATTTCAAACAAGGATTTAATTCGAGCTTATTAGCCAAATATTGTTGTCGATACTATTGAATGGGAAATTAGTGGTCAGGTTTTAAATGTGAGTTGTTGGGAGGCTGATAAATTCAGACGTTTTTCGTCTCTCTTTTTAATCCCTTTTTAAAAAAGTCGGATTAAATTAATTTCGTGGAAGTTGATTAAGTAGGGTTTTCACTTCTGAGACCTTCTTGAAGGAAGAATGAAATGAAAAACGTCAATAAGTGAGAGATTATCCAATGAAAAAGTTGGGTGTCAGTAGAAAGGGATCAAGCGAAAGCAGGGTGGGAGTGGAGCGGGAGGGGCGAAGAGATTTGTTTCCCCTTCGTCGCCTCTTCATCGTCAGGCTGTGGGCCCGTGTGATCCCCCTCTCCCCCCTCCATCCATACCGCTAGCCTTGTGTTGCTGTTCAATCCTAAAAGACGGTTCTCTTTGGGGTGGAGGGGGTCGGAAGTCAAAAGGGAGTTGGTGAGGGGTGGGAGGAGGGGGATGGTTGAAGGGCGAACGGAGGAATTAAAGAGGGAGGAAGGCGGAGGAGAGAGAAATTAATTTAAAGGGAAAACGGCGAGGAAAGTGGTGAGAGCGGGGAGGAGGAAAACAGTCGTGACGTCGGAGAGGGGGGTTTAAAGAGGGAAGGCGCTTTGTTCGAAATTGGGAGCGAGGAGAGGAGTATTGGGAGTTCAGGAGACGGCAGGAGGGAGAGCGAGCGGGTCGGACCGTGAGGGAGGTAGCGAACGAGGAGCTCCTGTCATCTTCTGATCTCCGGCTCTCTCCCGCCCAAACGCTCTGCCTTTAAAGGCTGAAAAAGTTTTTCTCATCGGCCTTGTAACGCTACTCCAACCCCTCCCACCTTCTACTCCCCGTACCGCCAACCTCAAGCTGTGACTCTCATCGTCACAGCTTTGATGGGACGTCATCGGTTTTGATTCGAAGTCTTTTTTCTATTTTCTCTGTGGTCTATCAAAGAGTTCGAGAAGAGATTCCTAGAGGGGGGCTTTACCATGATAAACAAATTAATGCCGCACCGGGGACCTTTTACATCTGGTCAATCCGCGTCCTAGATCTCTTACCAAGTAGCGATGAAGGAGGGATGTGGGGGATCTCTTGAGGGGTATGTGTGAGGGGGCGGGTGAAGAAGGGAAGTTACGTGGAGAGTTATCGATCCCCTCCTCCTCAAGCTGCTCTTCTTTCGCTTCTCTTTTCTCGCCCACTTACTTCCGCGCTCCGCTCGGGCTTCACAATAGACGTTGATAACTTTTGCAGAAAACTCTAAATCAAGATCGACACTATAAAGATTATCACTAGAAACACTGAGCCACACGATTTGTTGCCGACAGGAAGCGCTGACATCGATTGGTTTACAACTTGTCGTGCTGTGACACTAGAATCTGTCCAATTACCAGGTATTGGTTTGAGCCACCGGGACTGACCAAGAAAAAGATATCGACTCTCCCGAGCGCACTTTTCGTAACCCACAAAAAGGCGGGAAATGAGTTTTTTAGTGTACCAACGTGTACTATACTGCCGTCCTAAGTTAAAACGTCCTATCTACAGTAAAATTTCACTGTAGATAGGACGTTTTAACTTAGCACGGCAGTATAGGGTATTGGGTACAATCACCTGTGAATTTCATCTAGATCTGACTACGTCAAGTACCGTAAAAGCAAGTTTCCCTCTCCACTTTTCCTTTATATCCAAAAATTTAAAGAATTCAAATGATTGAAGAACATTTGTCGTAAGCCACGAAGAAACCTTACTTGAATGGGTTACTACTTGTTACTACCCACCAACATTAATCTTTCGTGTGGCTTACGACAAATGCTCGTTTCACTAGTATCATCACCTAACCCACAGAGAAGAAACTCAGGTGGGTTCCGACAATCATGCATCAATGTTCTTGTCTCACCCTCAGGAGGTACGACATCTGATCGCTCTCTCCTGATCAAACAGTTGTCGGATCCCACATTCCTGCCTCCGATTTCGTACAGTTTCCTCTCTTTGAAGTGAGTTTGATTTAATTTCAATTGTGGGGCATACTTTTGATTCCATATTTCATACCCGTAGTATTTTGGCCTGCTGATCACGAATCCGCCAGAATTGAGCCATCACGTCCTGATTTTTTTCTAACCTCAAAAAAATGGGTTAAAAACCGTGAAAATCGGGGAAAATTCATTGAAAAACATATTCTTTTTACATTTTAACCTATATTTATATGGATTTAGACCTGGTAAACATAAGTCTGTGGTCATATTTAGACCGTCACATCCTGATTTTCCTGATCTAAACATGATCACAGATTCATGTTTAGTAGGTCTAAATCAATATGAATGGAGGTTAAAATGCGAGAAAAAATGTTTTTCAATGTATTTTCTCCGATTTTCACTGTTTTCAACCCATATTCAACGCTCCACTAATTCAACTCAACCCAACCATTCTAATGTTTAGTTTAGAGTAACGTCAGGTTCGTTCTCAACTACTGCCTCTAGTTTGTAGAGGAAATTGGGAGTAAGTAGTTTCACTTTGTGTCATCTCTTTTGTAATACTTCGAAAGGACGATCTGATTTTTACAATCCTTTTTCCGTCAGATACGAAATCGTATTTACCACGTACTTTTCCTGTATCGCGTCGAGCGGGCTGTGGCATAACATTATCCGAATTAGAATCACCAACACTCAGATTGCTTCAGTTTAAAAAAAAAAAGTTTCAACAGCGATACAGAGTTACTAGGCAATGTTGAAGTTAACGCTTTCAAATGTCAGCATAGGAAACAGAAGCATCGCTGAGTATACAGTAGACAGTGAATTTGTGTTGGTTGGAGGGTACTACCAGGTGGAGTATGGATTGGGCTATGAGTGAACTTGAACAGACTTACACTAAGTAACTACAACTTGGACTATCAATAGTATCACCAGCTGTCAACCTTATAACTGAGCGATAATCGTAAAACGAAAGGTAATACAACGTAATAACAGTAAGGGTAACCCAATAACAACGGTTAGCGTCCGTGTAACACATAAAATGTTTTTAAAAGAACCAACGCTCTTCTATAGGAGCCGCTTTTAGGTCCATTACAGCTGAGAAGAGGCCGCTGGAAGGAGGTTGATGGAGGGGATAAGGGAATTACGGTGGATAATAGTCCTTGCCGACTAGTTACGCCGAAGGGAAAATCACCCGGGAGGCTTTCGCATTGTCTTCTCAGCCGACTCGGAATGCCGCCGTCATCCGACCGACCACCTCCGTTGTCTCCTGACAACGGCCTCTTCGAGATTCCTCCGTCGAAGAAGATGAGAAACTGGAATGGAAAAAGATTGAAGAAACTAATGACGAAGTGAACTCGAGTTTGACGAGTTTTATTCGTTCGTAGAACTGATGGAATAATGACAGATCTCGGGGGCATTAGCGCAATACCGCGAAGAGTGCATTAAGGTGCACTAGGATTAATCAATTGTCACATTAAAGAATCCACGTGCCTTTCGCAGCTACAAACTGCCTGCAACACCGCCATTTCAGCTGAATCCCTCATCCAACCGAAGACATAGTGCATTTAAAGATAAAAATTAGGGCAGTCTGTTGGGTGAATTTGGTGTAACACTCAATATAAATTAAGGAATCGCTAAGAACACGTCAAACGAAAAAAATGTGGGGTATACTTTTGATGCCATATGTCATATAGTAGTATTTTGGCCTGCTGAGCACGAATGCGCGACCAGAATTTTTACGACGGTATTTTTTCAAATAATGGCACATTTAATGCGTTACGACGTTGTAAATTTGTCGATCATTTATACCCAAAATGTGCGTGGTTAACCTGTACTCTTGGATATTCGTATGAGATCTTGTTCAAGTAATTCACTGATCTACGCCCACCAGAATTTTGATTTCTTTCTTGATTACAATGCTGAAGTCTCACCGCGTTCCCAGTCCGATACAACGACCAACTACACCCCCCCACCACGTCACACTACCGTCCGCCTCTCGGACTGACCTATTTTCTCACACTTTCTCTCGCAAAGCTGCACAATCTCTGCTGGAAGAGGCGAAATGCTGATAGTTGGTTCTGGACCGAACAAAACGCCGTGTGGAAATGAACTACATGCAACGCCTTATGTTATTATAACAACATTTTATTGCATTCTCACCAAATAATTCCACAACCCGTCTGTCAAGTGAATAAGAAGTACAGCGACATTGTGGATTTACGTAATCCACTGACGTATCCAAGACACTATACATGACCGCACTTCTTCATAACCTCAGGTCGATAGAGAAGGCGTGAAAAATGAAATTTGAAATTTTCAAAACGTGGTACCGTTCAGCAGAACTGTCCAGTTTTCTATACAACATTGAATAGATTTTGATTCAGATAATTTTTGAGGCTACCCGGAGCTTTGCACGACCAGTCGTTCATTCGCCAAAGACTGAAAGGTAGAACTGAGGAAAAATCGTCATCACGACCGAAAATCAAAGGTTGACATTTCGCACCAGTTTTCATGCTCAAGAACTGCTAATCCTTACAAATTCCTACAAATTTGTAATATCGAGTAATGTTACAATATCGGAGGTGTAGTATCGAGTATCTCGTTTTGAGTGTCAAGGAAAAGTATGTAATTTCCGGAATTTGTTGGTGGGTGTTAAGAATTTTTCGAGTACAATTTGGGGAAGTCTTATGAAAAATGAATTCTTATTTTTAGGGCCTTATTACCATCGTTAAATTCAAGTTAAATGCTACTATTTACATTATATACAGTTACATTATATATAGTTTAGGTTTTAGGGAACAAGACAAGAAATCCGGGGGAAGAGTGATTTGACCTGGGCCTATTGGGCTTATATCGTGGTCGTGGGGACCCCTTTCCTGACTTTAGGAAAAAACCCTGGTCATTCTCCAGCCCCTGCCAACGCCCTGATCTGCTGTTTACGTTTTAATCGTTCAAATAGTTACAAATTTATTAATTGACAAAGGTTTCTTAGCGGTAAGTACAAGTAGTAGGCCATAATTACCCTCCATTTACACGAGTCGGCCAGGAATTCAGCTGGAAAATTGACGAGGCCATCAATAATTGTATTATTATTATAAAACAATAAACCGTTCTAAAAAATGTTTACTTCGTGTTTTTTCACTTGAATGAAGAAATAACAGTAATTTCGAGCACAGTGAAAATCACTTTCTTGCTGCGCGAATTTTGAGCCCGTTTTGAGGATGAGGGAGAGTCGTTTTTAGATTCGATTCGAATGTATTTCCACCTCTTCACCAAATTGAAAGATTTTTTGGGTGGGAAAAGAATTCGCAGCGACGACGAAGTCTAGGAAGCTGTGAAGAAGTGGCTGAAGGAGTTGGCGGGAGAGGTAGGTACACGATACTGGTATCAAAAAGCTCGTCCTCCGCCTACCGAAATGCATCGAAGTTCAGGGCGACTATCTTGAAAAATAGTTAAGTACATTTCCAACGTATCATGTGATTTTCATTCAAATATACGCATTTTTAAATTTAAATTTTTAAAAATTCAAAAATTCGTATATTTGAATGAAATTCACATGATACGTCATGTCATGACTGTTGGGCAACATGGACGTTGATTTTAGTCAAGAGGTTTTAAGCGTTGATGATTATTTGTTTATGTTCTCGGTAGATTCCAATGTTTCATTATTAAATAAAACAAACCAAAATCTAAACTAAAATTCATCTACTGGTTCCGATTATTTGAGGTGTTCGGGCGTTGTGGTTCAAGTAAAGTTTTCTTACTCCTGGATGTTGCCAGGTCACTACGCAGATGGTAGTTTGGTCAGACATCAAATATGAGATTATAGTCCCTTCCCCGTTATCTGTGTGCGTTCCAACTAATCTTGCTCGTCGCCACTTTGAAGGAGATACGTTAAGTTACCTAAATGAATATGAGTCACCGCCCGAAGGGACTAAGACCAACGACCGAGGGCCCAGTCATTGTCCGGGACCTCAGTCATTGTCCGGAGGAGGATTCGGAACGGAATTTTCTCGAACGGCTCGAGAAGAAGCTTCTAATCACCCGCGGCCGAATGTCAGCGCTGTTATCTTATCTCTTGGTTCACTGATCCCAGTTCCTTCTGTCGCTTTTTCGGACACAAGTTCAATTATACCTACTTTTGAAACACCATCTCGAATATTTGGCGAGCTACAACCCGACCGAAACATCCGACGTCCCTTTCACTTTGTGTCACGTTATTGTGTAACATTCGGCCGAGTATGTACAAGAGGGTGGCAATAGACCATAGTTGGAAATCATTTTCTCGCCAAATTTGAACTCTCTACCCCATAAATGGTGCAGTTGGGCTATAAAATGAGTTTGGCAACGTTTTAGGCCGATCGGATAAGTAGAAGTAGCATCATATCGCATTTTATCTTAAATGAAACTGCAAATGTTTGGAAAAATGTTCAGTTTTTCTTTCGTAACTCGGGTACCCTTTTGGCTAGAAACCTGTAATTAGTCTCATTCTGTAGATTTTAATTTCAAACAACTGTTAGTCCTACACTATTTTTGCTAAACCCAACAGAATCGAGGTTATTAAGAATATTAAGAATTCTGTGGATCAGGTCGTGATATTTTTAAGAAAATGTGGCTTTTTACGCAAACCCCAAACAATGCCACGACAGCCCATTGAGTCGTATTCTAAACCTTCCCCTTCATTATTGGCGTGGTTGTCATTCGCAGCGATTGAATATTTGAGAGTTCAAATATTTACTAGAGGTATTATGTAAGGAGTTTGCATTGGGATCGACGAGGGGTTTTCCGAGGCAATGAGCTAAAAACGAGATGCACCGTCACTTCTCGAGTTGACTGCCGACACTTCAACTCGTCATAAATTATCAGTGATAACTCTTTGGAATCTTCTAACTTGTTGGTTCGTTTTCAAGATACCTTGAATCCAAAAATTGAATTTAAGAAGAAATTCTATTCCCTCGGGTTGGAAATTTTGTAGTTTGAGTCGGAGGCGATCCGGTATATTTTCCATATTGTCACAGCCTAATACACATGTCCTCATTTTTCAGGTAAAAAAAAAAAAAACAAAAAAAACAAGACATAGGTGACGTCAATTTCCAAAACAGGTTAGTTTCAGGATTTCAATGAGTTTCAGCCAATATTAAATCCTAAATTGAACTGAACTCCGGTGTTTCAATTTGAATTAGAAAACGTGATAAATTCATTTTGGCAAGAATGTGGATTGGGCGGTATACAACTTAACAGGGAAGAGAGGAAAATGATGGTCGATACACTTCCTACAAGAACCCGGTATTAGTGAGCTCAAAGTTTGACTAGAAAATGATCATGTGCGTGAATCAAAAACATTTCAGCACAATATTGCTCCGTTCGAATTCCCACTTGATCTTATTCCCACTTGATCTTATTCCCACATTTCAGCACAATATTGCTTCGTTCGAATTCCCACTTGATCGAATTCCCACTTGGTTTGAGGTCTTTGAGATAGTTATGTGTCATGAGCTCAGCCTATCTCAGCTCTATTAAAACTTGGCCAACAAAAACTTTAATCATTTTGTTTTTTGTGCCAGACACATCAAATTACCTACTACACGAAATTGCCTACTTCGTTTCTAGTTGTGTTATGCTATTTGAATCCAATCGACACCCTCTGGTGACTCAAATATTCCTCTTAAAAATCAAAAGACTGGGAAATATTTCGAAGGTTGTCCAACCTTGTCATCTGTCTTGCTCGACCGATTTCGAAAAGATTTGAGGACTTACACTCGGATAGTGTGTGTCAATAAGTTGAGGAATGTTCGGCCGTCAAAAACCCAATTAGAAGTGGTCGCTGTCACTATTGAAATAGAGTGACAGAAAAAGGAACAAAAGAGATAACTTTCGATAGCGCCGTCGTACAGATTACGGCTTTAGACGCGGGCGAAGCTCAAGCTACACATATCTACCACATCTCAAGTTAGAAGAACTGCGGAGATGGTAAAAAAAAAACTCTGCAAATGCTTGACATAGTAAATATATAATAAACCAGAAAACATCCCCCAAACCAATAATTAACATTTGATAATTCGATAATTAACCACTGGCATCGACCAAAGAAAAAACTCTTCAAATTATTGACAACGGTTTATTATCTTTTTTTGTGCAGATTACCCTTCTGTCTAGATCACTAAATGATTGAATAACTATTAATATGTTATCATTAATTATTATTAATTATCAAGAATTGTAAATTATTATTGATTAATAATGATTGGTAGTAACTAATAATTCGTCACTTAAGAAGTCACACAGCCTTAATGTGGACAAAACACTTATTCAAAATATTACACCGGATAACGTGGTGTCGTCAGAATTGCGAAAATCGGCCGTTAAAAGCGCTTTTAGGTATGGTTTGTCTTTTATCGTGGGCAGGTACTTACTGCAAATTAGCAGGATTATACTTCAAAGACTGATACATTTGAATTTGATTTTCTTCTAGATTACCAAGTTTATTCCTACTTTTACCTAGAATTTTGGATCAGCTAAACCCTTAAATTCCTAATCTATGTTAAATGTTCCTAACTATGCAGTTGAGTAAAACTTTGAGACTGTTGGTTCTTAACAACATCTTGTTTTTCTAGTTCATTTGTGAAATGGTGGTTTGATTTTGCTGTGTTATCGTATTAGTGTGTAAAGTGGGTACCTTTACCGGTAGGAAACTACGAAAATGTACAATTTCACAATAATTTCAGGAAGAAAATTTTAGAAGAATAAACTCCTGAAGCAACTGATCCAACTATTCAACGATCCAACTGACATCACATCACCCTCACGAGTTTTCGTTCGGAGCCCTAACTCATTTTAAATCGTGGTTGGACACATCTGACGTAACTCAGATACTCAAGCTAAAAGTAGTAATTTTAGTGTGAAATACTTGTAGTTTTGGAATAAAATAGTTTTTTGTCTTTCCTGAAGAGTTTGGAAAAATGGGTTAAGATGTGTTGCTTCTTAAGCGACGAATTAATAATAATGATGTTTGAATCAGGTGGGTCCGTATGAACATTGAACCGGCAGGCTACCGCATGACTCGCCCTCATGTTGACGACTTACGATCTGCTCCAAATTTGAGTCTTCATTGTGAACGAACGGCTGGTCGTACAATCCACCGGATGGTCTTGAAAAATTGTAAAAATTGAACTCTATTTTCAGATGATTTGAATTTTGAATTTACCTGGGACTTATTTTTTTCCAACTCGATGTTCTGAATCTACGTATGTACCTTGAAACGTTAACCAGCAAATTTTTTTTCTTGGGCGATTCCAAAGATTTCTTATCGAAGATAATAAACCAAAACGTTTTCCCCCTATACAGCGAGTTTTATCTTGTGGTTAGTCGTCGAACGAGCGAAAACTCTCCTCCGATAGGGAACCTTCAGACGAGCGTACGAACGGGCCAAGAGAGTCGGGCTGTGAGGTAAGACGTTTCTAAACACTTTCCCCGGCCCAAAGAACTGTGTCAATGCCGGAATAGACGCCCTTGGCTGGAGGCTAAGCAAAGCGAGTGTTCGAGTATCTCAATTCCCTCCGTCATCAGATGAGCTCGACGGCGGTTTCCATTACGCTTAGATAACGAGAGGCCGAACAGGGGAATGATGAGAACATAATTTGGTTTTTATTGTGACAGTTTTGTGACTGGTTGGAGCGGTTTAGGGACAAGTCCAAGAACGTGTGACGGCAGGACCCGGACTTACCCACCTGAGCGGCTCCAAGTCCTTTGAAGCAAGACTAACGAACATACCAAATCGTACCTCAGATCTGACCAAAACACATCTCTTATCAGTGAGACTCAGCTTAGCCTACGATTTTTAAATCTTTTCTTGAAATGTGGAAATTAATTATATTTTAACGGAGAAGACCCATTCGAGAAAAGTGAAGGCCTCAAAATCTATTCAGCTGACTTACTCGTCCAGTATACTATAGTTCATCCTATAGGATTTGAGATGGTTGTAAGTTGTACCTAATCGTTAATTAGTCGTACTGTTAACAATTTGAATGTACAAGGCGTTTTTCTGAAGGCCATCAGAGAAGGTGCTGCTGAGGTTTCCCGGACGTAATGTGTTTGGGGAAAAGTGACCGGGAGCCAATGCGTTTGAGGAAACACAGCTTATCTTTTGTCCCAAAAATGTGTACAATGAATTCCTCAGCCTGATGTATGCAGCACCTTCAGTGGGCACCTCATTTGCTTACTATGTGCACACGACATATATTGAGGATGACTCCATGTTTCCCCCCCTACTTTGGGCATGTCCACCAACCGAAGAAGTAATACGAACAACAAATGCAGCAGAAAGCTGCCATGCAGATTATAACCGTCAATTTTATTCACCACACACAAACATTCATGTCGTTATTGACGTCTTGAAGGAAATTCAAACAGAATCTTCCTTCAAGATTATCAGTGTAAACGCAATCGAAAGAAGCTGTGATGAAGAAGATGCCTAACTTCAGTTACAAGACATTGAATCCGACACACTCAAACCAGAGTTACACCAACACATGTTGTACTGGTACGATTTTCAGGATTTTCATTAATAAATGCATGATTTCTTCTTTCCCCAAACGCATTGATCCTTGGCAAACGTCTTCCCCCAAAAGCATTCCTTTTTTCCCCAAACACATTGCGTTTTTTCAACCGTCACTTTCTACCTATTGCATTTAATTAATAGTTGCCGAGAAAGTTCACTCCTCTCAACTGAAAATAATAGGAAGAAGACAAAACATTCCTCATTCTTGAAGGATTTTTCAACCTTGGAAAATTGACGTGAACCTAATTTTTCATCTGTTGACGCCCCTCCTGATGACTGAAATTTGGTATAATTATACTGGTTTTCACCCCGAAGGGAATAAAAACTATTACTTTGGGCCTCACCTAAGCTTGACCTACTTAAAAACCTTATCCATGCTCCACCTCATAAATCCATGTATCCCTTCCGTTCTGACGTCACACAGAGTCAACCCATGCTACTACGCATGCGCCTAAATAGAGGTTCCTTGCAATGATGTACCCGTTTGTTCATTACGATGCTGTCTAGTTAATAAATGGCACCCCCACTGGCTTCTGCGGCGATGAGGGTTCAAAGGGAGGTGATGACATCGCCTCCCTCTGTTTCATTAGCCATTGGTGGTCCTGATGAGTCTGAGACGCACCAATTGCATCATTGAGCTCTTTACGGGATGTTCCTCGTTGGAACCACGAAGAACCACCTGGCTGAGCGGCCAAGCCAGAAGAGCCATTTTCAGGGAACAAAACCTTCGCTCTGAAATCCGAGTTGCCCCTGGGGAAAGAATCTGAAAGAGCTCAAGCAACGGTATTGCAAAGCGAGCTTTGGACCCTGGTCCATTTGAACTTTCATATCCACAAGGAGTAGAGTTGAGCTTCTCGGGCAGTCATCGGTGGCTGGGTGTCTACTGCTGCATCAGCTGCGGGTCTTCCATACCCCGCAGGCTTTATCAGGTCAGCAGTCAATTCTTCTCTGGCCCGAGCAGCCCTCCCGATTGATACCATCCTTAGCAGGGGAAATTGGAGATCAGCAGACACATTTCTCCGCCACTACTACTGACTTCTGGCGCTCAATTCTTTGCAGACCCAGACGATCAATCTTGTGAGCGCTGGGTTCACTACGACAGTTTGACTATTTCCTCAACGTGGTAAGTCGCTTTGAGATTTGAACCATTTTACGCTTTTACTGTGCATTTATGCAATCATTACTTCTCACAGTACGCCTTGAGTTCCCCTTAAGCTGTCAGATACCAAACACAGCTCAAGTGGGTCAAGAGAAGGCGCAGACCCCATAGCTATACTAGTTTTTCCCCCTAAGGGAATAAAAACTATTATTTTGGGTCTCTCCGAAGCTTGACCCTCCATTTATTAACTAGACAGCATCGTACTGAACAAACGGGTACAACCTCTTATTAGGCGCATGCGCAGTAGCGAGGGTTGACTCTGAGTGACGTCAGAACGGAAGGGATGAGGATTTATGAGGTGGAGCATGGATAAGGTTCACAAGTGGGTCAAGCGAAGACGATTTTCTCAAAATTAAAAGTTCTTCTTACAACTGACGGGATTGCGTCCAGGAACCTTGCTCCCTTTTGTACGAGTATCGTGCAAAATCCAGGTAGTATCAACAAGAAATCGTATTATTTCCGTCCGTATTTCCTTGTACCTACCCAAATAATAACTTCTGCTAAGAGAAGAAAAATTTTCTTCTCTTAGCAGAAGTTATTATTTGAAGGTGGGTCGGTACAAGGAAATACGGACGGAAATAATATGATTTCTCGTTGATACTACCTGGATTTTGCACGATACTCGTACAAAAGGGAGCAAGGTTCCTGGACGCAATCCCGTCAGTTGTAAGAAGAACTTTTAATACGAAGAAACCGCATTGAGTTTTCATTTGAGTGAGTGAAGCCTTTGTAGTTCTCTACATGGCTTACGGAGTATACAACAACAGCAATTTCTGGAAACTGACGTTACCATTATGCAGTGTTTTGCGTAGTAATAAATCTAGTTTTCAGAATCGTTCCTGCTTTTGAAACGATTCTATATCATCTCAGGTACCTAACCACCCGAGAATTGGTGGCTTTCACCGTTATCCTCAGTATAACCTTTTGAAAACCCCTCTAATACGGTTTGGTATGTACAAAATCGTACCTGGATTTACCTTCAGCACGGTTTCTACACCCTTTTATGATTTTGTTTTCAAAAACGAGTAAGGACTCGATTCCGGTCGTACGAAAATACGATACTTTTACGTTTTAAGATTGGGGAAAAAAATTACAATTATTATTATTAAAACCTTTTCAAGATTTAGGCTCGACTTGTCTGTACCTCGAGGCAAAGATGGGCGTATTCATATTCATAAATCTGAATACGAATAAAGCCATAATCGCATCTTTCTGGGAAATTCGCATTTATTTGTGAATTTTACTAACATTTACTGAAGTTTTTGTGAATGTGATTATGGGTTTATACGTATTCATATTCATATCCGTATTCGTATTCATATTCACATCTGTATTCGTGTAGATATTCATATTTTCCAAATTATGAATTTTAGTCGTAATCATATCTAAATATTCATAAATTTTGTGAATATGAATACGCCCATCTCTGCCTCGAGGGCACCCTTGTGTGGCGAGGATGGGGGTATGTGCGCTTGTGCAAGACTCTTCGGCGATTAGGGAGCTTCCTAATAATAAGCGAGTCCAAAACAATAGTTTGCTGCATCTGTGCGGTCTTCACAACTCCTACGGCCCAGATCCAGGCGACAAGTGGGTTCCGCAGGTCTGCTGAATTTTGGGTCGATCTGGTCACTTTGTTTGACCGGTTGAGATGACCAAGTGGCTCAGCGCTAACCAGGAAATTATATGCCAAGACTCCTCGTTCCTCCGGTGGACAAGGCACCGATCGCGAGTTCGGGGTTCTCAGGGTACCGCCTAATCATGAACGATTATGGATGCGCGAATCCTGACTTGCCATGGACTCTTGTGCCCTATTTGCAGAAACTCTGGGCAGCCTCTCAGACAGCACTACTTTCTCTTCTTTCGAACCCTCTCAGCAACGACATCGTCAGCCCTTCAATGATGATTGCTGCACAAGATCCTGCTATTTCCAGACCAACCTCATGTGTCAATGCGATGACTTTGACACCTTTTATATGAATCATTCCTAATACAACACACCTACTTAAATGTTTGCTACCATGTTTTAGCCTTGGTGAGATTAAAAACGCTAATTCGTTCAATTATTCTTATACGTGTATTATCTGAGATCCTACGCCTTGTCAAGAGCTAAGCCATATAAACTAATAAACTCGACATAATTACTTTAAAGATTCATTCTTCAAATCTAACCATCCAACCATCATCCAACCATTCGCGCTTGTAATATTCAATGTAAATGATAGATCAGTAGAATCACAAAACTATTCACATAAGTATCGGTATTGGTCAACATACCAGCAGTGAATAATATATTATACTGAAAATAAGACGAAAGAGCCAATTAACTGTAAGTATTGGAAGGTTTAGTTCTGTAATCAACTCACCAATCTCCATTGACGTTAAGTTTATGCCAAGTTTGTTATATAGACGACCCAAAAAGGCGCTATACGAATTTAGTGACTAATTTTCGTTTCTTGAAGCCGTTCTCATAAATGAGAGTGGGGGTCGATTGAAATGTCACTTTGCAACTTCGGTAACTGATACGAGCACAATGGGACAGTCACTGTTGAACGGGTACCGCGGGGTTGCACTTGGACGCTGCACCCGTCGAACGCCGATCGTTTCGAACGACCGGCAAAGTGGGTTAGTTCGTAACCCCAGCCGAGAGTTTTCTCTTTCGAAAAAGAAAACATAACAATAAAATATGTTGCGCAACGTCCGTTCACTCCAACTCCATTGTGATCGGGGAGGTGAATGGAGGCAACAGATGGCTGATACTGGCTCAACTCGGAGGAGCCAAAACGTATCAAATATTGCTGGACACTCCAACTACTCGTAGATATAATAGAAAACCGACTCCGAATCGCCGATAACCACAATTCGATTTCCATGGCTGAGAGTCATCTTCAAAGTAACTTGCGAGAAGGCCTTGCAAGCCTACAGGGAACCCTGGACCTCAATCCATTGTGTACCCACAAGTTGTGGAAAACATGGTCATCATATTGCCGCCGTAAGTTAAAACCACCTATCTCCTTTTGGTTTATTATCTTCGATAATGAACCATTGGAATCGCCCAAAGAAAAAAATTTTTTAACCCCCCCTCAAAATTTGTTGGTTTACGTTTCAAGATACGTAGATTCAGAAAATCGAATAAAAAAAAATCCGTCCGTCCGCCGTACGCCGTACGCCGTACGCCGTCCGCCGTCCGCGCCACTTTGCCCAGTTAACGTTGAGCTAAAATTACGAAATTTGGTTTCTGGGTTCGGACCAGCCCCACAATGGTCCTCGAAACTTTTCATAACCCTAGGTCAAGGGGAAGGGGTTCAAAACGAATTTTGAAATTTTGAAAATTTCATATCTCGAAAAGTTCATATAGAACGGTATGTTTTTTATTTCATATTTAGATAGAGTTTGTTCCGTAGAATTTTTTAAGACCATCCGCAGCTTTGTACGACCAGCCGTTCGTTCACAATGACGGCTCAAAGATTGTGCCTCACTACAGGATCGTGAACCAAACTGTTGAAATACAGGTCCATTTTCATACTAACAAGCTCTTTGGAACATCATATGGCTTAAGTGATGTCGAGTTTGTTGTTCTGAGGTGCGTTTCGTGCTACGGAAAGGAAGGTAATTTCGAATGTTTGTTGGTAGGTACTTCTTTTATAGAAAAATTATTACCGACGTAGTATTGAAAACCCCAGAATTATATCGTATTAATTAATCATAATTAATAATAATTATTATTAATAATAAATACAAATTATTGATACCTAACAATAAATTATAATAATTTTCACTAGGTACTTGATAAAATTGTTAATAATTAGTGATAATTAATAATAATAATTAATCTAACATTTACGATCTAGACATTTAGACCTAGTGATCTAGACAGAAGGGTGATCTGTACAAAGAAGATAATGAACCGTTGTGTCAAGAATTTGCAGAGTTTTTTTTCATGTCGAGAAAAATGCAGTTAAGTGAGGAAGGGGGCCCAGATCATCAAAATGGAGATAGGATAAAGTCTTTTTTCGAACCTTTCCAACGGAGATAGGAAATTCTACCTTGGCAGAAAAGACGCGCCACATCGAGATCTAGGCAGCCATGTGCCCAACTCCAAAAACACCAAAATGGTCGATAGGGGACTTTATCTTAGCACGGCAGCATAGTTATCACATACCGTTATCGCACAGTAAACTCTAATCCTTTTCACAATATCTTCAGTACCTAGTTCTTAGTCACTACGATTCGAAATATCGATAAGAAACTGCTAACGAGCCAGACGTAGCCATGAATTTCATTCGGCGGGGGGTGTCCAAAAGCACGTTGGGTTGGGGGTACCCTCCGAAAATGTTTTGAATAACTATAAAACAGAAAACTTTATTTTTCAAAATGATGTTTCTTCGAAAAATGAAGTTTTTTGAAACACAAATTTTGTAACGGGCGGGGGAGGGGTGGGGGGCATTCTGAAATGCGATAAGCTTTCCATACACAAACAAGTGTTCGTGTTTCACGTAGATCATCTGATAGTTGAAATCAGTTTCCATAGTCAGATCAGTGTTTTTGACTTGGAAATACCTTATACCGCTGGGGGCCAACCAAATTGTCCGTCAAGCTGTACATGTAACGGTCTCACAGATGTTTGGTGGGTGGCGGGGAGGGGGGAGGGGCACCGCGAGATGAGGTAGTGATGTGTCAGATAAATCAAAAGATTTCGAAAAACTGGTAAACGATTTTGGCACGATGAAAAAGCATTAGGAAGAAGTGTACATAACCGCAAATCATCAATCTATCGATATACTCGTAGAGCACAGATTTCGGTGTACAAGGTGAGCAGTTTGTATCTGTCGCATACACATTACATAACAGCCGCTTCTGTAGTTTTCCAGCGAAGACTAATTTAAGATATAGGCTAATTTAAGATGTACCGATGTTGGGGTTACAGGAAATTTCCCCAGATAACTTTATTCAAAATTAGTTCTAGAACCGTCCTATTCCGCTATGAAGAGTGAGGTTGTTCTATGAGTTGGGTCGCGCTTTTGTGGTAGATGCACCATGAAGAAACCAGATCCCGTTATTCAATTTATCAACATATAAATTATTGACAATTATTACAATCTCTCACTTTACGACGTGGGGTTTCCACGTGAAATTACAACTCGGTGAAAGATCTAGCATTGATTCACATTTAGGTAGAAAGTGAATGATAGACTTTCCCTGGAGGTTGTTCCTAGAGAGCGCAGGCGAATCAGTTTTGGTCTGTGGTTAAGGGGATGAGGCCTGTCACGCTATTTTGAACATTTTACACATTTCATTAGTCAATTTTGAGTAAATCGATTGCCAAATGACGAATTTCGATAGGTGTGAAAACATTCATTCAAATTTTACAAATCTCCAAATACCACACGATCATCTGAAATCGACCAAAATCGTTGGGAGGGTGTAATGAATGTAAGAATGAAATACCTCGAATAAGGCTTTATTGAACGGAATGCATGGTAGAATTACAGAAAGGAATGAATTGTGAAAGTGGTAACTAACGACGCCAAAACATCTGGAGCCTAGTAATAATAATGTATAACATTTATCCCTCCTTCAATAATCAACATAGTCTCCCAGATATGCGGGAGCGCGACGGTTTCTCGAACTCCTTCGGAGTTGCGGAGTCCCGTTCTCAACATCTGGAACAGTTGTTGGAGCAGGCGAACTCACAGAGGGTCCAGGAGAGTTCGGGATATAATGAAGAGAGCTTTCTGGTTTTTGAGGAGAGTTGTTGGTAGGTTGATGAGAGGTCGTTAGATGTTGAGGGGATTCGGGATTACTTGGTGCTGGAGATCGTGAAGGCAAAGGGGTCGAGGAATTGACATTGTTAAAAGCTGTATGCATCTCCTGTGATGGACATTCTTCATTTGAGATTTGTTGACTTCCATGATCACCAGCAGGAGCCAGATGTCGGGTGGATACCGTCGTTTCGCGTCCATCTGGATACCGTATAAGAGCGTATTCATGGTTTCCGTCAACGAGAGTAACCTCTTCAGCGATGGGCTCATATTTAGATTGGCGGTTGAATTTCCTAAGTAGTACTGGCCCCTGGGCTAGGAGCCACGACGGTGTCGAGTGACCATTAGCAGTGCGCCTTGGGTAGTTGAACATACGCTCATGCGGTGTGACATTCGTGCTTGTACACAATAGGGAACGAATAGAGTGAAGGGCATCTTGAAGCACAGTTTCCCAGTGAGACACTGGAAGGTTTTTCCCTCGTAAACCAAGTTGGATGGTCTGCCAAATTACACCATTGAACCTTTCGACCTGGCCATTCCCTTGGGGATTGTACGCTGTGGTTCTGCTTGTAGCGATTCCAAAAGAAGCCAGGAAGAGTTTTAATTCCTGCGACATGAATGATGAACCTCTGTCAGAATGGACATAAGCTGGAGCACCGAATATGCTGAAAATTTGGAGCAAGCAAGAAGTGACAGTAGATGCGCTGGTATCTCTGCAAGGGAATGCGAATGGGAATCGTGAATATTCATCAATCACAGTCAGAATGAACCTATTACTTGTTTGCGATGGTACTGGCCCCTTGAAATCAATGTTAAGGCGCTCGAAAGGTGTAGTGGCTTTGATCAGGGTCCCCTGTTGACGGAAGAATCGTGGCTTTATTTCTGCGCACGTTTTGCATGACGACGTGATACGCCTAATATCCTCGACTGAGTAAGGTAAATTTTTGCTCCTAACCCAGTGGTTCATCCTCGTTACCCCTGGGTGGCATAAAGTTTGATGGAGGCTCTTGAGTTTTTCTTCGCTATTGGTAATGAGACATACTCGCGAGAGTGCATCGGCGACGTGGTTGAGATGTCCTGGTCTGTATGCAATGTCATACGAAAATGAAGATAATTCCAAGCGCCACCTGGTGATTTTCTCGTTCTTAATCTTACCGGGGTGTCTTGAATTGAACATGAAAGCAACAGACCGTTGATCGGTTGTAAGGCAGAAGTGTCTTCCCATTAGAAAATTCCTCCATTTGCGTATTGATTCGACAATTGCGTATGCTTCCTTCTCGACAGAGGAATGGTGCCGTTCTGAAGGTGTCAGCGTTCTCGAGAAGAATGCAACAGGGCGATTCAGCTGGGAAAGTGTTGCAGCAATTGCTCCATCTGACGCATCAGTCTCCACGCAGAAGGGTGCTTCATCATCAATACTCGATAGAGCAGCATTTTTTATACCAGATTTCAGGTCGTGAAATGCCTCGAGAGCATCTGATGTTAATGGGAATTTTGAATCAATGAGTGGTCGGATCTTATCTGAGAATTTTGGAATGAAGTTTGAATAATGGGAAAACATGCCCAGGGCTCTTTTGAGTGAGGGCGCGTCTGATGGTGGTGGGAGATTATCGAGAGGTCTCATTCGCTCAGGGTCTGGTCTGATGGTTCGATTACTGATTGAGTAACCCAGGAGGTTGATCGAGCGCAACGAGAATGAGCTCTTCTCATTATTTATTGTCAGGTTACGTTTGGATGCAGCCCTCATAAAATTTGCAAGATTTATATCGTGTTCTGCCTGTGACTTGCCGCATATTGTCACATCATCCAAGTATGAAAATGTGCCTTTGAGATGTTCAGACCGAATTATGCCATCGATGTATAACAGAGGGTATTTGAGAATTAATTGCCAGATGAAACCTGTTCCAGATGGAACCTTTCGCGATTTTGTTAACTTGAGGATGTGCCTTTCCAAAGTTGATAATATCAACTTAATAATATATTATATTATTTGCCCTTTTGAAATTTAGGTACGCAATATCAGAGCAGATTATATGTATTTCTAAATTGCTTCAAACCCAAAATGGTGCTTGTTTGAAAAATGATATTTTATGTGTTGTATTAAACAAATTATAATATCATGGATTCCAATAATTACATGGATTACATGAAATCCAGTTGTTATAAAGGAACATGACTAACTAAAATAATTGTTGCTGACCAAAAACTAATGTTGCGTGTGCCAGGTATCCAGGTTTTTATTTACACATGAGTCGTCAGCTGTCTTCGTGATGAAACCAGCGCTGGAGTCAATTGTGATAATGAACCCGCAATTGTGAAGATGTTGACATCGCAGAAGTGTACGTCTTATCTGTTCGAGTTCCATAACAATGTGAAGGCCTCCGCTGCTCGCGGTAATCGCGATGAGCGGATCCGAGGTTACTATCCACTCCCCCCACCTTCCTAATCTTAGCCGTCATTATTGAGCAACGCCTAATTGTTAATTTCTTGTGGGAAAAACGTTTCGGACTTCTCCCGGCCCGAGATTACACCGACAATAATCCAAGGTACTGGGGCGTCGGAATTTTTCATTCTTCATACTTCGTAGTACATGTAATTTTACACGACCGAAAACCAAAATTATGGCCAAAAGTGCCGAACTTGAATCAATCAATCGCCCTAACCTAACGGCTTTCTGGTTCTACGTATCTTGAAACGCAAACAAACAAAGCGATGGGGGGGGGGGGGGGGGGTGTCATAATTATATAGGTACTCCAATACTTCAATACATATCAAAGGTTCTTAACTACAACACCAATTATTCCAAACTAATAAATTCATGTTCAGATTGTGCCTAATCAACCTATATTTTGGTTTATTATCTTCAAAATGAACCTTTGGAGTCGCCCAAAAAAAATTACCCCCTCTCCCACCTCAAAATTTGCTGGTTTACGTTTCAAGATACATAGATTCAGAAAACCGAATAAAAGACAACCTCCCCCCCTCCCCCTGGCCATGTTAGCGTTGTGCAAAAATGACGAAATTTGGTTTACGGATTCCAACCAGCCCCACAATGATTCTTGAAACTTCTCATAATCCTAGGCCAAGGGGAAGGGGTTCAAAATGAATTTTGAAACTTTGAAAAATTCATATCTCGAAAAATTCTAATAAAGCGGCATAGTTTTTGGTTCCTATTTCAGAAGGTTTTAATTTTTAGAATTAGTGCGTTATTTGGTTGGTTCCAACCAGCCTCACAATAATCCTTGAAACATTCATAACGTCATATGTCGAAAAATTCAAATCGCACGGTATGACTTTTGGTTCGTATTTAAATAGAGTTTAATTGTTAGAATTTTTTAAGACCATCAGCAGCTTTGTACGACCAGCCGTTTGTTCACTCAAAGAAGGAGCAGTCGTCAACATGCGGGTGAATCACGCGGCAGCCTGTCGGTTCGTACTGGCCCAGCTGATTCGAACAGCAAAGGGTTTTCAGATATCGAGTTGATTAATAATAAATAATAGTCTTTATTAATAACTAACAATAATTAATAATCATTCCTAATAATTTACTCTAATTGTTAATAATTATTAATAATCAATGATAATTCATAATAGTAATTATTCAATCATATAGTGATCTAGACAGAAGGGTGATCTGCACAAATAGATAATAAATCAAAGATTTGTTGTAGTACCTATCCATTCAATATGGAAGGAACAATGTCCAGAACCAAACGTTCACCGTAAATGAACTGGCTTAACCTCAAAGTGAACCATATATTGCGATCTACAATTTGTTTTGTGCAAATCACTGAGAGGATTCCAGGAGGTTTACCTACCCAAATGTTTGAAAAGAAAAGTTTCACCCAACATTACATTAAATGTAATGTTTAAGAAATTTTCTTAACCAATTTCTTTATCGAATTAGTTAAGAAAAGTTTCACCCAACATTACATTAAATGTAATGTTAAGAAATTTTCTTAACCAATTTCTTTGTCTACAGAATATTATTCTTCTTTAAAGAAGGTGATGTACCTACATAGCAGCGTATCTGTGGATTAAAGGAAACACCAACTGCCCTCTTATCGAATTAGGTTAGACCGTTAGACAACTCCAAGGTTATCTCCCTATCAACCAACGAAAATACGGGAAGTTGTCCATCTACGGCTTGATTGAAGCGAGAATGATTGCCGTTACCTTGCCGGATATGAGAGCAAACGTGTGGTTTTTCTCAAAGCACTCCATCGACTATGAGGGTTATGAATAGCTTCTCAGATCACCCTCAGCCCTCCATCATTGTTACCCTTCTATATGACTCATCCTCGATCCGATCGAAGCCCGCATTTTGAAAAGAGGTTCGACAAACGGTGGACGACGGACGGATTTATTCATTCGTTCGGTATTTGGATACTACGTATTTTGACAAATGTTGACCAAGGAATTTCGAGGGGCGGGAGAAGAACCAATTATTATTATTGGTTCTTCTCGGTCGATTTCAAACGAGCATTCATGAGAATAATTAACAAAGAAAACTTGAAAGTAAAGGTTTCGAGTGACTCTCTCTCGACGACGAACATGTAGAATTGAAATGAATCGAATGTCTACGAAAGTGAGTAGTGAGTCTGTCACTAGTATTTACCGTAAAAGTATTCTGCTACGACAGCTGTTCCGGAGTTGACTCGTAATGAGTGAAACGGGCTGATTAGATCATAACCCGATTGCGTAATTACCGCGGTGCATCACATGGGGATGTGAACGTGAACGAGCGGTCGAAAGGATGAGAAATCATCGCATCTCGTGAGCGGAGGAGTGAAGGGAGCGAACGGAGCCACAGTTAAAAAACACCCGAATTTTCAAAAGTTATCCAACGATGTTTGGTAGTTTTGTTTAACACAACTCACCACAGAATAACATACTTTGTACTCTACTCATTTTCCGAGCCATCAGGATGGAACTATCAGAAGTTACGCAGTGAGTTTTATGATGGAATTGGACCTCTTTTTGCATTAAACAAATTTCCGTACCTACCGAAGCCATTTTCTCAAATTTTGAAATATTTCCTTACTGAAAGGTATTTTAGATTAAAATACGAAGGAGAGTGCTCCAGCCTCAAGAAGGAAGGTGTCCCCCAAGGAAGCGTTCTCGGGCCCTTAGTACATTTCATGTAAATTAAGGTAGTTATGGCCATTTTAGTGTGATAAAGCCGAAAACACGAAAAACTCCATTTTGCAGCTGAGTAAAAAAATTGCTAGAGGACATTGTCGACCTGAAATTAGCTGTAGAATCGACTCCTAGCCTGTGACCGTCACGAAATGAAACACCCTGTATATATCTAAAATGAAGTGCCTTATCCTTATATATTTTATTATTAACTAATTTAATATTTCCATAATTTCTTTAATGTTCTATCATATTTTTATAATTTATAATTTTTTTTCCAATGTTTTCTCCCTGGTTGCTAAGTTTCAAAAGAAATAGGTATTTAGCGCAGTTTTGGTCTTTTTGTTGGTATGCGGTAAGTTTATTAAACTAGGTAGTTGGCGTCCTGCCAGCCGTCTGACGTCATAGGCTCTTACGGCGTAGGCTTTGACGTACTAGTTGGCCCCCTGCCAGCCGTCTGACGTCACACGCTCGTGCGTCATAGGCTCTGACGTACTAGTTGGCCTCCTGCCAGCCGTCTGACGTCATACGCTCGTGCGTCATAGGCTCTGACGTAGTGGCCCGCCGGTCGCTCGTGTTCTGACGTGATCTGAGGGAAAGGGTGAATCAAGGGAACACATTTTTCCAGTTTCAGTAGATGTGCCAAAGCAACGACATGAAAATGTCAAAAACTATGTAAAAACACAAACGGTGGGTACAGCTTTCGTACAAGTACGCAACCACGAGGGACATTTTATGTCTTTGCGCCCCCTCCCATCAGAAACTTATATGAAGCTTGCATTCGTGTTGACAATATAAATGATTGAGAATGATCACCTGTGAGTAAACAATTATTTAAACAATCACGCTCATACCGCAGCTTGTCGGCCACGCACTCCGCAGTAGTTAACGTAATATGGTTAGGTAAATCGAGAGCTATCCAACGAGTGGTGAACGATTTTTGTACGATGATAACTGGGGAAGATAAAGTTCCATAGCAACGAATCGGTTGTAAGCGAAAATCATCAGAAATATTTTCGTGACGCTTCTCCGTTACATTTTCGAGTTTATGTAGCAAAGTAAAAACATAAAATGTCAAATTAATCGGAGGTCCGGAGGAAGACTATTGAAAACAATCTCCCCTTGATACAAGAAGATGTTTTTTGGGTGAAAAATGCGTGAGGTCTGTTGATCTTGCTTTTTACTAACTGCACAACATAAACTTCTTTTATAAAGCTGATTTACATTTAGTAGTCGACGTTTCTGGAATAATGGGATTGTGTGGTCTCTATAATTTGATTTCGATACTGTTCTAATAAAATGCTTTTGAAGGATAAAAATGGTATGAAGTGACGTTCGGTATGCACTGCCCCAAATCGTCACCAGCACACAATAAACTTGCCTCAAAATTCCAGTGTGCAGTGTTCTTCTCAAAAAGGCAAAAATGTACAAGCATTACACCAATTGCAACCCATTTTGGCTTCTGAGTCTGCCGAGGTAGCCACCGTGTTTTGTGCGAACGTTTCTGAACTAATTTTCCGTAAGTCCCTTTAAACTGGAAACGGTAAAATGTTCGTAATACAGGTGCGGTAGAAGGTGTCCCTACAAGAATTTGTCCTGAATTCCACTGACGAATTCGGCCGATCATCCGCAAACGGGAAACCGTCATAAGAATGAAACGTCGGTTCTATTCAACGAACCGGCTGAAATGTACAGATGTTTACACATGAATTTCAACCAAATCCAAATTTGATTCGATTTAATTAATTCTTTTAAATTAATTCGATGTAATTCTTTACTAGCATCCATCAGAATATATCGTCAGCTGAAAGAATTTTGGAATTTTGAGTTACCTTCACTTTGGACACCACCTGGGGCGTAGCGTCAGGGGAAGCGCAGGAAGCGTCGCTTCCCCACCAGAAATGAAGAATGTAGGTAGAAGATGAATGATGAAGAAATTTATCAAGAATAAATAAATATTTAATCAACAATAAAACATTCAATTGAAAATTTAGATCGTCCGCTCATTATGCCACAGTCACAGGTACCTACAGATACCTCATTATGGTTGCTTCGAATCACGAATCCAATGACTATGATCACCTAAGAAGAGGAAGAAGAAGAATTACAAATATCTGATTGCAGTGTGGCCACTTACCTGTTGTGGCCACAGGGGGACCGCAAGATTCTAGCGGGTGCCCATGACGTCATCTTACAGCGTTTGTGTATGTCTGTGTGTAGTCTGGCGCGCGCATGGGCGGGGTGTATATAATGAAGTTACTGCAGACCACGAGACGATCATCTCATCAGAAATACCTGAAATAATGAATATAGTTACCCTCCTGAATAATAAATATAGTTTTTTTAACAAGTTACTGATTACTACGTTGGTGTAGTGATACGTAACGTTGTGAATAATTGGAGACCGTTTAGTAATTTCCTAGTAGTGCGTACGTACTATTATACCGGTCTAGTTAACGAGCTTGTGAGCAATTTGAATCAGATGTAGGAAAACTCACGTCTGTTGCCAATTTGTGAAATGTTGGTGGGTTCAATTACTCGTAAATGGTTTTGAACGGACGCGAGAGAGAGAAACGGAATGTGGTCGGTCGGCGTAGCCATTAGCAGTTTAGTCTACCGATTTTATCGCTTGGGAAGTGGAAGAGACGGAGGTATATTGACTGGTGACCTGCCTAGCGACACCCTCCCACGCCCGAGGGCTCAGGCTGCTTGCGAGATAACATTCCATTGTCCCCGAGGATATCGCTGTTTTTTGTAGGAATTCACGTCCACGTCTACGTCTAAACCCTTCGGAGCGATGTCACCACAGTCGTGTAGATGTGTCGCAAGACAACGAGAGGCATTTACTGCTCCACCTGACGACTCGACATATAAATCCTTGGAAAATCACGCGATACGGTTGATCTAATTCAAGCGCCCATCAAACTATGATTGCAGAACCAGCTCTGCAAAACTACATCCAAACTAGATGGCCCCAAAGTAACAACGTGTACACAGACGGCTCAAAAAACGGAGAAAATGTGGGCTGCGCATTTTATACCCAGTGAAGGAACTCGAAAGACCTACAGACTTCCCAAATCAACTTCGAGCTTCAGCGCTGAAGTCATTGCAATCATAAAGGCCGTAGATTACATCTCATCGCAGCAACACAACAACACCACATGGGTAATACTTACGGACTCAATGAGTATTCTAAAGAAAATTGGTTCCTGTAATGTAGAAAGAGCAGACGATCCCCTGATAAGACAATTGTTGAACCTTCTATCCCGAGGACAAACGGCTGGGAAGAAATTCATTTTCTTATGGATTAGAGGACATGCATGTATACACGGGAATGAAAGAGTAGACACTAGCGAAAAGAGCAACCACACATCAAGAGAATCAAGAAAATGACACCACCATCCCGAGCTCAGACTTCAACCCCTTAATAAACAGCAATATTCGAACAGAATGGCAGCAACAGTTTCTGGCCGGTGAAAAAGGACAGTTCTACAAGAGAATACAGCCGAATGTCCCACAACGTCCATGGTATCACCATCACCAAATACCAAAACCAATCAGTAGAACCATCTCAAGAATGAGATCTAATCACGGAGTGTGCGACGCCTGTCTACGTAGATGTTAATGCCAAATAAAGAAAAAAAACTATGATTGCAGTAGGTACCTTCTGGAGGTTAATCGCTTCTACGTGTTTTCATCGCAATCATTGAATATAATAATCCATATGTAATACTACAAATAAATTCACTCTTCTTGTTCAGAGTAATTTCGTACCCAGACTCTAATAAAATAAATATAAACACTCTGAAACTTATGGTATTGCACTTACTGAACCTTCTTGAGCACATCACAATTTTTGATTCGAGAATCGAAAACTACGAACTAATTTTATGGTTGAACCAATCAGACGCATGTGGAGTTGTCTCACTTTGTTTTGAATAATTGTCAATCAATGTACGATTCAAAGCACACTTCATGAGTTATGATATAATTTGTTTTTATTTATTCGAAGGTATTATCAACTTCATCTGTAACCTGAACAATGACAAATCTTCAAACGTTAGAAAAAGGACCAATAATGGAATAATTAGGTAGGCACTTGTTTATGCAAGTGGAAGATGCAGTTGAGCGAATGTTTCATTGTCAACAGTTAAGAAACCCACTGGATTATTATTATAAATGTGTATATTTAGAGGTCCTAATTGCCGCAATCTAACTTCATAAACGACAGGGGTGGCAATAGAACAGATTTGGTTCCATAACAATAACATAATAATAATGACCCTTCTTGGCAAACAATTATTGGGGTTCAATGATCCAAAATTGAATTAAACCTAAATCGAATGAAACCACTCCGAAGTAGACACAAACCCCGAAATAAGTGTAGGGAAGAGATAACCATCACAAACACTGTCGAATATCGTCCTTTGAACGGGTCCAATTCCCGTTAAATATCGATTTATGAAGAATCACCTGCATTAAATATTTCACACACTCGAACCACCGATTTATTTAAACGATAGCCATATCTTATATTTATTATCAATGACGACCCGTTCTGCGTGCTGTAAGTGCTAGTCGGGAAATGTCTTTGTTATGCTGTAAATTGGAGATGCTGTTGGTGTGAGAGATGAGTATTTTAATGCCACACATGGGGTTACACAAGGGAAAAATCCACAGTCATGCAGTATGGCTATAAGAGCAAATTTTCGAATAAATAATTGGTTCTATTAAAAATTTTGTATTTTAATGGTTTTATAGGAAACAAATTTTGTCTATTTTTTTGCAGAGTTGCACCTCAGTTAATAGATTTCACAACGTTGAACACGATGCTGAAGTCAAAATGGCGATACCCCGTATCAGGTTTGATGAGGGGAACCGTGAAGAACATCTCAAGTAACAACCAAATCCTTTAAACCCTTTAAAATACAGTCACTTGTCAGACTGTTTCATTTTTGGAATATGTTGATCATTTTCCCCCCTTAAAACTCTCTCCCCCCCCCGGTGAGTGGCCCGATTCTGCCCATCTACGAACTTAGCCTTTCGATTGCCAAGACAGACAATTTTGTGCTAATTTGAACTTTTGAAGTACCTACCTACCTATATGATTTTTGGCGTCTTATGGCAGTGAATTCAGATTGGCCTGAAACGGATTTTGGTATAAAGATGTTTCGGAAAAACGCGTTTTAAAAATTTTGGACCGAGAAAAATAGAGAATTCTTCGGAGATTCGCTAAATGTGTTTCGAAAATCGTGGGAGAATTCAAATCAAATCTGAGCGTAGTTTGTGCGTTATCTTATTCCTCCCTCTTTCCCCCACTTTCGTTCTTAAGCTTCCCCCTTTGTGGGAAAATTCGTTCACGAGGCCATACTGGATGACTGCAACTATAATTCGCATTCCCAACATCCGCCTGTCTCCTCTATAACCGTTAGTTGTCGACAATGTTGGCCAACGTTGCTCTAGATTAATTTGAACTACATGTGACCACGAGTTGGGCCGCCGTATTGTTCTATTTCATAGATTTTGCTGAGTTGTCCCAATAGGTGAGAAAACCCATTAACAACTCCCGTCATCCAGCCAAGATCGAGTAGGAATGATTTATGTCTATGACGACCGTCCTCAAGTCGCTTGACGCTCTCCCAGATAACGTTGTTGACTCCAACGCCACATCATCACCGCAATCGTCCTTGCCACTCTTCATTTATCTTTACACCACTCAAATCACTCAAGTCGATATCATTTCCACGTTTCAATAAAATCATTTAATGTTCAAGTTTTCGACGTGAAACACTCTTAGTATTCATAATTTATGAAACCTCCTTTCTGAGGAAAGGATCTCGAGAGATACTCTTGAGTTGTTTCAAGAAACTTCTTAAAACGAAAATTTCACTACTGAAATTCGAAATTAATGGAGTTTGCGGAATTATTTCAATTGTCAATACTCCTTAATGTGAATATGCCGACATGATTATTTTTAAAACATTTCGATATGGATATGTCTTACATCGGGGGTCAGGCAAATTTTCCGTAACGTTGTAAGTACGTGCAGCAGTGTGACAGATGCATAGAGGGGGATATTGGCAGCGTGAGATGTAGTGATGTGTCAGATAAATCAAGCTTTTGAAACAGTGGTGAAGGATTTTTGTACGATCATCGAAAACTACGATGGAAAATGGCGAGGAAAGAAATTGAACCCGAATGTGTACATAATCATAACAATCACCATAGCAATTACATAATCATAACCGGAGAGGATGGGTCAATGGATAAGCGAATTTTCGAAGAAATTACTGTTTTTATGTAAAATGTCATCACTTTACTAGTTTTACTGCTATCAAATCTGGTCTCCATTTGTTGCCGAGTAACACCTAATAATATGAACCATGGATAAAGACAATAATAGTTCAAAATTCTTTCTTTTACAATTTCTTTGTTTCTTTCTGAGGGTTTCCTTATGCAAAGAAATTACTTGGTTGATTTCACTTGATAAGCTAAAGGATACTTTCAGCAACTAAAAGATATAGGTACGTATATTTAACAATTAACATAAACCAGCTGTATATATCATCAGGTAGGCATCCATACACCCACAACTAAACAAACTCCCCCAGGTACTCTAAGTGCGAATCTTATAATAATAATTATTATTATTATAAGATTCGCACTATTATTATTATAATTAATTGGCTACAGCCGTCTTGGTGGACGTATCGTAGTAGATGCATTTTCATTGTGCTGGATCAGAGCAATGAATGCCCTCAATATTACTTTGTGATACCACACTTCGTGGTTATGAAATAGATGACTATTTAAAAAACTATTATCGTCCACTTCAATCGCCTTACAGTTGTTTACTCATTATTACATTTTCGTGTAAATCATTAATGTTTTGAACTGATCGGTAAGCACCTTCCTCGTTTGGTGATATTTCCACTCGAGGACGGTGTTTATCCTGTTGATTCTATTATTTTCCCCGTTGGGAGGGACGGTGGAACCTTGAAACACACCATCGGCGGTTTTGGAGCGAGTTCAGCTCAACAACAATGTTATCTCGGTAATGAGCGTATTGACCACTTGTAGACACGACAGAAATCGCTGCAATCACAAGATCGGAGGTTCAAGTATGAAAGTAATTTCACTTGAATTACCTACGAAACATATTGGTACCTAATAATTTTACGCACAGACTATTGCACGATGATTTCCGGTCCAACTCGACCGGTAAAATTTTTCCAATTCAATAATATTTTATTTTTTTCAAAACATGACATATACATGGGCATGCTATCAAAATAAACCTAAAAATATTATTAGGTTAGCTTAATTCATTCCAGATCGACGCCTTCAAAAAAGTACTCATTTGAATATGTACTACAGCCGTATTTGAATAGGTACTCAGGAATATCGAATATTTTCTTTCGATATTCGAGTAGTATTGAATATTTCTTTTGACACCAGTATCGAGTAGGTATCGATACTTTTCTGGTATCGCACGTAACTAATTACTGCTAGTTATTAATAATTGTTATTAAATACTGGTGGAATCAGCTAGGCGAGTATGAACATTGACCCGACAGGCTGCCTCACGTTTCACCCTCATGTTGACGACTTATCTGCTCCAACTTTGAGCCCTCATTGTGAACGAACGGCTGGTCGTACAAAGATGCGGATGGTCTTACAAAATTCTAAATATCAAATGAAACAGTTCCACATTCACCCTACACTTTGGAAAACTATTTTCACCTGGGAAATGTGTTTCTTAGAATATAAATAGGAGAAACAAAAAAGATAATAAACCAAAATTAAACCAGCCAAAAATAAAACAATTTAAAAACCGTCATCAGTTCATTCAGTGATTCCTTAATTCTTTTGAGGTGTGTAGAATCCGTTCGGTTAGCTAGACTGGAGACAAAAACCAAAAAAAGAAGAATTTTTTAAATCGGACGACCCGCTGTAAATGAACTTTTTCAGATATAAATACAGATTTGGTTTTGGAATCGTTCGTATTTCTCTCTAATCTTCCTCATTAGAAAACCAGAACAATAGAGGAACCCCTCACCAAGAGGCCTAGCTTCAAAGAGGGGTCTTTATAAATGATCTGTACACTGCAAAGAGAGTGATCAAAATCATAGGATAAACAAACAAATTAGTAACACGTGTTCCTAATTGATAAATAATTGATTAATTGATTAAAAAAAAAAAAAAATGAGTAGTTGGCGTCCTGCCAGCCGTCTGACGTCATAGGCTCTTACGGCGTAGGCTTTGACGTACTAGTTGGCCTCCTGCCAGCCGTCTGACGTCACACGCTCGTGCGTCATAGGCTCTGACGTACTAGTTGGCCTCCTGCCAGCCGTCTGACGTCATACGCTCGTGCGTCATAGGCTCTGACGTAGTGGCCCGCCGGTCGCTCGTGTTCTGACGTGATCTGAGGGAAAGGGTGAATCAAGGGAACACATTTTTCCAGTTTCAGTAGATGTGCCAAAGCAACGACATGAAAATGTCAAAAACTATGTAAAAACACAAACGGTGGGTACAGCTTTCGTACAAGAACGCAACCACGAGGGACATTTATGTCTTTGCAGAAACTTATATGAAGCTTGCATTCGTTTTGACAATATAAATTATTGAGAATGATTACCTGTGTGTAAACAATTATTTAAACAATCACGCTCATACCGCAGCTTGTCGGCCACGCACTCCGCAGTGGTTAACGTAATATGGTTAGGTAAATCGAGAGCTATCCAACGAGTGGTGAACGATTGTTGTACGATGATAACTGGCGAAGATAAAGTTCCGTAGCAACGAATCGGTTGTATGCGAAAATCATCAGAAATATTTTCGTGACGATTTCGTGTGACGCTTTTTGTGTAACGTTTTTCGAGTTATGCGCCAGAGTAAAGACATAAAATGTCAAAATATACCGTGCGAGTTGAATTTTTGAGATATCGTCGGCACAATGACAAAAACGCGAATCTGAAAAATTCAAATATTGGGATATTTGGGTTTGAAGTTCAGCTGACTTCAGTAAATCAATAAATGTGTACCTGAGATGCTTTTCGCGGTTTTTCATTCGCACTGAAAAAGATCAACGAGGTCTAAGAGTTTTTTTGGCGAAAAAACATCAGGGGGGTGCTAGGAAGCAGATTCGTGCTCTTTGTCGTGGTAAATCTTTTGTTTACTTCAGATTCGTGAATCCACTCTTTTCATTCCGAATGTTTTCCAGATGATTTCGGATCCAAATTTCCCAGGAATAATGCAACGATTATTATCTGTGCAAGTCACAGCTACAGATAGCTAGGTACCTGGTCATTAATATTATTGGAATTAAAACGTAAAATCCATTCAATTTTATTGAAAAAAAAACTATTATAATTCACTGAGAGTAAAAAAAATGAAGAAGTAAAAGAGAGAGTAAGTGGTGAGAGTATTACCTAAGAGAGAGTAAAATGAAGAGTTATTATTAAGAGTGTAAAAGACGTTCTGGAGTTACTCTTCGTCAGAAGTAGTGCAGCTGCAGCTGTCGCTGTCATCATGTCGGGAAAGTGGGTGCCTCTCCCCGCGATCATTTCCATGTTTCAACCCCAAGTAGAACTCATGGTATTCAACAGGTATCGTAAGGTCAGTGCACATCTTTTTCAAATCTTGGTACTTGGCCGTTGAAATCTTCAGAGAATTTGGGTATGCCTTTGGTACGGTGGAGTTGGAGTTGTTGTTCCTCGGTCGACCTCTTGTTTTTTTCCCCGATGGTTGAGCTGTTATGTACTCATCCTCGTATTTTAATTTATAATTTATTTCCGCGGAACCATCTTCTTGTTTGGTGAATAAGATGGAGCAAACTTTTTTCCAAGGGACAATCGTTTTTAGGGGTTGGGATTGAGATGCAAAATTGTAGAAGTCGTGATGTTTCAGCTGAGTTACGACAAATGGCCTGGGGTTTTCTCTTGCGCACCGGACTATCTGAGCCCAGCCTTCGGGGGAATAAACCGGTACATTTTTGGACTTGCGTTCGATTTTTGAATGAATGGAATCACATTCCATTTCAGAATGTCCAGGTTCAAAAAATGACAAACGGATACTCTCCAAAACCGTTGTTTTCAGCAAATAAAGGCACATGGCTGCCACGATGGAGTTCTTATTTTGGCCCCCAAAACTGTCCGACATCATTCTCAGGGCCTTCAACTGAGGAGAATTCCCCAGCATGATAGTTTTGAAATGAATAATGACATAAATGAGTGGGATTTGAACAGCTGTGGGAGACGGAAACAGACGCGAATTTGAATGAACTGTACTTAGTAGCTTCGCAACGACTAATGCCCGAATCTGCTCCCGCCTCAAATTCATACAGCAACAAAACCGCGAATCTGATGATTCGCGTTTTTGTCGTTGCAAGATTTGTAAACTTGGCAGTTTCGTGTTTCTGGACCTCAAAGATTTTGGTGTTCCCATCGATACATAGGGAAACCGTTTTTTCCTATGATAGACTGGAGTATGGTTGTTTTAAATATGATTTTACCCCGAAGTAAACAAATTTGCAGATTCGCGGTTTTGTCATTGTGCCGACGATATGACGTTATGAAAGTTTCAAGGATCATTGTGGGGCTGGTTGGAACCCTTCAACCAAATTTCGCTAACGCAAAGTGCCCCTGACGGATTTTTTTTTTAAATTCGACTTTCTGAATCTACGTAGTTTTAAGCGGAAACCAGTAAATTTTGAAGGGGTGGTGGCGGTGGGGGGGGGGGGGGGGGGGTAGAGAGAGAGATTTTTTTCTAGGGGGGGTTCCAAAGGTTCATTATCGAAGTTAATAAACCGAAATGTTGTATTCCAAACATTTAGATGCCATTGCAACAGCGTTATTCGAAAATTCGTTAAATGAATGGAGGTGTTGATCAGTGTTGGAATGCATTTGGGGGCTTGATTTGTGTCAAGTTTTTGAGGAAGGTCAGCAGGTTCGCGCAGGTTTTTTCATGCGAGTCGTAAGTCTTCAATACCTCGCAGAAACGGGAACGGCGAGGACGAGGAATGCGTCCGGATGACGAGGTAGATTGCTGGGCCGAGGGCGGTCCTATTGGCACCAAAGGGGATATCACTTCGGCCTGAGGATGATGTTCGCCTCAGAAGCGGCCAAGACTTGTGTAATTCTCGCCAACTCACTTTCTCCCCGAGGGCCTCGTACCGTTACGTTCCCCTCTCGACGAGGCACCAGCTCGCCGCAAGGCCCCAAATACCTGCCCCATTTACTTCCCCATTGTCCCCCTGAAGTTCTTCCACTCCCTGATATCCTCTCGGTTTTCCTCTTTACGACCGACGGGACGCCCCCTTCGACGATGTCACGGGTCGTTTCATTCCGCCCAATCAAATAACCGAAATGATCCTTTTGTCGTTTTAATAATAATCCAGTTTTATATCATCGCTGTACTGATCAGGAGTGAATTTAATAAACCAATATGGTATAAATGATCTGTTCAATATAGAAACAAAAGGCTCATCAAATTTTGTAGCATTCGCAGATGACATAGCACTACCAAGCACTGACTACCATCATGGACCATAGTGCACGAGAACACGAGTAAACTCATTAAAACGACCTCACAATTACCACGAGGATTTCCCTTTGCCCTGATATCATTGAAATTATCAATCTGAATCATATCACTGCAAAGGCAAACACAAAAACCTCTGCAAATTCTTGACACAACGGTTTATTATCTTCTTTATGCAGATCACCCTTCTGTCTAGATCACTAAATGATAAATTAATTATTATTACGCATTGTCAGTAATTATTTGTGATTAATTAACTCTGGAACCATGTGCTGTTTGAATCAGCTGGACCAGTATGAATATTGAACCGACCGGCGGCCTCGCGATTCACCATCATGTTGACAATTTTTGATCTGCTCCAACTTTGAGCCCTCATGGTGTACCGTATGTATTTTCAAAAATTTAATTTTTTTTTAAATTGTCAATGTTTGATCTGCAATTCCAGTCCTTAGGAGTTCGTTTTTGATTATGAGCGTATGTAGAAAATAACGCTGAATCCGAAAATGTGGTCAAACGTAGAAAAAAAGTAGTTTTAAAGTGAAGAAACATGGGTCTTTATGGCAAAAAACCTTTAAAAAATCAAAATCATGTTATTATCTTGGGAACGGATTGAGATAGAAAGGTGCGGTTGGCTGCGTTCTATTCCATATTGGTTTATTATCTTCGATTTTAGTCTAGTTTCACCAATTTACTTTTTTACACCAAGTGTCGAACACCATGAATATGGTTTATTTCTCTGCTTTATTCTCACTTACCACATCTCAAATCTTGCTACAAACTTATGGCCCATTAAAACGTAAATAAACTGGTTCGAAAAAAAATTATTGTTTCACAGTTTTAAGCCCCATGGATCCCCGGTTACCTCTATTTACGAGTACATACTTCGGACGAAAGCATAGAAACACAGAATGCGTTTTAGCTCACCCGTTTCACATAAACCCGTCCTCATTCTTCGGTTGAAGATTGGTTAACATTATTTGATTACAACATTATTTGAAAGAACCCTATAACAGATGGTAAACAACGAGTACCTAGCTATTTTGACTGTTTTTGACTCAACATTCGAAACTGACTTCACTCGTAGCCATACTGGGAAACTCTGGGTAAACGAAACCGTTACTACGTGATAATTTTGGAATCGTTTTCGACTGATATATTGACTGCTCATAGGTTACACCAGGTTACACGATCCTTAGTTCCGTATCATCGGTATCTATGTGGTCGTCCCAGATTTCGTTACGAAATTTCTTTAGCTTTTTTGGCTAGTTAGTTGTTCATTTGAGAAGGTGCTCATTTTACACGCAGACCTTCCACACTTACGACTTCCAAAGCCAGAAGAGGGTACCAGCGTGCACCCATCCGACTCGTATGAATGGGCGAATGGTGGGAGGGTGGGGATGTTCTTTTCTTCTCCGCTATTCAATACTTGTCAGACCAGTGTAGAACCCAGTGTTACCTGGTTAGAAATCTCATGGCGGAGGGGCAACAGTGGGACAATAATCCCAACTGAGGACAGCTGGTGTTTGAGTTGTAGGGTCGGGACGGACGGGGAACACATGCCA
Source organism: Stenodema calcarata (assembly GCA_963920205.1). Taxonomy (NCBI): domain Eukaryota; kingdom Metazoa; phylum Arthropoda; class Insecta; order Hemiptera; family Miridae; genus Stenodema; species Stenodema calcarata. Next base: position 9,636,884 of record OY986054.1, read on the forward strand.
CGGCCTATGACGAATGGTGCGTGACACCGGCCTATGATTTACCTACACACCACTTCTCACGAGCTACCACACACTCTGTGGTCCTACGGAGGCTTCTCTTGTTAGATAAACAGAAGTAGGATCCAGTTTATCGAGAGAGAGAAAAAAATAATAATAAACGGTTTTGTGTAGAACCATCTCATTAGCGGGGACACCGATTATCGGTTAGGGATTCGATGTCATAGGTATTTCAGATATTTTTACGGGTGGTGTGATTTCATAGGCCGGACAACCCTGTGGTGGTACATTCAAGAACAACCGTTCGAGTTTTACCTTTAAAATGTTTGATTTTGAAATTTTTGAGCCTCAACTCCCACATTTTGACAACTGACTCAAGGATGTTTTGCTAGAAAGTACTCTGCAGCATTAAATGGAACACTCCTGTCAGCCTTTGGTTTGGCTGCTGCAAATAAGAGGTCCAGAAGAGGACACTACTCGTCCTCCTTTGGAGCACCATTGTGAAGGCATGAGTACCAAAAGCGGACAGGTTCGTCCACCACTGGTTAAACAGGGAAGTTCCAATAACGGACACCCAAAGCTAGCGATTAAAAAAAAAAAAAAAAAAAATGCAGTGTATTTACGAAATTATCATTAAAATTTGTCGTACAATCAATCAATCAATTTATTCCACAATATATACCTCAAGGGCGGGTTGTGGGGATCAAGGGGAAGTATGGTCAACTGTAATGTTTATGGGTTGCTTCGTCTTGTCGTACAATCCAAAAGGAACCTAGAAATCTACAGGATATGTAGTGAAATGAATTATTTTCCGTAAAACTCACCATCGCTTTTTTCCCATTTTCGGTAACACCTTCAACTGGAAAATCACTCCATAGCAGTATTGCCAGACCTGGTGAGTGGACTTGCGGATGGCTGAGGTATAAATGCGGATTTCGACCCGAAAGTGCGGAAAACTGCTATACTCTTGCCAGAAATGTTAAAAACGCAAATAAATATAGGAGATGCTCTGGTTTATTTAACACAAGCACTCAAAAAAATGTGTCTCGCTATCTTTAAAATCAAATCACCCGCTTTTGGCGCTTACCTGACGTCACAATATGCTCAGTTTCCTCCCTTCAGGCGAGCTCCGTGCTGGACTCTTCAAAGCGTATTGCTAGCTGGCGGTGAGTGACCACTAGTGCCACCTCGGAATGAAAATGATGCCAATTCAAACGCAACCATATAAGGGTGATTCTCAGTTTGAGGGACAATCGAAGGTTTGGAATTTCAAATTTTATTTTGCTCACCTAAAATTCTGCAATTTTTAAGTATATCTTTAGGAGTCATTCTAAAGGTACTGTGATGAGCCATCACGCATAAATTTCATTTCTGTCCTCAAAAATGAATTTTTAAAATTTCGTAGACCACGACAATGAGAAGTGCCCATGACAATGAGTTTTCCTTCCCTAATGACGGTAGAATAGTACGTAAGGGTGAAGATATTATTAACACAATGGCAACAATATCAATAAAATGTTTTTGTATTAAAATAACGAACACAAACATAAATGTTTACAAAATACCAAACTTGAACACCATTACCCTACACTTTGAAAAAATATTTCACTTATTATCAGTCAAACTTATCATAATTAAATCTCAGTCTCACACGTAGAAGTAAGTAACAAACTTTTGAAGTTGTAAGTACAGAAACTAGACAATAGGAAACTTAGAACAAAATATTCACTAACAAATTCTAGAAGGAAATTCCTACATGTAAGTAGGTAGGTACCACAGAAAACTCGGCGCTTCGCGCCTCGCCAGGGGGGCAAGCCCCCTGGACCTTTTCTCTTCTATACTTTGTATAGAACGAGGTATTTGCTATGCAAAACATGAATAATGTTTTTGCGTCCCGTTTCCCCTTTTCCTTATCCCTTTTCTTTGTCTGTATGGAAAATATTAAGAAATGTGCGGAAAATTTACTCAGGGCTGTATCTCAGCTTCTTCGATATTTACAGCGGTTTTGGCAGTATATAATTTATGCATAAATTAAAGGCTTTCCAACGAATGGAGAACGATTTTTGTCCGTTGAAAACTAAAGAAGTTTCATTTCCCTAGCAACGGCTCGGTTGTACGTGAAAATCATTAAAAATCTTCGTGACATAATTTCGTGACTTAAACTTCGTTACGCTTTTCAACTCTGGTAGCCCACCGCAAAAACATTATTCATGTTAAAATTGTGAGTTTTGAATCCTCTCCAATAAGTTTCTGATTTCATTAAAATTGAAGATATTGAATATATTTAGCTTCGTCAATCACCACGAGTCGAGGAAAAATAGAACGCGGAGCGTTTATTTTACAGAGAATCATTCTGCAGGTAATCTGTTGAGGGAGAGGTGGGTTAGGCCAGAAAAATTGATTCTTGCCGTTGTTGTTCATGCAGTTGATCGTCACACTTGCATGATTCAATTCACGATAAGGAGTTGGTGCAATGCCATCTTCACCAATCAATTATTGATGATGTCGTGGAATCAGGGGATTCATCTCTTAATTTTTTTTTAGATATTTCTTTCGGTCGTAAAACTTTTTGCTGCTTGCTCTCCACTTCTTCCTTTGTTGCCTCTTCTCCCTGTTTGACATTTCCTTTATCATCTTCAGTTTCTCTGACCTAGGTCAGCTAGCTCTCATCCCTCTCATACCTAGCTTTCCTCTTCATCTGATCCTCTGCTCTCAGCTCTGGTGCACTTCTTCTCTTCTCTTCCTTTCCGCTTCTCTTTTCTTCTTCAGCCGTTCTGCATCCGTCATTTTTGTCCGACCCATTTTTTTCTGTAATGAAAGAGACAGTATTACTTCATTTTTCCTTTTAAAAACCAATGTAGCAGTATGTTAGGTACTAATTATTTACAGAACGTTGAACCGTAAACCTGGGGAGCTTAGGAATCAATAGGGAAATTTCTTTCCACATTATCATTCCCTATTCCAACTTTTATATAGAGAAAATTCATTAGGGAAAGTGCAGAAAGCAATTTAATACCGAGTTACTTCAAATTCTAAGCATTTTCCTCATTGGTATGGTCTTTCCTCATTGTCGTGGCATTTAAAGTGGCCACTACAATGAGATACCAAAATCGCCATGACAATGAGAAATTGACTTCAACCTTCGGCAGTTTGGAGCCTAATCAACCCTTTTTGAAACTTGATCATGCATTACGTTAGGTTCTTGAATCTCTACCCCAACATGTGGAAAACAAATTAATAATCAGTTCATCAGGCATTGATTCTCAAACCCATAACAATGAGACCTATGAAGGATACACACCTGTTTGTTCCACGTTTCTCCTCGATGGATGAGCGCCGACTGAACAAGACGGCGAAGGCACAGCGTATCCTTCAAGGGCAGGGTTGCCATAACAGAAAAAACTTTGAATTGACCTAAAATTCCCTCTTTTGAGTGAAATTCGATGTTATCAATCTCAGCCATGACAATGAGACAACAAGTTAGGGACAAACTTTGCGATCTCAATTCATGAAGATAATCTCAAGAGTAGTCCCGTCTATAAGCACTGTACTATCCAACAACTAATTCTGAAAAATAAAAATGCAACTTTTTCCGGCTAAGCAATCATCAAGGAAGGTGGAGGTTCGAATAACGTTCGAATGTTGACCTAGGGACAGGCCACGACAATGAGATTTGAGGTATATATGGATAAATTAAAGGCATTTGAAATGACGAAAAACGACTAGATATTATTGGGATAAGTAGGCCAGGTAACCACACTGATATCGCAAAAAGAAAAATTTGGAAAAGTTGGACTGCCACTTTTTAATCAACGAAGGACAGCGATTGTCCCGTAAACTGAGAACCAACCATAAGGGAAGATTTCGTATATTTCCTATAAATACATAGCATATTATAAGCCTTTTCCGAGGAAAATGACGAAAAGGCGGATTTTTTACGGTCCTTGAGAAGAAAATACAGATTGGGGATTGGAATATAGAATTGCAGTACAAAATGTGGAAATGCGGGATTCTGGCAACACTGCTCCATAGCCGAATGGTAGCATATGATTAGTCAATGTTCTAGTTATTCTGGGTCCGAAATACTACCAGAGAGGTACCATAAATGGAAAATGAAGCATCAATAGCCCTAGGTGATTGCTAGCCTTATTTCCTGAGCAGTTTCATTCAAGTGTCCGCCACTGGGGTCGTGTCTTCCTTTGTTGCTGTTACCTTACTTATTGGTATTAAATTATTTTTGACGTAGGTACGAACAAGTATCTACGTCGTACACAAGTACCACCCATAAATTACTTAGGTCAAGCTGGGATTTTGTTAGAAAATTGGCGAGACCATTACTGGGCTAGTGACTGTATACCAATTTCGCGATATTTAGATTGTCTAACCATTGAGATACTTCATTTAATGATCAAATCATTTAATGATACTTAGAAACTTCAGAATATCAGTTAGTTTCAACTTTCCGTTCATGAAAAGTTGACAAAACTTTCCATTCTTATTTGACTGTGACTATACAGTACCCGAAGCCTTTTGAGGTTCCGGTTAGTCCCTTCACTTTTGTCAGGAACCCTCAAAATCCCATCAGCCCTTGGTTTACCTGCCGTCGAACGTTATTTGGAAAGGCCACATGTTCGGGTGGGCGGAAAAACATTCAGGTTGAAAACAGCTGAAAGTCAAAAAGCATAAGAAGCTATGGAAATGTTCACCCTAACCCCTACACGCTTTCATCCTCCGGCGAAGACACCCATGACATTATTGTAATTTTTTATTTATTTTTATTATAAATTATTATTTTTTATTATCATTAGGGAGGGGCGAGGGGTGGGGAGCTATGAAAGCTTTTTGCTGGACCCGGACCCATCAACTCTGACGGCACCCAAGAGATTCCATTGTACAGGTGCGCAGTATGTCGTATTGCATTCCGGATGTCGTCTTGCACTGTCTCCAAGCACAGGTCAGAGAGAGGGGTGTCGTTTCTCACGAACCAGGGAGCGTCAGTGAGAATCCTCTGGATTTTCCTCAGGCATTTTGCAACCATAAGTCTACAACTGGCTTGATCAAAGTGGTATATAAAGGCTTCTTGTTTGTAAGGCTCAGTTTGGACTTACCATTGATCATGGGCCAGAGCATGTGTGTTACATCTCCTATGTGACTCGTTTAACGTGCGGCTTCCACGTCAGCCGGCAGTCTAGCAACATTACTGTATTTCCTCAATTGCTACTTGCTACACCACTCCTCAGTTTGGTCTAATTGGCACTAGAGGCACTAGAAGCACCTTGGCTTTTGCGATTGTATCCCCAGCTAAAAATATTCCTGTATCATCAGCAAACTGGGACACTAACACTCCTTCTGAGTTAGGGAAGTCGCTACAGCAAAGGCGGTACAGAAGGGGAGACAATGGAGAGCCTTGAGGAACACCAGCACTCACTCCTTTACCCATCTTCGACCACTGAGAAAGGATTTCATGACCAGGTAAATCGAATTAGGCAGAAACGATTTTAGCTTGTACAGCAGCCCATCATGCCAAACTTTGTCAAAAGCTGACTGCACATCGAAAAATACTGCTCCTGAGAATTGCTTTGGTTTGAATCAATGGTGTTTGAATTACTGCATTCAAGAATAAACCATTGATCCAGACAGACATGTTGAAAGATCTGAGGCACCTGGTGGCACTGTGATAAGACTTAGTATTTTGCCCTTTTAAAATTGACTTGAAGTCTTGAAATTCGGTATGTGATTCAAAACATTTCCTGGAAACATTGCCTACCAGTCAATAGGAAGGAGAACAGTGTTTTAAAATGCGCATAAAACTAAGATAATCTTCAGTTGAGATTTTTAACTCAATACTTCGGTAACGAATATTAACATAGAAGTAAATTTATTTGTTTGTTGAAGAGTAGTTGATATCAGCATAATTTTCTTTAAAAGTTGTCTTCCATCTTCCTCCTGGGGAACCCATTCTTAATAATATTTTCTCGGGCGATCTTCCCTGCCTCAGGCGCCTGGAATGATTTATTTAATTTCAGTGGGCGGGTTAACTTGTAGATGAGGTCCGGGCCTCTCTATTAGGTTGCTTCGTTAAAATCTGTTGTGTTAACACAATACTAATTGCTTGCATAAACTTTTCAACTCGTTATTTCCCCTCTCCCCTTTTGTTATCTACCTCGGAGAATAAAAACTCGTTCTAATACCCGTGTTCTCCTTTGTCTGCCGGGGGATTTACATGCATTTACATTCGGTCATTGGTATTCGTTGTTGGATTTGTATAGTACGAATTTCTGGGATTACAAACGGAATAATAATATGATATACTATTCTGAGTGAGAATCCACATTTTCAAGAGTCTTCGTTTTGCTCTTTGTGTGGACAGTCGTGTGTTTCAAGTGCACGTGGTAGGAATTCAGAGAGTACAATATAAAGAGCTAAATTAAAAGCTCCAATACTGACTTTTTCGATAGAGGAGTCGAGTACAAAACGACTTTTGAAAACCGGAAGAAAATTGCGTGTGGAGCATAAGACAAAATAATGTTGTACGAAGATTTTTCAGCCTCTTTCTGTTACACGAATATCGACAATCTTGGAGTTCGTTGAACGACTAAATCCCAACCTGTAATACACTTATTTTATAGATTTTATAGACGAACAACTAACTGCTTCATTTTCTTAAGGATTTCATCACTCATCCTTTATTCCGGCATTTCACTGGATAAATAGCTCGGCCCTATCTGAGGCAATTAAAGGAGCTCTTCGAGCGTGGAAGGTTGCCTAGCGGAAAGGACACCTGAGGAAGCGAAGAGGTCGACGGAGAGTTGGTAGCCGCCAAAATAAGTGCCCTCCAAACAGAAGAACACCTGGAATGTCCTTCCATAATGCCCCCCTTACAATAGGGCTCGAGAGTTACAAGCCTTTTTCCTACCGCTCATCCAACTATTTTGTCTTCTTCTTCTTCTTTTTTTTTTCTTCCGTTCTTCCTTTACTGGTGGTTCCATCTTGTTCCATTCCCGTCCATTATCAGTCAAGTGGTTGGTCCAGAAACGAGGTGGATGGAGGTGTCTATGAGGCATCCCGTTGTGGGTATCCAATAAACTTGTCAAGTACATTGTTCCAGTACTTTAATTGATATGAGACAGCAATGCGTGACTGTGCTTGAGGATGAGTCCAACCCAGTCAATCGCCCTGATTCTCCCCGTCATTGGAAGGTTTATATGCTACTGCAATGCTCCTCAATGAAGTAAAGTTCTTGCGCCCATACAGGCTTCCCCCAGGCTCATTTGGATTGGTCCATAATATGGTATCGATATATTCAGCAAGTAGGGTGCTAAAACATCAGCTCACAATGCTAATATTAAATTGCATACATTCAGCATTTTAGAAACTTGAACAAATCCAGGCTCACCCGGCGGATAATTTTCCTACGCTTACATCAGTTGCTTAGCTGATGCGTTAATAGGATAGACCTTAATCCTAATAATATTTACAGATAGGTAAAACTTATGTAGGACAACCATGCGCTAAGGTATCTTCCATAAACAGAAGAACTACATTGTTTGTCCCAGATGTGGGATTGCACATGTGCCAAGATCTACCTACCTACTCATGTGTTGACCATAGACCTATATACCTATATATAGGTCTATGGTGTTGACCAGCAACATTTCGACGATTTCAGATCCTTTTATGATGTCAGAACACTAATAAGGACTTTGTAATTGAACAATATTAAAATCGTGAAGCTTTGACATAACTTTGAAACAAGAATGTTTTTAAAAGCATAAAACGGCGAAATTGAGCATTAAACTTTTACTCTTGTAGAACAACTCAGCCAAAATCCGCAGTTGGAGTATAAAGTCGTGGGACTACTCGAGGATTTCAAGTTGTCCGATTACAAGATTCCTATGTAATGAAGGCTTGATGGAATCTTGTCGAGCTCGAATCTCACGGAGGGCTCGACGCAAGTCGGGACTCTCTCAAAGGTGGGACCCTGGGCAGAAGGTGGCCTATAAAGAGAGGGATATTGTAAGGTATTATTAACCGTCCGATCCCCTTTACAACTCCACATCACCTGGCCGTCAAGCAGGTAGGCACCCGATGTTAAGTGGAGGGGATCCATTCACTTTCCTCAAAGACGGCTACTGCACGAAGGAGGAACGCCCTGGGGTTCCAATGAACGGGCCGTGAATCGGAACAGAGTTGTTACAACTGTGTAACCAACATCCCTGAATTTTGTGGGGCACCGAAGTATTTAGCAACAGGGGTAGCACAGAAAGCGGCGCTTCCTCACAACAAATGAAGAATGTAGGTAGAAGTCAAATGATGAAAAAATTTATTAAGAATAACAAAATATTTAATCAACAGTAAAACATTCAATTGAAAATTTGGATCGCCCGCTGATTATTCCACAGTTACCTACAGATACCTACCTTGGATGGTTGCTTTGAATCACGAATCCAATGACTATGAGTGGCATGGCCGAAGTCAAGTCATCTAAAACGAGGAAGAACAAGATGAATTACAAAATTTGTAATCGTCTCAAGATCCCACAAGGTCTAACTCAGTTTTCTCAACTTTTCAGGAGAGACAAAAAACAGATATTCCAACGAACTGCAGTAATTTGCATGGTTATCGCTGCTTTTATACCAGCATTGAAATAATGGGCAAACTGATGAGCTAGAAAGACTGACCGACAGATTTCGCATAAGTATCCGTTCCTAACTATTTTGCCAAAAAACTGAGTTAGACCTTCTGGGATCTTAAAGGACGAAATATCGTATTGCAATGAGGCCACCTACCGGTTGAGTCCTCAGGGGAACCGCAAGATTCTAGCGGGTGCCCATGACGTCATTTTACAGTATGAGTGTATGTCTGTTTGTATTCTGGCTTACGCGTGTTTGCAGGTGTTTTTAATTAGTTCGTGTTTTAGTTTTCTATTTTAGTTTCTAGTTTCTTCTATAGTTTTAGTTGTTCGTTTTTATCGTCTTAATGCGGATAGTTGCTGCGTCAATGGATTGTTCAGCGACAAATTCGAAAGGTACACTCGACATTTTAATGTTGAGAACTACAATAGATATCAATGGTTATCAGGGAGGAGTTCAAAAACCTCTGATTTTGTTTCCTGTGCATTTTGTTTTCCTCTGAAAAACATTATGGTGTAGTGGCTTTTCTAGTATTACAAACTTGTCAAAAGCTGCTCAAAAACACCAGTGTTTCCTCTCTGTTTCTTCGCATAGTTTCCTCTGTTGCTTTATTAAAATTCGGGAAGAGCCCACGTATGTTGGATGTGCAAGCCATTGGAAGACCATTTGAAAACGGCAATGATATTTGAATTGTGCGGTACCCCCATGACCAGAGCTTCGATACGCTCCTGATTCACTTATCATACTAATACTTGTAAAATTTGTGAACCTGAAGGTATCGCGGAAGACATTCAAGACAAATCGATTGATTATTGTATTCAGCAGCCTACCTTTGTGGTTCAATATTTACAAACAATTTCGTTACTGCAAAGATATAATATGGAATGTATCTGGTATCCTTTCAAAGAATTGGATAAAATCTGTAAATAAGTTCATTCCAGAGTGCCACAGAGAAACAATGCACCATTTCCTCCAAGTGGGAAAGTGCAGGTTCAAGTACTTATTAGATAATCCTATGTGTTCGTACTTATATCAGATAATATCTGATATAAGTACGAACACATAGGATTATCTAATGAGTACCAACTCACAGGATTATATATTACCTTCAACTACAACTATAGATTCTATAAGTTGTAGTTGAAGGTAATATACAGTCATATCCTGTTAGTTGGTACTTATATCTATAAGTTGTAGTTAAAGGTAATAGGTATACAGTCATATAGGTGAAGCCAACTAGCTTGGTAGCAATGTGGATCGCGAGCTAACTCTTCGTTCGTCTGTTATGTAAAATACACTTGAGCAATGGTGGTTGCTCCATTCAAGTATTCGGTTGAATATTGTAACAAGTGTAGAAGTCGTGATCGTAGGAATTGAAATGATTATCCCTCAGTTAGTGTAACGTTTCTCACTGGTTTAAGAGAGAAGAACAAACAAAGGCCGGAAATTAAGAAAGTGCGAGATCGAGGTTTTTTGTTGGGATTATCAGGTTTTATGTTCCGATTTCACGAGCAATCGGAGACGCTCGGCGGAGTCGGCGAATGAAAAGAAAACAACGGATAAGGAATCCGATCGGTTTACGTGCCTTCAAGTGGAAAAGTACCGCACTCGAGAGGAGGCACCTTATTCGAGGTTTCGCCCTTGAGGGCCGAGGAGCTCCCGAGTTATTCACATATGATAAGTATTTGGGGAAGTGGGCACACTGGAGTCGAGGGATCCCTCTGAATTATTTATAGAACGGCCGTCAGTCAGTTCCCCGTCTCACGCTTTCTGTAGTCGAGACCTCTCGGTACCTATTTATTTGGCTTCTCAATGTTTCAATTTCTTCGCTAGATACTTCTATTTGAAACACATTTCGGTGGAAGTTTTCAGGTGAATGCTCCAGCGGTATCACAGACACCGAGGAGATAGCGTGGTTACACGGTAGTCGCCACATTACAAGTAATTCTTTAGGGGCACGTTGAAAATCCTCCAAACGTGCGTAAGAAACAGTACACAAGGTTCTCTATGGGACAAGGTTTGATTTAACATGAAAAATACCCTAACAAAATTATGTCCAATAAGGATTCATTCGTACAATAAATCATCCCTCAAAATTGGTGGGTCCACATTTCAAAATACAAACGTGAAAACCGAATATCAATTAGGAAATGCTACAAATACATAAGGAAGGTATGAAATTCAAATATATAAATAGTGACAAGTAATTACATAGACACGTCCGTCTGGAATTAGTTGGACTGTTGACGAGACTATCACTGAGCTAATTACCCTGATCCCCACTCACTCGAAGTTTATTTTGTTTAGTGAGCTTTCAGCTGCATAACTTACGAGAGTGTAGTTTCATAGGGCTGTGAATAGAAAATAAAAAGAGTATTTAGGTTCATAGTTATCTTGTCGAAATTACTAGCGAATTAAATATAAAATGTTATTAAATGTGGTATAGGAGTTCTGGCTTATTAAACACTACGAATAGAATGTAAAATTTATTTGGATTTAATAATTTATGTTTATGTGTATTTAAGAATTTATATTTATTTGTATTTAATAATGATCATGGAAGCTGTAGAGCCAAATATGTGGTTTTTGTGTGCTCTCCTTCTCAGTCTTCTTTCGCAATACTCTTTCTGTGGAATTAACACAACTAAATACCATCCTGTGCAACACACGGGTCATCCAGCTAGTGAGTAATCATTTAAACCATGCGTCAGATCCTGACGATACGTTTTGGATAAGTGTTAGAACCACTTCAAACATACGCTCGACGTTTTGTAGGCTCTACCCAAAACCAATTACAACCTAAAAGGCGAGAACTGGAAAAAAGTGCAGGTCCTTATCATAAGGAGTAGGTGGCGACCAGGGGCGGCCCTATTGCCGGGTTTATTTAGTTGGCTATTTCCGTCCACACAGGCTGACTTTAGTTTACTTCGTTGCCTCTCAGACTTCTTTTCTGCTGTTGAATTCCGTTCAACGAACTCTCAACTTGTTTCCTCCGAATGGGAAACAATGGTAATTAGCTTCATTAGTTACACAGGGTGACAATAACCGGCTCCCTCGCTTGGCCTTCCCTCGCCTGGGGACCAGTTTAACTATGAAACTCGCTAATGCGTTGCTAGCAAATCTTAACCCATGAAGTTGATGTACATATACTATGTATTGGTCTGAACGAGGATCGAAAGGATGGCTGAATTTCCTCTTTAAAATAGGACAGCAATTCAAATATCCATAACACGATTGAATAAATGAATAGCAGATTTATTCCGTCAGAGGTGTAAATGAACAAGCATAACGATTATAGATATTTTAAATATAAATACCTATAAATATAAATATAAGTTAAATGGTATTGGTACGGAATTACCCCAGCACCAAGAAAAAGGCTCTGCGCGGTGTGGGGGAGTAGACAAAAATTTTAATAATACAAAATTCAACAGAACTTACTTAATCCATGCATTGAGAAAGAACTTATAAAGATAAAGTAGTAAATGTAAATATATATACTGCACATAATGTTTTCGCTAGTGTCTGTCCCTAGTGAAATAAGTCTAGAGAAAATTTTTGATTATAGCTATTGATTATAGTTTGAGCGAGAAAGCTCTACAGGTGACTCAAAATTATTGGACAAAGCTCGAAGAATACAGGGGAAACCATAATAAACATGACGATGCGTGGGCCATAAAAGGGACTGGTATGATAGCCTGTGTAGTTGGGCGAGTAGCATATGCCGAGGTACGGGGTAGTTACAAATCAGGGTGCTTATGAATGAAGCAAAGTGCTGCTTTTAAATATAATTGGTTAATGGTAAAGATAAAGACCGGAAGCAATTTGAAAAGTTCTTGGGAAGCAGACCGACGAGGCTTCCGGACTATCGTTTTCAGAATAGATTTTTGAATTATGGTGATGGGATAGACTACGCACGAAAACCATGCAAACAGTAGAAGGCGTTACCATTAAACCAGGACACACAGTGGAGGCTTATTTTACCAAACGAATGTCCTTATATTGACGATATTTTACCAAAGTGGAAAAAATGATGACAGCCTACTTCAGAGTCTCCAGGACGGGAGATTATGGGATTTGGTAGCATCAGAATAATCCACCCCAACCCACTCCAGTAAACCACACTTCAGTCCTTCCCCCAAAACTGGGCAGGACATTTTTATTATTCCACAGTTATTCTACAGAAAACATTACTGAAGGAATGAAATCCTATTTCTCTTCTTCTCTCAACTTTACACTACACTCTTCTTAACGAATTGGGATTCAAAGAGCCGGTTGAAATAAGGCTATTGATTATTCTAAATCAAACAAACAATTTATTCACAATACTACCAGAGGCTATAATAATTATTAAGAAACAGAGGTACGCCACGTTTGTGTTGGCTTTGGATAGGATAGCGGCATAGCAACCAGTGCCGGTAATGTGGCACAGGTCTGTCCCTGATCGCCCACTTAGGCGCCCCTTGGGAACTTTTGAATATTCTAATTATAATTTTGACTACATCTAATGCTGGCAGTATGCGTGAACGGCTGTTTAAATGACATTGATGAACCGGCCCTGAATGGTATATAAACTCATAGGAGCATCACACGTTCATATACCAAATTCTAATCCCCATAATACCTACATTGTGAATATCTTTTGGATTAGTTCCGTCTCACATTCTACCTTTTCAAATTTAGTAATTTTCATTATAAAAATTAATCTGATGGGGAACGTAAATACTTACCAATAGGTACTAAATGTCAACATCTAATGACCAGCCAACGTATTTTTCATGAAAACCCAGCATATTGGAGGTAAAAATTGTGAATAAATTGATTGAGGAACACACAGTAACGGTTAAAAACTCGATTGACGGCGATCCCCGACGTGTGAAAAGGGAAACCGAACGTGGCAACCGAATTGATAAGTGAAAACCGCCGCCTGTCATTATCAACTCGTCTGATTCATTTCTTGTGTTGGTGTCGTTTCCAGGAATGAAATAATCGCCCTTCATTCGCTTCAACGGCTTTTCTCCATTGGGAAATAAAAAGAGGGAAACAGAGGTAGGTACTAAACTCATCGAGTTCGAGTAGAGGTAGATATTTCAACTCTCTACTCTACAGCCATCGATGTAACGGTTGCGCTCGCGCAGAATATTCTTTAGTTCCGACTGCTCTGACAGGTTTGTCGTAACTACTATGCACAGAAACAGAAATGTAAAATAGATTCTAATGAAAATTTATTTCACAGTTTAAGAACCAAGAATCATCCTCCTTTTCAGCCCCCGGAATCTCTGTATGGTCCTTTAAATCTTTTGAACAAACTGAATAATATTCAACTATATTATAGTCAACTATATTATAGTCTATAGTCTTAATAACTATATTATAGTCAACTATCAATTATTGATTCGTGTTCTACCGAGCGACGAACTCCCACATTGGATCATCCCCAAGATGACGAACATTCCACATACTGACTGACACAAAAATATTAGCCTACCAGGCAATATTGTGAATAAATCAATCAATCAATGTTTTATTTCCTTAATATTGCCCATCAGGCGACTATGGTGCAAGCGTGTAAGGTGTTTAAGTTGGGTGTGTGTGCGTGATGGTGTAGGAGAGGAGCTGGTCAAGTGGATAAATGAATTCGAATTATACGAGGACTAAATCCCCCACAGTACCCCGATCAAGTCGAATCGACCCATAAAAATTACAGCTAACCATACTTCCTCTTGATCCCCACAACCCTAATTGGTTGATTGATTGGTAATTAATGGATGAAATAATAAATAATAATGTATTAGGGAGGGGAGAGGGCTGGGGGCGTAATTGAGGGGGTGATGTGAATCATGTGACGTTTTCATCCTAGCATTTTCAGCGCTATCCCTCAGAATGCTTCTGATGCCTCCGAATCCACGGATGAAGTGAGGTTTGCATTGTTCCGCATCTGGATTGGATTCGAATACCCAGTCATGCGACCCTTCCAAGCGGACGTGTGATTACGGCTTTAAGGGTTAATTTGGGCTTAGCAGCGTAGTTCCTACACCTGTAAAAACCTTGTTAGACAATACGTAACTAGCGTACAATACCACTCTTGACGTCAAAGCGCTTGCCGGTGATGACCGCGGTTGTCGGAGTGACTCGTCAATATTGACTCGAGGTCTCATAGAACGTGTTTCAAGTGAGCCGGTTGTAACATTATTATAACCAAAGATCGACTCAAACGCTAGAATTGATTTTCTAGAAAGTACACTTTACTAGATAACAGTATGAATACAGCTCGAAGAAGTAAAATATTTGAATTAGTAATGGGAACGGCTTACAAAGAAGCTGCTGAACAAATTCTGCTTCGTCAATGATTTCGAGAGATTATGTACAAACCATATTTCCAATAAATCAATCAATCAGTCAGTTTTTTTCACAAAATTGCCTGGTAGGCTAATGTGGGGAGGGAGTGGTGTTCGTGTCAGTTATCTGTTGCTTGGATTGTGTCTTGATGTGTGTTAGTGTGTTTATGAGAATGTAGCAAACCATGGGGCTCCGCCGATCTTCCTCAGTACTTTATTTTGCAAGGCTCGTACATTTTGGACAGGTGTTGCGCAGGCGGAGCCCAGATTTCACACACAAACGCCCATATTGGTTTGAAAAGCGACGTGTTTATCAGCCTTTTGTTGTTGGGGTCTAACTTTGCAACCGGGTTCATTACCGGCCATAGCTGGTATACTCGCCGCGTCCAACAAGAATTGAGCAACAAAATTGAAATTTTTGTTACAATGTTCGATAATAATGTTGAGCAGGAGTTGCTGAGGTCCTTAAAATCATTATATCACTGAGTCTAAGTTTCGTTGTGAGGTAGAAGTACATCAGCTTCTATTCAATCAATGTTTTATTTACATAATATTGCCCATCAGGCGACTATGGTTCAAGCGTGTAAGGTGTTTAAGTTGGGTGTTTAAGCTTCTAAATTGTTATTCTGTTTGACTGATTGGACAATCGTGGTAGCCAAAGGTATTGCAGAGGCATCTCGACCGGATTCGACAGAAATTCGTGTAAATATCATTGCTTTCCTTCCAGTTTGACTGCTATGTTATAACTGGCCCTTCAAAGACATTTTGGTTCATAATTTTCAATAATGAAGAATCATACAACGGCGCTCGCTTTATAGACAACAGATCAGCTGGCAACTCGAAGGAAAGCGGCTTGACGTTCCGATGGCCGTTCAGGTGTCTCGAATCCCCCAAGAGGAACCAGATGCTGAGAAACGCCCTTCACCTTACCCGCGTCTGTTCCAGATGTTATTGAAACCTCGTTCTCCTTGCTACAGTCGACATAAACCATCCTTCCTCACGTGATGCATTCCAACGTCCCCCAATCGTCTTATTATCGCCTCATAAAACCACGTGGAGCAAAGGCACAAGTTTTATACACCCGCCTCATCATTATTAACTGCACAAAACTCCACTCATTCGAAAACTCAAACTACAAGTTCATCCCCCGTAGCCTCATCCTTAGTAGCCTCTAATTTGTAACCTCCACCAGTTTTCTTGATTCTTCTTTCACAGAGCGAAAATCAAGAGTGTAGACTCAGTTCATTACATTGAAGGTTTTCTTGATATTTTCGCGACTATACCTACTTTCAGCTGTTATGACTTGAATTTGCCCCTTAGATCTCATTGAATTTGTCCTTCTTTTTCGAATTTGTCAAGCGACCCGAAAATAACGGATATTATTGAAACTAAACTGCATTTACACTTACTACCATTACACAGTTAATAAATGACATTTTTTATGGTCTCGTAAATGTTATAGAAATGAGAAATTATTTATTATTTAAGTAGCTAGTGTTAATTATTAGTTTATACTTGTGCCTACATAGGCCTGCAGTAGCTTGTAAGAGGCAATAATTCATATCCTGACGTGCCTACACACAAATATTCACAATCTAAGTATTTCAAAACTGAGTATTGGGAAATTTTCTGTTATGTTTCTCTTGGTAATTCACGCTCGTGTAGACGAAGTTTCCCAACTCCTTGTGAATAAGCGGCTGGTCGTAAAAGGTTCTGCGTCATCGTAGAAAATTATTAGAAAATACTTATTGCTGTTATCCACACCAAAATACTTATCAAAATCTATTTAAATTTGTAATTAGATCTATAACGTTTTATAATGGAAAATTATTTATATGCACAGAAAACTTCTTCCATTTTCTAAACCGGGAGGGGAATGGGGGTGTTCCCCACACATACAGCAGTGATAACAGAGTGAGAGATTGATTGAAGTAGCAGTAAAATCGGATAAAGGTTGTTGTTTGAGAAGTGATATTACTTGAGGGTAATCAAAGGTTGAGGGGCGCGGGGGTGATCGAAGGCGATCGATCGAAGAGCGGGAGAGCTCATTTCCGAGTCGGGTTTCTATAGATTTCTTAGGTTTCTTTCGGAGGTAAGAACCAAGAAGGGCATTCTTGTGAAGTTGGGGCTCAAGTGCACGAGGCTTTTACCAATCAAGCGGAATCGCATTGGGAATTCACCGACCATGGAAACGACTTTGAAAGGGCCTTGGCAGTACGAGTCAAGTAACAGTTGTATTTATTGGGTCACAGACGGCTTTTTGTGCCATTTCATGGAAACATACAGTTAATCATTAAAACTCTATTTTAAATTAAGACCCTTCATTTGTAATGACGTGCTTAGGTCAGGCACTTCCATGTAAGATTATTGTCGAAAATCTACAAGATTGCAAATCCGAGCAATTGTAAAAGTAATAAGTGAGACATATTAAAATTTTAAAATTAATGTCCTCTCTGAAGATGGCCTCTCGCAATGACCATTTTGATTAGCAGATAGATGCATTTGGATTTATATGGATGGTAGATATACGCGGGACGTCCAGAAAGTAAGGTTACAAAGGCCGTGAAGGACGAAGGGAATTTCGTTTTTCAGAGTTGTCACCACTGGTAGGTAGATATGTTCCTAATGGTCAAAACAAATCATCAAACGCCTCAGTCCGTTACAAAATGTCGTCACAGCAGTCAAACGCGTCAAATAGCTCGTCCTCCAATCTCCATAGTGGCGCCATACCCATTGACCATCAACCGACAAATTGAAAGTCCAATTTTCAGAGAAGAAGATCATGTTATCTGCCTTTTGGGACCGGAAAGGGACATTATTGGTCGATTTTATGCCTAAACCACCATAAATGCAGCTGCATACTATGAGACGCTCAAGAAGTTGAGAAATATAAAAGAAATGAAGGCGCGGAATTCCAGAGGCTTATTAAAACCCGATCACCTAGCCAGCCAGCCCTCTGACGTCATAGGCTCTTACGGCATAGGCTGTGACGTAGTATTTGGCCTCCTACCAGCCGTCTGACGTCATACGCTCGTGCGTCATAGGCTCTGACGTACTAGTTGGCCTCCGGCCAGCCGTCTGACGTCATAGGCTCTTACGGCATAGGCTTTGACGAACTAGTTAACCTCCTGCCAGCCGTCTGACGTCATACGCTCGTGCGTCATAGGTGCGTCTGACGTAGTGGCCCGCCTGTCGCTTGTGTTCTGACGTGATCTGAGGGGAAGGGTGAATCAAGGAAACAAATTTTTCCCGTTTCAGTTTATGTGAGGAATACTGACTCGTGGTGTGTCACTCCTTCATAACAACGCCCGTCTCACTCAGGACCAGCTTGTTTCATTTGTGTCGGATAATGAGACTAATCCACCCAACTCCCCTCCTGAGTTACAAGCACTGGGCTAACAACTCAAACAGTTTATAACAGTTTATAATATTACAGTAAATAACTTGAGGGCTGAAGCTCAGTTGTTATGTTATTGATATGCCAAATATACACAGATTATTTAAAACACATAAAAAATTAAATAATCGTTCCAATAAATTGAAGGAGTTTTTGGGTGGACAACGATTTTCAACGGTTCAGGATACTGTCGAAAAAAGACGGGGGGGGGGGGGGTATTCGATGAGGGTATAAAAAACTGGTCCCTAGGCTTAAATAATGGGTTAGCCCCAATGACGACTATGTAGAGAAATAATGCCTTGTCTTGACACTTACCTTGTGAATTTCATTTAAATTTATTCATTAAAATTTTTTAACATATCTTGTAACCTTACTTTTTGGACGTCCCTCGTATGTTAGTAGTACACGAATGTTAGTTGTATGTTCAAGTGACCAGAGAAAACTTCTGAATAATTTTGTGATCTGGAGGAAAATCTGACTGTATATTATGATCTTTGGTGTTTTCGACATTTCAAATGTGGCTTCCAAACGCTCCCTTGCTATACTAGCCGAGTCTGATCCTTAGCAAAATTCAATGACTGTTTCCATTGCGTAACCAACCTATTGAAGAAACGGATTAGCTGTCGTCTCATCAAGTGAGCGGAGAACGTTATAAATAGTGAATGCCGCCCTTCAAAGCCCCTCGGCTAATCGGCGGCTCTTCTTTTGTAGGGGTTTTGAAAACCAACAAACCGCAGCCTTTATTTCAAGACCTCTCTGTCAAGACCGTCCAATTAAACGGCTATTAGCTCCCGAGAAAGTTGAAAATTAGAAGTGGATGTGGGCCTTCTAATGGTCCCTTCTCTTCTGACTAGAAATACTTCTTCCGATAGCCGCAGAGGTTTTCCACCAACGCTGTTTTCATACTTTGTATCACACAATAAGCGTCAGAACGTTTCTGTGTTAGGTACCTGTTGTTGAGGTACCTAACCTTTCTACCTGGAAGAGTTTCCTGCAGTTTCAACCTAGAATAACCAACTTATACCATTCCATTGAAAACATTTCCGAGACATGCCGTTTCGAAAACGTTTGGTGAGTTTTCACCCTATTTTCGGCTGAGAGAGTGTAAATTGTCTCAAATTGAGAAGCGAAGGCTGGATTGAGACTTTTCGGTAGCGGCGACTAAAAAGTAGCGGTGTCGAATACTGCAGTGCGACAATGAACGTGGTAGAGTTGACTTAAAAATTGAAAGAACGGCGATGGGTCGAAAAACCAAAAAAATTATTGGGTCGATCCTATCTATCATCTCTCAAAGGGAAACCATGGGACAATTTAATATTGATATTAATAGAGGAACCGTTGGTGGAGAATTCAGAGAAGCAGTTGGAATCTTGCGTGACGAAAAGCACAGTTGCCGGGAAGAATATTCCATGAGCGAAGAAGCGCGACTGAACAATCGCAGGTGCTGTTTCCCAAAATCCTCTGCTTCTATCGAGTCACCGGAAAAATATAACCTGCTGCTAATTAATAAATAAAATAAATAAATATTATAAAATAAAAGGCGATTAAATGTTCTTCTCTAGTGAATGTAGTATGTTTCGTTTCTGTGACTCTCGCGCGACCGAAAATAGGAAGTGCGCGAACGCCCTCAATGTGATCGAATGGTTACTAAAGTGAACAGAACAGCGCAATGTAACTTTTTTGTTTTCATGTAAAATAAACAGTCCAATAAAAACTCTATTACTTTGCAAAAGTTACAAAACATTGGAAATCACAAAAATAGACGAGGACAGCAAGGGTTTAGTACATTCATAATCAAAGTCATCTACACCTCATTCATTCAAGATTTTCAAACAATTTACAAACATTTTGCGTGAACATTCACGGCAAATGGGCTTCTTACACAATGTAGGCAGTATTACGACACTTGGTGTAATACCAACTCTTTTCAATTTTGTTTGAGTCAATGATCGATTTCTTCTTTCTGATGTCTTCTTTGTTGATCGAGCAGAAGTCGTAGATGCAGAAGTTAGTCCCCTTGTAGTTGTTCTTGTAGAACTTCAGAGATCAATGTAAGCAGCTCAGGCTTTTTTTTTTTTTTTTTTTTTCATATACATGCAACTGGTGGCTTAGAAGTAAGGTGTCTTGAGGTAATGTAAGGTGGATGCGGCGAAATAATTGAGATCCATCTTCAGAAATAAAAGACGAGTTTCACCAACGAAAAAGTATATTTCCAAAAAAGTTAATAATTGGTACACTATAGACCGGTTTCGGTTGTTACACCATCATCAGTACAAGACAGAAAAAAATATTAAGTTTTTTGACCTGAGTAAAATATTCTACAGAAAATTGTCAACAACCGTCGAATTTGCTTAGAAACAACAGTGTATGACTTAGGTATTCGTACCTTGAATCCTCATCCCGATATTGCGGTCACGGATCTTGATCAAAATTATTACTGCAGAGTTATGATCCATCCCACCTAAATGGGCCCATCATCCGATCCCATGAACCGATAAATATTGAATTAATATCCCCTTCCTGACCCCATACTGATTGCACATCTGAGAGGGAATCTCACGGTATGGGTGACCATGGTCGGCATGGGAAATACAGCTTGGTATATACACGACATATACAACCAGGGATGGCACAAAGCCGAGAGGCGGGAATGGAGCTGTGATATTAACCCTCGTTAGGCTGATTGATCCGGGGGAGCAGGTGTTATCGCTATTCATACTGACGCCGCCCTGAGCGTCGTGAGGGGAGTATGAATTGTATTTTATGGGATGATCCCAAACTGAGTTGGCTTCAATAGAAGATACGTAACATACCCAAAACTCCTTTGCATGTGGGCTGATACATCTAACTTATAGTCTACATAAGTTTAATTGAGGCTTTGGAGGGAGTAGGAAAAGCGCAAAATCACAAGCTCACAAGATCTTTTCTTACATTTTTCCCCTTACATGAATGTATTTATATACCTATTCCCTTAAACGGACCAGTAGGTATTCACTTACTCGTTTACTTGGTTCACACTCGAGAAAACGCCTTTTATGGCAGTTCTTGAGGAATGCATTGGCAGATATGAGAGTCGTTTCGCAGTAAACTAGAGTAACAGAGATGGTCATGAGGGTTGGATTCAAAACTCTTGAAACTCGGGTAGCGGATCGGAGCGAGCTCGTGGGAGTGGGAACACTATTACCAACAGCGGGTCAGTGTGTCAAGGATACGACCACCTCCGCCCTTCCACAGCCACCTAAATATTGCACCAACTGATTTTCTTCCCTGTAACCGAGTTGGCGAGGGCGAACTCTCCCTCCCGGATGGAGGGCAGAGTGGAGGTCCAAGGACGGAGATAGGAGGCCGTCTCGACTCTTACCTACAACAAGTAGTTGGTAATGCAACCATCTCCTACGAATCCGGCATCTGAACTCATACTGCAACACCGCCGCTTCTACACAACGTTATCTGACACGGCATAACCGTAGTAGGTATAAGTAAACTGTACAGCTGAGTAAAATTGGAGGGAAATGACAAGAGTATTGACAATGAGGCAACGATTAGATAATAATGCGATCAATCAATTGAGGAGGACTCTGTTAACAGCCATTTGGAGAAATCGCAAAAAAATGCGATTTATGGGTAAGTCAATTTTTACAATTTGATTGTTAACTTCTGGATATCAAAACCATAATTTTAAAATTCTACGGCCGGAAATATCGGGTTTTTTGGAGTGTTTACTCCCTTATTTATGAAATATTTTATTATTTCATCATAATTACCAATTATCATTTCCACTCGTCTAAATGTATGGTCTTCTTCGAAAATTCTTCAAACACTCCGTGTAAAAAGCACCCGCCTCGCAAATATCATTCTACAGCAGCCTGAAAAAGTTATGGCATCCACTTCCCCCTCCCAGCCTTGTCCTTCCAACTAAAGAGATGTCCTAATCATTTCACAAGCACCCGTTTTGAAATCTCCCCTTGGCGTCATGGAGAGACATTTTTATTACTACACATCGACGTATTAGATACAGATAGATATATATAGGTGGCGGGCAGTGGCGTTGCTTAGTAAAATTCCGGAAAGGGGGGTGGGGGGAGAAACCTCAATTTTTCCAACTGCTTAACATAGATTTTCCAACTATTTGTTAGGTATTTTAAGAAATCAATTTCTCAACTGTTTGAAAAATCTACAACTTCAGTATTTATTAAATTGTATTAACAAAACATAGTCCCAACTCGTGGCAAGGAAATTCCCAAATTTTCTTTTTCCCAAATTTGTTTTCTTTACAGACACCAAGTAATAATATGTACACAAAGTTAATACACAATCTACTTATAAGCAATATTCATTTAACAATTTTTAGGGGGTTAATGAAGATCTAGAGTACCTTACTTAGTTCTCATTGTTGTCATTGTCTATTGTAATAGCACTCACACCAACTGAATCAGCTCGTGTGGTTTGGTGCTCTTGAGTCGTCTGAATAGATCATAATCAACTAAATGAATTGAGGTTGAATAAAGAAGAGGCTCTAGCCTTGCCTAACTGAATAAGAAGAAGAACATGGTAAGGGTGAAGAATCGGGGTTTTGAAGTTATATAACCAGTCCCTTTTTAAACCTAGCGACTTGAATCTTTTGAAAGGCACTGACTAAAGTGGAATAGATGCTCTGTGCAAAATTTCAAGTCAATCGCCGAAGGTGGAGAGGCTGTAGCCTTGTCCGTCTGAATACGAAGAAGAAGAACAAGCCGAGGGCGAAAAATAGGGGTTTTGAAGTTATATAACTCGGCTCCCTTTAGAACTGGCGACTTGAATCTTTTAAAAGGCACTGACTAAAGTGGAATAGATGCTCTATGCGAAATTTCAAGTCAATCGCTGAAGGTGGAGAGGCTGTAGCCTTGGCCGTCTGAATACGAAGAAGAAGAACAAGGTAAGGGCGAAAAATAGGAATTTGAAGGTATAAAAACCGGCACCCTTTAGACCTATCGACTTGAAACTTTCAGGGAAGTTTTACCAAGAAGATCCATACCAGATTTCCAGTTGATCGGCTGTGGACCCGTCAAAGTGTCCAAAATTAGCCTAAATTTCAGTTTCTTGGGTTGAGATAATGGGTTGATTCTTTCAAATGCCTCTGTCTCAAGCTGAAAAGAAGCTCTGTCTACGGTCTCGCACAAGGTAGTGGTGATAGCGTTAGTTCAGAATACCGACAAATGGTCGTCCTTCAATAAAGCAACGAAATACCAGAAATGGTCTCCTTCTAACACTCATTTACCTCATCGAATACTACGGACAACCGAAGTCGTTCCATGTCGGTTGAAAGAACCGCTTTTGCCCACCTCAACTTGCTTGAGGTTTTTGTTCACGAGCCCCAGAAAGAGCCCGATCGCTGGTGACGGAATTGATGTCAGGAGTCCTTGCAAAACGAGCTGCAATCGATCTCAAGGTGGCTTTGAAACTTCGGAGTTCTCATTGAAAACCTTGCGCAACCCCGACAGGAGGCCCTCGGAGGAGGCTGCCGAGATATTCAGGTGAAAGGTACCTGAAACACCACTAACATCCAACAGCAACCGGCCCAAGTTATTTTATTTTGTTTCTCAAACGCTCTTTAATGAGACAAAAACATTTATACCTACAATCTTCAAATGGTTTATGTAAGTTCAGTTCATTTGACTCAATGTTCTCGTAATGTTCTCAACTGGTGAAAGAACGATTCGGCAATGAATTCAGTTCTGGTATTTACTAGGGATGTGTATCGAGTACTCGACGTTTTACACCATTTGATGTTTTTCTTCCAATGTTTTCACACATTCGATGTTTTTCGTTTCTTTCAAAATACCTATAATTATAAATCATTGTTGGTGTGGTAGGTGCGTCCAGGCTGATTTCGGTTATTCATTATTGTGGGTTGTGACACCACACACATAGGTTATGACTACATGGATACTTCAAAAAATCCATGTAGAAAAATTGTCTCCATCCAGTAATTCTGTTTCGGTGGTTCCCATTCATTCACATCCCAAAACCTCTGTCTTCATCTCATCGTTCATCTAAGTCTTGTATATTAATCATTGTTCATCGTGTATATAAAAATCATTGTTCATTGTGTAAATAGTTACCTACAATAATTGTTAATTATTATCTTAGTGCAAATCCATCATCGTAGTGCAATTTATCAGCTTGTAAGGTAAGCCTAGCTCTTATCAATTAATACTTAAGGAAAATTCTTCATGTAGTTTAGTCGATCTGAGTTGATTGTTTGTATATATTTTATTGTTCAATAGGTATGATTAGGGTCTACACTGGAGACCGAAACGTCACCCTTCTATTAAAATTATTGGCTGCTACAAGGTGGTTTTATTGAAAACACAACCCACAATAATATAATTTTAAACCTATTTCAATGTATAACTGCATTATTTTTGTGCCTTGTTAGGAACTTCACTACCTACTTATATTATTTCATATTTTACGAGGCCCTTTTGCCTTTCATTATTCTAGCAGCAACAATGTTTAGGTTTCTTGTTTTTCATGTCAGTCGTGGTTGACTCAAGATAAGATAGTAGGAATGCAACCAAACCACTACCACGTCTAATGTAACCGTGTAAACATTTATCGTTTTCTGATACCAAAAAGTGGCAAATGAAGAAGAGTCAATCCCTGATGAGCGTCATCTATATTTGACCTCTATACGAATGGAAAACGATTTTTGTTCGATGAAAATGAAAGAAGTTTCATTTCCCTAGCAACTACTCGGTAGTACGTGAAAATCATCGTTAAAATTTCGTGACACTTCCGCGTGACATTTTTCGGCTAGTTACAGGAGCGTAGCGTGGCTCTGGAATGGAGGGCACTGCACTCCATCCCCCCCCCCCCCCCCACAAATATCCCAAGTCTCCTACTGAATTTACCTACGCACATTATTCACTTCAACCAAGACAGAAAAGTAAAGCAGTTCTTAGCAAGCTATTTGCTCAAGGGAATTGTACAGTGTTATTATATTAGCCTTCAAACATTAGTTAGAAAATGAGTTTTGCTAACCTGATAACTTCGGGTAGCACCCATGGTTAAACAAAACTAGTTCATGAATTTCTTTACCACCAAAATCCTCGTCTTTGTAAAGGATTGTTAATTCGTTTTTTAGCTGAATAGAGTCGAATCTTTTGTAGGTTGAAACAAGGCAATTGAGAGCATCTTGCGGAAAACTATTTTGGTACATTCCAAATTTGCGTGTGTACTCACGATAACATTCTTTGACGACTGCCGACAGGTTTGGAAGCGGGGAAGTCGAACGGCCCAACCTGATGATCTCACATTTCTGTACAAAATTACGTGAACTAAACGATCGACTTACATTCGAGGAACAATTCACGCAACAGCTATCCATTTTCGAAGCGGAAAGCAGCAAAAAAGTCGCGTAAAAAACAAGTTGACACTCGAGAAAACGATGGAGTGAAACAAAAACGAACAAATCGGCTCCTACACAAATCGATTATACCTACCAGCTTCGATAAGATCGGCGTGATCACGACAGCCACCGCACAAACCTTGCGGTGACTCGAGGGCTGGACTACCACTAGAAACTACACACACGCACCGAACCGTCATTGTGAACACGAGGAGACACACTGACACACGGGCTCGGCCAATGACCTTTTGTCACCGCAATGGAAGTGCGGTACACCAAAATAATTCCATGCGTCATTTCTGCTTCAATGGATACTACTCTTATCAGCTCTATCGATCAGTTTGTAGTATCGATTCAGACAAAGAAGTCATCGATCTCTGATTTGAACCTACCACGAAGAATGGATGAAACTGGTTTCTAATCGATTCCATCAGAATGCGCCAAAATTCAACTTTTCGGATTTTTATTCTTTGCGGAGGTACCTTTTTTCTTCTTTTCGTCAGGGGTACCGCCGCTACCCGCGGTACCCCTGAATCTACGCGCCTGGCTAGTTAGTCCAAGGCTAAAGCATGTTCCATGCTAAAAAACCTCGATGGGTATATATCGATGTTTTTCCAACCGATGCCCATCCATAGTATTTACATGTCTGTTACAAGTTCTACGCGTTACTAAACATGTTTATAGCATGCAATTTTCCGTACAATCACGCTGCAGGTGGAAGTGTTCGATAGGAAGCAATTGACGATACTTTACGAGGTCGTCAGTTTGGTGGTGCATGTACGAAAACGACCTGTTCCTATGTAGACCACGCTGATTCGTCCGTTGTCACGTCATATTTCGTTTTGATTGATTACGCAGTCCTGCCAACTGTGAAAGGGGTATCGTGAAATGCCATCGTCCTCGCTTCAAGATCGAGCTGCACAGGGATCCTTGCAGAGCACACAATGAACTGGAATTTTTCAAAGGTCGTTGTTACGTAAAGGCGGCGACCTCCGAATCCGAGGGCAAAAAAATCCACTTCTCGCGATGCTACAGACGAATAATACGCACGGAGGGGAGGGGGGTCGATTAAAAAACACAGCGATATCGTTATTTGATACGTTGTGTCTTCGACGGATTAATTACTTGCTCGATGAAACTGCGGCTGAGGCGTTTATATGCGACATTGATGTGTTCTTCAACAAGAGGAGCGTCCAGGAATTTGGTAGTGACGAGATAGTCTCTGTGCCAGTTTCGAAATATTTCAGCTAATTATTCCAATTATGTCTTATTATACAACAATAAAAGCTTGTTCAACAAGCTGAGAAGAACGAACGGCCACGAAACGCGTTTTCCAGGTATCCATATCTCAACTTGAAATTTGGTGTGAAACCTCTTCGCGTGGACAGTAGAAAGCCCTGAAAGTTTCAAGCCGCTAGGTCTAAAAGGAACCGAGTTATATAACTCCAAAAACCCTGTTTTTCGCCCTCGCCTTGTTTTTCTTGTTCTTATTGAGATGGTCAAGGCTACAGCCTCTCCACCTTCACTAATTGACTTGAGATTTTCCACACAGTTTCGCTTCAGCTAGTGACTTTTAAAAGATTTACCCCATCATCTCAACCCAAAAAAATTTTAGAAACAAAACACAGAAATTTTTGGCTAAATTGTCCACTGTGACGAGTACTCTACAGCCTGCATAACAGGACCAATCGACTTGAACTTTTGCACATATCTTCTTTATAACACGACCCACTGCCATTTGACATATTTAACACAATATCTCAACCCAAGGAAAGTTTAGGAACGTTGACGGGTCCACAGCCGATCAACATGAAATTTGAGGGAAAAATCCCTCAACGTTTCTAGCCGCTAGGACTAAAGGGAGCCGAGTTATATAACTTCAAAAACTCCTCACCATGTTTTTCTTCTAAAAGGTATGGTTTTCTTGGACAATGGTTTATTATGTTCAGAATCACTGTTCTGTTTTATTTTGTATAACATATTAGTATAAATGATACATCAAACATTTATACTGATCATAAAGTCGCCTTATAATGAGAACCTCTTATCTCCGCTTGGTCCCCAGAATGATAATTTCTCATCTCAATACAACCTAACTTCCTAGGGGAGGGAAGAAACTGCGCTGTTGCTTCATTGAAGTTGCCGGGGTTTTCGTAGGAGGTGTTCATATTTTATGACGGTGACTTCTTGGAGAAGAATAAAATTTATTATTTAATAATAATGACACTTTTTTCCCGCTAAGGTGTGAAAATCAAGTCGGAGAAGCCAAATATGGAAAAATGACAAATTCTGAGAAATTCGGAGTTGGGAGGTTATCATTCTGAAGTCCAAATGGAGATGAGCGGTTCTCATTATAAGGCTTATTAAGCTATTTAGAGTTAATTAGTACCCATATTGGGGAATTTGCTTCAATTTGTTTTAGTTATTGACATCTTATGTCTTTACTCTGGGACATAACTCGAAAAACGCCACACGAAAAGCGTCACACGAAATCGTCACACGAAATCGTCACGAAAATTTCTGATGATTTTCGCTTACAACCGATTCGTTGCTACGGAACTTTATCTTCGCCAGTTATCATCGTACAAAAATCGTTCACCACTCGTTGGATAGCTCTCGATTTACCTAACCATATTACGTTAACTACTGCGGAGTGCGTGGCCGACAAGCTGCGGTATGAGCGTGATTGTTAAAGTTATTGTTTACACACAGGTGTGAGGTATGAAAGAGGTAGGGTAGGGGGGCGGTAAGACATAAAATGTCCCTCAGGGTGGCAGACTCGTATGCAAGATGTTTCACAACGTTTCTTAGTTTTAATAAGATTTTATTAAAATCTTTCTTTGTGCATAAATGACGCTTAAATTCTTCTTTCTTCACTTCGAAAGATTCCTCCTTTACGGTTTACATAGTTTTTGACATTTTCATGTCTTTGCTTTGGCACATAAACTGAAACGGGAAAAAATTGTTCCCTTGATTCACCCTTTCCCTCAGATCACGTCAGAACACAAGCGACCGGCGGGCCACTACACCAGAGCCTATGACGCACGAGCGTATGACGTCAGACAACTGGCAGGAGGCCAACTAGTACGTCAAAGCCTATGCCGTAAGAGCCTATGACGTCAGACGGCTGGCCGGAGACCAACTAGTACATCAGATCCTATGACGCATGAGCGTATAACGTCAGATGGCTGGCAGAAGGCCAACTAGTACGTCAAAGGTGGTGATGACGTCAGAGGGGCCAGATATCTGAAACCCCCATTTCTTCCTCACTACTTTCGGGATCACCGTGGAATTTCCTAAAGGATCTCCGAGTTTCAGATTTTTTTATTGTGTTTGGGATGGAAGAGGGAGGTTCTTGCCTCTGGCTTTCCTGGTGCTAGTGGCAGCCCTGCTAACAACCTTGTCATTCCAAATTTTTCATTTTTTAATGAATATCGCTGGCGTTTCACTTACTTCATGGCCGTACTATACAACAGTAGAATGACGTTCGGAATCGACAATTGACGCAATTCCCCATTTTAGGATATTTCTTGTACATACGTCCGCAATTATTTATAAAAGAACTACCTATAAACAAATTTTCGAAATTAACTTCTTCCGGTAGACACGCCAAGTATCTCAGAACAAGAAATCGATATCTCAAAACCTTGTGCTGTTTGAATGACCTGGATTGATGATTCACGCTCATGTTGACGGCCTAACTTTGGAGCGCTCATTGTGAACAAATGGCTGGTCGTAGAATGTTCTGGATGGTCTTAAAACATTCTCCAAATTGGTACAGGGTGTTGAACTTTTTATTCGGTCGATTCCATTGGTTCATCGTTGCAGATAATAAACCAAAATGCAAACGAGATTGTTGACCCCAAATCAGATATCAATCCTGCTACAAAACCTAACGACAAAACCTACTCGTAGTTTGTATGATGATGGAAACCCCAAATCAGAGGTGAATCCAGCACCCAGCGTTCTCTAACTCTTGTATATCAGCCCATCAGGTTGTCACATCTTGCAGGGAGCAATACAAAACCCTCAATATCAACCAGGTTGTCACACATGCACGACCGTCATTCACGCTGATGGGTTTGATATCATCCGCGTGATCGCGGGGCGCGTCTATCGGCTGAAATCATTCGCGATGATACGGAGGGGAGGGGGGGGAGTGTGACAATCATCAGGCGTTTGGTCGTTCTCCGGTGAAAACACCGCATGGAGGGGGCTCTCGTTATGTGTAGGGAAGAGAAAACTCACTAGAGGGTTCGAGGGGGCGGAAGGATTGTTGATGAGGTGGAAGCGGCGGTTGGAGGCGGTGAGGGCGAAGAGGAACAAAATGGGAAATCGATGAGATGCCCCTCGCCAGGCACTGCCGAGCGTCACTGCGCTGGTTGGTGTCGGTGTGCGGGAAAAGCTGCTCGTGTTGTGTATTGGAGTAAAAAAGCAAATGGGTGGGAGAAAAGAGGGGGATCTCGGTTTTACGTCCAATTGAACATTTTTACCGAGAAATTAGACATATTTGGACGTCCCCCTGTCGCAAGATACGTCCTGTTTTTTGAGCAGCACAGAAGGGGACAGTACAGCGGTTTCAGGAACACCCTACTCAACACACTCAGTTGCTCCTAATGCTCCGAGCTCTTATGAGTATAGTCATACATCGTCAAAACCGAAATCTAATGGAGCAGGACTTTTTTGAGTAAAATTGTCAATTGATTAATCTGCGGATTCTGGCATTAACCTTTTAACTGCCAACGCGCTACCTCGCCAAATGAATTATTCAACAACTTACAAAATGAATGCAATATGAAAATCGTTAATATTCATTAAAGTGTTCACCACACGAAAATCGATTACCACTCGTTGGAATGGTCTGATTTTAAAGGCCATAGTGGAAGCTGCGCTTTGTAACGCAAATCCAAGCAAACAGCAAGTACCAAGGACAACATCTTTGGTAGCTACTTTGTAGCTGTGGAGGGACAAAAATCAAATCCCTAGAGTAGTGATTGTGAGGGAATCTGGACGTTGAATTATCTCGAGAAGGTACAAGTAGGGTTTTACTCTCGGTTACGGAAAACCATACCAATTTTTTTTGTTTTTTGAAGTGACGAATTTCCTTTCCTTGAGTAATAAAAAGATGTTGTACTGTGGTTGGTTCAGTCCATTTTATCTTATGGGATCGTTACGTAGGGTTATGCAGGTAGAACGGTATTATTTGAACCACTATACGTCACTCAAAAATATTTAATTAAAATATTGCTTGAAAAAGAGAAACGTTATCCCATGGAAGAACTATCAAGGGTTTCCAAAGTAATAAGCCTGAGATCGATTGCTAACAAAGTAGCTTTGATATACGAGTACATTGGATTTCGGTGGTTAGGTTTTTTGGTTCAACGCAGTAGGAGGTGCACAGTCAAAAAACGCCTTATCTTCCCGGAGGTTTTAGATCAAACCGAGGGGCCTTGAGAAGCCTTTCCGTCCTCCGGCTGATAGAATTAAGATATATGCGAACCTTTCCGACATGAAGCTTAAATGAGCAAGTAATAACTACTTATTATGAGCAAGTAATAAACAATTAAGCTAATAATTACTTATTAGCTTAAATGAGCAAGTAATAAACAATTATTGTTCAAACAAGGATATAACTAGCCTTGGAAATTGTCAAGTGGAATAAACCACAATCAGCTTTACATACGAACACTATTCGGACTTATGTTGTCACTAAAATTTAAATTTCCCGTTAATTTATTGGGAGAATGTTCAGATCATGGATATGTCTTTTCGAATGAAAACGAATACTCCTTCTAAAATCCTTAGTTAATAGCAGAGGTTTATTACAAGAAAAATGATATAGGTATAATTCATGGTATTTGGTGTGAGACCATCTTAAGGAAGCTGTGGTTTACATTTCAAGTCGATAGATCGAACAGCAACAAAATAATCTGTACAGGACACTCAACTGATGTGACCAGCACCGTACTCTAAAATTCGTATGAGACCATCCAAAGGAAGCTGTTAGCTTCCAACATTAGTTCAAATATTGTTAGTTTAAACTTCAAGTCAATAGGTCGACCAGCAACAAATTAATAAATCTTTTCGTATTTCACCCTCCCTCTAAACTACCCTCAACCGACCTTGAAGGCGACAAACTTCAGCCAACTAGATTCCAAACGGGGCATACAAATTTTTCATGACTTTAGCTTTACACAGTACTATGTATTTTTTTCGTCACAAAGATTTTAGAATGACCACAAAGAATCACTCTAAAGACATACCCATGTCAAAATGTTAGTTTTTTTTAAATAATAACTTTATTTTGTTCCCTTTAAAAATCAATCGCTGATGACCTAACGCACGATGATTACGAGAGGGTGGAGATTGGGAAAGCGAGAAAATGATCGACATACTCACAGGGTTCACCCTCTAACTCAACTCGAACAACTCTTGCGCAATCAACCGACCGGTAAGTCCGGTGTTATTGGACCAAAAAAGGGTTAAATGCCTTATCGAGGGGGAAGTAAGAGGACTAAACTCACTGTGGATAGGGGAAGTGGTTTACGAATTACGCTTTTAATTTGTCTGTCCCGCTCACCGACTAACCCACTCGTTCCGAACTGCACATACGCAGTTCAAGAATAATCAGCTCTAATTCCATCAGGACTGAAACTGGAATAAATAAGAATTTCCTTAATTACAAATCACTTCGCTCGCTCGCCTGAAGTACCGGTTTCATCTGCTGACGGTACAATCGCATTCAATGAATAACTTTATCAAACGCTTGGTTGTATTCCATGGACAGGAGTTGGAAGCAGAAATTTCAGTTATGCGGCGTGACTATTAGCATATTCGAAGCAACCGACGAACTACTGGATCGGTCGAAAAACAACGAAATAGTTGAAGGAATGGGCGGATCGTGTTTGTTCTTTCCGAATGCCGACCTAATTGAATGAATTCAATAATTATAATATATACATTATTTTTATAAATATAATTTAGGGCCGTACATGTACCTGCCTACTTCGGCAACACTTTATACCTCCGTGTGGACACTAAAAAATGTAAGGACAAGACACTCCGTATCAAAAAACCAGGTGTTGTTTGAAGCAGCTGTTGCCGAGTGTGAAAACAGGCTTGAAGTTCCACCTTATTGTGAGCGAACGGCTGGTCCCACAACGTTCTGGGTGGTCTTAAAACTATCAAGTATTCGTAGCTGCCAAGCTATGACGAGCTATGGTTCAGCCGCTATTTTTCACCACTTACTGTTGACTTTAGACTATGAATGGTTTGGTGTATTGTCACTTCAATGCATTTTAAAAGGGAGAATTGGAGCGTCCGGCGGACTGTTTAAAATTTAATAT
The DNA here is from genome assembly GCA_963920205.1 of Stenodema calcarata. Lineage (NCBI taxonomy): Eukaryota > Metazoa > Arthropoda > Insecta > Hemiptera > Miridae > Stenodema > Stenodema calcarata. The sequence goes on from OY986054.1 coordinate 9,669,985, forward strand.
TCGGATTTTACGTAAACCACTCAATATTTTACACAAACCAATCAATTTTGAGTTGCCGTTGGGGGTGTCTAGCTGCCAGTGGTTTGTGTTCATGATGGTACATTTACTGTAGAATGAAATCTGGGGGATTCTCCCGGACCAACGAATTATTACAGTTTAGATCAAAGCAAGGAAACATGGCATTTTTTCGTACTCACCTAATACCCTAAATAAATCTTCAGTTACTACAGAATTGGTGATGGTTTAATATCATTTCGTCGTTTAAGGAGCGACACGGCCAAACCCATTTTCCCCAACTTTTCAGTAGAGACAAAATACTGATTTATGAAAAAATCCGCAATCATGCAGTATGGCTATAAGAGCAAATTGTTGAAGAAATAACTGTTTATGTTTATGTTTATGTTTGAAAAAAATGTCTCCATTTAACAGGTTTTACAACAAATTTTGTTACCATTTTTTGCCAACTAACGCCTCAGTTTATAGATTTTTCAACGCTGAATACGATGGTGAAGTCAAAATTGCGATATCTCAATTGATATATCTCCGTTATCACGTTAGAGCAGATGAACCATGATGAAGTAACCACCCATTTTCTTCATCTTCTCAGTGCTCCAGTTTGAGAACGGAATAAGATATATCTTATTTTACTGATATATCGCAATTCAGGCTTCACCATCGTGTTTAGCGTTAAAAAAAACCCTTTAAAATGAGGTGTCACTTGTCAGAATCTTTCATTTTGGGAATTTATGGGTAATTTTGCCCCTCCCCCTTAAAACTACTCAAAACCCCCCCTTAGAGTGGCCTGATTCTGCCCATCTACGAACGTAGCCTTTTGATTGCCAGGACGGATTTTTTGTGTAAATTAGAACTTTTTATTTCAATTCTATCGAGAGCTATCGTCTGGAATGGCGCATACATATAATATATTATATTATAGCACCCACTCTAAGGGGGGTTTTGGGGATTTTTAGGGGAGAAATTACCCATAAATTCCCACTATGAAACAGCCTGAACTTCAAACTGAATCTCGTCTGTGAAAACATGTTCCACGTTAAAATTCATTTCAGTGGTTCATCTTTGAGAGTAATAAACCAACATTATACGGTGCCTTTGAAGCAGCTGGTCACCACAATGAAAATCGGTTTCCTTTGATATTCCCGGTTCCATAGAAACAAAAACAGCTGCATTTCAAAGACCGCTCGCTTTCCCTCGACCATCTCACAACACACATTTTCACTCGGTTCAATACGGCGGAATTGAAAGATTGTTCGATCAAGTCACGAGCGGTTCAGAACCGCCAGATGAAAGTGATCCACCGTCGAGTGCGGTCCGTCGTACGTTTGATCCAGTGGCCAAGTTGACGCGCTATTCGTGAACGTTCCGAGGGCCTTAAACCGGGTCACTGTGTCACGGTCGAGGATGAGTAATGCCAGCTCGCGATAGCTTCGAGCTCAACTCCCTTATGAACCTCCGCCGGTATAAAGAGTAACGAAGAAGGAAAAACATTTTTAAACGTTTTCTACGCAGTTCGGGCGAATTGAATCCAACGATTCGCCTGGTTGATGAAGATAATGAAAGAAACTCGGGCCCAGCATTTTGAACGAATTGGCGGACAAGGTCGACATTTGGCCCAGAGACACAGATCCGTGAACTAGATCAGAAAATAACGCACAACTACTATCCAAGTCATTAACCGAAAAGGATTATCTTTCCTTTTGTGTAGAATAATGGGGGTTCCAGTTATGAACAATGGAATTGCGAGGCAATGTTATCTGTTACTAGTTATAAGTGCCTAGAACGACCTCTTAATAGGTACGTTCTGATTAAAACCAATCTTGATTTCAATGTATTTTGAGGACTTGTTGTGTATCAATATTTTCAATAAAGAACCATTAAAATCAACCATGAGAAAACAATTTAAACTTCCCCTCCACAAGTCGTTGGTTTACAACTCGGCCTGAAATTCGACCAAGAACTTCGTTATCCATGCGCGGAAAAGAATGAAATGTTCAGAACAGCCCGTTCTTGAAGATTTCGCTACTTTTTCCCAAGTTGCGACTAAAGCCTTCAGAATCATAAGTGGATAACTTCTGATAGAGACCAAAATGCGTTCAGGGCTTTCAACGAGCTCACAGCGGAACTTGATTTTTTTCCTGAGTTAACTGCACCAGAATGACCTCGCTATCAGAGACATTTCTTTAAAAAAGTTGAATTTCCATCCGATTTCGATAGGTAATAAAAATTGTCAACGAGGCAAATATCGTATATTAAAGTCGAGGGTCCCACGGCAACTCCCCACAATGTCAGTATGGCGACTTTTTAGCAGAGCCAAAAAATCATCTGCCAATGATTTTCCCCTTTCCATCTAAAATACCTTATTTCACAAACCAATTAGACCTACTTTCTTAAACCATGTATTTTTTCCAAAAACATGACGACGTGGGGTGTTGAGTCAGAGCGGGGACGATAGGGGGTGTTGGTCGATGAAATTTTGTATGAACTGGAATACTAATTCAGTAAAATAAATCGTGGCGTCTTACCTAACTTATACTTAGTTAGATCGATCCGCCGGGAGAAGACGCTTCACACGGTATGCATAACTCATTTTGGCCAATAGTGACGATGTGGGGAGTTGCCGTGAGGACCTCGAAATGGTCTTCAACGCTACAATTTACATTCAGAGATGTATTTTGGTCCTGAACTTTTCAGGACAGTAAGACCTCGTCTGAACTTGTGAAAAACGCAAATGAATATAATATATTATGAAAATGGGCAAATACCGCCACCTCACATGGGTTGATCAGGGATTGATTGATTGATCACTTCAATTGATCAGGGAGGTCGTTGGAGGATTTTTCATCTCCCTTTAAACAGCAGGAATGTTGGGCCACCTCGAACAGCATCGAGAGGTTTTCTTCTCTGGAAATATTATTTTTGAAATTCTATTTTCAGTGGTAAATCAAGTATTGAGATTTTATCTTTCGATTTTGGTTTATTATCTACGATACTATGAACCATTGGAATCATTCTATGTGTATTTTGAAAGATGAACTTCTGAGCTTTCATCTTATCTTTACTTTTTCGATTTTTGCTAAAAATTTAATGTTTAAAACGAAAGTTCCCTTGTATGCGTCATTTGGTGTAATACCGCCACACCTAATCTTATTCTTCCCACGACGGCATCACACCTTCTCATACAACTTTTTCTTTCTACTGGGCAAATACCGTCCCTTTCGAACGTTTTGTATTCAAACTGTTCGCAGTTTGTTATTTGAATGGAAACGGAGTTGAACCCCCGATTTGAGTTGAATCGTGACCCATAAGCCTATTTAAACAAATTCTTAAGATACTGGTCCCAAATCAGCAAGTTACATAATATTATGATACTAATGTTCCTACTATGTCGTATGGTGCAATATCTACTACGTTTAGGCATCATGATTGTGTTCAATAAAAATAATTTGGGTGCAACATAAATAATGTAATAACTATATAGTAATACAAATAAATTATTTCTATTCTTGTAGTAGTCTTAATAGTCTGAAGTAACCATCGAACGGGTAATGGTAAACTTTACGACAGCCTCGCCTCAGGCATTTTATGTACTGATATAGATGTATATAGAAGGCGTTATTATCTATTATCTATCGCGAATATATTGATATGTTCTACCCTGGACCTGGATCAGCAAGTTTCAAAATTCACAGTTTGTCGCTGCTTGACGAACAAGTTATAACGCTTCGACATTAGCTGAACAACACAACGTAAAACTAAAAAAAACGCGTGTGAGGTTTTTGAATATCAACGGTTTTCAGTTATTTGGCCCACTTATTAAAGTTCCGAAGTGCTGTTGTCCCACTCGTGGGAATCAGTCGCTTGGAAAACGCGTCCGATTTGAACCAACTCCCAAAATGCCCATCGAGAGAAGTTTTTACTCAAAAAGTGTTCGTTCCTCGATCTGCCTCCCGACAATCGAGATTTCCCGCTTAACCGAGTTTGAATGTCTCATCAAATCAGTTCTGCGTTGAAGGAGGCCAAAACGCAGTAGCCAGGAAGGTCCCGAACCTGAGGCCGCTCCATGGCCTACGTGCCGCGAGTCGAGAACACTTCAGCTGTTGATGATCCCACTTTCTTGCAGCTCGCCCTCCGATCTTATTCCGAAGATTATCTGCAGTAAGGGCAGATCAAGCATTGCGACGTCATAATAATTTTGAAACAACAAGTAACCCGCCTACTCCAACCGGCTCGTTCAAGCCACCGGTTTCGCCCTGACAATACACATACAATTATGAATAACTTATTAACCCTTTCGAAGTACGATCTTGTTTGGACTCGTACAAATCAGAATATCAATGACGAATCATGTTCGTAAATACCTAATGAGATTATTCATAATTTATAAGTTACATTCGAACTGCATTAGAAATCAGAACAATAACCGTGGCCACTTGACGTACGTTACTTGTTTGGGCTGGTAGGTAATAATTATTACTTGCCCCAATAGAGTGCTCACCATGATGGCTGGTAGGAGCCGTTGTTCGGTTGTCCGACCTGTTCCCCCGACCCGTTTGTATAGATCGAGTGTTATCACTATCAAAGTTTCTGTACTGTTATCATTATTATAATACCGTTTGTTTTATCCAGTTTCATCCGTTCTCGTGTGAATTAAAAACAGTTATTATCCGGTGTTTATTACGCGTGATTATTTCGTTTACCCGTTCAAACATTTTGGTGCCGTAAACCCGCGGATTGTGGTTAATGTCGAGCGTGTCCGAATTTAACCTAGTTTACCTCGCGACTTTGTTTACATCGGGTTTTTTCCATTTACCGTTTTACCGTTTTACCGTCGTTTTTCCCCGTTTTTCGCGTTCTTCCGTCCAATAATGCCGCCAAAAGGAATGAAGAAGCGTAGATCCCGTCAATCGGACCCGGATTTTCCGCTGGACGATGCGGTTGTTTCCACGGACGAGCCTGTGCAACCCGTTCAATCGGTTCATCCAGTTTCTTCTTCGTATGATGTCGTCAAGAATAAGTCTATTCAACTTGATCCTGCTGTTTTTGATCTGCTGAGTGCCCCTCAGCAAGACCTGTTGAAGAACATCAGACGTTGGTCAATCAGGGCTAATGCAGTTCTAAAACGACAACCGGTGAGTGCACTGGCGGAGTCTATCAAGGACGATTTCCGTCGAGGAAGAATGTTCCTCGATGCCGTTGAGGAGGCTCAGTTCGATCAGCAGATCGAGGAAAATCTGCTTAATCAGGTAACTTCTGTTGTTGTAAGTTTGGCTGAACGCGTCCCCGTTGAAATTAATCCAGTTAGCGCTAAGAAAGAGGTTGATGACGAAGTTGTTCTCAGTCATGAACACGCTTACGCTCAGATTAAAATGATGAATGAGCTGCTCACAACCGTCCCGTTATTTGAAGGCCAAATCTCCCGCTTTGCGGAGTTTAGGAAACTGTTTGATGGTGCAGTTCATAACATGAAGCACATACCCGATGAAATTAAATTTGAAAAACTATTGAGCAAGCTTTCTCCCGATCTCCGATCATCATTTGCCGGTAGCAGCTATCAGCAGGCTTATGACGCCCTGGTAGCGGAAAATACCTCAAAATACCGTTTGGCTCGTTCAGTATTTGCGCAGCGCATACATTTACCCCGTTTGGAAAGGCCCAACGTTGCTGACTTGGAACATTTCCACAACGACGCTCGTTCATGGGTAGGATCAATGCTCGACCTCCCCACTCCCAATCTTCGGGAGTACTTATTGTTTGAAGCCCTGTTTTTTCGATTATCCGCTGAGCTCAAAGAGAAGTTCAACCGGGAGGTGATGGAACAAATGGATGCCATCCCCTCTCACTCTGATCTGCTTCGGTTTATTGGAAAGGAGCTAAGGATAGCTCGACTAGTCCCAGAGGAGAAGCAGGGGAATAAAAAAGCTCCAACCACTGTTCAGAGAGCCCGTTCACCCTCACCGTTCCGCTTGTCAGCCGTTCCAGCCACCAGTTCCACTCCACAGCCGTCACCCGCTCGTAGTGCTGCTCACCCTGCTCCCCGTCGTGCAGTAAAATGCAATTATTGTAGGAAGGATCACTTCCTGTTCCGTTGCCCAGAGTTCAAGGAACTGAGTGTACCTGAGCGCATACAAACCGTTAAGAAGCTACGGGCATGCCAGAACTGTTTCTCCACACTCCACCGGGTGGAAGCATGCCGTTCAGATCGAAGATGCCACTGTGGGCAGCCGCATCATCCCTGGCTCCACCTACTGCTTCCAACCGTTTCTAATCGCCCGGTTTCACCTGGATCAAACTCAGGTAGTTTCGTTTCAACGCACAATTCACCCGCTTCAAGACCCGTTCAAGAAGAAGAAGAGAGGGCCATGATGAACTACCATCCCATGAGTTCAAGCCAAAGGTCCCTTTGTTCCAGCCGTTTGTCCCCCTCTCCCCCCATAGAAACATCAGCCCCGTTATGAAGGTACGACGGCGTTCAGCCGGTTCCTTCCAAGGTATCATTGGTGAGCACTACTGCCAGGAGCCCACTACCCGTTAAGTCTTTAACCGTTAAGAGTTCAGCCGTTCGACGTCAACTTGTAGGTAATGTTAGGCGCATGTTAGCACCTAGGAATAATTTCAGGGGCCTGTTTCCTGGGATTGAGTCATCCAAATTAGGCGTAGCTGGCTCATCCCAACCCGTTAGTAAAATTGACGTCACCCATAAGTCCTGTTTAAAATTATCTCGTTTTGGGCTCACCCCTACTGCTGTAGTCCCCCTTTCCTCCTGTAGAGGGGAAATAATTAAATTCAGAGCTTTGATTGACTCAGGAAGTGAAGTCAATATTGTTTCCCCGTTAGTAGTGAAGAAGTTAGGACTCCGTTTGATTCCCATGAAGGGCAGTTTACAGGGAATTGGGAGTTCTTCAAACCCCATTCACAGTTCCGTTACTGCTCAGCTTCACACACGTTCTGGTAGGGTAATTCCTTTTGAAGCGCTCGTTATGGAGAGCCCCCTTTCGCCATTGCCCAGCCGTAGTTGGAACCCTGCTTTATGGCCCAGTATCACATCCATGGAAACCCAACTTGCTGACCCACAGTTTCACACTGCTCACTATGTTCAGGCTATTCTCGGAGCTGACATTTTTTCCCGATTGCTTCCCCGTTCCTCTGAGGTTGGTCTATGGGAAACTGACTTGGGAACTCTGGTTACTGGTGCCACTCCACCCGTCTGTAAAAAGTCCGTTCAATTCAGCCGTTATGCGCATCAAATGAAATACTCCAGCGAAGAGCCAGTTAACAAGATAGAGCCCCACCCCTTCCTCGTTCAAGCTAGATTCCAGGCCGCTTATCCCTGCTCACAGGGACCCCATGTTTTCACTGTTCCTAAATTCTTGCCTAAGGACTACCACTCGCAAGTTCTTAAGGAGCTCTCTACCGTTTTGGAGGTAGTAGCTGCCAATCCTAAACCCCAACGGAAGCCGTTTCCCCGGTTCCCGTTCAGCAATCAAAATGTTAAGTCTACTGTTAGCCAAGTTAAGCCCAATCACTCAACCCCTGTTCGAAATCTATTTTCTGTAGCTCCACCCATGGAACTTGTTGAGAACCCAATTAGTTTGTTCCAGCTCGCAGCCCAGGTCTGCACGTCTGATTTCCAATTGGTATCTCCCAGTGTAGTGTGTTTCCCAATCAAAGATGAAGATATACCTGCACCTACCGATGAAGTTTCTGTTAAGGTAGCAGCTGTTCCCGTTTCCACTGATGATCTGTTACGCCAGATGTTTGAAATTGAGTCTGTTGAACCCGTCTCCCCTTGGACGCCTGAGGATCATCAGGCTGAAAACCGTTTTTTGGAATCAGTTAGTAGAGATAAGTTTGGTCGCTACACTGTTGCTCTTCCGTTGTCTGAGTCTCCCACTGCTCTGGGTGAGTCCAGACACATTGCTTTAAGACAATTGTATAGGTTGGAAGCCAGACTAAAACGTAACCCTGTTTTAGCCACTGCTTACCGTTCGTTCATGGAAGAATATACCCAATTGGGACATATGAGGCTGTTAAGCTCAGAAGAAATCCCCCGTTCCCCCAATTATTACATTCCTCATCACTCTGTTCATCGTGAAGGTGATCCTGTTGCAAAAATCCGCGTAGTATTTAATGCATCTCAGCGCACTTCCAATGGCCGGTCTTTGAATGAAATTCTGCTAGTTGGACCAAAAATGCAACCCGATATATCCGTTATGGTAACCCGGTTCCGCTCTTTCCGCTATGTTTTTATATCTGACATACGACAAATGTTTAGGCAGATTCAACATCCAATTGAGGATCAGGATCTGTTAAGAATAGTTTGGCGCAACTCCCCTGATCAACCTGTTCAAGATTTCGCCCTCACAACTGTTACCTACGGAACTGCTTCAGCCCCCTTCCTAGCTAACCGGGTCATCCGTCACTTAGCTGATGAAAATGAGGAAAGTTACCCAATCGCTTCCAAATTGTTGAAGGAAAATACGTACATTGACGATGTACATGGTGGGGGGAGTTCCCTGCACTCAGCGTTAGAGGCTAGGAATGAACTGCTATCACTGTTAGCTGCTGCTGGGTTGGAGCTCCGTAAGTGGGCCTCCAATTCTGATCAGTTGCTTTCTGGTATTCCAGAAGAGCACCGGCTTGCCCCCTCTGTTCCTGTTTGTCTGACCTCCGATGATGAAAAGCCATTAAAAATGTTGGGAATCTCCTGGAACCCTACCACTGATGAGTTTTACTTTAAGGTTCCCGTTTCTCTTACTGTTCACACCAAGAGAGAGTTAGCTAGTCAAGTTGGAAGGATCTACGATCCCGCTGGGTGGATTATGCCAGTTTCTGTTCAAGCTCGTTTCATTCAAAGGGAGATTTGTCGTTCAAAGTATGATTGGGACGATCCGTTACCAGGTTCATTTGTTCATGATTGGGCTGCCCTTGCTGATACCCTCAATTTGCTTCAGTCTGTTTCCATCCCTCGTCACATACGAGTGGATGCCCCCGTTCAATGGTTAGTAGGATTTGCGGATGCCTCCGAAAAGGCCTATGCTGCCACAGTTTATCATGTATCTCAGATGAACAGTGAATTTGCTGCCCGTTTAATTTTGGCTCGAGCAAAAATCGCTCCAATGAAACCTCAGTCAATTCCCCGATTAGAACTGCTAGCGGCGGAACTATTGGGTAAAACCATGACTCGTGTCCGTTCCGAATATCCTTCTGTTCCCAATTCTGCAATAATTGCCTGTTCTGATAGCACAGTTGCCCTATCCTGGCTCACCGCTGACCCCGCTCCCGTTTGGAAGGTATTTGTGGGTAACAGGGTTGCTCGAACCCTGTCCCACTTGCCCAAAGAGCACTGGTTCCATGTCCGTTCTGCTGACAACCCCGCTGATGTTGCCTCCCGTGGAGCCAAACCTGATCAGTTAGTGAACTGTTCCTTGTGGTGGAATGGTCCAGATTGGTTGGCTTCCGACCGTTCCTTGTGGCCAGTGAGGAGGATTCGCCCTGATTTGAAACCCGATTCTGTTTCAAGTGAAATCAGAGCTTCATCGAGAGTAATAGCTGCAACTGTTGTTGAGACTCCGTTTGAAGCCCGTTTTAGCTCTTATACTGTTTTGCGTCGAGTTACTGCTTGGATAATCCGCTTTATTAATAATTGTAAAATCCGCCGTTCCTGTTTGCTATCTCAGACTAGACCACCGTTAAGCACATCTGAGCTTCAGAAAGCCGATTCAGTTCTCGTTCGCCGTTCTCAAGGTCGCAGCTTGTCTGAGATCCAAGAAGCCACCATTAAAGGAGCTAAACCAACTAAACTGATGAAACAGTTGGCTATATTTTCCGATTCTGAAGGCACTCTCCGAGTAGGGGGTCGCTTATCAAATATGCCTGGGTCATTTGAGACACAGCACCCCGCTTTGCTTAAACCTTCTGATTTACTGGTACCGCTGCTCATCCGTTACGCCCACACTACATGCATGCATGTAGGGCCCAGAGCCACGCTGGCCCACCTGCGTACCCGATACTGGGTGATTGATGGGAGAAATGCCGTTAATCGTGTTTTAGCTGGGTGTACCCGTTGTTTTTCAATTAAACCGAGACCGTTTCAGCCCATGATGGGTCAGCTGCCTGAGGCCCGAGTCACCCGTGCCTTTGCCTTTGAGCAGGTCGGAGTTGATTTTTGTGGCCCGTTCACTGTTTCTATTGCCGGTCTTCGAGGAGCTCGAGCCGTTGAGGTTTACCTTGCCGTTTTTGTTTGTTTCACAACCAAAGCCGTCCATCTTGAAGTTGTTATGGATCTTAGTACCGATGGGTTTCTCCAATGCTTGGAGCGGTTTATGGGTCGCCGAGGCGTTCCTTCAGCTATTTGGAGCGACAATGGTCGTAATTTCCTGGGGTCATCCAACTTACTCAACCAAATCCGTTCTGCTAGCCCCCTTGATCATGTAGTAGCTGAACGACTCGCTAACCGAGGGGTGGAATGGAAATTCATTCCACCTAGGGCACCGCATTTTGGTGGGTTATGGGAGGCTGCCGTTAAGTCTGCTAAACGACTGTTGAAGGTCAATTTAAGAGATCAAACCACCACGCTTCAAACGTTCAGCACCGTTGCCATTAGGATTGAGGCCATTCTTAACAGCCGCCCGTTAGTTCACCAATCCTCCTCACCAGATGACATACTGGTACTTACCCCTGCTCATTTTCTCGTTCAACGCCCGCTTACTGCTTTACCTGAGAGCAATGTGTTTGACTTCAGCTCCCGATTAGCTCCTAAGTGGAAGTTTGTTTCTAATCTGGTAAGTCAATTCTGGAAGAAGTGGCACTCTGAGTACCTGTTAGACCTCCAGACCCGATCTAAGTGGAATACCCCTGATCGCCCTGCTACAGTGGGGGATGTAGTGTTGATTAAGGAAGACAATATTCCTCCTCTGTCGTGGCCCATGGGTGTGATAGTGGACCTCATTCCTGGTAAAGATGGTGTAACCCGTGTGGCTAGAGTCCGGTCTGGTAATGGGGAGAAACTCCGCCCGTTAGTCAAGCTCTGCCCGCTACCAAAGGACTGTTAGTGCCCGTTTCTTAAACTTGTTAGAATGAGTGCCTCATTGTGGGGGGAGGATGTTTGGGCTGGTAGGTAATAATTATTACTTGCCCCAATAGAGTGCTCACCATGATGGCTGGTAGGAGCCGTTGTTCGGTTGTCCGACCTGTTCCCCCGACCCGTTTGTATAGATCGAGTGTTATCACTATCAAAGTTTCTGTACTGTTATCATTATTATAATACCGTTTGTTTTATCCAGTTTCATCCGTTCTCGTGTGAATTAAAAACAGTTATTATCCGGTGTTTATTACGCGTGATTATTTCGTTTACCCGTTCAAACATTACTGATCTCATGTTACGCAGAATTTAATTTCCCAAAATTGAATTTGATCATCTATTCTAACGAATACACCATATTTTGTCTCAATACTCAATACAGGTATACAGGTATTGTAAGGATATTTTATGCAGACCAGTGATCTGAAAGAAATATTTTAACCGCTAACGAAGAATTAAATTCTTCTGATTTAGCTGATTACAATAGAGAACAGCTGATTGAAACCACATGTGGTTTTGTGATATCGAATATTAAATAATATTTATAATATTATAAGGAGTGATCTATCCAAAAGATGTTAAGTACTTTTTCCAAAATTCCACCAAAATTCCAAAGTTTTCAAAAAGTTCAAAAGTTTCAATTCTCCAAAATTGTTTGGGAGGTGAAAAACACGAATTCGGCTACCCGCCAAATAGTTTTCCAGTGTTTTCTGGATATAGTATTGAACACAAAGGCAACCCAGGTTATGTCCCAAAATATGAAATAAGTATTTATATCCAAATCTCTGGGATAAAATGCCATTTTAAATTGGGATACGATTTGGATTTTGATGGAAAACCGGTGTCATTTAGCTTTTGAAAGAAAAGCTTAATGTTGATAGCTAAAAGTTCCTCCAAACCCCCACTATTTCCCCTTAAATCACCAAATGCAAGTAAGCTGACCTAGCGGACTTGCAGTCAATCTCTGAACACAAAACTCAACCGCCCAGGTGGCATTTCGGAAGTTTTGGATATGTGCCCTTCTTCAAAAAGAAAATTTTTTCTTCATTCAACAGATTTAAGCGGGATATGTCCCCTTTCGATCAAAATTTCCAGAAAAAATTATAGTGAATGCATATGTCACCTTTTGATTGAAAAGCAAGATTTTACGTTTAAAATAAACTAGGATTGTTCCGTTTGGAGTGCTAGAGCCTGGGGGTTCAATCAAGCCCATATAAAAGATACTGAAAAAGCAAAAAAAAAATAAGTTTTTCCGTTTTTCCTTTTGATAGATGAATTTTGTTGGTAAGGTCTTTTTCATATGAATTATTGTCAACATCGGTAGATTCAAGTGCTTTTGTAGGCAGTATCCGCATGATACAGTTGTCCACATGAGTGTCGGCGATTGGCGTTTGCATAGAACACATTGACTCGCAGCGAAGCGATCCAGATTCTGGACGGACCTGACTGGACGAGGCTGGAAGTCTTTTTGGATCCGCGTGGCGCTGTAAGTCCTACCTAGTCTCAGGGAATTAAATTTTTTATTCAATTTATTTTTGCCCAAGACAATAGTAAACTTTTTTCAAGCAAATTTCTTTATTTCACAAGTTTAATCTTCACTCCAATTATTTCTTCCTCGCTAGTGAACGGCAGACCGATTCCTATTCAGTACAGTTTGTTCCCTTAATTTTCTTGTATTTCAAAATGTACATGTTTTTCTCAATAAACGTTTTTCTTCTTCTTCTTCTTGTTCTTCTTCTAGTAGTCCACATGATATATTATAATTTTATCGACAACGTCTTTGAGCTCCCTTCTCGGCGAGAGGTATCTGGTCTCCTCATTTATTTTCAGATATTTTATAAGGTGAGATCTTTGTCAATTATAGATGAGAAATGGAAATTTCGCGATCCCCTCTTTAGTTTGTGGCTAGTACCTCCAGTCTATTTGTAACTCCATGTTTTCAATCACCTGTTTCCGATTGTCTTTTGTTGAATCCTTGTGTAAAAACTTTCTAGAACAAAATAGGGTTGGGCAATCGAAGCCAAAAGTCGATTTTCGAATATTCGACTTTTCGATTGCTCGTATTTCGATGCCATGTCGAAAATCGTCGAAATCTTTCGATTTCCATCGATTATAATCGAAAAATCTTTTTTCTAAAAAAATGCCTTAAATCATTTGACCATTACTGATAATTGATTCAATAAATAAAATACACAGTTTATATCACGAGAAAGTTCTGTATTTCTGTAGTCCAGGTACATGCGGAACTGAATGGGCAGTCCACCCGCAGTGTCTTGACCAGCTCTCTGTGTAGTGACCAGCTCCTCAGCCTCCTTATCAAAATCACCAGAAATCGTCAGAGCTTGCTTGGGTGGAAAGCTGGTTCTCAACGACTTTCGTTGCTTTATCTTGAGGGTTTGGGCCATTTTTTCAAGAAAACTGCTACGATCGAAAATCGACGATTAATTTCGAAAAGATCGAAATATTTGAACGCTCATTTCGATATCGATTATCCAAAAAGTCGAACCCCATTTTTCGATACAATCGAAATTTCGACTTCGATCTTTCCAACCCCAGAACAAAATATATTTTTACCAGTCGTCTCTATCAGGTCTTTTTCATCCCATAAAAACCATAAGTTCAACTACCCGAAATGGGAAAACTCTTGGGATTATAATAGTTTGGTTGCATGAAAACAGCAAGTCGTTCTGAGATCACCTTGGATTCTATCTGTGGAGAAATCTATGTGTTTAGATGGACCACCTACGCAGTCGGTTTTGACGAGCCGTCCGAACAATTACCGATTTTTACGGGGGAAAAAAAATGAAACACCGGAAACTCCCTACGCCTTCGGTTCTGGACTGCCGTCTACTATTCTCCGCCCTTCGCACTGATTTTTCAAGTGTAAAAATCACTGTTATTACCGGGAAACGGTCCTCACGTCGTCCTTGAAGGCCGGAGAAGAACTTGGACCAAAAAAACAGGGCTCACTCCGCCGCACGCTCCTGAAATCACCGGGTACCCCGACCTTGTCGAAACACCTCTCGACTCCTCTGGGGACTTATCGTGTTAGTAATTAATGCTGGACCCGCGTTCATATTCGACGCATTATAAGACCTTCGACGTGACATTCACCTACTCTGTTGGTACTAGGGACGATAATGTCAAGTTTCAGGTCGTTTTCTAATCGGGTGTCACGAATTCTTTCACAGGGTGTATTTTTCTTGTGTCTTTCAGCTCCAACTTCAAGGTTCTCTTTCTTAAGTGAAACTCGTGTATTGTGATACCGCTCTCCTCCGGGTCAGTTGCGGCCTTGGACCCTCCACTTTACGTAGCTAAGGAATCATAACGCATTGTAGTACTTCGTTCATTATGTCCTCATTTAAAAGCTTAAAATACCTGATTATTTCAAGATTTTCCACCATTAAGGGAGCTACTCAATGCTGAAACATCTTTTGTGAGTACGGGTTCTGCTACACGTGTCAATCACTCATCAGCTTCGTTCGCATTGGGCGTTTGGAACGTTCCAAAAGGTACTGCGCAAGCGCAGTCGAGTTCGGCGTTCGCAGTGGCAGTCCCCGAATTTTTACAGAACTCACAGAACTAGAACGCAAGCGCATGCACATTTCACAACTTTATCAGAGCTTGTGGAGTAAACAACAACAAACTTAATTTGGTTGCCGTGCGTTCAATTTATTCGCTTATCGTTGAATTTATTCAATTTGATTATTATTCATATTTATTTCAGTTGAATTTTAAACTAGATCGAAATGCCAACCCCTAGGAACCAGCGATAGTTTCGACGGCGGTGGTGAAATGGTGTGGTTTGTAGGCGATGAGGACGAGATCGAAGTGGTTTCGTCTACATCCACGAAACTCGAATTTTTTCGACAAAATTGTGCCACGGTTCAACGAAGAGTTGAGCAACAATTCAGAATTTTCAGATTTTTGTGAGAGGTAAACTGAAAGCTCGGCAATAACATGGCAATTTTACCGCGAGTGAAATTTACCTCTGACAATAGAATTCTTCTACAATAACTCACAAAACGAAAATCGAAAATTGTGAAGTACAGAAGGAATTAGCACAAAATGCAAACACTGGTTGTATATATCTGCTTATTGAAAAGTAACTGTTGAATAAATACGGTGAAGTATTGGGATATATAGCTTGAAAAATCACAGACATATTTAGGATGGAATGAATTTGCACAGGTGAGGCTTAGAGTGCCGAGAATTAGCCCTTCTACTTTGAGGGAAAATGGTACGAGGTGTTCTCGTAGCTGAATACCTGAGAGCGAGAAGGCAAAAACTTACATTACTAGGAAGATTCCAAGGTTTAACGTATTTCCAGCACTCAGTGCCAAAACGCGTGTAGTAGAGGGTTAAACTATCCATGAGTACCCCTAAAATCAAAAATGGAGTTATTGAAACATTGTTTATCTCCACAAAAATCGCAATACACCATTATATAGGCTTACGTATTAATCAACTTTCTAAAATAATATACAAAGGAAGTAAAGGTATTAAGACTTTATACATTTTGCAGTTGGTGCAAAAGTGAAAGGAGATCAGCTGTGATTGGCTGGTAAGTGAAGGGTCGGGAGGGAGAAGCCAAAGTGAAACAGAGAAAGAAGTTGCTAAAGAACCCAAAACTGTTATAAAAATAGACCCATAAAGAAGAAATGCCATAAAGAAGAACATCACTCAAACATCAACTCTACCATCAGCCTCAATTATTTCGAATTTTTGAAGTACACCCCTTTCAAGTGCCTCCCTTTGCCCAGAAATGAAGAAACTCGACAAATTGTCTCTCTCCCAAACAGAAGTTAGAGCTGCATAAATTACTTGATTCGTTCAGATGGCTCTCAAAGGAGGAATCGCCCTTATTGTTTCTCAAATCTTTTTCTTGCTCTTTTATTCTTTCTCTAAACTTCCTTCCAGTTTGACCACAACACTCAAACTGTTTGTCCGCACGAACACTTAAATTTATACACCCCACTTTTATCTCGAACGTTAATTCTATCTTTAACTGAACTTAGCGATGCCTTGAGGTTATTTTTAGTTTTATATTCTACTTTGAGCCTTTTAGAAGTCACCATTTTACCTTTTTTCTTCAACTTCCAACCTACTTGAATTCAAATCAACTTCCACGTTGTCATCATCAACCAATTATTTATTATACAAAACTAATCAATGAGCAAGGGGGCAGTTATTGGGTAGAGGTGCGCCTGGGGCGGTAGGTAAATTGGGGGCGTTATATTTTCTTAAGGTACGACCCGAAGTTGAAATATATTAGTTAACTGAAAAGATTTAAAAGTCAAACTAATCAGTGGGAATCGCAAAACTTCTTAATTACCAATTTTTCGAAGAAAAGGAAGCTATTAGGGATGTTCCAGCGCTTTGAGTTCTGGAATTGGTTTCGAGAATGAACTGAAATAGTGGGGATGAGTACCTGAAATTCTCGGTTCTCGGACTGATCCGCTGGAACCCTCAAATGCAAAATTTGCACTCAGATTGCTATTTAATAGCAATCTGAGTGGCGGCCACTGTAATCGTAGTGTAGTAGGTAATTAGCTCTCGGGCTGGGTAGGGAAATAAATGTAATAGGTAATTTCAGTTTATTTTAGCGTTTATAAATTATTTAAGCGTACTTGTTTAACTTAAGAAAGTACAAAGTACCAATCATCTCTCACATTCATGATAGAAATAATGTGAACTACTTTTAGAGAAGAATGTGAATGCATTATATTTTCTGAAACAGTGAAAATGTAAATCAGAATATTAAGAGAACATATTATGATACTAATGTAGTAGCTCGCGTGTTTGGTAACTCGAAGGTAACTCGTGTCATCTCCCTTTCTTAAATGAAAAGCTCATAAATTGAGCCTGATTGGTGGGTTTACCGTCCTGGTTGATCTTCTACTGATCGGACTACTCATTTGGACTTGTGGTTGCAACTGAAGGTCTTGTCTTATCTTCCTCAAGAACCACGAATTTCTTCTGTATTGTCTACCGTTGCTATCCTCTATAATGAATGATCTAGGCTGAGGTCCTCTTCTTAATATGGTAGCAGGTTGTCAATTCCGGCGTTCCACTCTATAAAGGACTTCTTCCCCTTCGTCAAACTCGAGTGTGGCTTTCTTCCACTGATTCGCATAGTTAGTGCTCTTTGCTTGAATAGCTTGAAGTTCGCTCGCTATATTGGAAAGAACATTCGGCTCGAGGAGTGAGTAAGAGTTCGGCAATAGGGATCTCGTTCTACGGCACATCAAGCGTTGGACTGGTGATCCCAATGCACCTCTTGGTACATTTCGTTGATGAAGCAGTTCGAGGTAAGGATCGGATTTAGCCTCGTGACACTTTTTTAGTAGGAGTTTTGCTTCTTGGACATACCTCTCAACAAGACCATTTGAACGAGGGAAGTGTGGGCTTGAGATCCTGTGAGTGAAATTCTATTCCTTCTCGAACTGTTTGAAATCATGTGATGTGTATTGTGTTCCCCCATCAGACTGGAAGACCTCAGGTATGCCATGTACCGAGAACCACTTCTTCAACTCTTGGATAGCAGTAAATGATGAAGTATTTTTGACCTCCGTAAAATCATAAAATCCTGAGTAGGAGTCGGCTATTATGAGATAGTCTTTCCCAGAAGAATGGTAGAGATCGGATCCCACTATCATCCAAGGTCTCGAAGGTACTGGCTGTTCGAGAATCTCTTCTTCTTGATTATCCTTCCAAAATTTATTGCAGATGTGACATTGTTTCACGAAATCCGTAATATCTTCAGAGAGTTTAGGTAAAAAAACATCGTAACTCGAAGGTAACTCGTGTCATCATCTAAAGAAGTACAATACTTCTAAAAAAAGTACGGTTGGCAACCCTAGGGAAGTCTCACCTTAAATATGTCTCTCTGAATCGGTACAAACCCTCACGCCTCATCTGGCTCATAGCGGTATCGAAGAAAAGTGAGATTGAGGCAAAGACAATGGCTTGATGAGAAAAGAAGATCCGGTAATTGTGGTCGCGGTCGGGAGCGGGAGAAGGGACTCATTGATCCGGTCGGTTGTGGGAACTCGGGAGGGAAAGTTGTGGATCGTCAATGACAGTTCACTCTCGTCGGAAGTACCCGATTCTGTGAGGGGAGTGTTGGCGGTATCAGATACAGAATGTGACGTCACTACTATAAACGTCTCTATAACCGTCTGTACGCGATATAAAGATCGATTCGCGTCACTGATGATGATCTGGTTTCAGCCTCGGTAATTATTTTCTATTACTTTGTCACCTCTAATTGTTTTGTGAATTTCTGAGATGATGGCGTCAGGTATCTCGGGGTCACTCTGGACTGCATACTCTGTTGGAGATCCCACATAAGTACAATTTGGCAATATTCGTGGGAAAATAACAAAGTTGAAATACTCGTACCTGCTAACCTGCGAAGTCATTCCCCTCCATACTAAGATGGATAATATTTTGGCATTTTTCATTCCATTTTAAGTCCCACTATGAAATATTTATCCTCAACTATTAAATAGGTTGCATTCAAAAACCATACAATTATTGATATTGCTAATATTTCGTTTCAGGAATTACAAGCGAAAAACAGACTATAAGCCTCTGACAGAGGAAGTGTTTGAAGAATGCTCGATGCGTGAAAGAAGAGTCATACATTGCTACGGGTGACATCGTTTCAAAATTGTCACATCCAACTGCAAAACACAGCGCGGTTTCATAATGCGCTGAGTTTCTCCGAGGACTTGTCCACGTTCACGATTTTTTGAATCAGCAGCCCTTCGGTTATTACTTGGAACTTTGAACAATGTTTTTAAAATGTTTACTAACTACACTTTCCTATTTGTTTTTTGAAGTGACCTAATTGAGGATTTTCTCTTCATTTGCAAAAGAAGTTAAAAAAATATTTTGGAAGTTTTTAGTACTCATGGGTACTGCAGTAAGTAATTTTTACTTTCATTTTTTTCGGCTTTATTAGTCTTTTCTAGTTTACTTTTTCAAAGTTACCTATTTATTCAAGCATTTCCCTCTATTTTATGAAAAATTAAAAGACTATTTTGAAAGTTTTGGTGGTAGTGTTTTTTTTTTAATTCCATGGTAGTTTCTTTTTGTATGCATCACAGACCTACTCTCCATTGAGTTGAAAATGCCTAATTATTGCATCTACATTTGTTCTATATTTGATGATTTGTTATAAATTTTCGTTCATCTGGCTGTTGAGAGCCAGAATGTTAGTTTATTACTGTGTTGGGTTGTTATTTATAAATTAAACTTATTAGTTAATTTTTCTTGAATGTGAATTTTATTTTGTAGATTGAAGCGGACTAATAACGTCCAAAAATGGCTCCACGAAAACACGATATGTCGAGAGCGGTGAAACTCAAAAGAAAACTTCATGTTTTATGCCTTTATGTATTCTTTAAGCATTTCTTATGGCATTTAAAAGTTTAAAAATGTTACGAAAGTGCTAGAATAAGATGTTTCTTACATGTTTGCGTTATTACCTATATTATAATTTTTCCTCGCCATAATGAACGATCACGTCGAAATTTTCTAAAATAGATTATGGTAGTTGATCTTACTATCCTGTGCTGCTGCTAACAGTGTTAATTAAGGAACTCTAGGAGAGCAAAAATTTGAAAGAAAAAGGTGAGGTTGATCGTTTTAAACTCAGAAATTTTTTTCTTCGAAAAATTCACATTTTTGGAGATACATACACCCACCTGATGAAGAGTACAATGATCATTTGGTAGATTGATTGGAAATAGATACGAAAAAATCGGGGGAAATCGGTCTCGTTTCCGAAAAGGATGAAAGGGGGGCTGTGGAAGTCATGATGGAAATTTGAATAATGTGAAGTGGGAGCCCGTGGATCTGAGTCGTAGCTCTACGATCTGAGTGGTAGTCGTAGTCGTAGTCGTCACCTTCAAGGTTTCATTGTTGAAACGTTTTGTCGGCGGGACGGCGGACACTTGCGAAACCTTCCCGCTCCGAGAAAAGGGAAATTGGGTCATTGGAGGGGGAGCGCGGGCGTATCGAATCCCTCGCGACGGGCAATCGATTATATCGCCGTGACGGGAAGGGTCCTGCTCCTGCAATTAAGGAAGCTTCCCGCCCTTCCAAACCTCCTCTTCGGCCCCTTTGGCGACAATGAATAATCAAATCGACTCTGAGGGTCATCGCATACTATTGAGAGAGCAGCTATTCAGATTTGATAGAGCTCTTGTCGAGAGATGTACACTTTCTTCACGGCTCTGTCATGACCTGAGACTCTTATTGACACTTATGACTCTTATTTTGCTGTTTTATTACGTTTATTTTAGGGATTTGTGGTATTTTATGACGTATATAAATTGGTGATTCTCACAGAAAGGGGCAGAAGTGATGTCCAGACCAGTTATGGCGCCCCAATAATGTCCAGAGAGCTCTTAAATTACATCTGGTATTTTTCTTAAACTTACATTTAATTTTGATTAAAGGTCTTATTATTTTAAGAAATCAATTAGCGGTATATTTTGTTGGAATTTTGTTCCTTATTGGACGTATGTTGGCTACCCTGATCCTGTCCTGTGTTGATGATTCGCCGATACTGCGAGTATGAGAATTCAAGCGATGCACCTGTTCAGTTGAATTATGTTGGTTGTTAGTGTTTACAAGAAATTCAAGAATATTTTACACGTAAGTCAAATTAACTATATTTTATACCTCTCTTTTGTTGCAGTTGGAGCTGGCTAACTGACAGGAGTACTTGCTAATAAGGGAGATAATAAGGGAGATAATGGGGAGCCAAGTGTGACCTTCTGATGCCACTAAATTCGACTATTGGAGGCAGGAAGCAAACTGAACTCGGAAGGTCGCTTTGTTAACGGTTCAAGGTGCTCACTGGAGATAACCCCACTTATATAATATCTATCTCTCGGATAGGTATCTAATCTGTCGTCTTAGAGCAGGATGGGTGACGCTCCGTTACAATTCCGAATTCACCACAACAGATTCGTCTTGAACAAGTTTGTTGAACCATTTTGAATCTATCGCAAAAAATAATTTGCCTCATCAACGCAGACGCCATGTGGCCTCAATGCACATGAAGCCATAAAAAAATTTCATTATTATATGGACATGATATGTCCATAATATAATATTATTACTTATACAGACAGGTTGAAGATGAATAAGCGCAAAACACGCACCAAACATATGAAATTACCTCCATTTTGTGGACACAAAAACTATCTCTTAACAAGGAACTCATCATTACAACACCATGTGTGGTATAAATCAGCTGTTCGTCAGTGTGAAAATTGGCCTGAAATTCTACCATTTGATTCACTCTCACATTAACGATTTTTTCTCGGTTCTACCTTTGAGCCCTCATTGTGAACAAGCTGCTGGTCGCACTTGAAGGAAATTGTAAATAATACACAAAATCAACATCTATTCAAATTTAAAGTATGAAAAAATGCAGCCAAGATTTTGGAATATCAGAGCCACCTAACGACCCTCATTATTACGGAACAGACCATTAAATTTGAGATTATGTTCTTTCGACAAATTATCTCGTTAAAGAGTTACCCTAATGGTTAAGTGAAGCACGAAAATATTTCAATTTAAGCCGAATTCGGCGGGCGGAAGTTATTAATAAATTGAGGCGAAAGTGGAAAATAATGAGCCCGGCAGCTCGAGATATCGTAGCGGAGATCAGGTCAGGCGGCCGTTGGAATCCTGTATCGAGCGAAAAAAATATACAGTATTATACATTATAGAACAAGCCACCTGTTGACTGATAACATCATTGTAATTATAACTTACTTACCTTTTCCATACACGTACACTTGGAGAGATGTTGGGTCTTATCGTTACGTGTGTTGTGAATGTCTACAAAACGTAATAGAAGAGGAGTGAAGATTTTTCGAGCTCCTTTTTTCTGGAAACGGCTCATTCAAGATTTCAGAAAATGATTTTCGGTGAGTTATTTAAGTCGTTTTTCTCTCTTTACACATCATAACGGTATTTTTATTTTGTATTCAAGAACTTAAAACCATGGAGAGCAGATATGGGCCGTTGGGATGTCCATATGCTCGCAGACTACTGCTGGAGTTTACATAGGGACAACCCAGATGTATTACATCCAAGGCGTCCATATAAACGTACATTTTATCCAAAATAGCTATTGTAAATTTATAAATGAAGCTCATAAGATGCCAGCTACTAGTTAGTCCTAAGAAATTCTCAATTATATTGATTACTATAATAATATCATAGTGGTCAATATAATTGAGAATTTGTTAGGACTAACTAATAGCAGGCTTCTCATGAGCGTCATTTATAAATTTACAATATATTATAGTGATCAATATATTCATCATATGATGATGAACATACTCTGTATCATCTTCCAATTAATTTAATTAAATCAACATGTTAAACCGATTTTTGTGTTCCTCAATCCTGTGAACGTATCAATGAAAACTAACCAGCTTATTTTATAGATTTGACAAATAAAATATAGCAAATCTTAAGGATTTTACGTGCTGAATCCGAATTTGGAACTAGATTTTTTCTATCTGCCGTACGTTTTTCAAAACATGAATTTCAAAAAGTATAATTTGTCAACTTCACCGCTGTTTTCCGTGGAACGGAAGAAGGTAACTGAACTCGGATTTCAAATTCGGATTCTGCACCTCAAAAACACATTAAAAGTGAAAAATTAACTAGGATTTTTTGAGGTAGGTACCTAAAACTTTCAACACACAAACGTACTTACCTACAAAACAGGTATATGAGCTATATCTCAAAATCTAGAGCTGACGGCAAAAAACGGACTTCAGATTTGGATCAGCACACCAACTAACACCAACCCTTACCTCTTCTGTACAAAACTACACCTTTTTTTGTTGCCCAGTGTTATTATTCATTGTAAATTTTAAATAATACTGATTATGCTAATAATGATTGACGTTCCCTATGAGAGGCAATTTGACCCTACAAACAATGAATGTCATTTCATTTCAAATATTCGTTTTTTAAATTTATTTTATTGATACAAAGGAAATCATAAAGGATACACATTTAAAATTGCACATTCCATAATTATGACTAAACTACTAAGGTCATAGACCCGTCCAGGAACTAGTTGACGTTCTTATAGTATAATTTTCAGGATATTATAGTATGAACCATGATTAAAGACAGTAATAGAACAAAGTTCCTTTTTCTACAATTTTGTTGTTTTTTTCTGAGTTAACCTTATGCGCAGAATTTACTTGAATGATTTCACTTAATAGACAAAATTCACATAACCAAGCTGTATATATACACAATAGTGGAAGCGTGCTGGGCCCATAACCTGTTGTAATTTGCAGAGTTTAGCCGCTGGATGGAAAGAGACGAGGTAGGTTTGAATCGTGCAAGATAATATATTGAATGAACAAATCATATGAAAAAGGTGGGAAAAAAACATTCGTTACTACATTACAATCATATTGTAATGTAGGCGAGTGTCCTATCTAACAGGTATGCATCCATCCTACAACTAAAGAAACTGCCCCAAGTGCTTTAAGTGCGAATCTTGAGTGTGTAAGTCCTTCAGGTATGACAGTACATTTGTTATACCAAAAAAAAAAAAAGTACTGTCATACCTGAAGTACTTACACACTCAAGATTCGCACTTGGAGCACCTGGGGCAGTTTGTTTAGTTGTGGGTGTGTGGATGCATACCTGATGATATATACAGCTGGGTTATGTGAATTGTGCCTAATAAGTGAAATCATTCATATAAGGCTCTAACCAGTTCAGGTAGTGATGAGTGTAACTTAGGAATTAGCAAGAATTAAGAATGGAACCGAAGATTGTATCGGTATTGTGCCGTGTCGCTGCTCATACTCTGGTAAGTGCCCAAGTGTCCAGAAGCGAATTCCTGCCCAAGTGCGAGGAAGAAGTTGAAGGGAAGCTCTTTGTTGCGCAGGCCTGTCCCGTTAACTGCTTCGCCAGCCTCGCGACCTCGGAATCACCTTGTCGGAGTTGCCTTCATCCTTCGTGGGGGTAACCTTTCCGAAACCTCGCGTTTTATTTCCGCCCCCCCTCCCCACACCCTTCATCAACACCGCTCAGCATCATCATTCTTGCCCCTTTAAACTCCCCCCCCCACTCCCACTCACTCCACCCACCCTCCTCCTCCTCCATCGTCGTCCTCGCCCCTCACATCCCCACACACGTCCTCCAAACAACTCGACCTCACCCTTTCTAAAATGCGGTCCCTTTCTCTCGTCCCGGAGCCCCGTAACATCTCACAACCGCCGAATTCGGTAACACTTCAACTGACTTACTCCCTGAGGGTGTTCGAGTTTTCCGACGTGAGAAGGAGGACCGAATGATCTGATTGTGAGCCTAATCTGGACTGACTGGTCCAAGTTGAAAGTGTTACTGGGGCAGTGCTGATGGAGACCACAGAAACCATTTGAGTATCGGAGACACCACTGTTCATGTTCAAAGAACAGAAATAATTACCTACGACTGAGATCGTTCAACATAAATGACACAAAAGCAGACATTTAAACAGAAACAACTAAATACACACCGGAAAACGACATGGAACCCAGCAAATTCCTTCAAAACGGTTTATTTTTTGATGTACCGATCAACTACACAAAATCATTCGAGTAATGAGTTAAAATATTGTAGGTTCGTTCAAGAAAGTGAGAGGGAGGGAGAGAAGTGATAAAAATAAAATAAGATAATATATTTCATATAATTTCTTTTCCGTTTTTGGGACGCTGCTGCTTCCATCGAGTTTCACAAACGTTCAAAATATCATTCCAGAAGGGATTGAGAGAAGCTCTTGAGTGGTTTGTTATGAAATTCTTTTTTCTTCGAAAATTCGCTATGATCTTGAAAATGAAATGGGATGGGGAAAACACAAACGGTGGGTACAGCTTTCGTACAAGTACGTAACCACGAGGGACATTTTATGTATTTGCAGAAACTTATATGAAGCTTGCATTCGTGTTGACAATATAGATTATTGAGAATGATCACCTGTGTGTAAACAATTATTTAAACAATCACGCTCATACTGCAGCTTGTCGGCCACGCACTCCGCAGTGGTTAACGTAATATGGTTAGGTAAATCGAGAGCTATCCAACGAGTGGTGAACGATTTTTGTACGATGATAACTGGCGAAGATAAAGTTCCGTAGCAACGAATCGGTTGTAAGCGAAAATCATCAGAAACTCCGTTACATGTCCCGCGTTACATTCCCGCGTTTCATTCCCGCGTTACATTTTCGAGTTTATGTAGCAAAGTAAAGATATAAAATGTCAAAAATTGCAGAAAAATTATTGTCTGCAATAGGCGGAGCCCGTGTCGCCAGGCAAGATTAGAGCTGTACCTTCTAGAAATATACATAAATTCTATAGATCACGCTGTCAATTAGGTAAGTAGTATTAAATATAAATCCAAGGTTTGGACCTGTAGTTATAGACATATACCAAACCCAACTAATTGGCCCACTAGCTATTATTCCCTGTACCTACATACAATAGTTATTGATGCATAGAAGTACCTAACAACACTTATGAGTACCCCTGAGGACCGAATGATCTAATTGTGAGCCTAATCTGGACTGACTGGTCGAAGTTGAAAGTGTTACTGGGGCAGTGCTGATGGAGACCACAGGAAACCATTCGAGTATCGGAGACACCACTTTAAAATGTCATATTGAAAGCGCAGCGACTCAATTGTTTTGGAGAACTTATACTCCCTTTGGGCAGGATTGAGCGAATATCGGAATGTGAGGATCTGGTTGGATTGTGTAAGTACCTAAATAGTGCTCTCCCATACCGTAATTATAATAATAACAGAGAGTTTTCGGAAAACTTGGGCCTCTAGGCCGTTGACGGATTAAGGACCTCCGGACTAACGATCTAAGGAGAAAAACACGGATGCTAACATCTTAGATCGTGAAACGATGTAAGGTCGTTGAACGACCTAAGCTGATTCCAATAGTGACGTTAACGTTGAAATTTATCACATGAAGATTTCAGTTTAAGTACTAGTTCAGTTTCAAGTTCAGCAGTTTAGTTTTAGTAAATACCTAGTAGTTCAGTTTTCAATTCAGCAGTTTGGTTTTAGTAAATAGTAGTCCAGTTTTAAATTCCGTAGTTCATCTTGGTTTGTATTTTCAAGTTTTTTTGGTTGCGTATCTACTTGTTCAGTTTGGAATGGAGGAGCTTTAGGAATATTTAACGCGATACGAAGGTTCGACGAAGTTTAAACGGGTTCAGTAGGCATTGAGGTGAGGAATCAAATGATACCAAGTCAACAAACAGTTGAATGAATTACTAACTCCATAAAACTTCCTATTTTTACTGCCGATTTATGGGTTAAAGAAATGTCGGTTGTCTAAACAAGGATCTTAGAGCTCAAAAACGTATTTTTATGGCCATTTCGGATGAGTCTTACGATGTCCTCAGATGGTCTCACAAAATACTCAAAGCCAACACAGCTCTGTTATCCTGTTGTTAATTCCAGTTACTACGAGTGAATTGTGTTCGCTGGGCAGTTAGTTCCTCGAACTAGTCGACTTACTAATCTCTGAAGAATTGATCTACGAAAAGGTGGTCATAAAGATCTGGACATAGTACTTTCTCTTCACCAACGCATCTTCCTCGCACTATGTAAAATTAATAGCGCCTAGAGACCTGATAAATCGAAGTATTTTTAAGCTATAAATAGTAATGTATATTAATTTCAATTTAATACTAAAGTGGATTCCTTTTTCCAGCTGCCAAAGAATGATTTTTACACGAAGTGTTTTTTGGGGGGATATTTGATTGTATTAAATACAAATTTTGTAAAATATGGAATGAACAAATAAAATTTAAAAAAAAGCTGAAAGCTGTACAAAGGAAATTGAGAGGTGCTATTTTGGTACGACCTTTCAAATATGTAACGTGGCAATACAACGGTTGTTCACGAAAACTTTGAATTCTGTAGCAAAATTAAATCCGAATCGATCCACCGCGTTTATTGAAAGTTATTAGATCGGCCTTTTGATTTCTGTCGCCTTTGATGTTTAGGAACGGCAAACCACTTTCGGGAGGGACGGAAACAACATTTTAATTCAATAACCCGAGCAAATCACATTTTCAAACATCACAGCCGGACACTCGATAAAAATAATAATCCCCTCAGCGCGCTAAACAAATAATATTCAGTCAGGAAGACCGTCGGAGTGGAATATTTATTTGAGTGAATATTGTTGTCAGTTCTAAACGGCGAAAACTCGGAATCAACGAAAAAAAAAAAAGTTTCGATCCTCCATGGCGGATTTGGAATTTTCGATGACATCTACACATTAGTGGGTTGGCCGACAAACACCGAATGCTACAATGAAAAGTATACCTACAAGTATAACATACTAACTGCGCATGTTTTACCTATATAGAGGCCATCAAACTCAACATAATTGCGAAGAAGTTGAAGACCCATCCACTGGTTGGTTGTTAGTGCAACATAACAACAACAAAAATTATTTCCCCCTCTCAATCGTTCACTATTGATGATCCGTGAGAAAACTTTGTTGAGTTTTTGACAAACATTTAGTGTCACAACTCAACTCAAATTATTAATTTCATCACTTGGCGTTTGTTTGCTGGTCTTCACACTCACATTTCAGTAGACATCATTCGCTTCAGTAGAATTTTTCCAGACTTCAATCATTATTATTCCACGCCCACAAACACCACCTACACAAATATACACACAAAATTGTTGAAATTTAGGATCTAATTTAGACTGCTTCTCAACTGATTCCCAACTATTGAAAAAAGTGATTCAAATAATAATTATTTGAATCACTTTTTTCAATAGTAACCGACTGAACATTTAGCTACCATTGCAATACCTATTTTATTTGAGTTTTTATCCGATAAAAATGAAACCATTTTTACCTTAACAAAAATTTATATATTTATATTATAATATCGAAACTGGGGAATGCGATCCCGCAGGGATTGCCATTTCGGATTCTACACTTGAGGCGTTCGCTGTCAAAACCAGCTTATTCCATATTTTTCTGAAATCCACTTTTTTGCATATTTTGAAAGTTTATAAGCTGACGAACGGATATTCTCAAATCCAGCTCATTCCAACCCAAAACTAGATGAAAAGGGTTGCCCTCTAGATCAAATCCAGCTCATTCCAAGCTTTTGCCATCTCCCACCAGCCATTTATTTTGAAAAATTGAGGGGTTCTCATTTATTTAAAACTAGTTAAGACACAAATATTAACAGGTAGGTAAACTGGAAAAAACCAATTACACACTACTTGAATGCTCAAAACACTGAAAAAAGCATGAAAAATCGTGTTTTTGCCTCAAAATCAGCTCATTTCAACCTAATTAGTGTAATTACGCCCAAGGTAATGAAAATTTAACCTTTAATGAAAATCTTTTCAGGTGTGTGGGGGGAGAGACTCAACAATTTTCGAACATATTTTTTGGTTAAAAAACTGCGAGATTTGCGGGGTTGTCATGGCTCAAAAAATGCGCAGGATCACTCAACCCCTCGGGATTCAATTCCTTAATTGGAACAGAAACGTGTTATTCGGTTAAGAGAAGCCTTTGATTTGGTGACGAAATGGTTTGATTACGGAGAATGAGAGAAGAGTCCATTTTATCTGGGGACTGATGCATTTGAGAAAAGATGTCCTCAATTTTGAAAAAGGTGACGTTTAGTATGGTTTAGTGAGGTACAAAAGTTGACCTTGGATTGGAAAAAAAGTCCCTTTCGACTCGAGAATTTCACAATGCAAAGCCCATTACAACTAATCGAATCACTTCACTCGCTCTAACCCCGCAATGATTGAGATCAATCACGAAAACACCCGGTCCGGAAAAACTGTCTAGGGGTATCTCCCCGTAACGGAATTACCCAAATTATACTCATCGGCCCCCACGAACTTCATAACCGGCGGGAGGGAAAGTACGAGGCCTGAGACCGACCGTTAGGAAATAGGCCATATGAACTGCCAACAGGCGCATGCGCATAATATCCAGTGCTCACGAAAGGAGATTTTATTACTTTCACACCCCGAAATCACTCCTTGTGAAGTGTCCACTTACTACAGCTTGAACTGCTGAATAATTATAGAGATGATTTATGAAGTCATTATGCGACCTACGTGGGTAACGCCTATAAAATTGTGTTGGGGAGAGAGAGAAACGAAGCCATTTAGGTGATTTCCGTTACATACTCGGATCTTCTGGGATATTTTACTAGTTGATATTTCTGTACTAAGATGGCAAAATGTGATGTCACTTTTTTTGAATCGGTATTTTTGCATCCTCTAGTAGAAGAAGAGAATTGAAATAAGAAGAATAATTTCCTCAATTAATTACATCGTGTAAATCAAATTCAAGTTAGTAAGCAGGATAATAAATCGTATAATAATTTTTTAATGTTTTTAAATTTAGATTTAGAGTTAGAAATAAACAAAACTTAGGAATTGAATTCGAAGCAGAATCGGGCCATTTTTTCAGTCATTCATTTCACCAATTTCACGCCCGAAGGCCGAACTGTCCTACTCTTAACCAGTGCTCACTATGGTTCAACATGAAGACCATCCTTTCCATGCTCAGAACCTTCCTCTAATATGTTATAGTACATTTAAGACATTTCTACATCGACCAGGCGTCTAAACCTTCTTAGTAGTCGGGGTTCTTACTACATACTAGTATTAAGATTTAGACGCCTGGTCGATGTATAAATGTCTTAGCTTAAGACTCTTAAGGGTACTATAACATACTAGAGGGAGCAATAATACCGATTTAAAAAAAATTGACATCACATTTTGTCATCTTAGCTCAGATTTATGATTTTCTACCTACAACCATCAGCACAGCGACAGATCTTCTTTCAGTAGGTACCAAAACTAAAAGTTTTCTTGTAGATCGAATTTCTTCCTCGTGCGTCGCGGTCTGATTTCTTCCTATCCTTTTACGTCGTAAATCTCTGTGATTTCCAGTGATTTCGTTTCGAAATGATTCCCTCTACGTTACCTCAATATTTACAGCTCTATTAAACTCTGCCGTCGATACCGTTACGTTTGGAACCGAGCCACGAGACGACCTCCCTTTCTAATTTGAAGCTGATAACGAAATGGAGATAAGGGGTCCGAGGTAACTCAGCTGCTCTAGAGATGATGTAAGACGCAAGGCCCTTCTACAAGCTGCCCCATAGAGTCATCTGATGGAACTTTAGAATGGTTTTCTCGCTGTTGTAACATCACAAGGTGCTTTAGTCCCTTAACGTTCCTCAGTGCCATGGAAACTCACCATTTTGAAATGGAGAATCTCATCTGTTTGGTCAACGAGTGAATTGACAATATTATGGGGTTCTTCAACGGATGGAACCAGCCAGAGTCGTTACAAATGTTGCTGTTTATCAAAAACAGAAATAAAAACGTCGTTCAAGGCCTAATTATTATTAACCGCTATTCTACATTTTTCCCAAAAATATGTAATGTAGTAAGCAACATTTGAAACGACTCTGGCTGGTTCCATCCGTTGAAGAACTCCATAATATTGGTAATCCACTCTTTGACCAAACAGATGAGTAGATGCAATCACAAAAGCGACCAGATGTTCGAGGGATGAGAGAAGATTTGTATCCCTGCAGTTATTCAACAGGAATTATAGGGTCTTACGGGGACGTACTACCAAAACTCTCTTGCCCCTGCTGTTTAAAACTCCATTGGGTTGTAACGTATTTTCTAGAGGTCGCTATTTGGCCAGTCGATTGTCCTTGTAGTTTGGCTTCAAGTGATTAGTTGTACAGGAACCCTGACGCCGTAAAACGTGTCTGGAGAAGGCCGCAAGGTGAAGGAGGAAGTTCGCACTTCCCAACTAATGCGTTGCCGTATCATTTCAATTCGCAAATCTTCTTGAATTGAACCTGAATTGACTTAGAGCCTATCAAAACGGCCATAAGCAGTTCATGTCGTGACCAACCTACCGGATTGTAATTCTACACTATGTGCAGTAGATAACTGTGGCATTGTTCGAAGAACACCTGCGACGCCGACGTCACACCGTGAGGTAGGTTATGATTGGACAGACTGAATTGACAGTCAGTTGGAGGTTGAAAACGCTACGCGATGTTGAGACCTTGTAGTCGACTCCGACTATCCTCGATGAGGCCTAGAACTTCCCTCACGGCCAAATAATAAGTGACGCTTGAGTTCCAAGAAGACTGCCGGATCATCCGCCTCGATAAACCTGTTGAAGTTGAAGGCAACAATATCGGATTTGCTCAAGTAACATCTTTTGTCCGCTCCTACTGACCGATTGAGTAAAATCCTACTAGATTGAGATAAAATCCTATTAGATTGATCCTACTAGATTGAGGTAATCCTACCGATTGAGTAAAATCCTACTAGATTGAGATTTTATTTATTGATTGGTATTACCTACTTACGGAAACTGACAATGTAAAAATAAAACATGTAAGCACAAGTAAGGCCACCAAAATACCATTTCATCAGAACTTGTGCTCAACAGGTAAATTGATTTTATAATCAATTTCAAGTGCCGAAAAACGAAGAAATTTAACCCTCCTCCCACAAGGCTCCCTTTCTGAACATGAATTGCAAGGCTGTGTCGTATAAGTGTTTCAGGAGTGTAATTTTTAGACGTTTTTAACGAAGAAAATGAGTAGGGACTCTTTCTCTGAACCACTTAAAGTTTTATTGGTTCTATAAATCATCCAAATTAGTTCAATAAGCACTGAAAATCACAAATTATATTGAGAAATTCATCAAGCGAACCTGAGCATACAAGATATGTTACATTTTACTAGGCAGTTACACAATAAAGTGCAGGCACATAACCTTTCTACTAGCATCTCATCAGCCCCTTTTATGCTTTCTTGAAATGACGCTGGTATGGCTTGAACGCTCCTCTACATTAGGTTGAACGTGTTGAATACGACACGGCCGTGGGAGGAAGGTTAAGTAAGTAGGCAAATAACGAAAAAACTGCTATTACAACTCGCCTCTCGAGTTGGGATACATTTCGAAAGTGAAACAAATTATTATCCTTTTCAAAGCAATTAACAAGAGCAAACACGTGAGCTTTTCGTTTGTAAGAATTGCTTTTTGGGAGGATTAATAATTAATCCTTAATTCCTTAATCCTTAATTTACAATTATTGTAAATGCGAGTTTTTGAAGGCGCAGATTAAGGTTCCGATCTGATTCATGTACGAAGCACATGAAGTAGGACTGAATATTCTACAATGATGAATACAATACTGCCGTGGGATGAAAACGCCTCATCTCCAATGTTTACAAAAATGGTGTTTTCAAATTACCCCCATTTTCCTGACCCGCTTTTGAAGGGAAAATGCCTCATGTACGCTTTTTTATGTAGAAACACCTCATCTTCTGATCTAAACGCCTTAAATTATTGTTTATTTTGATAAAATTTCAAGGTGAAACGCCTCATCCCACTCAATACTGAATTGAGGTGATTCTCCTTCAAATGTTTTGCTCCAAACTGCTTCAGATTTTGGTTGAGGTGGTTTTGTTCGGGACTCGAAAGCCGTTTCTCGGTCAAATATTTACTCAGCTGTTTGGGCTTGAGGTCTTTTTAAACAAAACTAGGAATTAATTAGTATTAAAATTAATAATATTAATTATTATATTAATAATTTTATTAGTTTCCCGGGGTTGAAGTGTTTCTCCTTCAAAAAGTTATATCAACAAATAGTTGTTTTTGAGAAAGTAAAGAACCTTTAGGCGAGATGAGGCATTTCTTTGGCAAAACACCCAATCAATTTGGAAAATCGCCTCAACTGTGAAGAATCGATTCGTTTAATGGGAAAATCGATTTTGTAATTACTTATATACGTATTTAAATTTGAGTAAATAAGTCAATATGAAGTACCGGCGAAAAAATGGGGTCACTGGAATGACTTTGGAGGACTTATCTATTAGACGTTTTCGTTGAGAAAGTTTTAAGGCAAATTCCCGCAATGTTATGATTTACAGATGAGGCGTTTCTGTTTCACAGGGCAAAATAATGTACACTTTACATCAGACCATCAGAATTTTGGAAACAGAACTAGTTCCATGGAAGAAGGGAGAGGAGAGGGTGGTATGCCAGCTTCTGATTGTGAGGCAGTACACCAAAACCCACACTTTTCTTTGTTATCTACGTAAGTCGCACTCAATATATTCTGTGGAGCGCACGGGTTATCCAGCTGGTAATGACTAAGAACGAGTTTAGATTGCAAAAACACATTCTGGCTCGTTGTGTTTTCAGTCGATTTCTACAGCGTTTTTCCATTTACTCTGCAGTACAATAGTTCCACCTCGTCAGTTTAGGATGCAAGACGGTTGAAGTTTTTTTCAGCACTTGGTAAACGGTCCGTTCTGGAGATAAATCGACACCGGTATTCGAAGGAAAAAATTTGTATTGATCTTGTGTCGTAAGGGCGTATACACGTTCAGATCGGTGTTACGATGAGTGTAAAATAGATACCTTGTGGTCGACTTAAGGTGGTTTTTGGTGTGCGAAATAACTAAAGAGACGTACTGAAGTGATGGTACTAATTGTAGGTATATATGTAGCTTATTGCTGGATGCATACAATTTCGTGGTTCATATGGATGTACGTACAAACGGGACTATGATGTATCGAGATGTGTGGATACGGTGAAAGATTCCGGTGTTATCTCTGCCTGTTACTAATCGGCGAGGCAGATGATGTTTGGAGATGGGTTGCTAGTCGGCGAGGAAAAAGGCACTTTCGCTTGCTGTGAGTTGGAGTGAAAAAGAGATGGTCTCTATTTGGACGGGAAGAGGGGCCAGACCGGTCGCGGGGCCGCTAGCGAACGGTGAACGGAACCAGCGCCCGACCGCAAGGCACCTGCCCGCCCTAACTGCCTCCGTCTTTTTCCTGCTGGAGCATTTCAAATTACTTTGCCTTCCTCAGGACCTCGCGCGAGGGTTTCCTCACAGAAAAATATTTTCCGAGGTCTTATACGTGTCAGTGCGTACGGTTAACAGTACTTTCAGCGATGAGGTCCACTCGGGCTTCCTCAACCATAACTCCGTGGTTGTGAGTATAGGTCACTCACTACCTATTCAGCTCCCGTCTGATCCGTCCGGTAACTTGGTCGAGCTGAAGCCAAGCGATCAATCGAGCAAGTTTCTCAAACGTTGCTCATCTAAGTTCACTGCAATAACAAGGCTCACTAGGCAAGTGACTTTGATCTTGCACGGGTGACGCGAGTTTGATGGCTTGACAACTAAGTTTGGTCGTGTCAGGCTTGGTGAAGGCCCAAACAGTTGAACTCGTAGCTTGGCAACTGGACCACCAGGAAACGGTGTTTGTCCACAACTTTGTAAACCCCTTATCCTTGTGGTAATCATAAGTGGTGCTATCCATAGAAACAGGAGTGGCGTGCAATTTGTTTTACAAGTTTATCAAATTTACTTAACAGCGTAAGGGTTAATTCCATTCCTAAACTTGTTTATTTCTCATTGTTCAAGATGTTTAATCGCTCCGGTAGACATGCCCTTGTCGATTACAATTCTGTCAACATCCCCAGGCTCCGTTCAAACTGTTTAGGATGCATCAGGCGCCATCTTTACTTCTGGCCCCTTCCCCGAGTACTGGTTCGGCTTCCGTTCGACAACCTGAGCTACCAGAGAGCTCCATTTCCTCTCATTGCTATCCGTCATAATCAGAGAGTGGATCTGGAAATTGATTTGCCACGACAATTGGCAGAGACGCGGATTGTGAATCAAAAGAGTGAACCATATCCAGGAAGCGCTACGCTAAATTCATATATGGGGACATGAAACCCATCAATGCCCGAAATGTACGATCTGCGAAAATGTAGTAATGGTGCTCTGGGCTCAGGTGATAAAGCGCAATTCGTGTGATCTTAACAAGTTCTATCCAGAAAATTTACGTAGCTGAATGCACTGTTAGATGAGAGGAGTGTCTGTCTATGAAAATAATTACAGGGAGTGGAATGTTTTCCTGGATGAGCCAAGGGTGAAAGCAGCACCTGCTACACTCATCCCCTTCCGAACATCATCAAGGGCTCTTTGCATATCTCCTGGAGCATACTTGAAAATCTTGGCACTCAATGAAGTCGTAGGAAATATTCTATAAAATAAAAAAAAGGAGGGTAGCTGATGTTCCAGGAGCTGACTTGGTTGAAAATTACGTTTATCAGCATACTCGGTGCAGCTACCAAGAATGATGAAATAAGAAATAGAAAGGTTTGAAGAAAAGTGACGGATGTACCAGTTTCTAACAGGGCCTGTCAACTACTGGATAGATGCCGATTTCATGTACCAGTGCCTGACAACCAGTAAATCCTCCAATTGAGAAACCAAGGTTACAGGCTGTAACTTACAGCGCATGGAACACAATATATCCTGCACCCTGGCGTTGATAACACGAAACACAAAACAATATAACACAACAAATAACACAAAACACGTCACTAAACAACATCAGTGAACAGCTAAGAAGACAAACTTACTTCTCAGTCCTTGTGCAATATGGCAACACAGGTGGCACCACCCACCGACTTGAACGGACTAACCAAACAATTTGTTGTTGTTAGGTACTATTCCCGCCCAAAGTGACACAGGCGAGGCAACCAAACGGCAACAGAATGCCAACCGCCAATTTTTAAGACAGTGATTTTTGAGGGAGTGGATCCTTATTATATCAGTTTTTCATAGAATCTGTCAGCAACTTGAGCAGTGTCAGCTACTGGTACATTTACCCTATTCACGTTTACCCGACTCTACCATGAATAGGTGAAGACCCGTTGAATTATTCAGAAGAGCATTTACACGCATTTACAAAACGCTTCAAAAGCTTTTCACGATCGTTGAACAATTGAAATCAGCCATATTGCTTTGCCATGTGACAGTTATAAGCCGGAGACTAACATGGGAACACTGAATAGAAAAGCGCGATCATAGAAAGCTGTCCGTAATGGGACGTGGATAGATTCCCGATCTCAACCAGAGACCGGAGGGACCAGTGCCAAACAGGAACTAGGAAGCGTTGACTCAGCCTTCTATGAATACCTAACACCATCTCCGGCTCGACTGCCCCGAGATTAGATAAAAAATCCTCTCGAGGGATCTCATTTGACTCCAATGATATCTTGTGTTAGGTAGCATAACGTACAGAAAGGAAAGCTCTCAGAGAAACTGCCGTGTTGAAACTCCGTTTCGTCGTTGGTGCAGAACAGAAAATTAATGGATATTTCTGGGGGTTTCAATCAAAAGATACCTCTGAATTATTTATACACATTTTTGAAAGGAATTCTTACTGTGAGTTGGCATGATGGTTGAATCCGTCGTTTAGATCCAATTCCTCCGTATTTAATTGTTGAAGAACACATCGGGCGTTGTCCAATCTCTCAATCATAGGCTATTAGGTTATGAGTTATTCAAACGTTAGATGGTAAACCATACCCCATGGTTTCGTTTCCTGAGTCATCAAGGTCACATAATGAGAAAATATGAGTTACTGATAGGGAGAATATAAAGAGAAAAGTGCCAACTGATCGTTTAGTTAATTGATCTTCTAGATTGTTTGTGTGTTGGTTGGCCTTCAACTACGGAAAATCCGCTGTCAGGTCTCAAGACGAATTATAAACTGATGATTGATTGGTTGCTTATGACGAGAACAATCTAAGTAACCGCTTAAATCCTTATCATTCCACCAGACCATCTGAACCGTTGACGTCAAAGGGTTTCTCCCATCGCCATAACATTTTCGAGGGTTGCAGAAGCTTTCAAAAAATGGCGTAACGCATTCACGAGAGATGTTCTCCTGTAAGAAGAAAGTGGGACCTACCGGCGGGTGCATTACTCGTTGGAGAGCGGAGGTCTGTAGAAAGTGACCGTTTGGGGTCGTCAGCGGACGTTTTAAAACGCGACACCGCCGCGACGATGAAAACGACACACATTTGTTGAATGCAGGTTGTTGACAGCTGGATACCAGTTCACTGCCTGTTGCGGTTGGTACACTCTCCAAATGGTTACCTCGAGTTCTGTGGAAGAGATGCTCAAATTTGAGCTTCTCTTCCACAGAACATTTAATGGATGCGGCTCAACATATATATTCACTGGGTAATTTCATGATCACTCGACCTCTCTCTTATAAGATATAACTATGTATATCTGCATAAATGCTGATATACATAGTTGGGTATTCAGAATAATACTCTGCAAATTCTTGACACAACAGTTTATTATCTTTCTTGTGCAGATCACCGTTCTGTCTAGATCCCTGAATGATTAATTAATTATTAGTATGAATCATCATTTTTTGTAAATAATTATTATTAATTAACTCGATGTATCTGGAAACCAGATTAATCAGGTCCGTATCAGCTGGGCAAGTATGATCTGCCACATGATTCACCCTCCTGTTGACGAAATTCAATCTGCTCCAATTCTGTGCCATCATGTTCTTGACATTTTAGAAAATTAAACCCTTTTCAAGTGTGAACTAAAAACTATACATACCATTCAATTTGAATTTTCGAGATACGAATTTTTCAAATTTTTTTTGAACCCCTTCCCATTGCCTTATGGTCATGAAACGTTTCAAGGGTCATTGTGAACCCTTAAACCAAATTTCGTATCGATTTCGATTTTTGGAATCTACATGTCTTGAACGTAAACCCTCAAATTTTGAGGGGCGTAATTTATTTCCTGGGCGATTCCAAAGGTTCATTATTGAAGATATTAAACCAAAACCATAACTATTGTATAACCAGCTGACAACTGAAGGCTCCCGTTCAATATCCCCATTCTTGTAAGAATCACATGATTTCAACCTCAAACCCCGCTTCTAGGTTCAGTATTTAGTTTACAAACTGAGAATTCAGTGCCCGATTCGAGGGATTGAAACTTCAGGGATTGAGACTTGTCGATTGGAACCACTTTGGTTTAACGATCCCCATCATTCTTGGCAAGGCCCTGTGGATGTTATAACACCTCACTCTCAATTCACCCCTCCTGACACTAGCAACGACCCATTTAGGAGTTCTAATCAGGTTGAGTCATGTCAGGTTTAGAAATCATTTCGGAACAGTCAATTTTAATGGTATACTTTGAAACTTATTGAATTCTATTACAGTACCTGTTGGTCAATCCACATTAATAAACCGTTGGCATGAGAAATTGAGACGCTGCCATGGTACGATGTAGGATGAAAGATGTACCATAACTGTGATGCGTCAATGTGGAAAATGGCGACAATGTTGGAAATCCACAGGTTTCCAGTGGTAACATATTGACGTACTGTTCTCGGAGGAAAAGTCAATTTCACAAAAAGCCGCCTCTCAATTACGAAATCCCCTTGAAAAAAGAAGGGTAGATTATATGGATAGAGGGGCTTGTATCACCCCCTTCCCGCCGCTCCGCGTTCACTTCTTTCATCCGGATTCCTTGACCGGTGAAAGCTGGCAGGGCTGCCGATGTAGGTCGGCTCATCTCAACAACGGATTACACCTGTTATCCACCCAAGATTCGCTCTTTTTCATCTGACGTATAACTCCGGGCTTGGTTCCGACATTTTTCGGTCGAATAAAACTCACGACTTGATTGCTTTCTGGAATATCTGCTACCAAGTCTGAATCTGACACTGGCCTTATTGTGGATGAATTGCAATGAAACTCACTCCTCAGTTACCTCACCCAAAAATGTCGTTGGTAACTGGCATTTCATTAAATTCAATTCAATTTCACAATGTGTACCTGAAGGGCGGGTTGTGGGGATCAGGGGGAAATTATAATATAGCTGTTTCTGTAGATCTTCTTGGTATGTTCAGTGTTGGTATGGCGATGCGGTTTAGGTTGCGTGTGGGGTTTTAGGTTAGAAAATTCGAAATCCTCACTTTCTAAGCTCATAACGACGTTCGTAGACTTTGAAAACCGCATTAATCCACCTGAGATCAATGTGTTTTGAATTCCCATCAAATCTTAATAGAGAGTGAGAATCTTCATTAGGAATAAAATTTGAAGATCAATAATAACGCGATATCTGTGAAATGCCCCATCCTTGCCGAGTTCCGATTGCCCATGCACCTCAACTGTTCCCATTCCACCAACATGCTCTGCAACTCTTCACTCCCTACTCTACACTCTTCTGAAGATAAGAAGTGTTTTGGTTCCACTATTGTTTTTCGAAGAGTCTTCATTTCGAGAGATTCGCAGAGTGGTTTTGAAGAGTAACCGTCTCGAAAACCGACTGGTACCTAGGTTATTACAGGTAATCATCTCAAAACATCTTTTGCATCGTGTACACTTCCAGGCCAGCCGGAATTGATTGCGAATACCTCATAATTTGAGCCACAAATCATCATGACGTTTAGTGCATGTTTTCCATGGACCGTTGGAGCATCTATTGTTATCATTGTGCCATCGACACATCCATCACAGGAGGAACACCACCTTTGTTGAAAAATGATATCGCAAGATGTGTCTGTGGGCCACCGGATCATATCATGAAACAGTAGGTACTTGAATTATGATTGTACTCACGTTTCGGAGTGTAAGACACACCGTCGCTTTCCCTAATCCATGCATAGCAGCGATTCCATCCGGTACCAAGCCAGCGTAAAAATATGAGTAGTTTGTTCTGTGCTGTGTTGGCTTCTGTTGGTGTTTGGCATCAAAAACCGTCCTACCTTTTCTTAATTTGTCTTGCGTTTAACCTAAAGGCTTCCTGAACTTTCATATCGCTCAATGTGAAATTTGTTCTGATTTTATAACGCGGAAATTCCCTCTTCAAAACTTTCCTCTGAGGAGAAAAAATCGACGAATGTTTTCTTTTATGTAAAGACGTATTAAACACTCGAATAACAACTTGAAGACGCCGGTGGGGACTCTGCGATAACAATGAGTAGGACCTACTCTTCAACTGTTATGCACTTCACTCTTCAAATTTATTGTTGGTGGAACAAAATCAAACTACTCTCATGAAGAGTTGCGGTGTTTTCACTCTGCACTTCATTCTGGCTCTTCAATTAGCTCTGCAACATGGTGGAACGAATACTCTGCGGAAGACTGCAGAGTTAGGAGTGTAGAGTTGCGGAGTGTGTTGGTGGAATAGCAGAGATGAACGGCCCAAATTGGTTCTAGTTGGTCGCTTATTGCAGACAAGAGTGGCGCTATAGACTGACACTGGTTCAAGAATTTAAGTGGTAATTCTTCCAATAGAAGAGTAGGTAATAAACATAATAATTAAAACATCAAAATATCATCTTCAGGTTTTTTTTTGTAAATGCTTCCGAGCAGACGGTTAATAAAAGCAAGTTGGTACATTGTTTATTTTAATCTTATTCAGTTGTTCTTTTATGTTTCATCAATAAACTAATTTCTTCTTCTTCTACCTGTGAAGTGTAGTTGGATTGAGCAAAGTGTGGAGATTCTCTGTCCACTATACTTAGAATGTGCTTTTCGTTCTTGGAGAAAAACTATTATTGTTCAAAGAAGTCTCATGGTATTTAGGGTAGTTTTTTATTTATTTTTATTCAGATTCCATATTAGAGAGTTCCTAAGGGGACATTCCCAAGGACATAAGTTTGAACTTATCTCAACTGCGCATGCGCGTCGGCTGTGTTCGGACACATCGCCTCAAATCGACCACAACCGGCCCAATACATGTGTCCATTTCTCTCCCGGGACACAACCTTTACGATTGAATTTAACCTTACTCCGGGATAACAGTGCAGCGCCTTTTGCCGCCTAACAAATCGTCGTGCGACATCAGCCCTTCAAAATAAAACCGCAACAAATTATCAAGCACTCCCGACGTGTTCAGAAGTTGAATCAAGAAAATTGAGCGATGAACGGGTGGGAAGATCAGAAAAGCTGTGGAAGGGATGGATTTCGCGTTGTGCTAAGGTGACTTGACGTTACTTGTACATGTGATCACTTCCGCCAAACTGGACACATTTGGTTAGCATCCAAAATTTTCTCGCCTTAGATGTGGCCACTAGATATGTCCACATCTGAATGGACATATCTCTTAGGAACTCTCTAATATCTCAATTTTAATCGGAATTTTAACACTTTCATGGATTGTATTATTGTGGAATTAAACAAATGAAACGGGGTACGATACCGACGATAAAACCGCGTGCAACTGGCGGCGACACACGGCCGACCGCACCGATTCATCACCGGCCTTAATAATTCAGTTTGCCTTCAGAACAACAGCGATTGAGCCGTTAGAGGAGAGAGAAAGAGAGAGGGAGAGGGACAGAAACAGTGAAATCAATACAGCGAGATAGGCGGTGAGGAGGGTGATGGAAGCTTTGCTCAGAACGCAGCAATAATAGTTGCATTAGTTAGCAAACGTGGGAAACGTCAGCGGGGCCAATTAGTAACTAAGAACATGATAACTGGACCAGTAGTTTGCACAGTGCAGTAGTTGTCAACATGAAGCTGTTTGCCCTTAAACCCCCTTCGGCCCCCCTCGCATTACCTGATCTATCGATTAGCGGCGAATTAACCAATTTCGACAGCTCGAGTTACCCCGCTGTGCTGGGAACAGCCGTTTACGCACTGGTCGGTTTGACCTTTTCCTGTTTGAGCCGCCCTATTTCAGTCGCCGACTCCATGGAAGAAACGGATGCGATTCAACCACACGACGTGCAGTCACTATTCGAAACAAAAACCGCGTTTCATGTTCGGAACAGTGTTCGGTTTGGCCAAACAAACTCATAGTTGATAACTACTGATTCAACCAACATTTAAGGTGGTCGTGAATGTGTGAAACATTTGGTCATCTCGGTCCTTCAGATTTTCCAGTTCCCTAGGGGCCGTGATTGAACCAATCTGATTACCTACTCTAATTAAATGCTGACAATGGATATGATGGAGGGGTAATTGATTTCTATCGCCTATGACATTTCGCTAATTTCCCCCTCCCCAAATTAATAGTGAATCAGGAAGACGAATGCAGTACTGACACCGTACTTGGCCAATGGTTGAGAAAATACAATTCATAATATATCCTCTCATATATCCTATACATATAGATATCCTATTAAATATCATATCCTATAATTTATTAAAAATTTATTATTTTAAATATTTTTTTTTTTCTAATGAATCAGTCATCAGATAAATTCAGTTTTTATATTTATACAATAAATCCGAAAGTTCAAAATTGATAATGTTAACGAGTTGATTTGGCGAAACCACTTGTACTTTTAGACAGTTCCTTAATTTCCACACCCAATTTAGCTGTTTAACCCAGTAAACCTACTATGAAACGTATACGATTACAGTTCACGATTAGACGTGAACAGGTAAACACTGAGGGATCCATAAATGTAGAGTTCCACTCTTCCATTATTAGGTATGTAGCAGAATGGTTATCAAATAAGTACCGATTTTCTTCAAACATCGATGTTTTTGACATCGATATTTTTCTTCAGATGCAGATCATTTCAGGATGTAATTGCATCATTTCTATGTCTTGTTAGGAACTTTACTTACCTACTACATTATTTCTTACTTTACATGGCCCTTTTGCCTTTTATTGTCCTAGCAGCTGTTTAGGTTGTATATTTTTCATGTCAGTCATGGCTGACTCGAGATAAGGTAGTAAGGACGAAATGCAGATACCGGCAGATGAATAAACGAATTTCGCATGCGTCAATCCCTGATGAGCTTCAACTAGGTATATTTGAACACTCCACTCAAAAGAATCTAACAAAACGCCCTGGTATTTTGGATTTCATATCCTACCCTTTATGATGTAGTATTTAAATCTATGACTGTAGTCCTCTGTTCTGGCGAAGAGGCCTTTTTCTCAAGCAGGTTTAATTTCAAACTTACATTTAATTTCAAACCTACTTAGAAATCGCCTCCACCGAAGGTATGGCTACAAAACTCCTTTTTTGCACGAGGCCAACAATAAATATTCGGAATAAAGTAAATTGTTTGTTAAGTGGTCCCTCAATCCATTTGTTGTATCTTTTTAACGTTCATGTTAAATCTTTTTAAACAAGAACAAAAATGACCCAAAAATATGACAGTTAGGTAGGTGGGTACTTACACTTAGGCTGGCCACATCCATGTTTTTCCAACCGATAGCCATCCCTTGTATGTCCCCGTTGATGATCCGGATTTCCTTTCGTAACGTTTTTTTTTTTAACTTTTTCCCAGTGTAAAAGGAACTGTAGGTCAAGACAATGAGTGAACAACAGTACCAACCTTAGATCTCAAATGAACAACAGCTACTCTCCTGGAGTGGAAAAGTGAAACTACAACAATCACTTTTTATAAACAACCATCGCAAGGAGGACTGAAAAATTGGAAATCCCACCGCACCACCATTAGAGATTAGGGATGTCAAACTTGTGATAAGGTGATCATAGTACATTTTAAGTCATGGAAGGATCCTTCTTCCATGATTTTAAGTTGTTCATAAGTTCGGTGCTATACGAGTGAGACCCCCCTTCCCTGATTTAATTGTCTATTTGTTTTCCTAAATATTCTGAGACCCCCCCCCCCCCCAATTTAATTTTCCATTTCTTTTCTTGAATACTCAGAGACCTCCCCCCACCATATACTTATCCCTTTCTTTTCATAAATAGGTATTCAATAACTACCTACCTTGATATATTTTTTTTCTTGTTTTTGGTTGAACTATTCAGGGAGCCTCTTTGCGAGTTCAAATTTACCGTCCCCAAACTTTGCATCTAGTTCCTACATTTATTCTAGTGAGACCACTTCGTTCGTCCATGGTTTGATTCTTCCTTTACCTTTACTTGTTACCTTTATGGTTGATATTACGATAAAATGTGTTACCTACCTACTTGAATTGTCAACCTAAGTGATTTCGTTGTTCTGTTTCTATTGATCTCAAAGTTTTCATAAGTAAATATCTAAGTCGTTTGAAAATGGTGTCAGTATTTTGGTTTATTATCTTCGATAATGAACCATTGGAATCGCCCAAAGAAAAACATTTTTTAACCCCCCCTCAAAATTTGTTGGTTTACGTTTCAAGATACGTAGATTCAGAAAATCGAATTAAAAAAAAATCCGTCCGTCCGCCGTACGCCGTCCGCGCCACTTTGCCCAGTTAACGTTGAGCTAAAATTACGAAATTTGGTTT
Organism: Stenodema calcarata; assembly: GCA_963920205.1. NCBI lineage: Eukaryota > Metazoa > Arthropoda > Insecta > Hemiptera > Miridae > Stenodema > Stenodema calcarata. Next base: position 9,714,257 of record OY986054.1, read on the forward strand.
CTGGGTTTGGACCAGCCCCACAATGATCCTCGAAACTTTTCATAACCCTAAGTCAAGGGGAAGGGGTTCAAAACGAATTTTGAAATTTTCATATCTCGAAAAATTCATATAGAACGGTATGTGTTTTATTTCATATTTAGGTAGAGTTTGTTCCGTAGAATATTTTAAGACCATCCGCAGCTTTGTACGACCAGCCGTTCGTTCACAATGACGGCTCAAAGATTGTGCCTCACAACACGATCATGAATCAAACTTTTGAAATACAGGTCCATTTTCATACTAAAAGCTCTTTGGAACATCATATGGCTTAAGTGATGTCGAGTTTGTTGTTCTGAGGTGCGTTTCGTGCTACGGAAATGAAGGTAATTTCGAATGTTTGTTGGTAGGTACTTCTTTTATAGAAAAATTATTACCGACGTAGTATTAAAAACCCCAGAATTATATCGTATTAATTAATCATAATTAATAATAATTATTATTAATAATAAATAAAAATTATTAATACCTAACAATAAATTATAATAATTTTTACTAGGTACTTGATAAAATTGTTAATAATTAGTGATAATTGATAATAATAATTAATCTAACATTTAGGATCTAGACATTTAGACCTAGTGATCTAGACACAAGGGTGATCTGTACAAAGAAGATAATGAACCGTTGTGTCAAGAATTTGCAGAGTTTTTCCTTTTCTTGAGTCAGTAAATAGAGATTTTCGACTTTCTGAAAGCGTAGGGATTTTTGTAGGGATTTTTCAAGAAGCTCGTAGGGATGTAGGGATTTTTTTTATACTATTGTAGGGATTTTGAGATATTTCATCTGGCAACACTGCATCTTTATACTCCGCTTTATTTGTACCACTCGGACTAGTGGAGAGGACTAGTGCGTCAATGATGTAACTACCTGTGTATGTAGGTATAGCATATAAAATTCATGTTGACGCCAAACTAGGAATGTCGACGAGTTTTGGTATTCTGAGTTAGGCCCAATTAAACGTGAGTTAAAACCAATTTAAAACCAAATAAACTGATGAAAAATAATAAAGCGATAACAGGATAATCCGTTGACTCCCAGGTCAACAGGAAAAGATTGCGTTCACAGCCGCAGGACGGTTTGGCTTTATTTGTTTGTAAACGTCAGAAACATCAACAAGTTTGCCTTTCCCTCGGTCCAGTGTCGGTTTTCAAGTCGCAAACATCGGTTTTCAATGCCCACTGACCGAGATCCCTTTCCCCTACTTGTTGACCAGTCTCATTCACTGACTGTTTGCTCTCTTATTTCCCGGAGTAGTAAACCATCCCCCGCACAACTTTTCCGTTCATAATGGAAACAGAATGAATAAAATTGAAGGAGGAAGATTTATTTGACTGTCGCGGTTTGATGCTTACGAGCTGTTCCCATTCATCGCTCCGAATGGCTCTTTGAGCGGGTCGAATAGCGGATTTCTCTCGCGAGGCTTCTCGATGATTAAAGGAGACGACCGTGGAGGAAGCAGCAGCTTACTTACTGTGTATTCTCAACCTATTTCAGAAAGACTGTTGCCCTAACGCTTGTTGCCACTGAATTATGAGAAGGGAATTTGATATAATTGAAGATCATTGCTTTCCTATCAAAATATTGCCAGATGACTGCACATTCCGCAGAAGCGCTCTGATTATTTCATCGGAAGTTTGACTTAACTTAGTTATTTTACACCTCAGCCCATTTCTTCTGGCGGAAGTTGTGTTAGTCTCCGGATAGTTTATTTTGAGTGTTGTTCATGTAGATCGAAGTGTACAGTTAAGGACAAATATAAGAGCGAATTTTCGAAGAAATAACTGGTTTTATAACAAATGTTTTGCCGAGTAACATCTCAGTTTATAGATTTTTCAACGCTGAACAAGATGGTGAAGTCAGAATGGCGATATCTCATTCCGTTATAAAATCAGAGCAGATAAACCTTAAGAACATGTCAAGTAACAACCACGTTTCTTCACCTTCAAAGTGCTCCAGTTTGAGAACAGAATGTGATATCGCGATTCTGACTTCACACCGTGTTCAGCGTTTAAAAAACGTGTAAAATGAGCTCACTCGTCAGACTGGTTCATTTTTGGAATTTATGAGTAATTTTTTCCCCTCTAAAACTCCCCAAAACCCCCGATTCTGCCGATCCACGAATTTAGCTTTTCGATTGCCTAGAGAGATTTTTTAGTGCAAGTGAGAACTTTTTATCTTAATTCTATCGTGACACATACATATAGATAAATAGTGTTGATAGGATTGACTAGTGTGAAGCAGGTTGTATTAAAATGACCAAGCTAGTCTTTTTTTTCGTGTTTATTTTCTCACGACGTTTCGGCAATGGAACAAAGCCCTATTCATGTGAGGTTACCTACAATAAGATGAGAACAGAATTAATACTTACATGCTATGTCAGGAATAATATTTATAAGATACGTTGTAATAGCTACTTACATGTAGAAGTGAAAAGTTTTTACATTAACCTGAAGAACTGTTGTGGAGAAGTAAACAAATGGAGGTGGATCAGTGGCAAATCTTGAACTTGATTTGGAAATGCTATATTACAGCATTTCGACTTGGATCCAAGTCAAATTCAAGATTTTCCAAACCACACTCAAGAGTTTTTTTCAAACCAATTTATTTACATTTCAATGAGCCATTTGTACCATTTAGTAGGTACCATGACTTGAGACGTGGTAAGTGAGAATAAAGCAGATAAGTAAACCATATAATATATTATATTTAGTAGAAAAAGATAATTGAGATGCTCTCCCTGGTGGATTAGGCCCCAACAATCCATTCAGTTAATACAACACCCACATACTAAACAGAACAACACTGCTTACAATAAAATGTTATTGGAAGTCATGACCAGCTATAGCGTCAGGAAGCTTGATATGATTTATGAAATATGATTTATGGTGTCTTTAAACAGTGATTTCAGGATGGTCAACGGATTTGGCAATGGTGGAAACGGATTTTGGTATGAAAATCTTTCAGAAATTCGAGTTTTACAATTTTGGACCGAGAACAATTGCTTCCTCTTCATCGAAAATTTGCTGAAAGTTGCATTGTGTGTCTATCTCGACATGAATTTATACGAACTTCTTCCTGTTATACGATGCTTGCACCACAGGATTCGATAGTGTCATGGTTCTGCAGTATCAAGTACGTGGGTTTCAAATGCCGTCACATTTGGTCCATCGGAGATGTTGCAATTTCAACAGCGTTCAGAGGAGTACGTGCATGTCACCCTGACGTGCATCCGATCGGTAATGAGCGCAATATTATGCGTCCTTACGGTGACGGTAGAGGCTGATGTCGCAAAACGGCGTTTCTGCTTCGTCACGTTACCTACCATAACTTTGCAGCGGAAATAAAGATGACGTTTGGGGCGATAATAAAAGTAGGTAAAGTACCCACATCTGATCTCATTCAGGGCAGGATGTCATGACAATGGACAGACAGCCTTCCTTGCGGCCACGTGAGATACGACTGACTGACGATCGTATGACCTACTATTTTTCACCTTGGAAAGAAAATAGGACATCAATCCTAATAATAAAATCTGTTAATAAAGTCTCTGCGTGAGTGGGTTTCATGATCTGCCGAACGGACGACCTGATTTCTATGGAGATTTTCATAATTACAATCAAGTTCTGGATTCCAACATAATGCTCGATTGTCTTTTTGTAGATTGATTATGTTTTCTTTGTATGTGAGTACTAAGAAATAGACGGCTACGATTCAAATGGGAGTATTTGCAAAATGATCCACGAAGCCCCGATTAACATTCCCGGACTATTTAAAACGATGTAAAACCATTTCCAGCAGAACGTTTCCAAAGCTGTTTGTACACCAAGTTGATCGATCGGGGTTGATTGGTCATCAGAAATCTACATTAAAAGCCATGTCGTTGTCGGTATTTCGTATATCCCTGGCATTGTCTTGAGTTGATTGCATACAAATAATGTTTGTCACATCCTCGTATTGAACAACAGGTTGAATCACAATGCCCGTTGATAACGACAAGCTGAAACGCCAGGACGGCCTAACAGAGGCCATAACGGATGCACCAAGCAGTCATCACGTTTAATTTATTAGGGTCAGCGGGTGATTAGTTTCAGAAATTATTTAGTCCTTAACGGTGAATGGGTTTCGTGCAAAGCGCTATACAGAAGCCTGCTACTTCACCGTATTTCAGGCGTATTCTCATTAAATGGTCAGGAGTGTTCTAAAGTCTGCCTCTTGATGAGTGAAATCGATCCACATTAAATATTCGATATTTATTGTAACATTCTCCTCGTTGGTAAATACCTGCTGTTCAGTTTTTATTGTTCGCAACGCCGTTCCATTAGTCAGGTCGACGCCCTCGCGTCGTTTACCGCAAGTCGATTCAGCCTCAAGGTCGAGATAGATCTAACCACAGCTGAAATTGGTCCCGGGCGTAAACAAGCTATTACAGTCCCCTTGTAGCTATATATTCAGAGAGAAAGACCGACTGACCATTTCATACCGTCTCCTATTCGTGTTATGTTGGACTTTCACGGTGCATTGCGATCCATTATATCATTGGGTAACATCATGATTGATGACTTCATTGATTCGATTATATAAATACGTGGGAGCAGGACTTTCAGGAAAAGGTTCGAAACCACTTCACATTGAGTGCAGGACGCCATTGGCTCTCGAACCTAATTATAGCAACCATATAATATTTCCACCTTGTTTGCAGATGTTCTTTGTAATATTTCAAGATTTTCAAACTAGTGAACATTGTGCTAGGGTTCAAGGGGTTTGACGAAAGAGCAATCATCGAACCCCTGATATAACGTACAACTTTGAACACATATACATTTCATCAATTCTTACCTCTTTCAATTCCGCTCCTAATTTAGACCAGTGAACTGGAAGCCAAATTTCTTTTTTTAACCCCCTAAATAAATAAGTGCACTTGCATTATCCTGAACAGGCGATACCCTCAACGTCGGTCATGTTATCTTCTCAGTTTGAACGAACAGTTACTGTCTGATAAAATGATCCCTCTTGATGTTATAAAATGCTCATCAGTGGAAACGTAGATGATTTACTCTTCATGATACAAAACATTTAATAGTACATTTTTGACGTTTCCACTGATTGAGCATTTTATGAGATCAGGTAACCTGTAGCTAGTGGCGTCTTTTCTATACCTTAGAAAGTATATGCATGATGTACGGTTGTTTTGCTCATTACTAGTACAGGAGCAGGGAATCTTCAGCTACCCTCGTGAGGATGGCCGTTGTTTCCAGTTAGAAAATAGTCTTCCTGCGCTGCCCCTACCGAAATGCTCCTGACTAGGACGTACATTCATTTACGAGTATATTATCGCCTGATACTCAAATAGTTATACAAAATAGTTAATAGGCTCATACTTGGAATAGAACATGAAGGATGTTCCACTACAGATCTAGACTCAAAACTACACAAACGTGATTTTCCATAGTCAGCGACCATTGAACAATCAACTGATATGAAAATACAATAATTGTTATTAATACAATTAATACAATTAATACAATTAATACAATTAATACAATTAATACAATAATTGTAATTAATACAATAATTATTATGTCGTCGTTTGCGTGGAAAAAGAAATCAAGTCCACCTTTGGCGAAATTGAGTTTTTGGCATCACCGGGTTCGTTAATAACTCACCTGCAAGATAGTACGAGTATCTGTAGGTCATGCATTAATGTACCATAGTATTAAGGTTCATAATATTATGGGACATGAAGATAATATCTTGTAGGTGAGGTCTTGACGAACCTACTACAACTCACCTACAATATAGTACCGTTAACTCTTGCATTAGGACACAATTAAGGTAGCATAATATGGTACACTCATGCATGACTTATTATGCTACCTTACTTGTGTCTTAATGCAAAGAGTTAACGATACTATCTTGTAGGTGAGTTCATGACGAACCTAAAAGAACCCTCCTACAAGATAGTATCTTTAAGTCTTGCATCAATGTACCATATATATGGTACCTATGTCTTGCGTTAATGTACCATATTATGGCACCTACCTTAATTGTGGCTTAAATGCAAGAGTTAACGATACTATCTTGAAGGTGATCATCACCTGGTGATGTGTTCTTGACGAACCCGGTGATGCCAAAAACTGAATTTTGCAAAAAGTGGACTTTTTCCACGCAACCGACGATATTATAAGTCAAAGTCGAAAATCCAAAGAATATGAATATATGGGGAAATATCAGCAATATTATCAAACATCTTTTAATAATTGAAGTTTTAATTGGAAGAAACAATAAATTGAATGCGTCAGTCTTGTCATATTATTATACACAATAGAGAACGGAACGAGCTGGGAATTATTGAATTCTTTCAGCAAATTAAGGAAATGTAGATCAAAATAATCAATTGAAACTAAAGAAAATATCAAACTATTCAACTACCTACATAAAATATTGAACCATATACAAATATACAAAGTAGACAATCATTTTTGTAAAATGACGCCTGTAAAATTAGGGGGACACTTATTGGACGGTGTGTCAGTGTAGGTAAATATTACTGCAGTTATCCTGTTACAGCAGTTCGTTTGGAAAGTCACTAACGTAACTTTGAGGGAATAGTGGTTGATGGGTGAGCGAAGGGATTTTTTTTGTTAACGGTCGTACCAACTTGATCAAAGAGCAAAGGGATAAAAGTGATAACTAATGAGTGAAACTATTGGAAACAGGAGTTTGTAAAAGGGACCATTTGTTCATGTCACCCAATGCCTACGCCGACATGAATATCAACATAAAAATGGGACAAATTCGGTACATAGGACAACTTTCTGATTTTATCGCTATCTCTATCAATAGCGTATTCCATTTTATTTTCGCGAACATTCACTAAAAATACATTTTTAGTGAATGTTCGCGAAAATAAAAGGGAATACTTCATTAATAACCTACACCTAACAGTTAGGTTAGAAAATCTACAGTAATCTTAGCAGAGAGGGTCATTAGCTGGATCTTGGAAGAACTCCTTCTCGTCTTCCTCGACCATCGCTTTGACTGCCTCCTCTATCGTCTTCTTCAACAACGAGCGCCGCTCATCGGACCGCATCCTGCTCATCTCAGCAGCGACGAAATCACCAAGAGCTCGCGCGTCGTCTTCGCTGTTGTCAACCATCGGATTATCGACGAAAACGTCGGGCGTCGTGCAAGTGACGGAGTCGGCCGAAGATACGTCCAGAGCGTCGTCAGGGACGTTTACCCTCAGTCGCTTCCGATTAGGTTCAGAACAATTAGGTTGAATGTCATCAGATGAGAACAGGGTGGCCACTTTATGCTCCAAAGTGCTCTGGTTCGACTCAGTATATACTTGGACATCGGGGTAGAAGTCTTCTATTTCGTACTTGACCTCGAACAAATTGTCCAAAGCTTCTTTTTTGACATTCACCTTTTGCAACTGAAACACCGAAAAAATAATTTTATTTAACTGCTTAAACAACTCATCAAATGGGTTTATAATATAATTATTGAGACAAAGACCATATATAATATATTATTGAGATAGATATTAATAATATATTATTGAGACAAAGACCACAACCGACACATACAAGTACAAGTCCTACCATCTTAACATTCACGCCCCATGTTACAATGTTGAGATGTCCTGCCGATATGTGTGTGGCGATTGGACAATAAAGCTGAGCTTCGCCGAGAGAACTTTTTTTAAAATTTATTTTTGACATTTTCATGTCTTTCATGTGGCACATAACTCAAAAACCGTTACGGAAATTGTCCCCAATGAGTTTCTGACGATTTCCGCATACAACCGAGTCGTTGCTAGGGGACTTCGTCATTTGTCATCGGACAAAAACCATTCGTTGGAAACCTCTCGATTTATAGAACTGTTCTATAAATCGAGAGGTTTCCAACGAATGGTTTTTGTAGTTACTAGAATACATTCTTCTCACTCGGTTGTCGCCCTTCGAAAAGCTGAGATATGCGCATGACTTGCTACGAAGTTTGTTTGCACACAACATTATGGTTGTTAGGTGTCCCAAACGGCTAATAAGATGTATATTATAATTATATTATAATGGAGACATGAAAATGTCTTCGATTGACAAACGGCGACATTTTCCTGGGGGGGTGGGGGGGGATGACATGAAAATGTCTCAATGTGTTGCAGACTCGTATACAAGCGTTTTTAATGAGAGATGGCAATGTATACTTTCGTGTTCATCGAGTAGTTATTCAGCCTTTCGCATGTTATTATGTGTTTTTAAAGTTGTATAATTCTGTGCTGGTGTTTGCGAAAATACACGATAAAGTGGTGCAAATAATCACGCAACGGTTTTTAAATGCATTTATTTAAAATTTACAATTCTATGATCAGTATACATTTTTATGACATGACGAGACTTAACTTAACTGGAAGACAATACTTAACTGAACAGACATAACTAGAATTTAGCAAACTGACTCCAGATAAATAATTATTAATTAACTATTTAAAACAATTTATTTCCCGTTCTTTATAACCAAAGGGCAAAGTAGAGCCATTTTACCCATATCAGGAAAATAGAAAAAAAAAACCAGAAAAACAGTACTTACTAAAAGAACAAACAGTTCTTTACATGAATATACCAAACACCTTGTTAGATGGAGTACAGAATTTCATTTTGGAATGAAATATTTTTTTAATGTGCTTTTAAACGATGCAATGGTACCTGCCAATCTAATGCCAAGCGGTAGGCTGTTAAACTGCTTAATAATGAACCCCCCAATAATCAAAACTTCTCTGTCCACGAGCTGTGAGACGGAAGGGAGGCTGTACCAAGTACCGACCACTCGACCTTGTGGTCCCATCCGCGATGAATGCATTTCCCCCTGTATCGATTCTCTTATATATTTTTATGAGAATTAATTTCTTAACAAGGTCTTTCACTCTGAAGATTTTGAATACCGAATTCTGGCTTTCGGGAGTTCATGTAGTTTGGACTATTACAGTGCGAAGACCCCATCCCATTTGAAAGGTAAGTTGGATATTGACAGAAAAAAGGATTTAACTATTTGAATCGACGCGCAAAACAGCTGCCCTGGTAGGAAGCCCAAACCTGACCAATCAGAAGCACCTTGGAGTAAAAGGAATGCTGTGCTCCAGCTCCCCTCCCTTGTCGCAAATTCCTTATGAGTTCCCATTGAAAATTTCCAGTTATGAATGGGTCGCCCTGTGAGATTGACCAATCAGAACTTCAGCCAGTCATTATTTGGTTTTTGCCCGTTGTTATAATTTATTCGAAATACTTGTACATATTTACTTATACAAATACAAATAGGTAATACTCATAAAAATATCTTGCCCTGGCTACGTTACTGATGTATGTACAAGCAGACGTTAGGTAGAAATTTTCTATCAGTGAGGTTCATAACCTAACCTAACCCAAGTTTTTTTTTAGCGATTTAATTCTTTCTACTGAATTATAGAGCGTTTAGGAAATTAGGCTGAATTCAATTTAATTTAAATTTAATTCAGTTAATGTCCTTAACGCTCTATGCGGGTCATTCTCACAAAAACGTGACATTTGAAGTAGACAGTTTCAAAAATTTAAATGTTCACATAATATCCTGAAAATATTCCCCAAAGTGTTTTAATGTATGTGTAATGAAATGAGACCTTCAGCAGCGCTTGAATAACTTTATTATTCAAATAAAAAATATAAATAAAAAATTTAAAAGTGAGGTGGTCACCTGGCGAGAAATTGGTGTTGGCGGGGATTGGGAATGATTGGGTGGCACATCCGAGGATATTTTTGCATTTTGCGAAGCCTCCATATTTTTCTTCTTTTGACGGTAAATCTTTGCAGCTTTCTTCCATTTTTCGCGGGCCGCCCTTTTTTCTCGACTTGACATTTGACTAACTAGTTTTCGCCGTCCATTTGCTCTCTCCTTTGCGTATTGCTCCTTTCCTTTTATTTTCAAGAGCACCGCCAATTGAGGATCCGCCTTCATTCGCTGATAGCGGGCTGCCTCTCTGAGTTTCTTCCTTAACTTTTTCTCTGCTGTCTTTATAGGTGCCATGTCCCTCAGTCTGTTGAAAAATGAAAACAGGTGATAAGAGAAAAAGAAAGTCAGAAAAATAAACATCAAATGAATAGTTCAGTTACCTAATGAAAAGGAGTTGAAAAAGCTAAAAGGGGCGATTATAATATTTATCCATGGAAATACTTTTCAAAGAAATTCGTTTTCAAAACTTCGCTAAACTACGAAAACATAAAACTACGCTTGAACTATTTTCAGGCATAAAACAAAAATCCCTTCCGGACAGGTGGTATTAAAATTCATTGACCTAAGTCAGTCCTTGACGACCCTCACCAGTCCTTCGCAAAGTACAAAAGCACTAAGGGTGAAGGACTGACGAAATGATCGTTTTCGGTTAATTAATTGTCCAGGAAAAACATTGTCGGAAAAATATTTTCCCTTCTTCTTGAACCTTACCATCAACATTCACAGAAACATGAACAACGAAAAATTATACCGATTACTAACCTGTTGGTAGAGCGCGAAGGACTGACGCACAACACACGCTTGGTTTCACTAGAAGGGTCTGGAGTACACCCGGAGGCTGCTTTACCAGCGCTATCTAGGAACGTTGTGCTAACCTTCCTATAGCGCTACAATAACCACCCACAATTGACCAAATTGTGGGTGGTACATCCAAACCAATGCAGAAAACCGAGTTCTTGATCGGGTGTTATAAGACGACTTTCCGAAAATGGTGTGTTGATCACTACTCCGATGTCATCAGTGTGTGGAAACCTATTCTAACTTCCATCAATTCTTTTTACTTAGTACCTTACCTAAACCCGAAGGGTACATAGGCATTCCTCATTATGTTTCACATCCTAAATTTATTTACAAAATTATGAAGTTCCGGATTTTGAAATTTAAGACAACGCCTGATGATTACATACAGAAATATTATGAGAAATATATCAATCAGTAACGTTGCTGGATGATTGAATATGGCAACCAACAGTGTGGAAGTCAGTCCAGGGGTGAAGGGCTGACTTCTCAACGTGTAATGAAGTTGTTAGTAATTAAACAATTACTTCAACACTCTGGGAGCATGTGTGCTGGCAAGTAAGCAAAATCTTTGATAGAAAAAAATACCTTTTAGTACCAAAAACCATTTACATCATTTTTATCATTTGTTCAAATCTTACCCGTAACCATAATTACACGTTTTCGTGAGAACGACCCACATGCAATAGAAAGAATTAAATTAAAAATTAAATTAAACTTAGGTTAGGTTATGAACATGACTACCGGGCTATTCCGTGAATACAACGCAGACTCACGGAGATATCATCAGACCAACATTAACCAAAACAACTTCTTGCTCAGTCTTTAAGAGTTTTCGACTTGGAAATCAGTAAAATCGTCCGTCAATACTGACATTATTACTTACAGTCTTGTAGGTTTGTAGAAGGGGTAGAGTTCTGGCTGGGGGACGTACTCGTACAACGCCATCTTGCTTAACCTCCGGTATCCGCGTTTCGCTGATGAAACGCATAGTGTCGAAGAGTTCCCAAGAGCTGTGGTAATTGATTCCTGCATTTCTCTTCTTGACGACTTTCCGGATTTCAGAGTTTAGCTGACACCTCAGGTTGTGGAGCTTCCTGAGAATTTCTCCCGAGTCCAATACCAACCGTGTCGAGATAGTCTTGATGGCCTCCATTTTCATCGAGCGGTTTCTGTAGTGGACGGAATTGCGGTTCCACAAACACTCGTAGTTTTTGTAGAGACTGATGAGCTCCAACGTCATCATTGGAGTCCATTTTACGGGACTTTCCGCATACATTACGATTGAAGACACGTAAAAGCACGGGGATCCGGTAATAACGACTGACGCGGGAAGAAACTAGGTACTTTGTAGACAGGGAACACTGTGGTGTGTGCCCAAGACAGCGGGCCGAACTAGTTTCTCTGCACTCGTCCGGTGAAGCGCAACGGGTGGACTGAGTCACCTGTTTCTAGAGCTCGACCGGTCTAGCTAGGGTTCCGCTAGAGCGCTCTGGGGTAGCTCTACAACTCGATTGTCTAACGACCGGCTTGCGACATTCGAAAGAAAGAACTACTAACAATAAACTGAAATTAACATTAAAAGTTAGAACAATACTAACACAAAGTTGTTACTGTTTTATCATTTTTTTTGCTTCCATTCTTCATATGGTAATTAACATTAAAAGTTAGTACAATACTAACACAAAGTTGTTACTGTTTTATAATTTTTTTGCTTCCATTCTTCATAATATGAATTAAAACAATAATACAAACATTAATACAAATTAAAAAACCCTCTCTGCGATTTTATGCAAGAAGAGGTTGATTAAGGAATCGCATAGAGAGGGTTCACCCAGGGTTCCTACCACCACTCCGTACCACAACAGCACCACCTAAAACCCTCGCTGAATTTAGATCGGGATTTTAAAGCCCTAGCAAATCTTTGTTTCTAAAAATTGGAATTCTTACTTATGTGTTACATTTACTCCAATATTACTATAAATACCAACTTCCCAAAATCCCAAGATCACATGACATGTATGTCATGGTATACCATGACTTCACTCGGGTGTTATGTTACCAATCCCTTATCCGAATTGTGATCTTTATCAAAGGCAGTTATGTTATTTAGGCCTCAGACGTTTTATAGAATTACCTCCAAACATTATTAAAACATTTAGCCAATTCAAAATAAGTTTTTCGACTCAAAAACATCGAAAAATTGTTTTTTTCGATTCTGATAGAGGAAGAAAATTGAGTTACATTGACTCATCGGAATACCTGAAATTCGACTCAAAAACGTCTCAAAAACTCTACCTAATGCAGCAGTATTTAAATTCCTTTATTCATTATCCGTTACTGAATTTTTTTTTTTCATTGATATATTTCATTTATATGTATTTCTTGTTTACTTTATAAAGTTTTTTTTTCTCTAGGTCTTGTTTTGATTTATTTTGGTGTATGATCATTGATGTAAATTTCATGTATTTAGGTATTAATATGTATGCAACTCCTTTTCTCCAGGCAATTTCTTTAAATTTTGGAGATCAGAAATTGCCAAATGTATTTGTTCTTTTCATACATTTATACTCGTAAATAACTGTAGGTAGATACTTCAAGTATCCAATACTTTTCTTTCTGTATTATGCGTATTATGTTGATAAATGGCTTTAACAACAACAAAATTCCTAGTCATTAGCGATGGAACGACCAAAATTTGGTCTATAAAAGATTGTATCTACTAGGTATATAAGATCATTCAGAATGGCTTTTAATGCCATTCTGAATGAGCTTGTATAGTAATGCTTGCTTTACATGAGGCGTCCCTTATCCCCACGTTCCCCTTTTCCTTCTTATTCCTCTCGTGTGAATCAATTTGTTTATAACATTGTTAATATAGCTTCCAATTTTTCGTGGCCATTTTGCTCATAATCTGGTTTCGGGAAGAGAACAGTTTCATAATAATTGCCCAATCGCTAATGATCTGATTCCAAATCCAAATTTGACTGACTCAAATTTCAAAATTTGATTTTCCGATTTGTTCGTCGCGTATATGGTGAAAAACGTATAAAATTTCAAATAAAAAAAATAAAATATAGTCAAGCTGATCGAAAACTTTGGCACTTGATCAGAATTGATTAGAATTATTATTATTATTATTATTATTATTATTATTATTTATTTATTTATTATTATTATTATTATTATTTTTTTTTTTTTTTTGTGCAAGAGGACGTGGGGCATAATAAGCCCAGCACAATAAACTGTGTTGACGAAACCCCATCAGTTTGAGATAAATCGTTAAGGTTAAGATTTTAAGATAAAAGCGTTAAGAATATAAATGTATGTACGTACTTTGGTAATCTCTTTAGCGAGTTGTAAACATTGAATGTTGGGCGACAGAGTCAAGAGAGATGTTTGAGAGGCCTTTCTCGAGTGTACCTACGTGATTAGGGAGAGGCAGGTTAGGTTGTCACAGGAGGTAAAGACGTGCGTGGGACGGTCGAGGCTGTGTGTGGTCCATGGATACTTCGAACACATCCACACACATCGTAGGAGCCATTGGTATAATTGGTCACCCTCGTTCTCTCGACGGGATCGTGAGCGGCTGGATGTCGCTTCACTTTTACTCGTAGATTCTCCGACAAACAATCGTCACTATGAAGTGATACGGACTATAACGCACCGTTCATGGAGAATTCCTAGTGTGTCTAGTCTAGGGCTGGCATCACCGGGACATGTCCGGATTTTCGATGTGTCCCAGTCGTTCCGTGATGATTTTTGAAGTGCCCCGATTACTTTTTTGCCGTCCCGATCTTGTCCCGATGAAGTTGAATCTTCAAACGATTTTGTAAGGCGATTATGAAAACTGGAAAAAAACCTCACATGTACAGATGTCCTCCATAGCAGATGGCTTGACACCTGAATGGCTGTTTGACATGTCCTTCGCTCAGTCGCACACTGTTTCGATTGTACAAGCTAGGTGGACAAAAGTCATGTTCAGAGTTCGAAAATTTGGTATTGGAATGATGTAAACAATAGGTACTCCGAAACATTGAAATTAAAAATTTTTTTATTGTACCTACATAGGACTAGTCCCTATAGCACTATAGCCTTTGTTTACGTCTGAAACAGTCCACCTCGTGAGTAATAAGGTCCAAAGGTATGTATCCGTATCGAAATTGAATAAATCAGTTGAATTCCAGACATAATTTTTAACACACAAATCGAAGTGTTCCTAATTTTCTATGAATTAATTATTGAAAATGAATATTATTAATGGTGTTAAGAGCTAATTTTTGCCAATCAATCATTCTGACTGCAGTGATTTAAATATATTGTTAGATTATCATGATAATCTAACAATATATTTAAAAATGTTTTCATGATGAACGGATTTTTTCCTTGTTTTATAACTTTAAAGGGACAGTAATGACTTGTAGCTAATTTTTCTATATAGTATAATAGCTGCACCTTTTCCATTCATAATACAAACGTGTTGTAGCCAGCACACTCGCGTACAACATTTGTTTTTTATTCAACACATTTTTGTAATCAAATTTATTCATTTATATAAATTTTATTCAGAAACTCCTGTAAATTCAATATTAACAATCAATAATTAGATCAATAATCTAACAATCAAAAATTAGATTAACGTGTAACACGATTCGGGGTAAAGTGATCATAATTGACTATTAACGGACGCCGTACAACTCATCATTTCCAGCATTTAACCGTTTTAAGCATTTATCTTTCCGCCCTAACCCTTCCTAACTTGTTTTAGATACTGATTAGTGGTATGTTAAAATTGTCAAATACTTCAAGAAGATTGCAAGATTGCTTGTTGCGTTAAGAGAAACTGAAGAACTTTTAATGGTCGTTTTCGAGTAAGTTAGTTGTCGCTAAAGCATGTTCTATATTATTATCTACTAATTACAAGGTGATAGTAAGTCATTAGTTGATGAATATAAATTATTTATTTCATCGCTGAGATTTAAGCACTGATAGCGCGTGCTATTGAATTTCGATGGTTGCTCAACGATAACAGGTTAAACGATTGAGCACCTGATGACATCAGGCTGATGTGGTCGGTTTCTTAGGTAAAATTGGTTTTGAGCTCATGACTTTGTTTTTCGTCGACGCTGCATATTCGAAAACCTATTTTTCGCCTCAGTAGGCATTACTTGGACGTATGTTTACCTTTTGAATAGATAAAGTTCACATGAGTAAACGTTAAGTGGGAAGGAAAAATACGACATGACTTGGGCCCGAAGGAACTAAAAAAGCGTCGACTGGGCAGTGAAACGATGAGTTTGACTCTGGGCCAGAGTGGAATGGAGTACAGTAATCAGCCGCTACAGATATAAGAGCGCTGAGTCAGTGACACGAATATTAATTCGCTCCTTCCGCTACGGCCATTACCTCCTGCCCTCTTCCCTTGGGCTCCTTTTCTCGTCTACACTAAAATGTCCTTCCATAATCTTCCGCCGCTAACTCTTGTACAGCTCCGTCACTTTAATTCCATATTACCCCGTTTTGTCGGCACGACGACCTTCTTTTTATGACTGGGAATCTAAGTCGGTACCTACTTTCATTTACAACACGGTGAACTTTTACAGTAAACCGCCTTCAAAGGGTTATTCATAAATCATCATGAAGCTGCGGTGTGGGGAATAAGAGACAACTTGATACATTATATCAGGTACTGCTCTTAAAATTCTAAATTTGGTCAAGTTTTGGTGATGTTTAAGGAAGAGGGGAGGGTTACTTAATTGGGGGGCCCACAAAGTTCAGTAGGAATTATTGTACCTAAACTAATCAAATCGACGGGTTTGATACTCTTCCTAAAATGATGGCCCTAAACACATCAATCTCAGTACAACTTCGACGATACAACATGACTAAGATGACTTAATTATGCACAGGCCCAACGCACACAGGTGACAAGCGGAGGTGAGAAGCGCTTCGACGCCTTTTCTATGTAAATAAATGGTCCAATGCCCACATAGGAGGTGCTCGACTCAGTTTGACGAGCACCTCTTGCACACCTCCTATTAAATGACATGCGCGACGATCCCGAATAGTCTTTTTCTCTGTTGTTGACCAAAGCCAGAATTTTATAAAAATTCACCATCATATAAAAGTTCTGGAACCTTTCTAGGTTCATATCCAGCTCTCTCATGGCGTGAAACATCTCACTCCTGGATTTTTTTAAACTCAAAGAATGAACCCAAAACCTTCTTTGGGTGCTAATATTTGCTAACAACACAAGATCGAGGACATCCTCATCGCTGTCGCCGTCAGTCAACATTTTGCACCAATGCACTCGAACTAATGCCCAAATAAAATAAGCGTTTCAGATGCATAATTTGTACTACTCACTAAAAAGCAAGGAAGTGACGAGCCTGGACGGGTCACAGGATCTTAGGGTCAGAAATCCACCTTAATTTTGGCGTACAAGATGAGACATGTCCCATGTATGCCAATGTTGAGTTCAACTAGAATTTTTGATATATTCAAGAATTTTGCAATGAAATTCCGAAATATCTATGTTTATTCGATTATAATCGTGCGGATTATACCAATAGGGATTCCCAAGACCAGGCCTGGCAGAAAATTGCTCATAAAATTGATGGTCCACCTGGTTTGCTCTTCTTCACTCACAATGGATGAATCCAATATAACAATTTTTTTATTCACATTAGCCAAGTCGGTACACCAAATTCAACACATCTTCATCATCTTCGTTGCTGCTTGAAGAAGCCATGTTGCAATCCACAAAACCCAACGGTTACTGACGTCCTTTCTCGCCACTGTCCCGCTCCTTCTGTGTGCATTGCATACGCCACGTCTTTGCCACGTCCGTGCCCGACGTCTATTCTGTGTGAATTGGACCTGAGTGGTCTAGGGTTCAAGTGCTAAGCCGATCGGTAGAAGGCATGGCTAATACGGTTATTTCTTGGTAATAATATTACCAAGAATATTATGTTATCGAATAACAGCGACCGTCTGGTAAAATGTTGTATTAGGTTATTTTGGTGGTATTAGGTTATTTTGGTACCTAATAGGTTACCGGCGATTCGAAAACCTTTCCAGCGCCCAACACGGACTGGGTTTCCAGTTGGGCACTGGAAAGGTTCCCGAATCGCCAGTAACCTACGCCAATAAACTAACACCACAACCAAGTACTAGACGGTCGCTGTTACTCGAAACTAACTCAAATAACTTGTTGGACGTTATGATCGCAGACCTTTCACGCATTCGTTTTCCGTAACCTATTACCTGGTATTACCTGGAATAGTCCCAACCAACCTATTTTCACGGAATCCCGAATGGCCGGCAACAAAGAGGCCCTCAAAGGCCTCTCCCCCAAATTTCCAAAACAGTTATTCCAGTAATCGAGTTTTTCTAGTAATAGGTTATCTGGTATTAGGTTACTGGACTGTAGTAGGTTATTTGAAGCGCTCACGTTAAATATTCCCCCTCCCCTAATCGGTAGTGCACTCTGTTCGATTCACTGGCGGATAACGAGTTGGTTTTTCTTCCTTAGGATTTCCTCTCTACGAAATTGCACCTCGCAACAAATATTTCAGTCGATATGAAATCAAGTTGAGAAATTTGCCATGCTGCCAACAAAACAAACCGAGTCTCTAATCGGGGTTAGACAAGGTTTTTAGTGGAATTATCAAACCAAGTGTCGTTCCAGTGAAAATATTTACTTGCAGCTTGAAAGGGAGTAATCTCTTGTTTCTTTCCCTTCACAATGTTTTAGTGGGGCTAAAAGGGTCTTATTGGAAGGTGTGGAATAACACTCACTAGTCGTTAAAACGGTAAAAAATGTTAATGTAAACATCCGTTTATTTATAATAACACGTAAGGTAATCTCAGCTTTATTTATAGGTTGTGGTACCGCCCCGTAGCTACTCCTCAGTCCTCCCGTTAAAACCGCACGACACAGACTATTCTCATCTTGTATACAGGATGGCTGGCTACATGAGAGTAAACCTGTCGCTATGAATACTGGGTTTTTCAATAAGCCCTGAGAAAATATGGAAGTAATCATGGCATTGTTGAATGTATTTTCTAATTATTCGTGTTGGTGATGGTCATTTCAACGCGTACCTACGATTTGATTTTTGAGACCGTGAAATGGATTAGTGCTCCAGGTTTGACCTCAGCTTGGAGAGCCCCTAATCAGACATGGTAGCACGTCGACGGATAGTTACAGACGAATAGAGCTGTCTCTGGTTACACAAAGGTCAACCTGCTCGAAGCACACAATACCGGCCCGGTGCTCGAATCCGGGGTAAAAGCGTTCCAACCAGAGATGCAGGGATAACTGTCCGAGGGCATAACTGTCGGAACAGAGTGCTCCCGCTTGTCTCCGCTTTATTAGGGTTACTCGCCGAGTGCACTGGACCTGAGCATTAGTCGGTCCGCTGATCCTGACATGAAACTTTTTACTCACTTCTGACGAAGGAGGGGGTTCTCGGAGATCCCTAACCAACTCCTGGGAAAGGTTCGAAGACACTTGATGGATCCGCCAGGCGACGTTTTTTTCCCCTCCCATCAAGTCTTGTCTCAACTTTTGCCCGATTCATCTTTCAGGAGTTAGTGCAAGATGGTCTTTTTCTGAAGGTAACCATGAAAAGGCTCCTGGTTTTTTTCGCCCGTCTTCTCTCCCTTTTGTAGCGGTGTTTTCGCTGTGAGGGTAACGTGATTGCTGTCTCGTAAAACAGAATCTTGCACCATCACGGCGAGAAAAACTACGTACCTGTTCACACGTCATGGATCATCAAGATGAGGTAGAACAAAGAACAGTGATTGGTCTTTGAGATGAAATTGACACTAACCCCATTTCTACGAGCTATAATTAAATACCACCCATCAACAATGACTCCAAACAGCGCAATTTTTGGTTTCCAAGTCGGTTGGTACGAGTACATAGCTTGTTAAATTCAAGCTTAATGCAACGAAAGTGGTAGGTCTTGTTCCACCACGTAGACCAATATCTGGTCTCTAGTTCTTCAGGCGCTACAGCGAGGGGTTCGAGGGACCGTTGGACGACCGTTGAATTAGTAAAGGCCGTTGACTAGGTCCGTAAGTTTCATGTGAATGATTTACTATGTTTGAACAATTTATTGATCTACAAGGTACTCACGACTTCTTCGCAAAAAAAATCACTTTGAATTTGTAGTTAATCAGGTATTTAATACTAGTTAATGTAATTCGTATGAATGATTTACTGTACACGTACCACAAAAAAATAATGATAAAACTAAAATAATTTTGAAAGGAGGAAAACAAGCCTCCAACAAGTTAAAGATTTGGATAGAGTTGGTTATTTTTTCAGTAAGTATGAGCTTTTCAGGATGGATGCAGATGATGAAGCTGATATAGATTACACACAGATTTTGGGAGTGGTGTCTGATCAAACGTTCCCAATTCAAGAATTGTTATTTTTGATCTACTGCACCTGTCACGAGTGTTACCGCGAATAGGTCCCCATAACAGTTTTTGACATTTTATGTCTTTACTCTGGCACATAACTGGAAAAACGTTACACAAAAGCATGTACGTTTTTGTACACGAAATCGTCACGAAAATTTCTGATGACTTTCGCTTACAACGGATTCGTTGCTACGGAACTTTATCTTCGCCAGTTATCATCGTACAAAAATCGTTCACCACTCGTTGGATAGCTCACGATTTACCTAACCATATTACGTTAACCACTGCGGAGTGCGTGGCCGACAAGCTGCGGTATGAGCGTGATTGTTTAAGTAATTGTTTACACACAGGTGATCATTCTCAATAATTTATATTGTCTATACGAATGCAAGCTTCATAATTTATGATGAACCCTACAATTAAGTATAACAACTACGCTACTGGGGTAGGTGATGTAGCAGTGTTCGAAGGTTCTTGAATCACTTCTTCAAAGACATAAAATGTCCCAATGTGTTGCAGACTCGTATGCAAGCATTTAATTCTCGACTGTATCAACAACAGGATGGAGTTGACATTCTTTTGACATTTTCATGTCTTTGCATTGGCACATAAACTGAAACGGGAAAAATTTGTTTCCTTGATTCACCCTTTCCCTCAGATCACGTCAGACCACAAGCGACAGGCGGGCCACTACGGCAGAGGCACCTGTGACGCACGAGCGTATGACGTCAGACGGCTGGCAGGTTGTCAACTAGTACGTCAAAGCCTATGCCGTAATAGCCTATGACGTCAGACGGCTGGCCGGAGGCCAACTAGTACGTCCGAGACTATGACGCACGAGCGTATGACGTCAGACAGCTTGCAGGAGGCCAACTTGTACGTCACAGCCTATGCCGTATGAGCCTATGACGTCAGAGGGCTGGCTGGCTCGGTGATCGGGTTTTAATAAGCCTCTGGAATTCCACGCCTTCATTTTAGGTACAATAAATAGATCTAAATCAATTTGCGACAGCTCGTCTGGTTATTCTAAATTTAGTTTAGAAATGCATAGTTTGGTGAATGGTTTTCAGAGCTCGAAGACGTGTACCATGCAGCATTTTTGCTTCATTCAGCCTTTTTTGTGACAAAACTTCCTCTTGAGTTCAAACGTTCTAAATTGATGAAAAGAAAGTAATACTGAAAAAAATGACAACTGAAATTTGTTATTCTGAACATCTATAGTAATATTCCAGGTCAAATTCTATTCAAAAAGTTGATTTATTTTTTTCCCCATCTTGCAGGGTCCAGAAAAGCTAAACGGTCAAATTATATTAAAAGGGCTAATTGACGAGTTAGCGAATTATTGATGTGTAGTTATGTTGGTGTGTGATGGAGTCAACACAACTGGATTAGTGCAGGAGTATGTCATCAAGTTACCTTCGGATTAGATCATCAAAATGTTCGTAGTCATGGTATTTGCCAGACCAAAGGAATCGACGTGGGGGTGTAGCAAGGTTCGAGTAGTTCGCAAAAGAATGTAAATGATCGTGTACAATATTTCATCTTCCATTATGTCTGCTCTGCCAATGTCAGTAGACCTCGCATGTAAAGAGTCTTCCGCTTTTCTCCAACACACGTTCTTCGTGTATCTGTAGACCAGCAATTGGGTTTCAAATGAAAAGTAAGATTTTCGTTTCACGATCGCCATCATATTCCGGAATATCACGCAAAGTTACGCCCAACTCTCGTTGTCGGCGAATGTTACAAGTTTTAACTCTGAAGGGTTAGTACACACCTTCATCTCGTGTTCTTGTGGAGGGTGTGGCCACCTGATTACCGATGTGCCACTTCTCCGTCGTCGGAACAGAAGTCTAAAATTAATGAACACAACTGTTCCTGCGGGAACCCTATCATTTGTGACGGGCACCGCCTCTCGTCCCTCCATATGCGCTCCCCACGTGAAAATCCGCCCAGAAATACCACAACCTTCGACTTCTTTTCATCCCTTTCTTTTTTACAAACTTACAAAAGGCTCTGATATTACTTGAATGCAACAGGCCTCACTACACCAGACTCCCGGACAACCATTACAAGTCCATTATTAATTATTATAGTCAATTATTTTGATGAATAGGGACAAGGGCCACCAAGTTACCTATCCACTTGGTGCTATAGTACGGCCTTAAACGAAACCACTGATCGAGGTCGGACAATGATCGGGTATCGGGAAATCTGTTTATTCTAAAATTGGACAATACCTTAGAAGCAATAACAATAGAAGCATGAACAAAATTAAAACATCATAATATGATTTTATGCCCTGTATATTCATACAAGTACCGAAAAACCGGCTGTGTTAATGGGAACAATTTGGCGTGTCTAATAACGAATCCCTCTTAACACTATTTGTTAGCGACTATAAAATATTGAATATTATTCAGAATGTGGTTCAGATGGTCTACATATGAATTTCAATATAAATTAGAGCAGCAAAAACTTGGTACTCTGTAGACACCAGCTTCTCGAAAAACCTACTGAGGTACAGCGGTAACTACTGTACAATGACACGTCAGATGCAGGTACTTTAATTATATTTCTCTATTCTATAAAATTATTATTAATATACGACACTTTACAATGCAACCCCCCCTCATCCCCATCCCCAACTACATGATTGGCTCTATCAGTGTCCATTAGTGCGGTGGCAGGTTACCTAGCTGACTGACCAGAAACTTTAGAGAACTCACTTTTGGTCTCCATTGAATATTTATGAAGTACAAGTAGCTGTTAAACAATTAATAATAAACCGTGTAGTATCGTAATTCTGATCATGAGCGGCCGTTGAAACAGGCGGGTTCGTGGAAAGGCCCATCACGACTCATCCGTTCGATCGGAATCACGATCATTGAAGATCTCATTGACATTCAGAGAGCAGAAATGACGGAATTAGTCACTGCCCGTCGCGGCACGTTATCATCTTAAACGGTCGTGAACAGGTTCACAATTTATAAATGAGTCATTGAGAACAACAGGTCGGGCGATAGATCCCCGATGTTTGTGTTTTCACTAGCTGCTTGATCCGTGCGTTGCACAGTGATAACTGGGGTTATAGTCGTCGATAATAATTATTATTAATATTATTTTACATCTATACAGTCCTGCTCTGAGAATCGTACCAACTTTCTAAACCCCGTTGTTATCTATGTTGAATGACAGTAAAGACCAGTGGCTAATTCATGACCTGTGTTGATTAATCAACTTCCGCTGGAACTCAATACACTCAAGTTGGAACTGTAACAGTTTTTGACGTGGATATGTCTTACCGCTGGGGGTCATACACAATTTTCATTTTCATTCCTCTCAAATATTCTACTATAAAATGGAATAATAGCCTAC
Source organism: Stenodema calcarata (assembly GCA_963920205.1). NCBI lineage: Eukaryota > Metazoa > Arthropoda > Insecta > Hemiptera > Miridae > Stenodema > Stenodema calcarata. The sequence continues at coordinate 9,737,669 of OY986054.1, forward strand.
TGTTATCTTCTAAAATGAACCAGTGGAAACAACCAAGGAAAAAAAATCATGAAACTGAAACTTAATTTCTCCCTTACTGGGGAAAACATCTGATCACCTATCTGTTAGCTTTAGGAGGCCCTCAGCTGATTCGGGGCCAATTCTGCTTAAAGTGTATGTCCTTAGGAGGCTACATACCAAATTACATCTTCATAGAATGAATAGCATTGAAATTCGATTTAGGAGTCACTCAGAAGTACCACGCAAATTTTGGAATGTCCCCCAGCAATAATACATATCCATGTCAAACATAGAAATTAGCTTTGGGTGCCATTCAGATGTTCCGGGCCTTGGCAGCCTCAAGTTAATGTCCTAAGGAGGTGGCTACATACCAAACACCAGCTTCTTACTGTGATTAGCATAGAAATAGATTAGCGTAACGAACGCTCGGTTTCAACCAGTTATGTGAAGTCTAAAACCATTTTGCTACATGTAACGCGATACCAATAAATATAAATTGGCAATTATAAAGGCCCCATTTCTCATACGCAGTGCTAAGCAATTATCAATGCGGCATTTTTTCAACTTGAGACACAAATCACATATTTTACAGGGAGAAAATGAGACATATCCGTGTACCGATGTATCTGCATGTAGCGCAGATACTCAAAATCAGTTTACTCATTTCCTTCATCGATTACATTGAAATTTCATTTGAGGGGCTGCGTAATCAATAACTTTAACATGGATTATGTTTTAGACTTCACATAACTGGTTGAAACCGAGCGTTCGTTACGCTAATCTGTTTCTATGCTAATCACAGTAAGAAGCTGGTGTTTGGTATGTAGCCACCTCCTTAGGACATTAACTTGAGGCTGCCAAGGCCCGGAACAGCTGAATGGCACCCAAAGCTAATTTCTATGTTTGACATGGATATGTATTATTGCTGGGGGACATTCCAAAATTTGCGTGGTACTCCTGAGTGACTCCTAAATCTAATTTCGATGCTATTCATTCTATGATGATGTAATTTGGTATGTAGCCTCCTAAGGACATACACTTTAAGCAGAATTGGCCCCGAATCAGCTGAGGACCTCCTAAAGCTAACAGATAGATGATCAGATGTTTTTCCCAGTAAGGGAGAAATTAATTTTTAGTTTCATGATTTTTTTTCCTTGGTTGTTTCCACTGGTTCATTTTAGAAGATAATAGTAGACTATTATTCCATTTTATAGTAGACTATTTGAGTGGAATGAAAATGAATCTAGAAAACGAGCAGCTGTGACTAAAATCATTTTGTCTTGATATACCAGGTGAAACGAATATTAATGTAACAAGAACGACGTATTACTTGGCATTTCATGTTTTTTGTCATATGTAGAATATCAAAAGTAGCTTCAATATATGCACAAGACAAATACCTACCTAAGGAAAAGTATAGAAAATAAAATACCTACCGAGAGCAGATACTTTACCATATAGAAAAACGAGAATAAATATACACAACTATAAACGCAACCATCTCATAACAGTTTCAGAGTTTCGTGTTTCATTCGAATCCAAATAGACGCGAGTGAAATCATAAGACCGCCGCCACTCTACGAAACACCCGACGTTTATATTATGAGGTAAACTAGAAGCAATCATATTCGAATTCGAATAAAACATTTTATGTGACACTGCCAGGTGTTTGTCAACTTGACAATTTTCAACCCTCATCAAAGTTTTCCTGTGAACCCCACATCAAATTGGTTGTCTTGCCCCGTAACCAATGAAAGCTTTGTGAAACTTGTTTGAGCCATTTTCGGAAGCTTCGGTCGAACAAATTAAAGCTTGAAGATGCTCGTTTTTATCACGGTGTTTACATAAATGCTAAACCTGTTTATAACGCGGGTGTGTATCAAATCGGATATTGGAATTGAAAAACGCAGTTACTGACACGTCGGTTATGTCCACTAAAAACAAAATACGCTGTTACTACCATCTTTAGTAACCAGCAATAACAGAAATCACTTAAAACGGAAAGGGGTGGGCGTACACGAGAAGAAGTCGCAGGGAGTGAAATAGAGTAGGAATCAAAGCATGAACAGGGTTTTACGATCCCATCTCTGCTAGTCATCAGAATGAGTTCAACCAGTTTCAGTTGAGTTTGTTCGTTGGATATATTTGAAATTTTATATGCGAAATAATTGACAATGATACGTGGTGTAAATGTTATACTGGCGTACTTCATTGTATTGTTTTTCCGTTTCTTCGGTTATAATAGTAATTCATACCATTAGGTAATTCTTGGTAGTTCTTGATCTTTTGGTTTATTAATTTACAACATCTTACATATAAAACTCTTTAAAAAACATCTTACATATAAAACTCTTTAAAAAAATCTTACATATAAAACTCTTATAAAACTCTACGTATTTTCTTCTTCTTTTTTGTGTGTCTTCCATAATAGATATCTATGGCCATATGGCCAAACCGCTGAACCGATATTGATAGGATCGCTCCATTGTGATCAGCAAGTTCCAGGGATGATTTCTGTCGATATACGATTTCACACATCGTTAACGAGGCTTTCCTTAGTGACGATAAGGAAACTTCTCGCCTTTGTCAATAATTACTACAACACGTCGGAATGCACATAATTATTATGTTTCTACCTATCTACTGGGTTCTCTCACGCGAGCGAAGCGAACCACTGTCAAGCAAAGTTGGTTAAAGTTCTAAACATCACGTCGGTTCTAACTTCCATACTGTTCATCTTAGAGCGCTGAAATTTGGTACACAGCCTGATGAGACCATGGCGGAGTGATTGGGAAGAAGTGGCATCAGCTGAGAGAGTGATACTACTAAATCCTCAGCTGTTCGCCCTAGGGCACTGAAATTTGGTACACATCCTCATCAGACCATGGGGGAGGATGTAAGATCAGCTGAGAGAGCGATAATGCATGTTGACCTGTGCAACTCACGGGTAACGGTTAGTAATAATTATAATGATGGAGGTTGTAGATCAGTCCGTTCTTGTTTATATCTGGCGATATTTAGATTTAAACAAAACCGGTAAAACGGCGTTTCTTGTTTAGCGATAGAAATAATTTCAATGGATTCAGTGAAATGGATTCGTACTGCGACAATCTCCCATTGATCATGGATGGCGGAAACGGTATCGACTACAGGGTGGAGAATAGGGGTGACCGCAATTACCTACTTCAGTGAAGCCTGAATAGCCACTACTGATGGCAGTATCAATAACACCTGGAGACCATGAACCTTTAGTCCATCACATATTCTCCTCTTCCAAAGATCCAAAGAGATGGGAATTCACTTTGGTTTCTGGAGTTGACTGATTTCGGAGACCATTTGGTTCTTCTTCTAGTATCTGCCTACTAAGTAAGTCCCACTTTCTCAACAAATGATCCTTAAACCTACAATTCTTCAACATCGACGTGCGAAGACGGCCGGTTCCTCTACATCTTCCTCAGACAACGACCGAATCGAAAGTGTAATAATTACATTCATAATTAGTTCACCAGTAGTTCTCATTTTCCATTACAACCCTCACTTCTACCCTTTTCACCAAACTTAGATGACAGACGTCAAAGTCCGAGCACGACCAAGTGGTTACCAAGTGTAGAACTCTTTACACTTGAAGCCACATATCAACTGTAAAACATGGTACGAAAGGATTCTGTAGACCGCAATACAATAATCTCAGTTTTAATATTTAATAGAAGAAGAAGAAGAAGAATACCAACAAGTTGTTGCAAATTCATTCGCCCTTCAGAATGCTGATTTCCCATCGAATATCCAAACTTTTCAGTGGCGAGCTAACAGAAACAAGAATATAATGATGTGCTGTTTGTCAACACTAAACCATTTGACATCCATTGAATAATACGGGAGTAAAACTATCCGCGTAATTAATGCATCAATTCACCGTTTCAGCTCTTTCGCCTTCTGCCGAATGTTACTTGAGGAAATGAAATTCAGAAGGGGGAAAAATACATAGAATGCTCTTCACGAAGAGATATTCACAACATTGCAGTGCGCTAATTCAAGCACATCAACTGCCATAACCCTGGCAACCTCTCGTCTGGAGAGCCCTTCAAACTCTAGTTAGCTCCGCAAATAAAGTCAAGAGATTTTTAACTGCTACACGACCCTCTCCCGAGTAAAAGGTTGAATCGATACCCCGTCGTGGCAGTATGATTTACAAAGCACCAGTCGTTGGGTGTTTTTCACTCTCTCCGAGGGACTTTAATTGCTTTTACGATGATTTGAAACGAAGGGGAATCGTAAAATATGATTGTTTTCAGACTTTATCTCGACGCCCTTCGTATTATATGCTATAGTACTTTGACTGAAGTCAGATACAGCCAGATACTCGCGAGATGGCCTTGTATCCATGATGTACTGAAATGAATGAAATGAAATGTTTTATTTGTTATCTGGAGGCAACAATGGCCTACACAACTAAGATGTTCGCTATCTATAAGAGTGAATATAATAGAAATATAAAGAGTAATATAAAGGATTATATAAAATAGAAATAAGGGTAACATTTCCGTACTAAGTGGCAGTATGATTTACCGTAGTAACATTTCCGTGGCAGTATGATTTACAAAGCACCAGTCGTTGGGTGTTTTTCACTCTCTCCGAGGGACTTTAATTGCTTTTACGATTATTTGAAACGAAGGGGAATCGTAAAATATGATTGTTTTCAGACTTTTTCTCGACGCCCTTCGTATTATATGCTATAGTACTTTGACTGAAGTCAGATACAGCCAGATACTCGCGAGATGGCCTTGTATCCATGATGTACTGAAATGAATGAAATGAAATGTTTTATTTGTTATCTGGAGGCAACAATGGCCTACACAACTAAGATGTTCGCTATCTATAAGAGTGAATATAATAGAAATATAAAGAGTAATATAAAGGATTATATAAAATAGAAATAAGGGTAACATTTCCGTACTAAGTGGCAGTATGATTTACCGTAGTAACATTTCCGTGGCAGTATGATTTACAAAGCACCAGTCGTTGGGTGTTTTTCACTCTCTCCGAGGGACTTTAATTGCTTTTACGATTATTTGAAACGAAGGGGAATCGTAAAATATGATTGTTTTCAGACTTTTTCTCGACGCCCTTCGTATTATATGCTATAGTACTTTGACTGAAGTCAGATACAGCCAGATACTCGCGAGATGGCCTTGTATCCATGATGTACTGAAATGAATGAAATGAAATGTTTTATTTGTTATCTGGAGGCAACAATGGCCTATACAACTAAGATGTTCGCTATCTATAAGCGTGAATATAATAGAAATATAAAGAATAATATAATATAAAGGATTATATAAAATAGAAAGAAGGGTAATATTTCTATACTAAGTGGTAAGTGGTAAAAGAACGTAATAATTCCGTAATAAATCCTATTTCAGGCCTTCAGCTTGGCACATCATCTCTATCGTCATCCAACGACCCTTACACAAAAGATCTAAATATCAGATATGCCATAGTGAGATTGAATAGGATGAATACTGGCTGCATAATAATAGGATAATTGATGGCTGCACCAAACAACAATTGGTTTACATACTCTATACTAATCCTCGCCATGCCAAAATTTTTTATGCTCGTGTCGTTCAGCTGAGGGCAACTACAATATAATATACATATTACTACAATATAATATAACATATTATGTATCGATAGTGAATTCGCGAAACCATGTATGTCTTTTTCCTAAAAATTTTCAGGGGAAGAGAAAAACTTGGGATTCATAAATAATTGAAGGAAACAGTACAGTTTTCGTCTCAACTATCAACCTATCACGTACCACCCAATTACTAAGTCAATCACAAGTGGTTACTATAACGAACAACAGAAAAACAGACAAATTTAGCTCTCCCCCCCCCCCCCCTGCTTTTTCGACTTGGAAAAGTTGGGAAATTTCGGGCCGTGAAGATAGAAACAAATAAAAGTGAAAAAAAAAAAAAAATAAATGAAAAATGAGAGAAAAGAGAGGGAGAGAGAATAAGATAAGGGAAAGAACCGGGAGAAGTTTGGGATTTCTCAACATGCATAACATGGAGTTCCCAACTCTAAAAATTATATTATTACAGTCTCGCCAATTAGTATGTGTAAAACCACGTACGTCTTAGCGCACGGCCGCTCAAATCCATGTAAGCCCAGTCTCTTCTTTGGCTTATTAATCGCAATGCAGGCCTAATAACTGGCTTCTTTTAAACATTAGTTCTGTATTTTACTTCTAAAGATGGAAATTCTCATAAAAATTCGAACAAAAAAAAGGAAAACTTACCTTCAATGACAATTCTCCCAACAACTGCTCGAATCCTCAGGACTTACATGCTTTTACAAACATTGGGAGCGGCTATAGACTTACAGGTTTTTTTTTTTACTTGCACACAGTGAAGGTAATATCGAATTTTGGCAACACTTGTGGATCAAGAGCCTTCTGTTCGATCAGAAAAGCTCAAAACCTTATTTTCGAAAAATTTCAAACTTACAAGGTTTTGTGAATTCTTTATCGATATGTGCTCAATCGTTTCAAGCTTCTGGATAGAGGGTGTTACAAAAAAACATACACATAAAACATATCGTTGCTTAAGAAGCAACACCCCCTATCGACCATTTGCACACAGCTGGTTTTCTGGTTGATACGGGCTGTTTCCTCAACGATGTCGATATGGGCTGTTATAATTTTCGAGTCTCCTCGACTCTGTGATCTACTTGCAGCGATTTTGAGCTAAGGAGCCGATCCAGCGTGAGAAGTTGAATAAGAATCTGCCAACACCTAATTTTCGTGAACATGGTCGATAGAGGGTGTTGCTTCTTAAGCGACGATATGGTACTATGGTCAATTGAGTATACAGAGCCTCTATAAAATATCAAAAAAAAAAAAAAAAAAAAAATTAGCGACAAGATGAAGAATTTTTCAACGTGAAGATGTAAATGAATGCAAAATGAAGGCGCGGAATTCCAGAGGCTTATTAAAACCCGATCACCTAGCCAGCACGCCCTCTGACGTCATAGGCTCTTACGGCATAGGCTGTGACGTACAAGTTGGCCCCCTGCCAGCCGTCTGACGTCATACGCTCGTGCGTCATAGGCTCTGACGTACGAGTTGGCCTCCGGGTAGCCGTCTGACGTCATAGGCTCTTACGGCATAGGCTTTGACGTACTATTTGACCTCCTGCCAGCCGTCTGACGTCATACGCTCGAGCGTCATAGGTGCGTATGACGTAGTGGCCCGCCTGTCGCTTGTGTTCTGACGTGATCTGAGGGAAAGGGTGAATCAAGGAAACAAATTTTTCCCGTTTCAGTTTATGTGCCAATGCAAAGACATGAAAATGTCGAAAGAATGTCAACTCCATCCTGTTGTTGATACAGTCGAGAATTAAATGCTTGCATACGAGTCTGCAACACATTGGGACGTTTTTTGTCTTTAAAGAAGTGATTCAAGAACCTTCGAACAATGCTACATCACCTACCCCAGTAGCGTAAGTATAACAACACTTAATTGTAGGGTTCATCATAAATTATGAAGCTTGCATTCGTATAGACAATATAAATTATTGAGAATGATCACCTGTGTGTAAACAATTATTTAAACAATCACGCTCATACCGCAGCTTGTCGGCCACGCACTCCGCAGTGGTTAACGGAATATGGTCAGATAAATCGAGAGCTATCCAACGAGTGGTGAACGATTTTCGTACGATGATAACTGGCGAAGATAAAGTTCCGTAGCAACGAATCGGTTGTAAGCGAAAATCATCAGAAATTTTCGTGACGATTTCGTGTAACGCTATTGTGTAACGTTTTTCCAGTTATGTGCCAGAGTAAAGACCTAAAATGTCAAAATACGGAGCTGCTTCTCGTTTCTCAGCCGCAACTGGGCCACTACTCTTTTAACATCTACGGGACGTACTGATGATTTGTTTTATCAGTTGAAGAGCTGATGAGAAAGACATCTTTCGTTCAGTGAAAGACGTGGAGGAAGTCCTTACAGCGGATGGTCCACTGACGTCGTTGTTATGGACAATCAGGCGATCGCTCGTGGTGATTTGGTAGCGGAGAGGACTGTACGGGAAGTTGACGGTCTTCATTGTTTGAGAGGAACCGTTAGAGTCGGAGTCGGAGGAGAGCGGGCATAAAAGGAGACGGTAAATAGCGACAACAATACAACACACAACAACTGAGCACTACGAGGCGTTAACCGCTCCCACAACCTCCGGAGGGTTGATAAACCAGAGTTTGATTCGGCTTCACAGCCACACACACAAAGTTTCGGTTTATTAGTTGCGACAACTTATCGTTATTACCAATGGGATCGACACAAAAGAAACTGTTTTGACCCAAAATTAATTCGGTTCACGTTTTAAGATCGAAAGATCCCTATAGAAAACGCATCAAATATTTCGATAACGGTTTTTAATTTCTGTATAGATCACAGAATGAATGAATGAATGAATATGCTTTATTTATCTACATTATTGTATTCACAATAACATTTTATAAAGCATCGACAGCCTTGGGGCGTCAGTCATCCGGAATACGCCTTCATAATATAGTTGCCCCATGTAGCAATCGAATTTATTAGAGCATTTGGATCAAAATCCGCTTCTCCCTGTGTGATCGTGCCTAAAGCGAATGGAACATAGCGCCTCTGTTAGGATAACCGGAAAATCTATCTCATCCTCGTCGCCAAATGTTAGTTTCAAGTAGATACCTACTACTCTGAATATCAGAAACACAATACACGCGAGATACTTTAGAACAGAATGAGAATTCACGGTGTCATCACCATGTGTCACAATCCAAGGTAACAATATTGGTTGACAGTAACTGTTAACAAGAGAATGCTACTGACTTTGAGGGAAACCGATTTTGGGAAGGTGCTGAGCCAGGGGGCGCGTCAAACCATAGTTGCCAACTTTGGCACAGAAATGTAAAAGTCATGACACCTGTGAGGTGCGCGCCACCACTGGAAGGTTAAAAAACCCAGGGCTCCCATAGCCTTAGAACTGATGACATCAATTCATCCGAGAAGGTTAATCGAGAGTCAAAAATTATCCCTAAATCTTTCATCGAATGATTCAGATGGAATGGGTCTGCTGAAAAGTCGTCAGTTACTAGTGCATTATACACCCGGTGAAGTCGATTATCGAGATAACCGAATGTTGCGATTATATATCGTGATGTCAACATTCGATGGTAACAGTTGTGTAGCCTTCCGAACAGATTTCCATATATGTGACATATAATATGTCCAACTAATCTATCATAATATTATGGTACTAATCAGTTGTTTGGGGGATGTTTTCATTCCGCAACCCCGTCCACTTGATCTATGTGTCCAACTAATCTAGAATAAAAACATCCCCCAAACAACTGGTTAGTACCATATAGATTAGTTGGACATATAGATCAATCTAAAGTCGTAGGTATATTGCATTGTAAAAATGAAAATAATATGTCAGTTTGGGAGAAACTGGGAGAAACAAGTGAAATCGATATATAATCGCAACATTCGATTATCTCGATAATCGAGTTCACCGGGCGTATAATGTACTAGTATATTGCAAAATGACGACGTGGGGAGTTGCAGTGAGACCCTCGAAATGTTGTTTCCTCCATGTGAAATGGCCTTTTACAATTGGGTAAGGTCTCTCACCACTCGATTAATTAATTGATATGTGTTATAAAGGTACGTTCTGAGAGTGTTAATTGAATGAAGCTCTCGAAAATTCAAATATGGCAAATGTGAAGGCGGATGATCGACGAAACCGCAGTTGAGGCGCCGCTTCAGAGTAAATCCGGTTTGATTTCCGAAGCACCGACTCGGAATTGTAATAATAGTATGCGTGTAATGTAATTGGATGGGATCCCCCCCCCCCTCTTGACGCCCCACCACTACTAACGCTTACTGTTCTCCTCCCCGTCACTCCCTCCGCCCTCTTTAACCACCGCCCGTCGACCCTCCGCCACCCCCCTCCCCCCTTATAGAGTATTGATTCACCCCCCCTTCGCCCCGTCACGCCGCCGCGACTCGACGCCGCTCTCTGTGATCACGGCGATACGATCTTCAAGTTAGCTGTTGCTTATGTGACTTATCGAGCGCCTCATCCCTCCGCCGTCCGACCGCCCGCGCCCACTTCTCATGTCACATAGAAACCATTCATGTCACCGTTTTCCCCCGCCGGCGTCAACGATGATTTTCACCGCCCGTTGCCGTATTCCGTATTCCCTGTGATGACGGTTCCGTCTCCCTCCCGTTCCGACCCGACAACGCGGGAGCACCGGCTCAAATGAGTCGCTAACGTGTTGAACGCCTTTATTTACAGCCGAACCGTCTTTTTTTCTCTTTTTTTCTCTCTCTCTCTCTTTTATTCTATTCAACTCAACACTAAGCGACAACACGTCAAATATAAATCAATCACGTATCACGTCACATCCGTTTCACGTGGCATTTCGAAGAAGGTTCGGTCACGCATGCTTGAGCAGCACAAAACATACGTATATTGACACAAAGCTGAGTCCATTTGTCAGATAAGTCGACAGATCTTAGGACTTAGGACTTGGGAATTTTTTTTTTTTTTTTTAAATACATTTTTATTTGTTCATAATTAGAATACACTTTTCTAAGACACAAATGCTACGACGATAACTTGAGCTGGGGGTCGGAGTGCTTACATATTATTAACTTAATTATTAACATATTATTAACTTATTATTATTATAATTATTATTAAGGAGCGAGAAAAAGTAATTGAACCACAATTACAATGGCAATATAGTAAAGACAACCCATAAACTTAAATTAGCAAAGAAGTGCAAGGAAATATTTCTTCAGTTTGCTTTTAAAGACCTGGGGAGACTCTTTTTTACCTGTCAAAGAGGTCGGAAGAGAGTTGAAGCGCGACACCCCCCAGAAAGAATACAATCTCTGCCCTACAACAGTGTTCCTTTTCGGAGTCAGCAAAGTATTCAATTTAGATTCAAACGTCGAACCCCAAGCAACCACACCGTACACCAACAGGGAATGCACCATCGCGTTGTAAAATAACCTTTTTAATTTCAAGTTCATAAAATTGCGTACTTCAAAGCAAATAGGTATCAGTTTTTTTAACTTAACGGGCCTAACGGGCCTAATTTATCATTTTAATGTGCTCTTCCCATGTCAGAGTTTGGTCCACGACCACTCCCAAATATTTAACAGACGGAACCTGGAAAATCGAGGGGCAGGTGCATAATTTTTAGGGTTTTAAGGAAAATTTACCCTGATGTCGATAAAGCCTCTAAGCCATTAATGTAGTACTAAATTCAGTGGTGTTGGAATATATACAGGGTGGTCCTTAATGAATATACCACCCTTTCAATTTCATTGGTTGTGGAGAAATCAAAAAACTTGTAACCTCCCCTTATTTTCCACATTTTATGTCTTTACTTTGCTACATAAACTCAAAAACGTAACGGAGAAGCGTCACGAAAATATTTCTGATGATTTTCGCTTACAACCGATTCGTTGCTACGGAACTTTATCTTCGCCAGTTATCATCGTACAAAAATCGTTCACCACTCGTTGGATAGCTCTCGATTTACCTAACCATGTTACGTTATGTCTTCGCGGTAAGACATAAAATGTCCCACAGGGTTGCAGACTCGTATGCAAGATGTTTTAATCTTAATAATTAACAATTATTGTTTGGTGATCATACATTTTCCATAAGTCGACAGTAGTCCATGTCAGGTACCACAGGCTGTGACACATAAGTGATAAGTGTGGAACGTGATAAGTGTTCCTGATAAGTGTGGAACGGTTGAAATATGTTCAACTTAAGAATGTTTCCAATAAGCTTTAATTCTGGCTGGTTGGCATCGTATTTATTTGCATATCTCCGTGGCTATAATTATTATAACAACGGGGGTCTGTAAAGAAAAGAATCTATACAAAATATTGTGGGAGAATTGTGTGTCCGAAGAATTTGTACAAACCCCATGAGCGTTTCTAAGCGGTTTGAACTTCCACAGAACTGTTAGTTATTTTCTGATTATTTTCGCTTACAACCGATTCGTTGCTACGGAACTTTATCTTCGCCAGTTATCATCGTACAAAAATCGTTCACCACTCGTTGGATAGCTCTCGATTTACCTAACCATATTACGTTAACCACTGCGGAGTGCGTGGCCGACAAGCTGCGGTATGAGCGAGATTGTTTAAATAATTGGTGATCATTCTCAATCATTTATATTGTCAACACGAATGCAACCTTCATAATTTAAAGTATAATTCAAAGGCCCCTGAATCCCTTCTTTAAAGACATAAAATGTCCCAATGTGTTGCAGACTCGTATGCAAGCATTTTTCAATTTGTCAAGTCTGAGACTATCTCGAAGCATGCGTTCTAGAATAGTTTGTTTTTATTTCTTACTTTTTTCAGAGTTTTCCAAATCAACGTTGTTTCATAAAACAAACATACCTAAACGCCGAAAAATCCAGTCATACACATGGCTATAACAGCGAATTTTCGAAGAAATAACTGGTTCTATGTAAAATTATCGGTTTCATAACAAATTTTGTCTTTTATTTGGCATAATATGCCAAATAAAAACTTCTATCAACTTTTTTGAAAAAAAGTGAGTTTTTCTAAACTTCAACCTCGATGCGGCACGGGTTAATGTTATCCGATCGACCTAAAACTTTGGGAATCTCATTTTCTAGTCAAATGGCACCTTTTAGGGGGTTCCACGATTGAATTTCGAAAGTTGACTTTTTGTGACCACCCTACCTACTGTCAGGCAAAAAAGTAATCTTGTATGCTGCGTGTGCTGAGCCCAATTTATAATTAGCAGCTTATACAATGATGCAATTCGTTCGATAATAAAAATAAATAAAAATAAAGATGCAATGTTCTTCCAGCATGATTGTCTTCACCCAGACGTAACGCGTTCCTTCAAATGTCTTCGCAACGATACCAATAAAACGGCGATCAACTGGAACTTCGATGACTATAACGCGATAAACCACAAATAAAACCCTCCAACAGTATTGGAAGAGAATTCGTAAGGAGCGGCTTAGAACCGAGTATCAGGTTGTTGAAAGGCGGTAAAGGGTCGAGTGGGCGGTTCTGTGGTAATACGGCGTACACTGGAAGAATGGCTGCTCAAGTCCAACATGGGCGTAACAGGTGGTCATTTCTCATTTTGAGACAAAACTCCAAGGGCTTTTATTGTGCAATGTTATCAACGGTCGAGGTCTTGTCAAGTTTGAAAGGATGAAATAAATTATCTGGAGAGACGACCGCCGTATTTATGTGGCACGAATGGTAACGAGAGAAAACGACAGCAATTTTTAAATATTGTGCCAGTACCCGATTCACAAGGCGAACACGTTATAACAACAATAAAAACCACACGCACAAATAATAGTAATACATAAGTAGTAGTAACTAAATATACTTACAATAATGTTGTATACACAATGATAGTAATTTGTAACAAACTTTTTTTTCCTCCATGTTCATTTACATTACACCAATTTACAACTTATTATTGATTTGCTTTTACGCTAACTTATTACGATTGTATGCAAAACAAAGATACACAACTGGTTGTGGCCAATTCGCTAAAACCTCAAGTTATTATTTTATCAATTAACTTTCTCTGTGTTTCTTCTTGTTTTACCAGAACGTTCACATCAAACAAAGGACAGCTTCGGTGTTGACATGACTGAGTCGCTCTTGGTGGGCGATAGCAATTTTCTTGATACATAGTTTCATTCATAGTACTCATTTTGACGTGTCCCTCAAAAAAACGCTGTAAGTTATTCCAAAAACTGTTTATTATTTCTGTGCAGATCACTGTTTACTATACATCACCCTTGGGAGCCTTTTAGCAGTACGATATAATTGAAGTAATGAGCTGCAATATGGTGTTCTTTTGAGTAGGTGACGTAGAAGTCCTCCTGAAGTGGGGACCTTACCATGGTTTAAAATAATACATATTCACGTTTTTATACAAAATATAGTTTAAGTCATTGAAATAGGTAGTGTTCTTTGAAAATTTGGTAGCAGACATTGTCCAAGATTTTATCAATACATTACGCCCGCCTATTGTTTATATTCGTGCTACAATAAGCTCCTCCTCACCTACCCGATGAAAGTTCAATTACGCTGTAGTCATTATTTCTAATTCACCGTACGGAGGTTAATGCGGTTCGTCGAGAGGTTGGAGGGTTAATATCTCAAATGTCAAGAGGATTCTTATCCATCATGAAGACCGCTTCAAGTTACAACGGAGAAGACATCAATCTAACCGGGCGCGATATAAAATTACAAGCGTTAATGACTTAACCGCCCAAGGAGAAGGACGAGGTTTAGGAACGACATAATCGACTGAAGCCTCATCAGGGGAGGTCAGGTACAATTTTAATGTTAACCCTGCAGCCGTATAGTGAAGAGAAATATTCACCTTTTCATCTCGTTTCACAGAGGAATACCCGAAGAGATAGCCCGTTCACAATTGGGAGAAACGACTGTATATTTGTTCTGGGAGAGATTGATATACAAATCGAGTCGGAAAGTCGGTAGTTTATTCAAGGGAAATAGTTGAAACAATGGTAAGAAAATTGGGATCGCGTATGGTAACAGTGGTAGACTGAGTAATAAAATAGGGAGGGCTGCAAGATCGCGTCACCTGATTTAGGTACTTAAAGGCTCCCTCTGGCCCTCGCTCCCTCTGGCATTTATAATTAAGGAATAAATATTCCAGAAATATTATGTGTCGGGTGAATTGTGTTGGTAATTATTCGCTAATAATATGAATATGAAGAGCGCTATTATGTTACGGGGAATAAAGGAACTGAGGCCTTCCGAGAGCCCGGGAGGCGCTGCTGATTAAGCAGTTCTGGGGGCCGAACAACGACTAATGAGCTCAATTTTTTCAATCAAATTTAACAAGCTGAGAGTTTTCAGGCGGTTCTTTTGTTGAATACTGGCATCACGCGAAGCAATGTTACCGGATGAGGGTTGTGGTGCCAGGGTAGTCGATGTAAGAGCTCGTATTCAAATTTTGACACGGATGAAGTCAGTTTGGGGGTCAGTCAATAATTTTTAGACTCTGCTTTATAATATAAATATAAGATATTATATCAGCTCAATAAAACGTTCGGCGCGATACGGACAAAAGAAGTGGGTTGTTCAAAAACCATAATAATAATAATAATGTAATGTAATGTACCATATAAGTTTTATAATGTAACATGTTGTCTAAGTAATCTGATCCAATAAAGCTCTTTCTCTCTCTCTCTCTGTCAGTGAACACAAAAAAAGTAAGTTCCAATTCACAATTGTTTCAGGAGGTAAAAGAAGTCCAAAAGCGTATCCCTTGGGCTTGAGGATTTCTGGTTGGAAACCGACCACAGGGGAGTTATTATTGCTTCTTGGCCTTTTCTTGGATCGAGGAAGTGTGTTAGATCATATCCTACCTAACGTATTCACCTGTCGGTATTATAGTTTGTGAGAATGGCCTGTAAGTAATGAACCCACCTATATCTTGTCAGATTATCTAAAAGCTGCCGAATCGGCTGAGGAAAACGAGTAGGACGTATGGATGTCATCTCCAAAGTAAGCATTAAGTAAATAAGAATAATCTTACCGAAATCGTCTCGTTGGAGGTACTGTAAGGACATAAATTGTATTCATGTCAGAAATCAGACGGATTTCAATTTGTCCGGAGAACAATCGGCAAATGAGTTCCAAAGTGTAACCGCCAGAGTTTAAGATGAACTTTACAGTACTTTCCGTGTATCCTCGTATCAATATGCACCTTCCACTAATCTGACGATCGACACGAAAAATTTAGATTTGAATCGAAAGAGGTCTAATCATATTGGAAATCGACGCTGTTCCACCAATGTGGTATTCAACTCGAAAAAAAAGAAAAATACCCTGGCAGTATCCATCATCAAGTTATATTTGGCGAGAAAACCCGACCTCAAGTAACTCATGATATCTAATCCAGAAATTTTCTTTCGATACCTTTTCGACATGATAGGGTTAGAAATGAATTGAGCAGGCAGTGAGGCAGACTTCCATTCTCATGAATGGTCGCAATTGTTGTTGGAAGAGTTTCGTTGCATGAAAATTGGCCTTTCTAGCGTCCCACACGGACGTTTTCTGGTTCCTAACAGACGCTATTACCTAACGGTTCATGACAGTTTGGCCGGCCGCTCTCCAGAGCATGCTGTGAGCCGTGACGGGGTGTAAACATTAGGCGGGTATTATGGAGTAATGCGCTGGTGTTGCATAACCGGCTGAGTGCATTGCAACGGGTTCAAATCGGATCTCAATCCCCGACCACCTGGGCATCGTCTGATCGTTGGGGAATCGACATCAAACTGCCACAAACTGCTCTCTCAAGACCTCGTTAGATCTGTTCGGTTAAGATTAATTTCTTCGACAACTGAAATTCGTCAGAATCGATCCGAATTTAGTATTACTAATCTTCGCTTAAGAACAAGAATAGCGTATCCCAAAAAAATGGGTTTTGAGATAAAAGTGTATTCGATAGGTAGGTACTGTTTTTTCAGTCCCCGTGCGTTGGCATCTCTGCAATTTGTCTGTCGTTGAACGTCCAAATTATCAGTTTTGACATTTTATGTCTTTACTCTGGCACATAACTCGAAAAACGTTACACGAAATCGTCACGAAAATATTTCTGATGATTTTCGCTTACAACCGATTCGTTGCTACGTAACTTTATCTTCGCCAGTTATCATCGTACAAAAATCGTTCACCACTCGTTGGATAGCTCTCGATTTACCTAACCATATTATGTTAACCACTGCGGAGTGCGTGGCCGACAAGCTGCGGTATGAGCGTGATTGTTTAAATAATTGTTTACTCACAGGTGATCATTCTCAATAATTTATATTGTCAACACGAATGCAAGCTTCATATAAGTTTCTGCAAAGACATAAAATGTCCCTATGTGTTGCAGACTCGTATGCAAGCATTTAGTTATAGTTCTTTACTAAACATAGAAATCGACAGAGAACTGTCAAAAACCTGCCCCCCCCCCCCCCCAAGAAAGTAAAATAAATACACACGTAATAGATACATTAGGATCGTTTGGGTACAGTAATTGGGTAAATACTCGTAATTTTCTCATCTTGATCATGTCTGTAAACAATAAATTTTCTTTAATTTATGTTCTTTTTTTTTATAACACCCTATTTAGTTTCATTTGTTTTGTTACTGATTATGGCCTCTTTCATAACTCCCCTGCTTTTCACTAGTTCTGTTATGTTACTGTGTTGCGAAAATATTAATCAGTACCTAATGCTGGAGTTCTACCCATGAGGACCATTAAAATAATGATAAAAGGTCTGTTTTCATTTATTTCACTCGTGTTTTTCCAATGGTTTGTTGAGATGTACCAGAATAGCATAATATTTATCACAAGAGATAGGCCATAATGGCACGAGCGGTTCTTACTCAAGAAATGCAGAGATTCTTAAAGCACGTTGAAGATATTCTACGTGGATTAGAGCGACTAAATCAGGAATTTCCAAATCCCAACGAAAATGACGACAAAGAAATTGATGCAGAAGGCGTAAGAGATCATGACTCCCAAAGTGAAATAGAAGCCTAGATGAGTGACCCAGAGTCGTCTGAAGAAGACATTAATGTTCCATCTGAAAGAGAAAGCAGATCTTCCTCATTTTTTATAAAGAAAAAAGAAGATCAAGGAAATCCCCCGTCAAAAGAGAACCAGGAAAGAAAATTTAGTTACTCATTTTCCAGGGGTTTGCCCAGAATTTCGAAATCCTTTTAGTAGGCACGAATGTTTTTTTTTTTTTTAATTTTGTAGGTACAAACTCATCGAGGAAGTGGACCTCACATATTCATTCATTTACCAATTTCAATTTGATTTTTTGTGTAAATTTATTTTTGTAGCCAATATGAAACTCCATGAACCCTTCTAGTTATTTTTCTAGTTACCCATTGCAAAACAGTACCTATATGAAAAGTCCTAAAAATGCAATAGGAATTCATGTAGGTACCTGATTGATAGAATACGTTCAGGGGTATACATTAAATGTATACCCCTAAACGTATTCTATCATTATTTTATAAATTTTATTAAATACTACCTAATTCCTTAATGTTTTACTCTGAATGATCATTTTCTTTCAATGATCTTTCATGCTAAATGAAAGATTTAAATTTCATTTTATTTTCGATTTTTGCAATGAAGATATTATGCACGTATTTGGGCGAATCCTCGAAATCCTTCGATCTTGGGATTTTTCTACTTATACAATGTCCATGAAAAATAAGACGAGTGAGAAAAAGTGATCAGCCACGTACCAACATGTGATAACCATTCAAAAGTGATCAATTGTGATTTTATAGGTTATTTTATAGAAACATTTTCTACACTGGAGACCAAAAAAACCGGCGCAGTTGAATTGTTGTTGAAGAGTCAAGTTTAAATCGATAACAGTAACTGTTGGGTTAGAGTCAATAGTAAGGTCAATAACAAGGTTAAGAGTGATTACGTGCAGAGGTCCATCCCTGTTTTTCCTTAACTATCCAGTTTTTTCCGGTAATGCTCTTATGAATTCACGATAGAAACCTACAGGAAACCGTGAAACTGGTAGCTACACCAGAAGGCCGGCATCAGGGCGTCCAAGGGCGACGGATCCTGCTGCAAACCCAAGCAGCGTGATCTCCAGCAAATTAAAGACGAGCCGTTCGGTGTGCTGGGGTGAGTAGAGGACCTAAAGCACTGACTCTGGAGTGAAGATTAACATCAGCAGGCTTCTGTAGGCTTCTATCGTGAATTCATAAGAGCATTACCGGAAAAAACTAGATAGTTAAGGAAAAACAGGGATGGACCTCTGCACGTAATCTCTGTTAACCTTGTTATTGACCTTACTATTGACTCTAACCCAAGTGTTATCGATTTAAACTTGACTCTTCGACAACAATTCAACTGCGCCGGTTTTTTTTGGTCTCCAGTGTATATAAAATTAATTAGGTATAAAAAAAAGTTAGGTAGTTGATTTTTTTATTTTTGTTTTTGTCGCGAAGGTTCAAAATATTGATACGCTGAAATCTTAATCAGTTCAGTTATTAGAACTAAGATATCTGGAATTTTCTTCGGATTTTTCGGACCACCGGGGTCCCGCAACGCAACGTCTTGTAGTTATGCGCATAGTCCCCTTTGGGACCTGACGGTATTCAATTACTTGTGCGGTAAGTATCCACTTTAGAGACTTTTTGCATTGAACAGAAGTTGTAGGGAATTGTCCATTTACTATCAAACAAATTGGAGCAGTCAAAACCTGGAATTTTACAAAACATTGAACAATCATTGTTCAAATTCAGATTAAAATATTCTAGATAAAAAAAAGCCCTGACGCGACTAGTCACGTGTGTTTACAAATGAGCGCGCGTACTGAAGGGTTATAGGATTCCCGGTGCTACGCAAGCGTATACACCTATCGTGTTATTTGAAGCATATGGTGGTTGTGCAGGCCGTTCTGTAGTTTTATGGGTCCGAGTAGCTTGTTCCTACTTGCGATTGACTCACAAGAAATCACATTTCCTCAAGAAACCACTTTGTTTGCAGAAAGAAGTCCCTTTGAAACCTCGAAAAGACGTTGAATTAACCCAGTCTGATTGGTGCTAAACGTTCGCAGGAATGTCCGTTTTTCCGAGCCATTGTGCCAAGTCCTCTTTTCCCCTCAGGGTCAAATTGGTTTCAGGTTCAGCGGTTCTCAGAGAGCATTATCGTTAAAAAGATCAATCCGCTAGTAAAGACGCCAGAAACTAAAAGAAAAACAGCTCCTTCGTTCGCAAGAAAAATAAAACAGTGCTTGGAAAAATAACATTTCAAAGGGGGTTTGAGTGGAAAACGGGAAGAAACAAACTTCTCGGTAGAACTGTTTTCTTACTCCGCACAAAAAAATAAAACTCGGGTGAAATAAAAAAGATAAGACGGTTTGTCGTGAACTGAGTCTGTAGAGAGTAAGAGAGGAATTTGCGGGGAAACGGGTAATGAATAATAGACGCAAGTCGGATAGTTCCCCTGCACCCCGTCAGCGCCACCGTCGCCCCACAGTGCTCTCACCGCCGGGTCCTTGAACTGGATTATGGGATCCTCGGTAAAGGGGCTTTGGCTTCGGCGAAGCTCATTTAAATATTACACTCGAGTTAGCTGTTGCTACCTCAGGGTTTCGCTTTACTTCGGGAGATTACTGCAGGGAATGATATCATACCGAGAGCTGAGAGTTTTACGAGTGAGTATACGTGTAATGTTGGCTGTAGTGATTGCTGTGAATAACAGAACACCGGAAATTAACACGAAGAAGTAATGAAGCGAATCTCTGAAATTATACTATTTGTACGTCCTCCGTCGTGAAGTGGTTCACGTAGCAGGTTTCCCCAGAGACGAAAATGAAAGGTGCCCTACTACTTCTCAGAGGATTCTGAATAACAGGAATCAACTGGTATGACGTTTTTCAGGCGTCCTGGGTAGGGATGGCAAAATATTTCAATATATCGATGTATCGATTTGCGATACCAATATTGCAAGCAACATAGGTATCAATATCATAAAAATATCGGATGTTAAAATGTACTTATGTGCAAATTTGGATTAAATTTATCTTAGCCGATTACAATATTTTAGCCATTTAATTTTGTTATTTACTTCAAGTGACTGTACAGTGCAGGTTCTAAAAATAAGCATAGTTATACTGCAAGGTACATTTTACATAAAATTATTCACGTTTGTGGTTACAGCCTGAATACATCAGCTACATCCTCTATTTGTGAAGTTGGCAAAGATTCCTTTTTATTCATTTTAGTGCAAGTCTCAGTAGCAAAACTACTACTACATGAGAAGACAGGTTCATTGGGAATATGGTGAAACGTTGATGGATTAACGGTGCTCGGAAAATCTAGCAAGCTTTGCTTCCGTTACTGTTTTCACTTCTGAATGGGGAACAGTGGCAGTTCTTGTTATTTCACCCTTGTGAATTTTTAAATGTGATTTTATGTTCGAGGTGTTTCCCGATGTTTTTAATGTTTTAGCACAGTAATTACATTTAGATTCAGTTGTACCTACTCTAGTAAAATACCGCCACTCTCTTCACTTTAAGGAGTGGCCATTATTTTAACACAGTACAACTATAGTAAACTACATCACAAATCACAGTAGAATTGGTGGGACAGGTATGTCGATACATCGGAAAAAATACATCGATATGCCGATAATATCGACAGCAGAAAATGGATATTAAATATCAGTAACTTATATCAACCACGAGAGGGGAAATTTTGTAATTCTGTTTTTAAAAGTGTATATAAATTAAGGAGGGTTGGTAGCTACTTTCAATCTTCGATTATGCCCCAAATCTAAAAAACCGAGGATGTCGACCGGCTACAAAGGGCTAACAACGCCATTGTCAGATTTGTTTTAAGAGTCAATCTTGATGAGCATGTAACGCCGCTTTTTAAAAAGTTGGGTTGGGTGTTCAAGATTTTACAATTTAGAAGGCCTGTCATACATGTCACAAGTTAATACTAGGAATAAAAATAGACTACTTCAGATTCCCATCCACAGAACTACCTTGAATAACATATCATTCGTGGTACAAGGTAGGAAAATGTGGATAAGTTTAAGCTAGACCAGTAAACCTATTAAATCATCAGTAAGTTAGATCAGTAAAACCTATTAAATGAAATACATTATATTTATATTACAATATCTCAGTTTTAGAATACTTTATACTAATTTGTAATTTTTAGCTGTATTTCGCTTGTAAGAATGTTGTAAGAAAAATTATGTTTTAGAATGTATACAGGGGAGGTGGAAGAAAAAGCCCTAGTAGGATATATAGTTAGCCTTAGTTATATATAAGTTGTACAAGTTGGTTAGGAATTACTCCACTCATTACCTCATTACCCAAACGACCCAAGTCGACAAATTTTGTCTAGTCACTTGGCTCGGTCTGTCGTTGGGTCGAAGAATGAAAATTTTAAATCGTTGTAAAAGACTTTGTAGCGTTTCTTGCGTTCAACCTGAATACGGATTTTTCAGCGAAGGAAAATGTCCTTGCGGTAAATAATAAGAAAAAGAAACGGTTCAAAAGGAGTCGTCATCATGAAATTGAATTGAAACCATGAAAATGACACCTTCGCCTCATCATATTTCTCGTTGGGACAAAGTACACATAAGAAGCCACAAGCTTGAGAGCACTGACTTGTGAGTTTTACATAACTTCAGTAGAGTCGTTTTGTCTCTCCCTTTTCCTTTTCTTACAGCTGTACTGCTATAATAGTACGAGGGAACGAGATAGCTGACTGTGAGAAGGAAAAAGGCCATTCGCCACGGAGCGAAGGCAGTGCCGACGGAAAAGATAAAAGTTGACGGGATGAAGAATAGTCGGCAACTCGGTTATTCCATATGCATTACCGCCTCTCATCGCCCTTTTGTTGGGTCGCCTGGTGCCTCTAAGGGCTCCGTCACCCGGAGAACTACATTTACTCAGCTTCTCATTCATCAGCCGGAATTGAATTTGACAACGAATTTATAAACCCTCGATGAAGGCTGCGGCGAGGATGAGTTCCCTTGAATTAAATATTGCGGCATCGTTCTTTCCATAGCAAATTTTCATGCGTCCCCTTTTATTAATAATTTAGGAGATACGTAGGTAGCTTTATTATTTATTACTACCTACCACTTGGATAGAATATCGGATGGACGAGTAATTTATTTTAATGCGAGCAGGGACCTATCGATGCCAAATTTTGGTCATGTGACCCAAAACGCCTACATTTTTGTAAAATCACCCAATATTTCCTGGTCAATGAATTTTATTGCGTTACAATATTTTATTGAAATTACAGTGATGGCTAATTATAGTGGCAACTGGATTTTACAAAACATTTTCCTTCACATACATAATGTCATAATAGTCAAATATTATAAAACATTATAATAACATAGGTAGTATTATTAATAGGTGCTAAATAGGAACTAAATCAATCGGGATGAAGTCTTCCTATCAAGTTATATAATATAATATAATATATAAGGAGAAGGGACGTCCCTTATAACCCAATATTATATTATAATATTGGGTTATAAGGGACGTCCCTTCTCCTTATATCAATACCACAATATGAAGCTGGCATATTTGTGTGTACTACTGAGGTTCCAAGAATCTGCCCTCTGAATTACAAGGTGTAAGCTAAAATTAACTGGCAACAACAACTATAATATATATTATATTATAAGATTATATAATATAATAATAATATATTATAAGATAAGACGATGTTTGTGACGCCACAGCACCAGGACTGAGTGACTCCCAAAATAGTCCTTAAAGCCTTGAAGACTAATGGGACTACCCGCAAAATTGATTGTCTCAGTAGTACCCATGGCAATTTGTATTGGTATCATTCAGGGGTTTTCATTTCAGGCTCATGTTAACGATTTTGTATCGGTTCTACGGTTCAAACAGAGCGGACGGAACGTGAAAAGGAGTTCGACAAAGTATTTTCTAAGATTAATTGTGATTGAATCAACTAACAAGTTCAACAGCTCAAATCAGCCGTCGAAGAGGTTGAAAAACTGACTTGACGCTTACTGACAGGTGCCTGATTGTGAAATATCAGTCGGTTAGTTCCAGGAACCAGAAACCAGGTGTTCAGCTGCCCAGTCAGGAATGCCTAGACCGCGTGAGAAGGAATCAACACGGAACTGCTTGCAGGATGACTCATATACGTAGTAGGTGTAAGTTAGTACGCACCAGCTGAAAGTACTGAGTAAGTAAGATTTCTTACAGTTATTAATGTCTCTATGTTATTAGTCTCTACTAATGGGAGTAAAATGACATCGCTACTCGGCCAAATTCTACTTTAGAATATCATTGCTGTGGTAAATACCCAATTAGTTTCACTCTTTTCAATATCTATTTATTATTTTCATATGAACACAGTAATTAGGTATGGTAACCTACTGCCATACATTAAGTATATAAATCCCTATGCAATTAAAGCACTTTCTGGGATATAACTCGCCAGGTGTAACCGACAGTGTGAAGGAAATAAATAATGAATGTATTCGTCGTGTAATTAAATTTAATTACCAAGATATTTACTTAACGTGTTATAATGTTTCCTCAACCAATTAAAGCTTGATTTAATTGGAAAACGATTATTTTTCAATAGACCAAAAATGGTGACCTCAATTATTTCAATGTTACCTAATAAGATTTGTATTCATATTCTCGGAGTATGTGGAATGATAAATGGTAGGTATGAGCAATGAACAACACCAAATATCCAGTAATTGCTTCTCAGATAATTCCGTTACTTACTAATGATAATGAAATTCAAAAAGGGTTCGATATGGTAAAATTCCTAGCATAGGAATGTCCCAAAAGTATCGATACTTCTTGGGAAAATCAAACCATCAAAATGTTAACCCAACCAACCAACCTAACTCTTAACAGTTGAAGTTGTTAGATGTGTTTTGTTATTGGATTTTCTTTCTGCTCTGTTCTTTCTTGGTTTCTGATGTGATTGTGCCGAAGCCGAATTAACGAAATGTGTACTTTCAATAGTGTGTACTTTAAATGTATACCTACACACAAGTGAACTTAAATGTCTACTTTCAATGTGTACTTTCAATAGGGACAAAGGTAAGTACATTTTACTTATTCAAAATTTACCTTTGTCCCCATTGAAAGTTTATTGTGAATTTTAATATCGTAAAATACAACAATATTTTACGATATTAAAATTCACAAAAAATACAATTATTGTATTCTTAAAATTATTTTTATTGCTTCGTTCATTTTATATTATCTTGAAATAATTCTTCAATAGGCTGACGATGCTATCCGTCTTATACCAATGTAGATAAAGTAAAAACGTGACATTTCCACCCATTTTTGGAAAAGTATGGATACTTATTTATATCGATATTTTTTCCAAGTATCGTATCGATACTTTAGGATACTTTCTTGATGTATCGATACGATATATATCGATACTTTTGAAGTATAGGACATCCCTACTTTGTCCAAACGCGTCCGATCCTACTCCCTCCCTACTCCGATCCCCCACCGATTCTGCTCACCAGTCGTTTTCCGGCTGCAGGACGCGAAGTGTTTGATTTTTAAACTTTTGAGGCCAAAATGATGACAATCAACTTCGAGGAGCTAATCGAAATGTGCAACAAATTTGGCCTCGTCGTCCAAAAGAGGTGAAAGAAGAGAGTGAGAATCTCCTTCCACTCATATTTGTCTTCAAGCTGGGTGCACCCAAAACTTCCGCCCTCTCTTCTTCTTCATCTTCGTTGTCCAAACAAATGACCAAATCACCGGTACTGAAATTGGCTCACATGTTGTGTTGGATTTGGAATCACGAGCACGACTGGCAAATGCTTTTCCAGCCGGAGACGAAAATGGGGGAGAAGTTGGAGACGTGTATGACCTGTGTGAACACCTCCTTCGATCCTACACCTACCAGACTCTCAGGGCCAAATCTGGTCTGAATCGAATCGGACTGGTGTGTCCCGGCCTTTAAACGTACGTGTGTTAAATATGCTGAAGATCGACACAAATCGACACCTTTAAGGTAGACCTTACATTAGATTAGGTAATCTGCTGATGGCATTTAACTTGCTAACGTCTTGTACATTTTCTCCTTGGCTCATTGACCGTCTTTTTATTTGGAGGGTTGTAGGAGGTTCAGTGAGAAGAAAGAAGGAACGTTGTCTCCCAGCTTTCGGCTTTATTAACCCATCTTCAGGGATTGGTAGTTATTTTCTCCTCGTCCCAGTCTCTACCTCTGTCAGCCCACTCGTCAGGTTTAGACTGATTTATTCATCATTATGTTAGCTACAACGACTACCATCACAACATACAAACAATGAGTAATATTTTCAAGCCCAAAGCTCCTTGAAATGTGTATTCTCGGCCTTTAATAAGAGGTGGCGGTCGATCATCAAGGATGAACAGATTTTTGTATTTATCGTGGTTTGTGTTTCGAAATCAGCGAGTGAAACTCTACAAAGTGGGATATATGTCGGTTTTTCTCTCTCTATTCTATTTTATTTTATGTTTTTCATAAGGTAATTATTTGTTTTTGTAAAGCCTGACAAAGTAAAGGGTTAATTATTTGTCTGTACATATGTAAGAGCTGGCCGAAAGAGGCCCAAAAATGTATCAGATTTACAAATAAACAGTCAGTTTCTCTCTCTCGGTTAATGACTCAAATTAGCCGCTCCGTCGATCTCCCGGAACAGGCGGCAACGGAAAATCGCCGTCGGGGGGCCGAGTAAAAGATGTATTTAATCTGGTAGACGAAGGACCTCAAGCTCCAGCTCGAAAAGGAGAAGGGAGTTAGCGAGGACTAATTAGCCGCCAGAGCTCTTTCCTTCTAAAACCAGTTTCCCTCCGCCAAGGAGCCCTTCGACGCCTGGTGACTAAAAATGTTGTAAGCTCTGAACCACCTACTGCCATCGTCTGATGGTATTTCACACAGGAGGAACAGTATTTTACACGAATCGCAACAAAAGAAACACCGTCGGATTTCTCCGGGACCTTTTGAGGCGTAGGGAGTTGCAAAAGGCTTTTCCTTGATGCTTGCTAGTCGGTCCTTGACATTTCGAGTTTCAATACCCGACGTTTTTCTACCTTGCACTTCACGCTTCGTGCGGCAATTAGGATACAAACTCCTGGTACCTACGCACTTTATTTGTTTATTTAATGTAATACTGATTGGCTTGAAAAGTCATAAAATATGAATAAATCACATCTTTACCGATTTAAACCCGTTTCGGAGTATTCTGACTCATTCCTTGAACTTGAATGAAATAATTGTAATATATAATAATTTATTTACATTTATCAACTTTCGAAATTTTGCCAAAATGCTGATCTATACAAAATAAAAGTGAATTTGTAATGCGAGCGGTTTTTGAAAGTAGCCGGCAAAAGTAAATTTGACTCGAGAGGAGGAATATGGAGCTAAAAAACTGGTAAAGGAGATGGTGGAGCAAGGAGCCATTGAACCGTCACACAGTCCATGGGCATCCCCCATAGTTTCACGGCTCAAAGAGATTTTTGTGAGAAATAGATTTTGTGTTGACAATCGCCGCCTAAATTCTGTGGCCAAGGAAGATTCTTATGTCATTCCTTGTATGGAAAGCATGCTTGATGGTTGGTTCTGCTGCCTCGATCTGAAAAGGCGTTCAATATTTTTCTGGAAGATTTGAAATTTGTGCGGACCTGTCTATATTTTATGAAGAGTTTCCATCGCGAGTTATTGTGCAGTATTTGGGTGTTGAGCTAGAGACTTGAAATTTTAAACATGGGTCAAAGATTGATGATAATGCAATATTCATTCGGTTTCTTGTCTGTGAATTGTTTAAACAAATTAAATTTGGATTTATAGCTAGAGTCTTGACATTTTAGACGTGGGTTGAAGATGGACAAGATAAGATAAGATAGATGTTGGGAGGCTTGCTATAAGTAAAGCACCTCGACCTAATTAGATCTATTGTGTCCTCCCTGTAATTAGAGCTCCTCTGTGAGCTTCAGTTGTTTTACCAACTTCCAGAGGTCATTAAGTATTCAAGGTCTGGTTTTTCGTTGCCTAGGCACAGAAACCGGGACGTAGCTAGTCCTTCGCAATGGCATAGGACGTGTTCTGCCGTCTTTTCCTCCTCGAGGCAGAACCGGCAGTCACTGTCCTCGGCCACCCCGATCCTGCAGAGATGTTTTCGGAGTCGGCAGTGGCCGGTCAGTAGGCCTGCCGTTATCCTCAGCCTGGTGCGGCTGAGATTGAGTAGGTCTGCCGTAGTTCATGCGAGGGTACACCTATGAGTTCCTTTACATGCCTCTGGCCTGTGGACCTATTCCACGAGGCTTGAGTTTCTAACAGCAACCAATCTTTTGCGGTGCTTTTTCTTAGGCTTTTGGATATTCCACAGTAGAGCTCAGGTCCGATGATGGCGGTCTCCGACCCTTTTCCGGCCAACGTGTTCGCCTCATCGTTCCTCTTTTGCCCTGAATGCCCTGGCACCCATACCAAGGTGACTTTGATCCTGTCTGATATGTAGTCCAGGGCACTCTTACAGTCCAACACTGTCCGTGATGTTATCACTGGAGAGGCCATCAGTGCGGCCTGGCTATCGGAGCAGACTGCCAATTTCTTACCTATTAGGTTTAGCTTTGAGATCTCCTTAGCACAGTGTTCAATGGCAATTGTCTCGGCTCTGTGGCGTGTTGGGCCTGACTAAATGCCATCTTAATGTTGTTGAATTTTTCGTACACACCCGCTCCGGTGCCGCAGGGCATTTTGAAACCGTCTGTGTACCAGATTCAGTGAGCGGAAGATGGATAACAATGCGATATTCACTCGGTTTTCGTTTATATTGCTTGATATTTTGACTCAAAATATTGAGGACCCTTTATGATCGAATGGTTCATGAAAATTACGAACCGAAAGCCTTTGTATCGAAGACAATAAGTTCCATTTTCAATATATGGTTTCAAGTTGGTTAATATCCTACTTTGAGGACTTATCAACTACACGGTCTAAGTTCATTCCACTGACCTTCCCCCTGCAACGTTTACCCGCTTAAGGCCCTCACGTGTTTGAAACTTGAAAAATCTTATCTTAGCGAGACTAATTTGTCGGGTGAGCGGTAAATTGTAATGGTCGGGACTCGACTCCAGTCGGGAGATTCAAACGGAGGCTCTGACCGGTACCTCCAGCGCCTCCGAGTCAAGGGAGCCTACCGGCGATGAGTAATAAAAATATAACGACTGAGACGCAAACGGGGTGAAGAACCTCAGTTCAGAGTGCAGTACTGACTGGCAAATTGATCGTTTCCACTCTGCAATAAAAATGTAGTGTTGCGAACGTGACTCGAGTTCAAGATATGCGTTTTTCAAAGCGGCAAAGTGCAGGGGCCGATGGGAATTCATATTGAATCGTTGAAGCGATGTCGCTTTTAAAAAGCACCAGGAAAAGAAAATTGAAAACGGGATCGATACGATGAAATTCACACGGCCATTTGTACTAAATCGTACAACCATTCCACAAATAGTGGGGAATATAAGGACGAGGAGAGGATAGTTGGGGGAATAAGTTTAAGGTTACATAATTAAGTACTAAAATAAACACAATAATTTTCCGCTTTGATGCGCAAGAAATGTTCAAATTCATGTTTGGTTTGTAAGAGAGAAAACCCATATAAACGCGCCAATACCAAAAATCTTGACTTGTGTACGCGATCACACATGATATGATGATGGGTGGCCAAAGACAAATACAGTCCTCAATGATGTGAGGTGTGTCTCAGAGTAGCCCCATTTTCAAACCCTAACTTCCTTATTTTGACAAACGACCCTCACTGTTCTACTTCCTCAAAACTAGAGGATCTAAATTTTCTTCTCTACTGGTTCTACACTGGGCCGGGTACGATATTATTATTATTATTATTTTAAGGGGTAGAGGTCTTGAAATTGTATCAGCGTGATCTAATAACTCGGTAATCTAAAATTATAC
Organism: Stenodema calcarata; assembly: GCA_963920205.1. Classification (NCBI taxonomy): domain Eukaryota; kingdom Metazoa; phylum Arthropoda; class Insecta; order Hemiptera; family Miridae; genus Stenodema; species Stenodema calcarata. The sequence continues at coordinate 9,767,280 of OY986054.1, forward strand.
ATGCTCGCTACGTTTACGACGTTGTAACATATTCAATGTGCTAAACATCGAAACAGACCGTCGAGATACAAAATCGTCACTTTTGGACGGCACGGTTTAACATAGTTGGGTGTCTGCTAACGTCAAATCAAGACAATGTTCAAGTCTCGATTACCAACGAATCTTCTGTGACATCGTTCAATTACGCCAAATACACTGGAATTGCTAATAATACGTTGTAACATACTTTTTTAATCATCTCGTTAGTTTAAAACTGGTAATTGACAAAAACAACATGATAAAATCATCGTGCGGTACGATGTGTGCTAGCGACCACCTTGACGGTCTACATACGCCCACTAGTGAACCCACAAAATTTAATATTGAGCAACTGGTCGTATTATTTATAATAGATATAGCTTTTCCAAGTATGATTCGGAATGTTCCAAACCAATTTTAGAAATTTCCAAACCTATTTCAGAAATTTCCAAACCAGTTTCAGAATTTTCCATTTCAATTTCAGAATACCTTTTAAGGGTACTTAACCGAAGTTAAGTATTCTGTTACTGTGGAAGTATTGTTTTGGTAGTTACAGTGGAATTGAAGTTTTACTATTGTAGAAAAGATAATTATATTAAATATAATTATCTTTTCTACAATAGTAAAACTTCAATTCGACTGTAACTACCAAAACAATACTTCCACAGTAACAGAATACTTAACTTCGGTTAAGTACCCTTAAAAGGTATTCTGAAATTGTAATGGAAAATTCTGAAACTGGTTTGGAAATGTCTAGTAACTGGAAAAAATTGGTTTGGAAAATCCCGAATCTGGCTTGATAAAGCTACCTATATAAATCGAAATGGGCGTATTGAAGGAATTGAATACCAGCAATATCAGTTTGTCAAGTATTGCAAGCACCTGCTCCTGCTTTCCACTACTTCGGATTACGCTTCGTCCATCCGCCTGTAACCCCAACACACTCCTAAAATTACGCGAAGGAAAACTTTGGGTTTCTCATGAAACTTTGAAGAAACTGCAAAGTGGCTCCGTGAACTTCCAAAGGGAAGTTGCTCGACGTTGTCGTGTCGCTAGTTCAAAGCAGGAAGACCCCGTTTCCTACGGGTTTGAGCAGCTTCTTCCTTCGACTTAACCGCATAACGTTGTAAACGGAGGCGTAAAATATTCAGTGTATCGACGAAACCTCAAACAAGGTGAGAGAATCGGAAATTACCCCATTGAAGCTTTGAGAATCGGGTGGGCTCAGAAGATGGATCTGCATAATTCAATAATTTCGTTCGTCTTACGAGGTGCAAGAAGCTGTACAGGACCTAATGATGGACTGTGCGATTGAATCGTTCGCCACTCGTTGAAAAGCCCTCAATTTATCCGTAAATTATATACTGCCAAAACAGCTGTAAATATGGACGAAGCTGAGATATATCTCAAATTTAGAAGAACTGTAAACAACATTCGCAGTAAAAACTAACATCGATTATATTGATGTAGTTGATTGGCTTGGTTTTAACGAATGTACCTAATCAAAGAATCTTGAAACCTAGGCGATGTGTTCTTCGACGCTTCAGAATCTTTCGAATGTTTTCGATTTAATAAGAATACCTTTGTAGTGATTAAGACTGTTTTACAAAGTAATGAATCATCAAGGAAACAGTAAACAAATGAAACACGGCTATAAATAAATCTCAGTAATAAGTGGCTGGTATCTATTTCACCTGATACGTTCAGTTGGTTTATTTGGATGAAGAACACAAACGTTGGTCATACTGACCTAAAAAGAGGAAATGAGCTCCTATTCAGTATTATTATTATTTTTTATGTTTTATTTATTCAATTCCGATAATTATAAACAATTTCACTTATAGAAAATGAGGTGTATTACACCGATTAATATCCTGCGACTCTGCTCGTGTTGGAAGATGAGTGAAAAGGGTACTTATGCATTATACGATGTTTTGATGTTTTTTCGACGTTTTAGATGTTTTCGATTTCATACAAATAAGAATACCTTTGGGACATCAAGAGGTGAATGAAATTACGAGTGATTTGAAAAGCAGGCCTATAAAGAGGTAAATTAAAACAGCAGACGACAAATTCATAGTAAAAGGAAATAGCAAACAAATAAAACACGGCTAAAGCCTGGTCCATGTTTCTTGAATTTTAGCCAAAGGCTTTAAGCAGTAACGATTCGAAGGGCCGAGTTTACAGATCAAATATTTATGTATTTACAATTAAATTAAATATTATTTATTATTGGTTATTAATGATCGTAATTGTGTATATCATTCGAAAGTCGTAAATAACTTGACCCTTCTCACCCTATGAATTAGAGAGAGAAAGAGTGATAGAGCGGCAACCGACTTCAGACAAAACTCTCCGCCGTCAACACTCGGATTTAATGAGGTCCGGGAGGAATGAGCGGATGTTCCTTCTTCCTCCTCCTCTTCTTCTTCCTCTTCCTCACACCGTTCTTCTTCTTCATCCTCCTCATCCCTTGATGAAACCTTTACCCAGTTCCGATCCGAGCTCTAAAGCCCTCCCAACTCGTCCACCCTTCATTCTATCAGCTAAACCCCCTTCAGCATTATCTCCCCCTCCACTGCCATCCCACCACCTCCGCCTGACGCCTACAGCCCCCGGATCGCTTATTCGACTGCCGCTTCCGCCTTCTACCCGGTAGCTTCCTGTTAATTTGATTAAATTATAAGTTTCATTAAACTCTGTCGCCGTAATTTTTGTCTCGTTTTCCACCCATTTGTAGTCATCCTCCCTTCCACCTTCCCTAAACGATTACGATACGCTCTTTACACTGTCATGTTTACATTACCGCCGCCCAAGGGGAAAGCGATGAAATCAAACCGAAACAACATTCCTGCGATCAATACTTGATTAGTTTTCAACCCACGGTATAAATTCTTGTTTCATTACACGATACGCACGTAAAACGCAGATTGAAAAGAATCTCCGTCCCCCGTTAACACTTATTTGGTGCTTATGAAATAATTATTGTATGTCACATAGAACCCTGAAATTTGAACCGTTTTGGACTTTTCAAACCAAAAAACGTGCAAAATATGGGCATCTCAAAAACTCCGGTTTAAACTCACACCATTTAACCTGCGATCTCCACTGTTAAACGGAGTTCAATTAAATCACAAAATCAATAAAACTTAATTTATTTACATAATGCGGTGTGCAGTGCGAACAAGAATGTGTTCAAACCAGATATTGGCCGTTTACCAGGTTTAAAACCCCAAGGCGGACATTATTTTCTTGTTAACGAAATGACAGGCAACGAGAAAAAGGAAAAACAAAGAGAAACACCCACAGTCATGCAGCATGGCTGTAAGAGCGAATTATCGAAGAAATAACTAGTTGTACGTAAAGTGTCTCCATATTAATGGTTTTATAACAATTTCGTCTCCTTTGTTTTGCAGAGTAACGCCTCAGTTAATAGATTTTTCAACGCTGAACACGATGGTTAAGTGACCACGATAGAATTGCGATATCTCATTACGTTATCAGATTAGAGCAGATGAACATTTCAAGTAACAACCACGTTTCTTCATCTTCAAAGTGCTCCAGTTTCACCTGTCACGTGTGTCAGAGTGTTTCATTCTTGGAATTTATGGGTCATGCCCCCCCCCCCCCACCCACATTACAATTCTTCGAAAGCCCCCTTAGAATGTTTTTTGGTGTCTTTTGGCAGTGAATTCAGGATGGTCTGAATCGGATTTTGGTATAAAAACTTTTTCGGAAATTCGAGTATTAAAAATTTTGGACCGAGAACAACAGCTTCCTTTTCTTCGAAAATTCGCTAAAGGACAATGAAAAGTACGAAAAACAAAGCAGATTCAATTTGCTAACTGGATCGCTGGGTGTAGAAAAGGGACAAGTCCTTATGTTGGTCAATGTCGGTTTTTCCAGAAAAACTGTTCTTCTCGTGTCAATACATCTTTAGTGTGAAAAAGAGACACGACCCGTAACCTTTAGCGGTAGAAATTGATAACGAAATGTGCGTTGAGTGTAAGAGTGGGACAAGTCCAGGACAAGTCTTCTTCTTTCACTCTACGAAAGCGCTGTCGTTGTTTGTTGTGCCAACCAAAACGAACAACCCCCCCCCCCCCCCTACAAAACGGTTTCAGGTTATTATGTTATCCACAAAATGTTCAAAAACTAATTTTTTACCGAAAAATCACCTCTTCCATCCAAATAGGAACGACGGTGCCAAAGACCAGAGTAAATTCCTGATATCGTTCCACCACTACTTTGAAGCCTCCAATCAATCCAATCATTAATGAACAAGTGAACAACCCCACACCCAAACACGAGAGTAACCCAAGGACTGATAACGCGGGCGAACACCTCCCTTCCTTGAATCATACATGTCAGGAATGTGGTTAAATGTGCGAATTGTTTATTTGTAGTACTGAGGAGAGGATTCGTTGTTAAATGGTACGAAAAAGGCAACTTTTGGTCAGATAAATTTCGTTTAATAAAACGTCTCAATTCCTGTAGAGGTTATCTCCTGCGTGGAGTCGTAGGAATGCGATAACTCACGTTTGGAAACGACCGTGTGAACTCATTTTCGGATCGTGTCGAAATGGATGCGAAGATGAGCACGACATAGTGAGCGGTGATTGCGGACGAACGGACGTGATTTCCTTATCGGACTCCCCCTGAAATGGATACATCAGCGATCTGATGGTGGAACGAGGGCCTGGCGAAGGTACACAGCCTCCGATAGCGCATCTTACAAGAGGTGAAGCAATTATAATAATCGTACGGTAAAATCACAGCTCAATTTTCATGGTGTGGACCAGCGAGTTCAAACTGGTCGTGCAGCGCCTAGCCGAAGGCCTGAACCGACAAAACCCGACCAGAGACGAACACTCCCGACGCCACTCTATTCTACCTACAGTTTGTGGCCGAGAGGAAAGACTTTTTTTCAACAAATCTGGTTTTACAGTACTATTTTCAATGATTTTTAATACCAAACCAATAAAATCGCCCAAACAAAAATGTGTTCTTTAACACATCTCCTTCTAAATTGGTGGGTATTTATGGGTTGTGGGGATTACGTTTCAAAATACGTCGAACCCAAAAATTGGATGAGATGTTCAAAATGTGGTTCGTTACTGAAAACAATCAAGCAAAAGTCGTTGGATCAATCGGTGATTGGATCGGAAAACGTTGATAAGATTGGCAAAAGACTGATGGGGTGATCGAGAATGGTCGTCAATTCTTCGGTTTCGTCGTCTACGACCTCCACTCAACCGGTCATATCCAGAAAGAAGGTTATTTTCGTTATTAACGGTGGGTAGTTAGTTATAGAGATATGTTTGGTTTTTGAGAGCAACACGAGAAGCACCTGATCTAATGTTGTCCACATTTCACCTCATTAGTATCGTTAGTTGGAGGGAGCTTCAAGGATATATCCTTGAAGTATATCGTATATATACGTGTACAAATTGGCCAAACACAATCTTGACAGTCGACGTTGTCACAACATTGGTCCAGACAGGAGCAGTATACCTGTAACCTGTAAATAACCTGTAACCTATATTAATATAGTACTAATTAGTACTTATTATTAGTGTTAGTACCACTGGCTGAAATGGTTTGTTCCGCTACAGGTATAATTGCACAATGGTTATCATACCTTCTGGAGTCATCCGTCCCCACAAACAAGGGTCCAGAGGAGGAGTACGCATACCAGGGCATATCCCGGTGTTGACGTCCCTTACACCGAAAGCGCTCGCTTCCAGTACTCGACTTGCAACTGAGATTCCTCCGAAAGGTATGATAACCGTTGTGGAAGAATTTGTGAAGTTTTTCCTCCTGTTATTGAGTGAGGGTCAACATCGGCACTTGAATGTTATCTTTTGCAAAGCGTTCGTTCCGTGGGAACGAGGACCTTTCAATAAGTTCACTCAAGGGCTGTAGGAATCCGTCACGGTGTCACTACAACTGCCACTTTCAAGCTCGACAGTTATTGTTAGTTTCTAAGTACGAGCAGGAAGCTGGTCCAACCCGCGTGGTGTCTCCACTTCCTATAAACGAAGGTCAGGCGTTTTGAGACCGAAATGTCAAAAAAAGTTGAGAATCGTTCCGTACAGGCGAATAATGTCCTCTTGAACCAATCAACGTAGAAAGTGTATCACTTACTGTTGATACCGAACTGGTATGGGAAGGTATTTAACGTTTTCACTCTTCGGTGGATTGATTCTATACGCTTCCTCAAGGCCATACATGTTACATTTTTGCAGCGTCGCGCCTCATCAGGATCGGCTGAGTTTCAATGTTTTCGATTAGGCAGTTTTCATATAGGTACATACAACTGATGACGACCATTTGCTTGTTGTCGTAACCATCTGCCTGTTTGCGCTTACCTTAATTTCGACATTCCATATCTAATAACCTTCCATATCTATAATAACCCTGTCTATCCATAACATATCTAATAGGTAATTAACTTAAATTCACCAAATATTAAAACATCATAAAACATCATCAAACCATCTATACCTTCTCTTGTGATTCCTCCATGTAAAGTGGACACTATAGATTTGTGTTAATCCATGTTTAAATTTGTTTCTATTTATCACCCATTTTGGGTTTATTATCGTCGATAATGAACCATTGGAATCGACCAAAGAAACCTTTGCGAGAGTTCCAACCACTTTGAGGACTAGGACTGTGTAAAGTAGGTACCACTAGAGACTATCACCCAGGACATCCAAGTCAGATAAGACGCATAGTTGTATTTTTCTAATCATTACCATAAATATCTACCCAGTAAATCTCTAGTCCTCCGGTGTTCTGTACAATATCGTATTATATCAAGTGGCCACTTTGGGGATTCAGGTTACCATGTACCAAAGAACCTCTCTTAAATTACCTGTACTACCTATTTATTTTACTGAATAAAGTCACATCTTGTTATTGATAACTATTTGTCAGGTCTTAATTTAGCACTCACAGTTCTTATATCTATCACATAATTGTTCGTCAGAGTTTAAGAAGTTAATCCTATTTGTATTGGACACAATGTGTCCATGTCATGCAGAAGCCAACCCTGTAGGTCTGAACACTGCCATTTTGAATGTAGACGGCGCCTGGCCCATCCATATTCCCAGATCATTTCATCCAACCCATTGCTCGTATTTTTGCCTGCGTATGAGCAAATGGGTTTTCCCTGTTAAACTCAAGACAGAGACCTGTTAACTGCCCTCATATTGTAGTTTGTAACTTGCCCACAGGTGGTCCCATTTCTCAATCGAGTTTCTACCAGAGCCAAAACTAAGACCAGATTCTTAAATTCAAATTTCCCTATTTCAATACCCGCACAAGATAGAAAATACCAGCATCGCATCGGAAATATCTTAAAATTCACCTGTAATAACAAATGAACGTAACAATATTGCGATTAGAAATTATATAATTTGGAACTTGAGTTTGGTAGATATATCACTTTACAGTCTATTATTTTATAAACATCGATTTTTGGTAGGGATATTATCATCAAACCAATTCTTGACGTACCTACCTTTGATAGTAAAATGTCTTCACTTCAATCCTACATCATCTCATGTTGAACGTTCTAAGACCAACAGTACAAAACTCTGCAAATTCTTGACACAACGGTTCATTATCTTCTTTGTACAGATCACCCTTCTGTCTAGATCACTAGGTCTAAATTTCTAGATCCTAAATGTTAGATTAATCATTATTATCAATTATATCAAGTACCTAGTGAAAATTATTATAATTTACTGTTAGGTATTAATAATTCGTATTTATTATTAATACTAATTATTATTAATTATGATTAATTAATACGATATAATTGTGGGGTTTTTAATACTACGTCGGTAATAATTTTTCTATAAAAGAAGTACCTACCAACAAACATTCGAAATTACCTTCATTTCCGTAGCACGAAACGCACCTCAGAACAACAAACTCGACATCACTTAAGCCATATGATGTTCCAAAGAGCTTGTTAGTATGAAAATGGACCTGTATTTCAACAGTTTGAGTCACGATCGTGTTGTGAGGCACAATCTTTGAGCCGTCATTGTGAACGAACGGCTGGTCCTACGAAGCTGCGGATGGCTTTAAAAAATTCTACGGAACAAACTCTATCTAAATATGAAATAAAAAACATACCGTTCTATATGAATTTTTCGAGATATGAGATTTTCAAATTTTCAAAATTTGTTTTGAACCCCTTCCCCTTGACCTAGGGTTCTGAAAAGTTTCGAGGACCATTGTGGGGTTGGTCGAAACCCATAAAAAAAATTTCGTAATTTTAACTCAACGCTAACTGGGCAAAGTGGCGCGGACGGCGTACGGCGGACGGCGGACGGCGTACGGCGTACGGCGGACGGCGTACGGCGTACGGCGTACGGCGGACGGACGGATTTTTTTTTATTCGATTTTCTGAATCTACGTATCTTGAAACGTAAACCAACAAATTTTGAGGGGGGGTTAAAAAAATGTTTTCTTTGGGCGATTCCAATGGTTCATTATCGAAGATAATAAACCAAAATTGGTAAAATTCGATCTGGTATATGATACGGATATTCGGTATATAGACAGAACCTTGCGGCCGGATTCGCCGGTGCTGGTCACCAAACGGCATTGAACGATCTTGAAATAATTTGAGGCAATTAAGAAGTTTTGAAAGTACAACCTCACGAAAGGGTGTCCTTGTCCGACGGCCTTCCAGACGTTCCCGGCAGTCAAATCATTGTACCCGTACGCCTTCCGTTCCCCGTCACCGATTATAACCGAAGAGCGAGAAAAAAAATCAAACTAAATTCTTCCCCAACGGTTTACCTATTATTTTTCATATACTTAGATATGTATATTTCCCACATTTGTCCCACTTTTATGACATTATAGCTTGTGATTATTGTTCTTTGACCAGTGTGTGTTAGCATCTACGCAAGATAAATAAACAGAAGAGTAGTTGCAAAATCATCAACGAGACCGAACATTTTCGAATTTTTGACAATTTCCACCTTTAGTTGTTTCATGCTGATGAGTGATGAGACAGTAGAAAGCATGAACAGAATATTGGACTCAGAGCCTCGCAAGATCTTCACTTCAATGGAACAACGGCTCTTCCTTTTGCCACACTTTCGACTTCTCTCCCAGTCCGTTATTAGCTCCTTGTGCAGCGCTATTGCCCTCGTCATTTAGATTTGCATGAACGATTATATAATCATCGTGTACGTAGCAAATCTTCCTCGGAGTGTGTTTTGTAAACTACTGTCGTTTGTACCTTTGACAAAATGAATGTCGTTTGTACCTTTGACTATTTAACATTGAACACGTTAGCCTTCACATTTTTTGGCACAAGACGAACGTCCTTCCGTCCGTTTCTGTTTTCCATTTTATAATGACTTCCGCTTACAGCGAAACCGTTGCTACGGAAATTTATCTTCGCCGATCTAGATCGCACGAAAATCTTTAACCACTGGTTGGAAAGCTCTCGATTTAACGAACATTTTCCTGTTCACCAGAACTCCGGATCAGCTGAGTAGCTCCTAAAGCTAATTTCTTTGCTATTCACGTGATGAAGCTGTAATTAAATTACCAAATTTTGGTATGTAGCCTCCTTAGGACTTTAACTTGAGGCTGTCCAGGCGCCGGATCAGCTGACTGGCTCCTACAGCTAATTTCTATGCTATTCACACTTCGAAGGTGTTATTTTGCTTGTAGCCTCCATAGGACTTTAACTTGACTCTGCATAGGCCCCAGATCAGCTGAGTGGCTAAAACATGTTCCATGCGTATGAAAATTTAGACGTAATGCTCGAAACAAACGGGGGGTCCCGGGGGGCGCAGCCTCCCTTCGCGTGACCCTCTGGCCAGAATTTTATCCTCTTAATTCTTTTCATTTGTTGTAACTTGTGAAGTCTTGTATGAAAACGGGAGTACGAGGCCTCTTGGCTCATGACCCCGTATTGTTATTGTTTCTGACGTACCAGGGTGCGTCTACAATAATTCTCAAAACACGGTTTTGAAAAGTTTGCATGCGTCTCACTTGTGAGTCCGTTGCTCCACTTTAGACATGGCTGCCATACTCCCAAATTGGTCTTAAGTTAAGTAACTAATTCTTTTAAGATTAATCGTTTTCCGTCAATAGTGGTTATTTTGTTCTTAGGAGTGGTTTAAGTTGTCTAAGACGGTGATGGCATATTTTCTGGACCGAGATTTAGTGATTTTCGGTAGCTATGATGGAGAAGTGAGTGTAATAAATACCTATTTACAAAAGTAAATGGGGTACTCCCACATATCCCACGCCTGGAACAATACCGGTAAAAAATCTCCCTTACTGGGAAAAACCTCTGATCATGGATATGTCTCTTAGCTTTAAGGGCCCTTAAGCGGATCCTGGGCCTGTAATTCCTAAGGTGGCTACATACCAAATGACAGCTTCATAGAATGGATAGCATAGAAATTTGCTTTATGAGCCACTCAGCTGATTCGGGCCCTATGCTGCTTAAAGTGTAAATCCTAAGGCGGCTACATGCTAATTTTCAAGTCTGTGCCACTACAGGAATTGCGCCAAAACCACCCAAAACCGCAACGAAAAAATTCTTATGATTTTCACGTACAACCAAGCCGTTGGTAGGGAAATGGAACCCCAAAAAACGTTACAATGTTTTTTTTTTAAATTTATTTGATGACGGAAATTTTTGACTGACCCCCATGTCAAAAAAAAAAAAAAAAATCGGCAAACGCTTGGAGTTATACTTATACTGATTGTTTCCCCGTACTAACTGGGGCGAATAAGAACGACCGTTTCATTACTATCGCGAATTATTTACACAAGTTTATTGTACAGAACTAAGTTATCGCAGAGAGCAATAAGGACTATTGGTATAAGTCCAAAATCTTCGTTTTCCAGTGTCGAGTTCAATCGGATAGCTCTCGGGGAGCTGTAAAAATGGGTAAGGGAAAGAAGACCTCAGTTGGAAGGATAATATCTCAGGCTGTGATAATATTATCTCAGGCTGTGATTGACTTAGACCAGTTTTATGATAGTTCAAAAAGAGGTCTCGTTGAATGATATTAGAATCGCAAAACAAATATTGGGGCGTCTGCGGCATGTGAGCAACCATTTCCAAAACCATTTCTAAAGTTCCGCTTCTATACCTACTTTTTTTTTTCACCAGTAGGTGGTAGGTTGTGGACTGTAATCTTGCGAATTCTCGGGGACTCATATAGGGATTGAGATGGCACTCAGTCCGAGTGCTCCTGCGTTGTTTAGAAGAATCAAATGTCGCGACAAGGTATCGAACGCGAGAGGAGCGGCCACCTGGTATTCTGCGACTGAGTGCACCTGGCGTTCCCTTTGAGGCCGTAGGATACGAGTGCACCGCCTGCATCCTTCGGTTGGAAGACTGTCATGTCTTGAAGAACCCAACGCATCTTCCCGACGGAAGCGTGCTCCCGGGGAAAGGTGCGATGCGGTAGAAATCGACAGCTGTTCGCCCCGCATCACACCTGCAAGTTCGGTAGCAACACTCTGGCAGGCCGGTGGTTTCAATCTCGTTTGTAAGCGACGCTCATTAATTTACTCATCATATTACTTGACTCCTTGAGTCCCGTTAGAGCCCTCAGGCCGATGGGTTGTGAGACTTGGCCGACCTGCAGATGTTAATTTGTCCTGATTTCCAGATCGTGTGAATTGCGGAGTCTTTTCTAAATAAGATAAAGCTTCCTGTAACAGTGCCGCACTCGTATGATGAGGAAGTATGTGTGAATTCAGAAAATTCCAAATTATTCTTTGAAAACACTAGCAGTCGGGCCCGTCACAGACGGGCAGAACTCGGGCTGTGTCCATCTACCTCTGTTACCAGACCCGGACGGGCAGAACTCGGGATGGATCCATCTGCCACTCTTACCTGTCGCTTTACGGATTATACCTCTTGAGTATCTAAGAGCTGAAAATAGCCACTCGATCGATATATTATAATATAATATATCGATCGAGTGGCCATAAAATATATTATATTTGTTAATAAACCTTCAGCGTATCAAAAGGAATAGGATTTAGGAATAGGATCCGAAACTTCTATGCATCGGATCCGGTAGTGAACCCCCCTATGTCCTTCCCCGATCACGGAAACCTTTAAATACGGGAGGAGGATTTGATCCATTGAGCCGTTTTTGCGTGATTGAAGGACAGACAAACAGACACCAAATTCAAAATCGGCAGGGTTCGACTCCATTTCGTGCGGTACGAATAACTGTAGTGATAGTTTTCGAAAATACCCAAGGAACACGAAAATTGTCTCTAAATTTAGTTAGGTATATAGATTGTAGGTACATTTCCCCAGGTTCAACGTGTTTTTAAATAGAAAAAATAATATCTTGATATAAATTATAGCCGACGCAGGTAGTACAAGTAAAAACCCACAAATCCCGGCCAGGAACTTAGTTGGAAAATTTACAAGAACACCCGCTTCCTCCTCTTCTCCGTCTCGTTTGGTCTTCTTCTTGAACCAGGACACAATATTTCACCTCATTACTTCAATTATTTGTCATCGAGGTGTACAAGAGCAATAGAATTCCAATGACAATTTGTACTGTTGTCTGTGATTAACGCCAGTTTTTCACCTTGAAATTCTCGTGGAGTTGATTTCAAGTTTTCACTACATGGCTCGACAAAGATCAGAGCCGCTGATACATGCAGACCGGTTCTCAGACCCCCTGACGAGAGCTCGTAACCCCGAGGTCAAAATACCCAGGATGCAGTACCATCGGAAAACGCCTCGGCCCAGTAGTTGATCCAAAACTTAGTTTGTTTGTTCAAGTTTGTATTGAGCCGTTGATAAAATAGAATGATCGGACGAACCTCCTTTTGACGAGAGGAACCTCGTGCTCGTGTGAGAACAGCCGAGAGAAAGCGTAACGAGTTGAGAGGTCGGCACCGCCAGTCGAGCTTTTGTTTTGGCGGATGATTGCATTTCCTGCGATCCGAATCATCTGTCCCCTTGTACTGTCACTACCTCAAAAAATTAACTCAGCGGTATTTTTCCACAACGCTTTACTATTTTCTGTACTAGATCACTGTGTAATTGGAGTATTGAGGTAAATTTGTGTGTTGATTTGGGACGGCCAGATGGTCGTTTTTCGAGTGAAGGACGCTAGTCGGTAACTAACTCAGTGATGGTCTCCTAATTTACGGGTTATCAGTTTCACCTAAGCCTCCAATCACTTAGGTACTTCATTTTTCAAATGTTGAATGCAAAATAAATTGAACATCTGGCTGTTGTGAATAAAAATACTATTTAAAAATACTATTTAATAGTATTTATTAGTAGATATTTAATAGTATTACAATAATGTTAAAAAAAAGTACTACTTAAAATACTCAATAGTATTAAAAATACTATTTTTAATACCGTGCAAGTTCACAGGACAACATTTTGAAGTTTCAAATCCCAGCTCAGGAATCCTCAATAATTGACACTAAGACTTAGTGTCAATTATTGAGGATTCCTGAGACTATTGAGAATAATTGAGACTATTGAGAATCCTCAATAATTGACACTAAGACTTAGTGTCAATTATTGAGGATTCCTGAGCTGGGATTTTAAACTTCAAAATGTTGTCCTGTGTTGTCCTAGTTTTCACTATAGACTATCAGGACACTTAGTGTCAATTATTGAGGATTCCTGAGGTGGGATTTGAAACTTCAAAATGTTGTCCTGTGAACTTGCACGGTATTAAAAATAGTATTTTTAATACTATTGAGTATTTTAAGTAGTACTTTTTTAAATATTATTTTAATACTATTTTAATACTCTTAGTGTCCTGATAATCTGTAGTGAAAACTATATACCTATTCGATTTACATAATAAGTCGTATTATGTAATAAGTATTATTATGTAAATCGAATAGATAGGTATATACTCGTAGTTTTCACTCAAACGTCGGTGAAGAACATAAATTGTTAGTTTCACGATCTATGCTGAAACTAACGATTTATGTTCTTCACCGACGTTCTTCATATCCGACTTACATATAGTGCTTCTAGCGTGGTAAGTTATACGATACTTATTGTTAGTTTCACTCATCCTCCGATACGCTCATGATACTAAATTCCTCTCCCATGAGAGTTGAGTTTGCAAACAAGAGGGCGAACTTGTTACCGCATTGAAGCCGCTAACCGTCACGAGAAGACGCTCCGAACTGTGATAAAACGATGACGTAACAATAACGTCAAGCCAAACCTATTATCTCTCCCTACTTCAATCATTTCAAGGCGTCTCCACTACCTTCCCAACGTTGTCTACGCGGAAATTTCAACTAAAGGTTACTTCAAACTTGCTCCAGTTTATACCGACTTCGGAGGAGAAATGTATAGTGAGAAGTAAGTATAGCACGCGTATAGCTACCTACAGCTACAGGATGCACTTATCTCGGCAACCCCCAACCGACGGTTTTAAGGGGAAAGTTTACATCCTTCCATTTCCTCGAGGCATCTCGTTTCCAACTAGTGTTTCACTTTAGACTGACACTTAATGTCTCTCGATGAATAAGCTCATACCTACTACCTTTCGGTGGAAACTAGACTATTTGGTGAAATGAAGTTTCTCGGAATTATAACAGAGTTGAATCTGAAGTACCTACTCGGAGATGTCATGATTAATTATTCAACTTCACACCGGTCATGCATGAACCATGAGGTCGTGGGAGAGCGAATTGTGAAAATAAAAACTTTGAAACATCTACCAACTACAATAACTAGGTACGTTGTTTGTGTTTGTACAGAAATACGTGAAGATCTTTTTAGATCAAATCCACAATCGAATGGTGATATATTTTCTCGGTCTAGAATAAATTTTTTTCTGATTAATACACATGATAATATTATTGGTATTGATAATGAGGATGATTACCGATATTATGATTTTTATAATTACTTTTTCTCAGGGAGATCCCTAGATTTGAAGTCAAACACAATTTTTATACTAAAAACGTAACTAAGCATACCTCATCATTAAATAGTGGTATATAAAAATAATCGTACTACGTTTACAAAATGTCAATATCACGCTGCTGCTTCAAACCCAAAATGATGTTTGTTTGAAAAATGATATTTTATATGTCGTATTAAACAAATTATAATAAAACTTGTACCAATAATTACCTACATGGATTCCATGGAATTTAGTTGCTGTAAAGAAGCATGAACTCTAGATTGAATCTC
This sequence comes from Stenodema calcarata, assembly GCA_963920205.1. Lineage (NCBI taxonomy): Eukaryota > Metazoa > Arthropoda > Insecta > Hemiptera > Miridae > Stenodema > Stenodema calcarata. Next base: position 9,782,515 of record OY986054.1, read on the forward strand.
TGATAGAAAATATTGCTTCATGATATTCATATTCTTAATCTTTGAAATCCCCACACTCATCGATTAAGGAATTTGTTTTTAATTTTTGGTCGATCCCACTGGTTCATTATCAAAGTTAATAAACCAAAAACGAAAACTCTTGCACTTCCGAAGAAAGAAAGAAACACGACGGTGAACGAATTGTTGTTGGAATGAGCACGTTGAGAGGATTTGATATCGGGAAAAAAATACGAGGGACACCTTTACATTTGTATCGTTATCTTCAACCACTTTATCCCTGAAAGATACATAGGTATAGGTATAAGAATTATACCCTCAAATTATGAGCCAATGGAATAACGCATTTTTCATCCAATGGCTTATTAGTGAAATTAATCAACCAATAGGAGCGTGTCTGAGAGATGAAAGGTGGTGTACGTTCAACATTTATGTTATAAGAGCAACTGAATTGCGGTGCCAAGGACTCAGTTCATTTACACAATACGGCCCCCCATCCACCATCCTCTGCAGGGCCTATCTGCACCCCATCCTCTCCTCATACCTCATACACTACGAACTCCTTCTCTCGAAACCATCCTCATCCTGACTTCTTGACCACTTATTTCATGCGTATCCGCGATCAGCGTTGGCTCACCCTCGACCATTGTCCCGTCCTGCTGGATCCTGGTTTCCCGTTCTGGCCGACAAGTATTAAAATAAACGAGGCTCCTTGGCTTGAGGGGTTCGAAGAGGGCGTTTAAGGGTGTAGGGGAGTCCATAACATTCCCCTTCGGCATCCTCATAAAGGTTTCCTTACCCATTAAAATTCCGTTCCATCCCCTCAATCACCTGGTATGAAGTATTCTTACAGACTTAAAGCTGAGAGAGAGAACTTACCGAGTTCTCCATGACAAATGGGAATGAAATTGGAAATTCTACATTAAAACTAATATGAAACAGGACAAATGATTATGATGAAACTGCGATATTCCTGCGACTAAGATTCGTGAGCACATCGAGACGAAAACTTCGTCTGTGGTAACCACATTCGAACTGGGTTGGATATACCTATAATATAGCGTTGTACAGGATAGTTGGAAGTTAGTACGACATTGTGCTATTATACTCGTACTTGCTCCTAGTCCAACTTCTGTTGAACGGTATATAGCGGCAGTACCATGAACTGATTCCCACCATCTAAGATAAGGCAGATGGACGGACTATTAGCGAATTTTTGAAGAACAATAATTGTTCTCGGTCCAAAATTGTTACAACTCAAATTCCCGTCAAATTTTCACACCAAAATCCGGTCCAGGCCATCATGAATTCACCGCCGAAATCCCCGAAAGATCATAATATCATAATAAGATCATAATAACATATTATGTACCTATGTAAAAATTCCCAAAATGAAACAGTTTGACAAGTGACACCTCATTTTAACGCTGAACGCGATGGAGAAATTGTGATATAACAAGATATAATCTCGTTACGTTCTCAACTGGAGCACATTGAAGATGAAGAAACGTGGTTGATCTTTGTGACTCATCTGCTCTAATCTGATAAGGGAATGAGATATCACAATTCTGACTTGCCCATCGTGTTCAGTGTTGAAGAGTCTATAAACTGAGGTGTTAAACGGCAAAACATCGAGACAACATTTATTATAAGGAGATATTTAACATAAAACCAGTTGTTTCTTCGAAACTTTGCTCTTTTCGCCATGCTGCATGACTGTGGATACTTGGATCCCCTCTCCACCAAGGTTTTCTTCTGGTCGATCCAATGGTACAATATTGAAATCAATTAATCAAAAGGGCTATGAAGGGTACCTATGTAATGAACGAAAAGGTCAATTCGTATAATTTTAGCAAACTTGACCACTGGGTATCTAAACTCACTCTTTGTAATAATTCATTGTTTTACTGTTATACTGCTCTAACGCACACATGTAAGTACATCATTTATAATAACAAACACGTACATTGCAGGGTGTAGCACGAGAGTGGCCATAATAGCACGAGGACAAGGATATCAGAGGAGGTTGGCCTATTAGTTTATGACCAGTCGCAGATATGCCTGTGATTAGTCAGGGAGCGCGCTCTGGGAACTAATCAACCCCTCCCCGCCGCTCAATCCGTGATCGCTACTAACACACTCACCTCGCTACCAGTATAACAATTACCGGCCGAATCTCCGACCGCGGTTAATTATTCCGTTATCTCATGAACTAACAATTATTATTGGTCAGCACGCCCGTATTGATTCGCCGTACAACAGTGATAGGAGTCGCCCATTATATCAGTACCATCATATCAATTCTACTCGTGTTACAAGGATCACTTGGATGGATTTATTAACGTGTGGTCAACGTGGTAGCTGTCAATGAGCCGGTTAATCTTTAATAGCTGTATATGTATATTGTACTTCATTTCTCCTTTTAATCCAATACAATGAGTATTTTCTTGAAACTTTGGGTTACTAATCCCACCAAGTTTTGAAACAAACGGAAAAACATATTCGGTCATCGAATGGTACCTATCTAAATACTATTGATTAGTTATGAGTGAACTTCAGGTTCCGTTTCTTCACTCCAAACAATGTGCGGAATGGGGAGTATTACAAGTATTTAAATCCCTAGGTACTTTTTAGACATGGATATGTCTATGGGCTGGGGGTATATTATAATGTATTTTGGTAATTCAACCCAGTTTTCATACCAAAATTTGTAACGCGAGAGCGATAAACAATTTCCGTAAGTAACTAGACTACATCCATGTACCGATGTATCTGCATGTACATGTACATGAGTAAAATACTTTAAAATTAGAGTTTTGTGATTGGAAGAACGCAAAACCAGGTAAATTTGTTGGGTGATTCCACAGCAAACAAATCATGCGTGGCTCTAAGACTTTCAATAAATTACAGTCACATTTAGGCTTGAGTTTCTCTTATTAAACATAATAGCCCCATCATATGTGGTCCTTGTTAGCTGTTAATCCTCCTGTGGAGAGTTACTATTCCCTACTCTCGTTTCAATTCTCATTCATATCCTAATTTTTAATATAATATTCTATGAATGTTCTCCGAGTATCTCTCACACCTACTGGTTTCAAATTCTTCTTAAAAATATAGTAGAGTTGTATTCTGTTTAAAATCACTGTTAGGATCAATGAGATGTTGTGTAAATCGCTTCCTGCTCTCATCTGGACGATCTCCAGAGACTTCGAACCCTATTTATCTCTCAGCTTGATCCCAAGGAAACATTTAGCGCTATAACGTGCCAGCGGACCATTCGAATAGAACGAAGTGGTTGGTGAGGGGTAGTGGGAAGGAAGGGGGGGGGGGTGTCGTTTAATTTGTAACGGGTATTAACTGAAGCCAAGGGCCTCGCCGGTATAGTTGAATCTCCTATACATACCGGTTGATAAATAGCTCGGATTAAGGTAAACTATCTGGAACGGCGCGATGGCGTTTTGGTACCTTCAGATTGAGCTCGGCTGATATATGTAACCGCGGATCCCACTTGGTCTCTCGGAGATTACCAACACGCGAACCTCCTGATTCCCACTTTTGAGAAAGCTGAGGTCGTTTCGAATTCCTTTTGATGATTCACATATTTCCTACGTAAATGTACGTGAAAAACTTTCTTTGAGGTCATGCGATTTCAAAAAGAATACATTGAATTAAAATATTATCGAATTCACATTCAAGGCAAAAATCGTCGAGGAATCAGCAACACCACCAAGCTCGTTTTTCACAACTTTTCAGGAGAGAGAAAAAACCGATTTTTTCCTCCATTAAGGCCTAATTGACTGAAGTTTTTCTCGATATCTATGATGAATAGATATCATATGGGTTACTTCAAACTGAGGAGAAATTAAGAGCTGTAGCTCGAGTCTATCCCTATTAGCGTGTGCACAAGGCCCAAATTTACCAGTGAAGCTCAAAATCTTATTTTCGGAAAAATGGTTCTTATAGGCTTTTGCTGCGGGGCTGTCGTATTGCTCTTAGTCGGTTGCAGGGAAGGCTCCACTTTCCCACCAGATGAACAGCACCTAAGAGGGTTTGTCTGAGAGTAGGGGCTCATTACAGGCGGCTTAGGCTCGACAAGGTACGAGTATAAGGCCCTTCACCTGCGCCCTTTTAGGTATAACTGGTCGTGTAGTAAAACTCAACCCAATTTATATTATTATCTCTGGGCAATATTGACTTCTGTGTCTGTTGTATTGTTATTATTCAGATACTATGACTGTTATTGAGAGAGCCCAGAAACAAATCCAAGTTGAAATCACTGAGAATAGAAGATAAATATCTATTTATTTTATAAGTATCTTCTTACGTATTTAAAAGCAGAAGGTGTCATTATCCGGATGTAGAAATAAGGTAAAAACTAAAAAGTAGGTATAGGTAAGACTGCAGTGTTGCCAGGTCACTGCAAGGTACGTCACCTTACAGGTCTGTTCCTACCTCTTTAGTTCTTTAACCAGTTATATCAATTTCGGCGCATAACCCAGTGCGCACAAGTATAGCGTTCCAGCCGTTTTCAGTTACGAAACTTTTCACTCGCTTCACCGTTCCACGACGTGTTACTTAACTGGTTTTTCCAGTTAAATAACTTTCTTCACTCGACGAGATGCGCGTTATAAACGTTATTTTATGGTAACCTCCCCGTTACCTCCCCGAAAATTCACTTCTCACGGAATCCTCTTGAAGGAAGGACTTGTACTTCTCCGCTTGTACTTCTTCCATGACTTCCACCTGTAGCTAGTAGCAGTACATACTTAACCCTACAGAACTTGGGCTATATTTAGACCCGCTAGCACTCGTGTCGGGTCCTTTTTTCTGGACCAATTCAAATTTCATAGGAATAACTGATCTAAATTTGGAAAATGACCCATCTGGTGAAAGGGACGGTAATTTATCTTTGATTGAAAAAAAAAAATCCTGATAAAAGACTCACTATTCATGTTTTAATTCATTGTCAAAAATAAAATGCCTATAACCTAAAAAATCTCGGAAGAGCACACTTTGAGCACTTTTTATATATATAAAACAATAATTGTTTTATTGCTTTAGTCGTTTATCACATTTTTTATCTCCATCTTGTTGGATGAAAAATCACAAAATCAAAGGGATCTTAGATCCAATAAGCGGTGTACAAAATATCCTCATAGCAAAATCGACATTTTGGAGTTAGTTCCGTCTTTCAGATTGTGTCACAAGAGTTACAATATGTCATATTAATTTGGATCCTCCTATTCTCTCCCCATTTCACGTTCCGAATTCACGTGACTGCAACTGCCCCAGCGCTCTCTGCTGGAGTAGTTCTGCCTGTTCCAGCCAACCAGTGACAAAACTGAAAAGTTTCTTCACTCGTCCCCACCACTTGAGTTATTTTAAATTAAATGGTTAAAGAACTTTTTGGTGGCTCTCATCTCTGCTTGGAGCCTAAAATTATAACCTCCCATCTCCATACTATTTAACTTCCCAGGAGAGGGAAAAAACTGCGTTGTTGCTTCATTGCAGTTGCTGGGGTTTTCGTAGGAGGTATTCATATTTTATAACGGTGACTACTTCTTGGAGAAAACAATGACATTTTTTTGACACTAGGGTGTGAAAATCAAGTTGGAGAAGCCCAATATAGAAAATTTCAAAATTCTGAGAAATTGGGAGGTTATCATTCTGAAGGGCCAAGCGGAGATGAGAGGTTATCAAATAAATATCTACTTGTCTTATAGATAGATAATAGCTTAATGGGTTCTTATAGTCTGTCTGAAGGACGTACTTAATGTGAAGAATTTCACTGAGTGAAATTCATTCAGTTCATAACGATAGGATATCAAGAGTATGAAGTTGGTGTTCGTGCTCAAGTTATCCGGGTGGAAGATATAACTAAACAGATTTCCCCCTGCCTTCATTTCGGGGTTGGTTAAACGATATCCTGCCCCTAAATTATGGGGCCGAAGGGAAGGCGCTAAGAGGGGATTGTTATCTCCTTGGTTATAATGGTGCGGCACCCGGATTATCGATCTCTCATCCTTTTAGACGCCTTTCGCCTCCTACCGTCGCACCAACATCTGCTATTATGAACCCGATCTGTCCTGACATAGATTCGTCATGGTGGTGGTTCCTTATTGGAAGATGGTCGACGCATTGAAATGGCCGTAGAAAACCGAAGGGGGCGGTGTGTCACCCTCGACAGGGTTAAGGGGTAGCTACTGGTTGCAGTACGGGCATAACGAACACTGCAGTCGTGGGGGGTCTTGATGTGGATGGAATCAAATATTATTAGTAAAGCCTGTGTCGAAAGACAGGTCCTGGTGGGCTTCAACGAACCCTTTGTCTGATATAACTTCAGAGAAGAACTCCTTCATTGTTGTTAAAAGTGCGCTTTATTTACAGAATCTCGTAAATTATGCATCATATAAATAATATTACTGGTGTTCAATCTGTAGACTTTACAGCATAATTTTCTTCCTCTTTTCCGTATACCACTCAAGCAGCTTGAATGATCAACAGAGTAGCCAGTAGTTGGGATTGTTTCTGTGTACACTTTTGCTAACACCAGATTTCCTTTGTGTTCTTTATTGTAGTATTAATTAATTTAATTTACTGAAGATATTGCCACTGTGTTCATGCTGAGAACTTTTTCGTCCACTTACGATATTTGATTCGATTTTAGGGTTATTATCTTCAATACGGAACCGCCCAAGAAACAAAAACTGATAATTAGGTATAAATAATTAATAATAATTTACACTACTTCATAATAATTAATAATAATTCATAATCTACCTAAATTTACTGGTGTTAATCTAAATTTTACTCGTGTCAAATCTGTAGACTAGTAGTATTTAGTCATCTAGAGAAGGGTGATCTGCACGAAGAAGATAATGAACCGTTGTGTCAAGAATTTGCAGAGTTTTACATTTTCCTCAATGAAATGCAAATTATAAACTGGAGTGCTGGACAGGTCACTTCTTGCTCCGACATTCTTCACCCACTTGTAAGAAATGACTGATGTGTTACCTATATCGTATGAAATTATGTTCAATCAGAATCGAAAAATTCATTCGGACTGCCAAAACTTCATCCAGTTAGGTTCAGTTGAATTTTGTCAATCGTTCGGTGGTACATCAAGAGTGCGAAACCTAGGGTAGTGTCACCAGTAGTTGAACACGTTAGCGAACGTCGAAGTTAGACGTTCTGTGTTGCGGTCCAGGAGCAAAATATTTTGTCAGCTATTTGTTTATCGGGTGCCTTTATCACTACAGAAATCTTTGGAATAATAAAACATAGACCTGTACCTGTACATCTTTCTTCCAACGGTTTCCCAATAAATTGAAAATCGCTGTTCCCGGTACTTATACGCATTAATAACCGTTACTGATAACAGTTTCGTTATGCTTTCCTACTCTTCGGTAGTTACACATAACGTATGTTTATACGCGAGATGCTAATCGAAAGCTCCACAAAGTTTCCTCTACGCTTATTGAGAATAATACCAGCTGAAACGGGTTTCCATCACTGCAAGGTTGTAACGTTCTGTAAACATCGGGAAACATTTTATAATATAAAACACATTGAAAGAGATACAACAAAGGAATGCCGTTAGGAAATACGGTTTAGTGCCCTCTGGCAGTCAAGTGGAATCATTTCAGGTTCAATTCCGTTTACACAGCGAATATTTGCGTTGACTTCATATCGTTTACACAAGCTCTGTTATTCAATATCTGCATCGGCGGGATCGACATGACGATTTTGCAATTTCCGGTGAACAGTATCAAACCCTGGTTTAATTGTTGATGCATTTATGTTCCGGCGATGGCTTAATGGGTTGAAACAACGCGTAGGTACACGATAATGGAATTAAATCACATTCAATAAATTTATTAACACAAAATACTCCTCTCTAGGGATGGGATATCGATATCCGATAGTATCGAAATATCGATATCTAGCGTCCGATATCCGATATTCTGATATCGATATCAGCACTGGCGATAATATCGATATATCGATATTCTGACAACCGATATCGGGTCAATATCACAAACTGTGATTTAGGGATGCAATATCGGAGAAAACTATCGATATATCGACTATCGATACTTTAGAAATATATCGAAATAGTAATTTGATATATCGGTAAAAAATATCGATATTTCGATATATCGGTCTTCGATATAATATGTATTTTTTTGTCTAATGTTCTTCCCAACAGAAGAAATCTAAATTTCAAAATTCCAGACTACCGATTCAATTTATAAATCCAGGTAGCTCCATGTTGTTCTCCACGCTGGAGTGGTTCGCAAAATTGTAATTTTACAAGTGCTCTAAGGCGGATGGATGGATGCTCTTCTTCTTCTTCCGCTTGTTACCTTTATTTCTTCTTCCAGATGCTCATTTTTGTTGCCAAGGGTGTCCGTGATAGGATACGATCTACAGTGGACCAGAACCTTCAGGTTCAGCAGAAAAATTCTCAAAACTATCAGTCAAAGGGAAGGTCAAGGATAGAAGCCTTAGGGCGAAGAAACTTGTTGGCTACTCATTGGACATTAAATGCGATATAATATACCTAATCATATTTATACATTTATGCAAACATAATATATTTTTATTATTATATATCGGACCCGATAGTGCCAGTTTGATATCGATATTCCGATATATCGGGATAAAAAATATCGGCAATAAACATCGATATATCGCAAGAAAAATATCGGCTATTTCGATATATCGATATTTTTTATACATCCCTACTGTGATTCACTGTTCTGCCCGCGGTCATTCAACTGGCGAACCGCGAAGTTCTTCTTGTGGGCATCATTCCGTTTCCGTGCTGTTGTTGGCTAAAAAGTATCCGCGTTTTTGTGTTGTGTTGAGCCCCTGTTGAAATTGAAACTTAAATTGACCATGAAGTCAGCCTCAACCTGAGTACCATCAGAGAGGCTATTTTCAAGGCCGGGGAATATTCTCACCTCGGACCGGAACAGGCTGAAGGGGGAAACTCTCTCCAAGTTACTTTTCCTGGAGAGCCTCGATGAGCGCTTCTTTTTTTGAATCCCGAAATGTACCTGTAATTCTTTTATGATTTTGCCGTTCTTGTATTCTGTCCAATTTTCGTTTAGAAACATATTGAAATGAAAATTCCGTATTACATATTCATGTGTATAATTTAACTTTCCTATCAAGGCGGGAACAAAAAATAAATGAATAAATAAATAAAAATAAAGATCTGACTGAAAAATAATCAGAAGAATTTTTTTTTTTTTAGAAAGGAATTTTGAACCAAGAGGCTGTAGGTAGGTATCAACACTAGATGTCACTACTTTGAACCACTTCGTATTTCCAAGTCCTTCGTATTTATTCTACCATGGAATCACCTACTTTGTCCACGGTAAATTATTGACCAGTTGGTATCTTAGGTAGGAACTGCAAGTGCAAAAATGTTCGGAGAAAAGGAAATAAAATTAAAATAAGTAGGTGAAATTAAAAAAAAAAAACGAAGTAAGAGTTTTTATAACCGATATCGATATATATCGGTTGATATCGATATTATGAAACCGATATCTACCTGGTATCGATACCACTCTTCCGATGTCAATATCGATACCGATATCGATATCGAGCCCTCGATATCCCATCCCTACTCCTCTCGTGGTCATGCCATCATAATATGAATATTATCAGTATTCACTATGTCGTTCTAACACCTAAATGTAGATTCTGAGCGATAAATATCTACACCTCTGAGAACAAATACCTACTCAATTATACCAATATGGAAAGAAATGGTAATATGAAATTAAACGAATAAAATTTAAGATCAATTTAGAATAATCGTCAGCATCAAAATGTTTTCCCTACAAGGACATGTTGAAGTTTACAAGTTTCCCTCCTTTCACCAAACAACAGCATCTAGTCAACATTGAACATTCAGAAAAAATAAAATCAATAATTGAGAAATACTACAGTAAAATCATTATCTCAAATTCATAAAGGGTTACTAATAATTAATATGGCTTATTAGCCAACAAGTAGCAATAGGTGGGCATTTTCCCACAGTTTTTTATATTTCACATAGGAATGCACATTTTGGTTTTCAATTCGTTTAACTAGGTTTAACTAGGTCGTTAAAACGTCAATACGTTTAACTAGGTATTCTGCCCTGTTACGGTAAAACTCCTCTGCAAAACATTGCAGAAATTCGCCTAAAAGTTTTTCACTGAAACCTTTGATGTATGTTGACTCAACTCATTTTAAAGACCCCATTTTTTAGTGAGATATCGATATGACTTCAACCAATTCAACGGTGCAAAAAACAACGCAAATTACTAGATTTATGATCGATTAATGGCGGTTAAGGCGATTTTGAAATTTCCAGCTCCGTTTTGGGATTCTTTGTTTAGGTAAAATATTTCAACTTCCTCGTGACGAGATCAAACGGATGTTTTGTTGGGAAAACGCCCAAAATAGTTTACATTTTTGTAGGTAAAACGCCTCATCTCAATATTTTGGTGAGTTGACCCGTTTTACTAGCCGTTTTACTAGCGTGAAAATAAATAAGTTTTGAGGCATTTTCATTCTAGAGTTGAGGCGTTTTGCCTTAACAGCGTGTCGTTGAGGCGTTTTACCCTAACATTGACCGATTTTCGTATGTTTATGGTCAGAATTTCCCCCACTTCCAATTCGAATTTTGAAATTTGAACTTCACCATCGAAAACGTCACGTCCAAAATAGAGGGGATCCGTAAAAACCCCATTTTCGTAAAAATTGGACTTGTGGCGTTTTTATTTAACAGAGCATTATTAACAGGGCAGTATTGTTCAAGTTTTAATTTTAATTTTTGAAGTTTTTATGCGAGTACCTACTAAGTAAAGTGTTTTGTTTCCGATTTGGTTTGTAAGATACTTGCTTTTTTCCAGTAAAACGTCGGTTTACTGAAATTTACATTGAAATTCTATCGACCAGAGAACATACCTATGAATTGGCAGTTTGGAATCCGTGACTCGACATGTGTGGTATGCGGTGAACCAACCCAGTTAATATTGTTGTAAGCGTGAAATATAACTTGAATATTTCATGGAGGTATAAGTGAGTATTTCGAGTTGGGAGAGCAAGGAAGCTGCGTGGACGACCCTCGTGATTCATATTTGGGAGAACATTATACTTGTAAATATAATGAAAACCTTTGGGGAGCGACCGATTCAAAAGGCGTTTCTCGAGCGGGATGTGGCAGCCCCGTGTGAATAAGAGGTTGGCGACGGCCTATGGTGGCGGGGGAGGAGGGCAGATGGTTGTAAGCTGCAGGTTGGAGGTGCAGGAGGTAACCGGTGGAAAGGCCGCAAGAGCGATCAGCTGGTCGGACTTGGAAGTCGAGGGAATTCTCTCCCTCTTCTTCGGTTCTCTTATCCGAGGGTCACTCACTTCGAGGCGGCCTTCGGGCCTTCAACTCGGGGTTTCTGCACTGGACCGGTTCTCCTGGTTCGGTGTTGACGGGACGGGGGAAGGAGGTTTGGTCCTGAGAGACCGCCTTAGTTCCCACGGGGGCGCATCTTCGACCAGCTGACCGGTGCGGGACCCGCTGCTGGGTACGGGACGGGCGGCACGCGGCACACTCCCCAACTTACCGGATTTGACATCCGCCAAAATCACAACAAAGTTGCCTCTAGAGACACACACTGATTCAACAATGCAAAAACATGGGAAATCCATAAAGTTGCCTCTAGAGACACACACTGATTCAACAATGCAAAAACATGGGAAATCCATAAAGTTGCCTCTAGAGACACACACTGATTCAACAATGCAAAAACATGGGAGATCCATAAAGTTGCCTCTAGAGACACACACTGATTCAACAATGCAAAAACATGGGAAATCCATAAAGTTGCCTCTAGAGACACACACTGATTCAACAATGCAAAAACATGGGAAATCCACAAAGTTGCCTCTAGAGACACACACTGATTCAACAATGCAAAAACATGGGAAATCCATAAAGTTGCCTCTAGAGACACACACTGATTCAACAATGCAAAAACATGGGAAATCCATAAAGTTGCCTCTAGAGACACACACTGATTCAACAATGCAAAAACATGGGAAATCCATTAAGTTGCCTCTAGAGACACACTGATTCAACAATGCAAAAACATGGGAAATCCATAAACACGTTTCACTCTTTTATGTTTGGATCACCGATCTGTAGACCTAGGGAAATTCGATACTTCCAAAGTAGGTATCAATTCAAAAATATTTTATTGGCACAATGGTACATACATAGATTATTTTACAGTGGCTTGAGATTGTTAGGTTTAACAATATCGGCCTGTCGGCCTTAAAAGTCGTTCAGTTTTAAGTAGTATTGTATGTAGTGTCTTAATTTAGGGGGGATAGTAAAATTTGTCAGAGAAAAGGGAACAGTTGAAAACTCTTAGTGTGATGGTGTATCCAAAGTATCGATACCTGTCATTCACCTACTCATTTACATACTTGGATAGGCATATTCAATACTACTCGAATATCGAATGAAAAGTATCGATATAGGTACATGATTACCTACTCGCAAAAACTACTCATTAGAAAAAACTCTGCAACTTCTTGACACAACGGTTCATTATCTTCTTTGTACAGATCACCCTTCTGTCTAGATCACTAGGTCTAAATGTCTAGATCCTAAATGTTAGATTAATTATTATTATCAATTATCACTAATTATTAACAATTTTGTCAAGTACCTAGTGAACCTAACGCTAACTGGGCAAAGTGGCGCGGACGGCGGACGGCGTACGGCGTACGGCGGACGGACGGATTTTTTGGTTTATTATCTTCGATAATGAACCATTGGAATCGCCCAAAGAAAAAAAAATTTTAACCCCCCCTCAAAATTTGATGGTTTACGTTTCAAGATACGTAGATTCAGAAAATCGAATAAAAAAAAATCCGTCCGTCCGCCGTACGCCGTCCGCCGTCCGCCGTACGCCGTCCGCCGTCCGCCGTCCGCGCCACTTTGCCCAGTTAACGTTGAGCTAAAATTACGACATTTTTTTTATGGGTTTTGACCAACCCCACAATGGTCCTCGAAACTTTTCATAACCCTAGGTCAAGGGGAAGGGGTTCAAAACGAATTTTGAAAATTTGAAAATCTCATATCTCGAAAAATTCATATAGAACGGTATGTTTTTTATTTCATATTTAGATAGAGTTTGTTCCGTAGAATTTTTTAAGACCATCCGCAGCTTTGTACGACCAGCCGTTCGTTCACAATGAGGGCTCAAAGATTGTGCCTCACAACACGATCGTGTATCAAACTGTTGAAATACAGGTCCATTTTCATACTAACAAGCTCTTTGGAACATCATATGGCTTAAGTGATGTCGAGTTTGTTGTTCTGAGGTGCGTTTCAAGCTACGGAAATGAAGGTAATTTCGAATGTTTGTTGGTAGGTACTTCTTTTATAGAAAAATTATTACCGACGTAGTATTAAAAACCACAGAATTATATCGTATTAATTAATCATAATTAATAATAATTATTATTAATAATAAATACGAATTATTAATACCTAACAATAAATTATTATAATTTTCACTAGGTACTTGATAAAATTGTTAATAATTAGTGACAATTGATAATAATAATTAATCTAACATTTAGGATCTAGACATTTAGACCTAGTGATCTAGACAGAAGGGTGATCTGTACAAAGAAGATAATGAACCGTTGTGTCAAGAATTTGCAGAGTTTTTTAATTCGATTTTCTGAATCTACGTACCTATCTTGAAACGTAAACCAACAAATTTTGAGGGGGGGTTAAAAAATTTTTTTCTTTGGGCGATTCCAATGGTTCATTATCGAAGATAATAAACCAAAATCCATCCGTCCGCCGTACGCCGTCCGCCGTCCGCGCCACTTTGCCCAGTTAACGTTGAGCTAAAATTACGAAATTTGGTTTCTGGGTTTGGACCAGCCCCACAATGATCCTCGAAACTTTTCATAACCCTAGGTCAAGGGGAAGGGGTTCAAAACGAATTTTGAAAATTTGAAAATCTCATATCTCTAAAAATTCATATAGAACGGTACGTTTTTTATTTCATATTTAGATAGAGTTTGTTCCGTAGAATGTTTTAAGACCATCCGCAGCTTTGTACGACCAGCCGTTCGTTCACAATGACGGCTCAAAGATTGTGCCTCACAACACGATCGTGTATCAAACTGTTGAAATACAGGTCCATTTTCATACCAACAAGCTCTTTGGAACATCATATGGCTCTTTGGAACATCATGATGTCGAGTTTGTTGTTCTGAGGTGCGTTTCGTGCTACGGAAATGAAGGTAATTTCGAATGTTTGTTGGTAGGTATGGTAGGTTCTTTTATAGAAAAATTATTACCGACGTAGTAAAAACCCCAGAATTATATCGTATTTATTAATCATATTTAATAATAATAATAAATACGAATTATTAATACCTAACAATAAATTATAATAATTTTCACTAGCTACTTGATAAAATTGTTAATAATTAGTGATAATAATAATATTAATGATAATAATTAATCTAACATTTAGGATCTAGACATTTAGACCTAGTGATCTAGACAGAAGGGTGATCTGTACAAAGAAGATAATGAACCGTTGTGTCAAGAATTTTTAACTCCACTGGAAGTCCGACTTTTTACATAATATAGTATATTATATATATTACATAGTATAGTATATAATATATACTATATTGTAGTATAGTATATTTCTGGTGAGGCCATTTTTCCCATTCTTGAACTCGAACTGTAATTTTGACGAAATTTGGACCTTTTCATCATGTAACCAAGGTTCGATATCGTCTGGAAATACCCATAGGTAGTTATACCCTACACAGTTATTATTATCGATATAATATATTATATTATAAGGTGTGGATTCAGAATGCTGTCAAATGGGTTTGCTTTGAATACTTTTGAAAAGTTATGAAACCAAAAATTTGGACTCACTGCAATAGCATTGTTTCTTCGTTTCTTTGAATTTCATTTCCAACTCATTGTATAGTAGGTAATAGAAGAAACTAAGTTGTTATAATATTACCCCCTCCATCTCCAACAGGTCTACCTCGGTAAGACCTCAACATTTTAAACCTGGTAGTTTTCCGGCAGAAAATGTTTACATAAAGATAATATTTTACCCCAATTTTATAGTGTTAGAAGAAGCTAGTTTGTTATATTACCCCCTCCATCTCAAACAGTACCTCAATAAGACCTCGAAATTTGAAATCCGCGAAATCATATTTCATAGTGCAAAAAGGTTTTGCCACTAAAAACGTTTTGCCATAGACGAACATTCTTTCAGTCTCAGGTGCCCTCTAGAAAATTCACATAACACCCAGTTGGACTTTAGTTCTGTTTATTCCAAAGCCACCACAATCCCGCCCCCTTCCATCTCACTGGCCTCAAGGTCAAATGGGAGTGCGGCCTGAAGACCTCAACGAGTCGACAAGATAGTTCCTCAATGCCCCGCTAGGAGTGCTACGGTACCGGGATTCACTGGATCCTCACCAGGCCGGTGCCCCCTATCCGCTATTTATAGTTATAACTCCGATTCGAAATTTCTTTTTTCGTCTTAAAACTGGTTGAATTTACTATCAGACCTCTTATATGAAAAGTTGATCAATTCCCGTAAAATACTCATGCCAGTACGCAGTAATGGTTTGCTAAGTTGTTTCCTTCTCGCGTTTTTGATTCCACGACTGTGGGCATACCTGGCTCTGTGAACTCATGTAAGATCATGTTGGGCGTTACCACAGCCACACCTCCCCGGGTTAAAGGGGTTATTTTACTCACAGTCATAATTCCTCATTGAGGAATGATGAATTACCGACTCGTCTGTGACGGTGATTGGATCACCGTCATAGACGAGTCGGTAGGTAATTCATCATTCCATTATTCGTTCTGCACATAGTTTGCAGCTCTGCGCGTCTAGTGAAGTTTTCCAAGTGATGATGAACTACTTCGCTTGACGCGCAGAACATTTGTGACCAGACTAGAGGTGTGCTTAACGAATACTTGTGAGTATCCGTTACTTCTGATACAGAGACTTTCAAATATCGGTTACAAAGTATTAGTTAAGGTATCTGTTAAGAGTCTCTCTGTGATACTGCTAACAGATACCTTAACTAATACTTTGTAACCGATATTTTTGGTTTTCAGTATCGGTTACTGAAATATCGTCTCACCTCTAGACCAGACATTTGCACTTCCCCATAGTGCAAATTTACAAATTTTGTAAATTTGCATTATGGTGGGTATCAAAGCTAAAATTTAGCTACAAAAATACATTTAATGTATCGATATGTAGATTAAAATACATTTAAATATATATTAAAATACATACTTAAAATACATTTAATGTATCGATATGTAGGTTAACGATATAATAATTATTGTTGCCTCCATATCGATATCGGCTGCAAATATATTGGTCTATGGATAAAATTTATTGATTACATTTAATGACAAAAATGTCTTAAACTTTATTAAATAATTTTCATAATAATTTTCATTTTTACTACGTCTTCTGTCTTCTGTGCGGCAGAACATAGACATAATAAATAGGTATATCCCTTACTTCTGTGTAGATCTGTCAGTTTATGTTTTCTGTGTTTGCATTCGGAACTAGAGTATGGAGTGTGGATTGGGTACACTTATTTGGATGTGAGCAAGGAACTATTTTCAATTATTGTGGAGGGTATAGATAACTTCAGTGGTACATTGAGGCTCAAGTATCATTGAGGCTCTCAGGTATGTCGTTGGAAGAGATCGGTACTTATTCCCTGCAGGTAACAAAGGATATTCTTCACGAACAGAGCAAATTTACAGATGTAGATAGAAAATGTTCAGAAACACCTGTGTAATATGCGACGTAAAATTGAAGATTCGTAACTCCTAGCTTCCTCGTCTCCCATTGAAGACAATGTCGTAGTGGGTTCTTTTATGGAGATGTTCTAAACCTCGTTTGGTTGGTGATTTCAAGCGAGAGCAGGTTTGAAAATTCGACGTTTTCGACGAGATTTGACTGAGAAAAGACGTAACTAGGTACTTAGAGATATCTCAGTCGTAACTTCCCCCTTATTATCGATCTTGTAGATCAGAACGTTTGGCAAACGAGTGATCGTTTCAACCGAACACAAGGAAACTGAAGGGGGAACCGAAGAGCAGAAGGGCGATGGGCGACCCCCCTTGCGCAGTACAGTTGGAAGTAGAAGGGATCATGCGAGGCCGTAGTCACGTAGCCCGTTACGAGGGTCGCCCTCCTCATCCTCTCCGATACTTCACCCGGATTTCAGTTTATCGAGCTTTTTATTTTCCTTTCGTGTGTCACCGCTTTTGTGATTATCGGGGCGGTCGAATCGGATCTCTTACACTTCACCACTTGTTTGATCAAATGACAAACCGAGGCTTCGGGTTTGTGGGACGCTGTCATGGCCGCCAGCTCTTTTGCGAAGTTGTGAGGAAGTAACCGAGTGGAAGTGGGAGGAATTTCTTCGGTTTTATTTATTGATTCCCATTGACTGACGGCTGTCTCCCGGACGATGCAGCAACAACCAATAAACTACGTCAAACACCTACTATGATATGATATTGTTTATTGGCAACAGTAGATAGTAGGCAGAATAAAAAAACAAAACAAGCCGTGGTACAAAAAGTAATCAAAAAATGGACCTTCAAGAAGAGGATTTGTCGAATCAAATTCATCGTGAAAACGAACAAATCGCCATTCCCACGAATCTTCGGGTTCGTACGTCGAAATGAAGACTCGACTTCAATCTGCCGGATAAGACTAATATTGCAATCCGTAGTAAATTACATTCCCGCGTTACATTTTCGAGTTTATATAGCAAAGTAAAGACATAAAATGTCAAACGAAGAAACTCCTAAGAAACCTGAGAATTTTGCATTGTGGCTGAATCTTGATGATTTTCATAGTTAGGTAGGTACCTGTTTGTGCAAGGCGTAGTCGTGCTTGCAGCCCACGGTACTTAGCATGCAAAACGTTGTTCCGCAGTCTCTACTATGCATGAGGCGAGCAGGGTATGTTTTCAAGTAGACGGTTGTCCTCCATTTGAAGACACTTTTCGAGATGTTTTCTGTAATATCGTCCTCTTACTTGGTGGTATGTCCTTCTTGCTCTTCACAATAAAAATTAAAACACAAACGGTGGGTACAGCTTTCGTACAAGTACGCAACCACGAGGGACATTTTATGTCTTTGCGCCCCCTCCCTTCAGAAACTTATATGAAGCTTGCATTCGTGTTGACAATATAAATTATTGAGAATGATCACCTGTGTGCAAACAATTATTTAAACAATCACGCTCATACCGCAGCTTGTCGGCCACGCACTCCGCTGTGGTTAACGTAATATGGTTAGGTAAATCGAGAGCTATCCAACGAGTGGTGAACGATTTTTGTACGATGATAAGTGGCGAAGATAAAGTTCCGTAGCAACGAATCGGTTGTAAACGAAAATCATCAGAAACCCGCGTTACATTTCTCCGTTGCATTCCAGCGTTACATTTTCGAGTTTATGTAGCAAAGTAAAGACATAAAATGTAAAAATTTAAATTAATAATATTTGGCAAATAAAATAAAGTTTCCCACCAAAGAATAAGTTCAAGTGAACTTGTCTGCACGGACTCCTTAAGTACAACTTATCTGCTAGCGAATCCATCGCCAACGAAAGCCAATAAGACCATAGTAGCCCAGGTACTCCAATTATTCCATCAAGATCATGGATGAATGATGTACTAGGAGAACGAAAATTCTGCAGAGTGCTCTCTCGACTCAGGACAGGAGTGGTTGTAACCCAAGAATACCTGCACCGAATCAACGGACGCGAATCGCCAGAGTGTTCATATTGTGATTGGCCTACATGTGATGCAGAACATTTAATAATGGAATGCAGTTTTTTTTCCTCTCAAAGAAAAATATTATTTGACCACTTGTATGCAAAATTGCCAATACCTTTCAACTATGTAACTATTTTCATTTAATAATTCATGCAACATTAAGTTTTAGATAGATACCTATTATTTGTGAATTATATGGCTGTATTTTAATAAAATGCCAATAAAAGTGGAAAAAAAGTGAACTTGTGCTCTTCGGTGGAGTTCAGATATGCCCATGTTAAAAACACTTATGGTGGATTTCACCACCTCGTGTTAAGGTTCGAGTTACCGCTAACACTGAGTCAGCAAAAAAAAGGAGTTTCACCTCTCCGATTTAGCCGTAATCCTTGGATTACCGTGGACGCTAACTCCCAGATTCTGATCCGTACTCATCCTCATGTTAAGCGTTAACACCGAGTGTGTTTGATTTTTTTACCGTCTGTAAGAATGATGTTGAGGGATGTCCTCGACACCGTTAACATCGTTAACACCGATTATTACCGTGGGTGTATTGAACGTTTTTTGTTTTGGTAATTACCTGGAATAGTCCCAGCCGACCTATTATCACGGAATCCCAAATGGCCAGCGACAAAGAGGCCCTCAAAGGCCTTTTCCCCATGTTCTCAAAACAGTTATTCCAGTAATAGGGTTTTTCTAGTAATATGTTATCTGGTATTAGGTTATTTGAAGCGGTTACGTGAAATTGTCCCCACCCCTACCACTAAATAGTTCTATACATAACTACGTTAAAATCCAAGGTGCATGTACAAAATGTACAAAACCCCAATTATGGAATTGTCAACAAGACGTTGGATTTTCACGAAGTATTACGTCATGAGCTTGACGAGCGGGGTATTTGTAAATATGAGACGCTATAAGCCACGAGTTGAGCGCCCCAATATCAACTCATTAATCGAACCTTCTAACAACAGATGGCCCCGTTGAGAGGGGAACCCCCCACTCGGATTCGGATATTGTTTTCTAAAGCAAATCCTCTCCCATTGAGAAGGGATCTCCCCCTGTATAACACTCGACCGCGCATTACAATACTCTGTGTCATAGTGTGATCAATTTGGAAGCGAGGAGGAGATGTGACTCACCTCATGACCGTCATAAAGAGGCTACTTCGCCAGCTGGAGGGTAATTTCTCGATCCACTGCGCCGCTCACGCCTGCAGGATGTGGTTATCTTCTTTTTTCTGCACCTTCTCCAACATTCTCTCCGAGACATACTCAAAGCTCTGGATCAGTGTATAAACGAGGGCTAAATAAATTGAAAACGGATTCAGAGTGTCGACATAAAACCAGTTCTCGTATCACACCAAGTTCTACATCAAATCGAAAACTGTGTTTAAATTTCGAATTTACGACCTCAAAATCAGATCTACAGCCTTTCCTACCACTTTTCAGCTCGTAATTCCTTCTAGTTTGGCCAACAAATGGGTTGGTCGAGAACGTCATAATTATAAGTTACCGAGATCAAGATTTCTTTATGAATATTTTATCAATCTCAATCTGGCCTTCAGTCCTCTGTACATAATGTAGTATCAGTCTGCCTACTTGGCTAATACTTGCCCATATTCCGTATAAGTTAACGACGTACAAAAATTAATTCACTCGCGATTACATCGTGGAAACCCATTCGATGTACAGAAAAATTATCTCAGAACCAGACTTTCGATGTCACAGAACCATGTGTGCATTGAATCAGCTTCAGTTCGAAAAAAGTTGTACTTAGATTATTTATTTCTGTACAGATCACTTCTGTCTAGATCACTGTTCTGTATACTATACTAATCTAAAACTTTTTTTGGTCAGCTCTCACAGTTTCATATGATTTTATTATGAAAATCATATGATTTTGTTGTAACTCCTACAAATCATCATAATATGATGATTTGTAGGAGTTACAAAATGTCGCTTTCTGGGAGAATGGCCCATATTATGGGCCATTCTCCCAGAAAGCGACATTTTGATGTCAGGGCATTTTCCAAGCCCCATAATAATTTTTGAGTTGAACTTTTTTTCACTTATTGTATTTGACTTTATCTAGAATCAATTTTCTCACTTTTACGATTAATGAGTTCATTGAATAGAGAAAAAAGTTTAAATACCTAGTCAATTCGTCATTCTCCGTCCGTGTCCAGGTTCGACCTTCCCAACATTGATGTCCTGAAAAAGAGGTTTTCGGGGGTTAATTGAAAACTCGCGCCCTCAAAGCACCTTTGTCAACCTTTTGAGATTCTTCTTAAGAGGTTCTAATAATTTTAAGTTAATTATCTTCAAAAATCAAGACAAGAACATGCTTGTCCGGACTTGTTGCACGTGTCACCTCGTCCAAAATCGTCCAAAATGTTTCTTGAATTTTGACGGACACATTTTTTGCCGATTATTTCAGCTGTTCAGAGCACTGGCCAGCAGTTCGTTTCAGTTCCTTTCAAAGCGTCAGCGTGTTATTGTCTCGTCTTGGACGTGGCTGTTCAATCACCCTCCGTCATTCTCCCGTCGGTGATTTCACCGTAAGTGTTGGAAACAAATTTTATTCTTTGTTTTGGTCTGAAAGAGTTCATGGAATAGTTTCAATTACACTTCAAAAACAATAGAGAATTTGTTAGAGTTACGTGAAGAATTACAGTTTCATTGAAGGACGGAGAATGACGAGAATGATAATAACGAGGAATGTCGAGGATTTATAACGAATTAATTACTAAAATCCCTACTAGGATGATCTCCTGTCTTAATTAGTCATTCTATACTATTGAAACTAAACCACCTACTTGATTGGACACGACTTTAAAGGGAAAATTAACTCTTTGTAGGTATCGAAAATGTGTTTCTAAAATTAATGTTACCTACCTTGCATGTTTATTTTTTTCTTCAATCTTGTGAGTGGATAACGTTGAGATTTGAAAATGTCGCTTTCTGGGAGAATGGCCCATATTATGATTTTCCCACAACTGTACGAAATAAGGTGTATGAATGGGCTCAAATACTGTGAGGGCTGACCGAATGGTTTGTACAATTACTTTCCGCCTTGTAGAAAAAGTAGTTTGAGAATTTTGATCCGTCTTCTAATGCAAATGATATGCGAACTAACATACTGAACGTGAGCACTTGAAATTATGTTGGTAGTCATGTTCCAATAACATAACCCGGACGAAAAAAATAAGATTTCGTGATTCAGATCTTTACTACGATAGACAGAAATAATATTTCTGTCTAAACCATATTATGCTTTAACTTGGTGTAATCAATGTGCTTGGTTCGTTGAAACAAGCAGTTGCAATTCGTGGCGGCACATTGTTTATAGCTCTAACACGTTTTAGCTTATTCAATGATGAAAGCCTAAGAATAGTGCGTTTCAAGGTCTCCCTCCTCGTGTTTTTAAATGCCAGACAAGGTGAAGAAAAAAAAGTAGAGACAGTCGTTTCGAACGTTATCCTACGATGGAACGTCTGTCTACCTTATGCAGCCTGTACCTTTACCTGGGCAGGTTCTGTATACTGAGCTACCTACCTACATAATAACCCTGGCTATAGTGAGGAGGAAATATATTTTTCTAGGCATTCCAGGTCAAGAGTGGCGAAGGGAGAGGAGAGCAAGTTTCCCAATCCACTGTTACCTCAGAGCTCCCTAACATCGATTTAGACTTCACTTTCATCCAAAGGAGAAGGAGATGGTGAGGGCTGACAAAAGCCGAAGGCCGTCTCGACCGTTTGAAAGAGGGATCGAGCCGGTAACAACGAGGAAAAAAGCAAAAACTCCTCCCACAACGGTAAATCGGGAGCGTTTCAGTGCGAGATTTTAGCGAGTTTGCCTCAGGAAAAATGACGGAAACATTTGGTGGCTATAAAGCAGCAAGATGATTTTTATTTTCGATATCAGACAATAGAAATTTTCGGTTTGCACACTTCCGTTTCAAGGCCTTTCGAATCCATCCCTAGATTTTTACAATAATGCATTTTTTGTCATTTCGAACGAAGTGTCCGCGGGTTGCCCGAATATACGGGAAAAGGCCCAACAGGCAATTCTATGGGTACCAAATTGTGAGGGTATAATCTGTACAGGGCGCTTACTTAACGTACATGTTTCGTATTAGTCTTGTGGTTGATGGAATTCTGCATAGAGTTGCGAGGTAGTTTGGTAGATTTGGTAGATTGTGGTGCCAACTCTTGCGCCACTGATATCTGTGATGGTACATGTTCCGACTCCTATGTGTGGATTTAATTGAAAATGATAAATTTACCACAAAACAGCCGCTACCATTTACACAGCATTATAACCTACTGCAGTTAGTAAACACTTTATTTTTGGCCATTAACAATAGCAGAAAACAACTGGTGGTGAACAACGCCATTTTGTGTTGGGTTTCTCCACAAATGTTTCCAGAAAGGTGGCAAACAAAGTATATTCGCTTATTTTTAGATTTAGCAATGTCAGATTGGTATACTGCTAATGTTCGAAGATGGACTATTGGTTAGCAAATATTGCCACCAGAACCAACTTAGGTACCAAATTAGAATGGAATCTCGTAATTTCCTAATTCTATTCATAAAGTTCTACTGTTCTGGCTCTTATGTGTATCGGGAAGTTGTGTTTTTTTGTTCCATTCGTTAGCGAGTTTTATGGTGCGATATTCGAGATTAGCCCCTCAGGTGATCTCTTACTAGGTTACGTAGCGATGGCTTACGCGCGTCAATTTTGTCAATTCACTATGCAGGGTTGGTCGCTGGGTTGAGGCCATCTGACAGGGGCTCTATACCCTGATCTCCCTGAGGTTTGTATTCTTGAAAAAGACATATAACTGGTAGGAAACTGGTGGAAACCCTTCTGGTTTCCTCTCAAAGAAGTAGGAAGGCAGAAGTAATGAATATAGTGATTATTATGAGTTTTCTGGACTGTCTGAGAGCTGAGAATATTATAGCCTTTTCTCTGAGGAACCGTGGTTGTTAGTACCCCTTCCTCTGCTTCACATCTCCCGGTTAGGGTAGGGAGAGCGGTCTGTTGGTAGAGTGGGTCTCATCTCATTCGTCTCGAGTCCTCTCCCTCTCGCGTCTCATCTTTATTTAATTATTATTGTTTGCATTGATTTTTTAATTAGTATGCTGGGGCATAATACTACATGACATGTAACATCACAAATATCGATAGTAAATATTATTTTCTATCGATGATTGAACTTTCCGGACTCCTAAATCGACCTTCAAGCTCCGTAATAGGCGTTGAGGTGTTTATAAGGACCAGTGGTGGTAGAATCGACAAATACTGTGAACAATATTTCAACTGAACAAAGTTCATATAACAAAACTTTTATATTCTCTATAATATGTAAAGGAATTAGCGGGTGATAAAATCTCATGATTGATTCTCAATGTGAAGAGTCTTCATTCTCTTAATGACCCGGCATCATCTGTCCAGGGCTCCTTATGGTGGACATAGTTGTTTCCCAATACCTACAAAAGCAAATTAGAGAGCGATCAATACTAAATTATGGTTCTTCGAATTAGAAAAAAGTTTGTATAATGTAGAAAATTGAAGGGTCGATATAGTAGTATGTTACTCCGAAAATTTGCTTACCATTCCACGCTGCATAGTATGAAAGCCGTACAAAATTGTGTTATCTACTTTAAACCGGTGTGTTAACTGTGATATTATCCACCATTTCAAACAGACCGCCAGCCAGTTCTACGTAACACGTGGTTCATCCTGCATCCTTCGGTAGATATCAACCGGGCATAATGCCCTGTTAATGACTAGATGATAACAACCGGGAATATGGGCCTATGCGGGATTATGCAGAATTTATATCTTGGAAGAGTTTATAACGCCCATTTATTCTATTTGAATAACGTTTCTTGATAATACAGGCGACGGTTATAAATATAATTAGACATTTTCCCATGACAATGCTGCGGGGAACTTGCTAGTATAGGCAATTCATTGTGTCGTTTGACCCCAGCCCAGACCCTCTACATCCTTCTGCGAGCTCTTGTTTTAATGTGAGATCATTATCGCTCTTAACCGCTTCCGTTCTGTTTAACCTTCTATTTGAAGAAAAAACACCGACTACCACTTTATCCCCTCCCCCTTCCCGACTTTTGATCGATCCATTAGAGCGATGCGGCGGCAAGAGGGGAAAAAAACACGCGTATAACACGTTGAAAAGGGAATCCTGTAGCCCTCATGTTGTGTGTGTCAGAGGTGGATTTCAATTTAGTGCGTGAATAGGCCGGCAGATGGTCAGGAAAGGGGCTGTTGATTGTTGAGCTTCCCTCTCTTAACGCTTTTCAACTCATATACTTCCTAATAAACCATTTGATGATTCAACGACATATCACGGGGATCGGGCTTAAATGCGATACCGAAGATTACGGCTGGATTGTAGGAGATTAGAGATTACGAATCCTCGCTCGCATGAATTTCCTCCGCGCTCTTGCTACTTGATTAAAATGAATACTCCTGAATACTCTCCCTCCTCTCACCCCCTTTTTCATTAAGAGCCCTCTGGTCTTTCTTTTATTGCTCTGAAGAGTATTGTTGTGGAAATGTGCTGAAAGAGGAGGCCTTGTGATTCTCCTCTTCAAGTGCTCTTGTGAAGTCACATGGACTAAAAATCAAAGGGAATACAAGTTCACAATAGGAAACTATTAAAACTCTTGGAAATCGTAAACGCTCAGAGTTCCCTACAGATGTGCAGTCTTTAGTTAGAGCGACTTGAAGCTACCCCGACCCCACAACAATAAATTAATCAATTATTTTTAATCGTGGACAAATTACAAGAGGTCATTCAAAAAAGGATTTGGGCATCCCTGCCAGAGCGGTGTTACTGCCTTGTGGAAATAGAAGCCATTTTGAAGTAACGCAACCTTTTGTGCATTCAGAACGGATGTGCGTTGAAATTTGGAATATTCGACCTGAAATTTGAATTTGGCTTGATTGCCAATTCTCAGGTGAGTTGGTTTAGTTCTGCCTTGAAGTAGAATTTCCGATTGCGTAGTTGATTTTTTTTTTGGTGCGAGTTTAATCAAACACATATAGGGCCGTATATCATTTCTCGAACGGACCAGCTGCCTATGGTGCAGAAGTCTCATTAATGAGGATTATATGAAAAAGGACCTCTTCGGCTCAAGCCGGCCTTCCCGAGATAAATCCGTCACGAGCAGAAGTGGTCTTCATCTTGTTCACCCTCACCTCAATCCTCTCCGAAGTGTTTTCAAGGAATTGGAAAAAAAAATCGAAAAAATCAGGAAGTCACCTCAGAGAAAACTCGTATAACAGGTGAAACCTTTTTGATGCGAGCCATCATCTGCGTAGTCGTAACCATTTAAATTCAACCCTGAATGGATATTGACCTATCGACTGGCTGTTATTGAATAGTTGATCAAAAACGAATTAATATCCCGCACAACCAACTTTCTCGGCAACTGGTAGAAACGCGACATCGGGGCCGGATCGATGACAATTTGAATCGATTTGTTTAACAGAGATACACATCGCAATTTCAAGCTTAATAACGTTGATCCGCTGGATGTGGCCACCTCTTGATGCCTTTGTCATGTGATATAACGAGTAGAACATAGTAACTATCACTTCACCTCCCCACTCAATTAAACAACATAAATAAGATCGCCATGAGTGAGAATTGACTATTTTGGTAGCTGAAATAGGCTGAAATAGAAATAGAGTAGCGATGGGCATAGATGTCTATCGATGTTTGGAAATGTCAATTTTGTTGTTCAAACATCGATGTTTTCTATTCGATGTTTTTATAGCATCGATGTTTTTTAATCTCAAACATCGATGTTTATTTATTTATTTATTTTTTTTTTTTTTTGACTTGTTGAGTTTCATTCCGATTTTTCCAACATGTTTTATTCCGATTTTCAAGACAAACATCGATGTTTTCTTCATCGATAATCCCAACTTCCTAGTGGTCTCAAGTTGCGTTAATCCATGAATCAATTGGATGATTATAGCAGACAGATAATCACAGAGGTAATAAAAAGTAATATAGGCGATAGAGACGAATAATAGTGACAACCTTCACCGCTCTCAATATAAATCTTTTTAAAACTGAGAGGATGAGATTACCAATTAGCTTGACACTGTTCGACAATAATTGAAACAAAACGGAAACTTGAAATTTCAAAATAGAATAATTATTATTGGATTTCAAAATGTCAAATTTCCGTTTTGGGATTGTTTGTTTAGGTAAAACGCCTCAACTTGCTTGTGAGCCACCTTAACGTAAACAACTCAATCAAGCGATGTTTTCTTAAGAAAAATTTTGATTGAATCTCAAGCGAAATCCGAAACCAAAGAAAAAAAATGTAAATTTTTGTAGGTAAAACGCCTCATCTCAATATTTTGATCGTTCGGCGTTTTACATAAACATTGACCAATTTTCATTCATGGTCAGAATTTCCTCCACTTCCGGTTCGAATTTTGAAATTTGGACTTCACCATCGAAAATAGGGCCTGGTTCAAAATAGGGGGGTTCCGTAAAAACCCCATTTTCGTAAACATTGGACTTGAGGCGTTTTTATAGGCATAGGGCAGAATAGGCATGTAGTACGGAGGGCCGACAAGTGTCAATCCACTAATCGATTCTCCTCCCCTGAGTGGTCTTGCGAAATTCTCTAAATCAAAATCAATTCAAATTCGTTTACAAAAAAATATACGTTTGTACTCTATACGGTTTACCGATTGAAGCCCAAGTGACGATTTTGGGAAGTCAATTGTGATAATATCATAATATATTATACTGGTATTTCTTACCGCTCATGCCTACTGCCCACCTACGGCAGATGTTTTTTACTTTGATATTTGTGGATGCGAGATGGAGGAGCATTTTACATGATGAAGGTTTCCCAGTGTTCTCTTCACACGAATGTAAATTGTCACTCTCATAAAGAGGAAGATAAACAGGAAATCTGTACGTTTCTTCAACTGACTTTTTAGAGATGATATTTGTCATAATACGCCAACTTGGAATAAGAGTCGTATGTTGACTGGAAAGTAATTTTGTTAAGTGTTGAAAATCGTTGAGCGGATGGTACGAAACCGCAGGCTCCGGACGGGATGAGGCCGGGCCGCTCCCACGAGAGACGGAGAGGGTTAAATGAATATAAAATGTTTGTGAAAGGGTTGCGTGGGTGGTAAAGGGCGGGAAAAGGGTCCGCAAACTGCGGGCCAACGGTAGGAGGCGGGGCGGGCGGGGTGCGGCCCGTGCGGCCCCGGGTCCGCATTCTGCGGGCTGCATCGGGCGGGGGGAGGCGGACCCGGGTATTGCTCTCGGCAGGTACAGTCAACCGGAGGAGAGAAAGCGTATAAAACCGTGAGGGGTTGACTGTACGCCCTTATCTCAACCCCCTTCAACCCTTCGCCCTGCACGGCTAACATTGTTTGCCTCACTACCCCGTTTTAATTACCACACTCTTGGCAGGATATAAATGACACCCTCCACATTATGCTTCCACCGATATCGTTCTACAAGTGTCGTAGTTGCGCTCTGCACTGCCCAAACACCATAAATAATACACCGCTGGCCTTACATTCAACATCAACATCACCGTGTGCCCCCCATTCAACATTCAACACCTGATTTCCACCGGACTAATAACCTCGTACTTACTGATGAGTTCGCAAACAAGTCAACAATCAGTGCCCTTCATAATCCAATAGAGAACATTCTATAAATGCTGACCCTCTGAAATGCCTCAATCAACCTCTGATTCTGAATCTCTGAATTCTGACAGTTGTAGCGACCTCCATGGATACCTCTCCAAAATCTTCCCCGAGGATTATTGTCTGCATGGACCACGCCTTATTTTTCCCCTTAGGAAGCTCTTTTTGATCTCAAATTAAACAGTTTTAAAAGCTGAATACAACTAAAAAAGAAAATCTGAAAAAGCTTCAATTTTGAAGGAGTTATGGCCATTTGAAATTCCTAAAAATTACTATTTCCCCCCTAATTAGGAGGGAAATGGGGGGAGGGAGAAAAAATGTTCATAACAAACGTGTGTGAAAAATTTCAGCTCGATCCGATTTGTCTGCTGGGCTGTCAGCTCGATCCGATTTGTCTGCTGGGCTGTAGCCCCGTCAATGAACAAGAAGAAGAAGAAGAAGAACACGAAAAACGTGAAAAATAGTGGTTTTAAAACTGTTATACCTCCGACACCTGATGTTCCCGAGAGCTGAAATTTGGTTTACGTCCTCACGTGCCCCTGGAGAGTTGGTGTACAAAAAATCAGGGAGCCGAGCTACGGTAGGGTGAGAACCCCAACTTGTTCCGTCGCGTAATCAGTGTCTCAGTCGCTTCGGTTTTCAGGGCTTCAGTTTTCTTGGCGGGCCCAGAAACATAAACACAGCTATTTCTTCCAAAAATTGCTCTTATGGCCATGCTGCATTCTATAAGTAAGCACTCACTCTCTGATCTGCATGAAAGTCAGAGACGGGTTTTTGACCTCGAAGAGACACCAAAAATAGACACTGATGTCTGATGTCTCAGAACGTGAGGCATCTCAACTCAAGCAGTAGTGAAAATCGAATGATTTCCGCCTCATCCGATCACAACACGATGCTCGTTAGGGACTGAAAACGCTGAAACCTTTTTTACAATGTTTTATTAGGTATTTTCTTTCTAGATATGCATGCATATCCCTGTAAGATCCATAACTGTACGAAATAATAAATAATGAGCTTATAAATATGTGTTCCTTCGAGATGGTGACCAGATGGACCTGTCTGAATCAGAGGGAGTCAGTAACTAGTCCTGTAATGGTCTCGTCAATATTCCAACTAGACTTGTTCATAAAGCTTCCTGGTAGGTATAGAATTCATTTAAAAAACACTTAGCCAACATAATCAAAGGTTATTAAAAACAGAACGGAATATTTTGTCTGTAACTGATTAACGTGGAAAAGTATTAGGATATTTATGGTAGTACATCAGAAGATTTTTGCAGAAAGTTGCTAGATTTTGGACTGGTAACAATTCAAAAACCAGTCCAATACCTATTTATTCAACGAAGCAACTTTTCTGCAAAAATCTTCTGCTGTACTACCATAAATATCCTAATACTCATAATTAACAACCTATTTTATTAGCTCATTGACCAGTGCAGATCCCCAAGCAGGTATGCATAACCTATTGGTGTACTGACTGAGCCATATATCTGAGTACTAACATTTGAGCCATATATCTATTTGAACTTGACCTCTCGTAAGAGCTTCCTTATTCTATGGAAAATAAGTACGAATTTCCATTCAACCACTTCAGGCTGATTGTCCCACAGTAAATCATAATTCTAAAAACCTATTTCCGGAGTAGCACTGTTTCTGGTAGAGATAAGTCAGTACCACGGAACGCTGCATAGTTTCGAGTAGCTTTTCCATGAATTACAATATGTTGGCCACGTGCAGGAACTGCGAATTCTGTAATAGAAGGGACATGTCGGAACAAGAACGAGAGGGTGGTCATGAAGACCGAAGTTCTTTGATTGGTTTTCTTCTTTGCTCCGTGTTTCCCCTTCATCTCAGGGCCTTGAGATACCTGCATTTCGTTTATTCGTAGCTTCCGACAAAAGTATATTCTGACTCGATATCGATAAACAAACACTCCTCCTCACCCGTTTTCTGCTCACCCCTCAGAAGACAAGAAGAGGGAAACCTATTGATCAATTTTGGAGAGAAGGAAGGGAACCCGGAGTCAAAAGAAATACTCCCCCGATGGAAATTCTCCCCCAGATAAAACATCAGATCATGACTTTTTAAAAGCCGTAAGACATTTAATAATAATATTTTTTCTTCTTATTATAATCACTTTATGGACTTTTATGGTGACAAATGAATTTGATCTCAAGATAGCAGAAACCAATAAGGGTTTAAGTATTCTCTAAAACAAGGCTTACCAAACAGTGGTCTTGAAATCTCAAAAATTCTCTTTGCTGTAAACGAAAAAAAAAAAAAAATAAAATAACAATAACAATGAATGCGAAAACAAAAGTTGATGGGTAAAATAGGGTGGCTGGACTAGGCTGTCTCTCGGTTGCTATCCCGGATATTCTGTGCAATCCACTTCCTGCCAATACAACAGGGTTGATTGATTTTTGTGTTGTAAATAATTGTGTTGTTTTCATAGTGATATCCCCCCCCCCACCACCACCACCACCACTAAAGATGAGACATGGCCTGGCTAATTTACTAAACTTTCATTTACCACAAACTACAAATTTTTTGTCTTGTATCTAAATCAAAATACTTGAGTAAGTGGCGTCCGCAGTAGATATTGTTCCGTGAAAGGGGCCAGCAAGCCAAAAAGTTTGAGAAGCCCTGCTCTAAAGTAAACTAATAGGGCTGGCTGACTTGTCCTCCGATGCCGTCGCGTGTTCCATTCCGCCTTCTGGGTCTACTCGCCTTGGGCTTGGCCTTTCCGAAGCGACCGAGGACGTTGATACTTATCCACATTGCCGACGAACTTCACAATCAACGTACTCCTCCCCTGAGCGAGATTTAAATTCAAAATTTCGACATTTTACAGTAGTTTAGGAAACGCCGTAAAAAATATTAAACCACAAAAATGGACGCTGATATCTACGACGGACTCTGAGTATATACAGAAATACTTTTATACTTGTTATAGGTGCAGCCCAATGAGTTTCCTACTGTAATCAGGCCCTGCTTACACTAGGATATTGCTGTACCATTGCACCATAATACAAAGAAAGACATTTCAGAGCAAAACTAAAAGAAGATCAAGAGTACCTGAAGGAAGTGCCGTTGGCTCAATGCTGTATTTTCACAAGGGGTATCCTAGAACCAACTGAGTCTCCTACGGCGGCAATGCTGATGAAACAGCGATTCGTGCCGTAGGCAGATCTGACGAGGAAGTTACACTTGAGTATTCATAAATGCAGGCCAGGGTTGAGCGAGACCAAATCAACTCACATAACCTTAACATGCCAGGAGCGTAACGCCATCCCAGTGGAGATGAACTCAGCAACAATCACGATAATACAGTAAAATACCGGAATAGGACGCTGTGAAGAGCTCGTTATTAAAAACACAAACGAAATTAATCTGAAATTTTTGAAAACGTACAGTGTGACATCCACAATAACCAAACCGCAACAAATGGCTGCTGCATCAGCATGTGATCAATGAATTTTGGGCTAAGGTTTCTAAATATGGAGCTGCATCAAGAAAAATCAATAGAAAAATGATGCAGATTCGACAAAAAACAACTCAGAAGTCTAGTTAACGCTTTCTGGCTGATTCGATCAGCTCCGTCGAAATCTTTGAGTTGTTGTACCTTGAAAGCTTAAAAGCCTTTGGAACCCGTTTTCACCCAAACAAGTGTGTTTGAGTATTTGGGCATATTTAAATCATGAATCATATTTAAACAGTTGTAGTTATATTCCAATGGTACCTACTACTGTAACACACAGAACGTCCATATTGTAAGTTTGTAGTGGCCGATATGGTATATCGAGGGTCACACGGCAACACCCCACATCGTCCCTTTTGTCCAAAATTATTTATCCATACCATTCGAAGCGTCTTCCCCTGGCGGATCGATCTAACTAAGTATAAGTTAGGTACGTAAGTTAGGTAACGCTAAATCTCACGATTTATTTTACTGAATTACTCAGTAAACATTGGCAGATGGATTTTTGGCTATGCTGAAAAGTCGTCCAAATGACAATGTGGGAAGTTGCCGTGAGACCCTCGATATTATAATGATCTAGGCAAGTAGTTGTAAATTCACTACGGAATTTATAATCTAACATGTACACCTGAGCTTGGTTTTTGAGATGATGGTTGTAAAATCTCTTTTCTCTTTCAGGGACCTGATTTGAGTTACAACCTCCACATTCTATTTTTATTGGCGCACCAATGACACGGACAGAGTTCGAACAGCTTTGTATGTACTTCGTTATTGAGTGGTGCCGTGGTGTGACTGTCTCGTCGGAAGGTGCCAACGACTGATAAAGGTGCCCTCTCTTAGTCAGCTCTGAAGAAAAAGCTACAAACTGGCCGTCATTGTGTTAGGGTTAATAAACCTATGAAGGCAGACCCCAGGGGGCAGGGCAGGACAGGGCAGGAGATGAAGAGGGCTCTGGTGGAATGAAGGAGAAGCATCGGTGTAACAGACCCAACTCTAGGACGTTAACCTTGGGAGTCTCTGAGCTGCTGCAATTCTCCCCTCCCACACAGGCCAGACACAAATGCTCGAGGATTCCTCATCCCATCGCCCCATCGAGGCACCGACCGTTTTTTAAACCGCTCGAGTCCTTTGTGAGGTCTCTCGATCTGTATCAAGTGGCAGCTTTCGTGTCTTGGACTAAAGAAAGGCCTGGAAATGAAGCTGTTTCACAGTTAACACACGAACTACCAAAACTAAAATTGAATGTACACATGCATATGGGAAATAAATATATCAAATGAGTTAGTGATTGCGAAAGTGACAATCAACCACAACATGAAAATTACATATCGTCGCCTAAGTGGCAACACCAGCTATCCCAGTTTTCGGCCATTTTTGGGATTTTACTGTTACCGATTTGACTTTTTGCGGCAAATCGAATGGAAAATCACCAGTAGATTTCATAACATCACCGATATCACGCGTTGCAGTAACAGCATATCGACGGTGTCAGAGCAACACACCCTATCATCATTTTTGCCACATTTCAGCAGAGCAAAAACTCCAGGTTCTCATATACCTGGAGTCTTTCTGAACATTCTCATAGCGTTTTTGTTATGAAAGATCGGTATTCACGACCCAATAAACAACCTGTTTCAGCTGACAAACTCTGTATTTTCGTTGTAGATAGGGAGTATGGTGTGTTAAGTATCTGAAATGCCACCTGTTAAGGTTTTGCTAGAACCGTGAATTTCATCCCGCCGCGCTAATAGCTTTCCAACGATACGCGTAACTCATTTTTGACCAAAATGACGACATGGTTTTGCTCTGACACCGTCGATATCCTTCCGACAACAACTAAGTACTCGTAAAATACCTTCCTCTGAAAACCTCTGAAACATGAGGTTGTCACTTGAGCGACGATACCATTGTAGGTACCCACTAGGCAACAAACTGGTCGGATCCTACATCTCGAACTTGATGTAAGAAGTTTTGTTTGTTGGTCAATAAACCATTACAACAAATTCACCAATTATAACGCTAATTGATAAGGTCCTAATTTCAAGAGCAATTAGACCAATATTTTTCTATATGTTCACGTAGATCAATAATTCCCGATAGAACGTGGGGTGCCCTGCACATTGAGCGGTGTTCATTGGGTTTTGGTTGGAGTAGTAGGAAAACGTTACTCTACACTCGGTTTTAGATCAGATTAATGAATACATCGGATCACCCACTTGAGGAAGCGAGCGTGTTACAGCTCGACCCACAAAATGCGGCTCGACGGTAATCATATTACGAGTGATACATATCAGTGTTGATACTAATTACATAAAAGCCCTTTAATTTCGTTACCGCCGGCCGATATCCACGTAGTTCTCACTGACTGACGACGGAAATAGGATCGGTGACGACGGATATAGAAAGGAGGCGGACGGTATGCAAAGGAGAGCGAGTTAATCAGCGGTGGGATGAAGCGGTAAATCTTGCGGCAGCCTATTTTCAGCCCAACTCCCTCCTTTTCCTAATGGTCGGCGTACGGCGGGGACCTGAGAACAAACAAGAAAACCTGCCGATAGAAACTGACACTACGTCATTGAATCGCATTATCGATGTCGACGAGATGAATCATCTCGATTCGGAATTCCGAAAGAACAAAAACAACTTTTACTTCGGACTCCCGACAGTTCTTGAGTGACGGCGTTGTCAATTTCTCAACTAAAGTCCGACCTGAATTGGTGGGTTTTTAACTACCTACTCCGTGCAATGATTGAAGATCGTTGGTATCAACGGCTAACGGCTTAAGTAAACATTGTTTTATTCATGTAATCACAAAATAGAAGAACATAAACAGGAGACATTTGATGTTCCAAACCTATTCCTTATATACAATGCTGAATTTAGTTTGATAAACTCAGCACCAGTAGATGTGCAGAATCGGGTCACTATAAGGGGGGTTTGGGGGGTTTTAGGGGGGAAAAGTACCTATAAATTCCCAAAATGTAACAGTCTGACAAGTAACACCTCATTTTAAACGTTTTTTAACGCTGAACACGATGGTGAAATCATAATTGTGATATCATATTCTGTTCTCAAACTGGAGGACTTTCTCCATGGTTAACTTGAAGATGAAGAAACGGGATTGATACTTGAGATGTTATTCATGGTTAGTCTGCTTTAATCTGATAATGGAATGAGATATCGCAATTCTGACTTCACCATCGTGTTCAGCGTTGAAAAATCTATAAGCTGAAGGGGTTTGGGGAGTATTATGGAAGGGAGGCTTACCCCAGAATTAATCCCCAAAATTACACCTCATTTTAAAGGTTCTTTTTACACTAAACACGATGGTGAAATCAGAATTGCGATAATATTATCCTGATTCGTTCTCAAACTGGAGCACTTAAAAGATGAAGAAAGGTGCTTGATACTTTAGATGTTCTTCATGGACATCCTTCAATGGAGACATTTTACATAAAACCAGTTATTTCTTCGAAAATTTGCTCTTATAGCCATGCTGCACGACTGTGGATTTGACTCTCTTATATCTAATCTTCTGGATTGCTTATATATTGAATTTTGAAATTGTATCATAATTTTTTAGGACTTATCTATAGTTGCACCCACACTATCTAGTTAATTACCAAAAATTAAAAGAATTGTCTATTTTACACCAACACTTACCTAGTTATTCGCAATGTTATCATTATATTTTGAATACAATTATTTTTACTTACTTTTAGCGAATTTTCGAAGAAAAGGAAGCTGTTGTTATACGTCCAAAATTTTTAAAACTCGAATTTCCTGAAATTTTCATACCAAAACACGTCGCAGACCATCCTGAATTCACTTCCAAAAGACACCAAAAATCGTATGTATATTCCAGACGATAACTCTCGATAGAATGTAGATAAAAAGTTCAAATTTGCACAAAAAATGTTTCTTGGCATTCAAAAGGCTAAGTTCGCTCTTATCATTAGACACTGTTGGTAGTACATCTAGGCACAATTGGGGTTGTCGTCGATGTAAAACTCCTCCAATATTAATAGTGATAATGAAATAATTGAACTGTTGGTGTGAGCTTAACATAAGAATTACATTGGCTAATATTACAGATAAGGGCCCTGATAGACCACTCCCTGCGTTCGGAAGGTTGATCTAAAAACAAAATTGATTTAATATCTGGCTACAGAGGCATCTGGTCGCTGATGGCGAGGGGCTGACTCCATTTAGACGAGCAATGAAGTGCGTCCCGTAAACGAGGCGAGAAGTCGAGTCGACAGGCAGTTAGTCGCGGGACGGCGTGCGGGGCAGACGCAACGCACGGGCACTTCTTAGCGACAGACAAGACGTACAGAAGCGTCTCATTTACACGTGTCGTGTCTGAGGGGTGAAGACTCACACTGGGGCCTAACGGGACCACATGCGGCCCATATGGTCCGCCCACATGAGACAACTCTGTGGTTCTCTTCGTGTCACTTTATGTACCCAACCAAAGGGTGAAACCTCGAATGTTTTATTTATAAACAAGGGTTATATAAATATGGGCTATATAAACGTGGAGCGATAGGGCCATAAAGAAATTCCAGAATTCACCCGCTATACCATTTGACCCGATTCAATAAGGGTCTCCATGGTCCGCCAAATTCGACGTCGTATCGTGGAATCTTCGAAACTTGAGAAACTCCGTCTAATTCGACGATTCGATTTACCACGACTAAAGGCGTCGAAAGTCATACACCCTCAACGTAGTGATTCACACGAATTTCATCAAACTTGTACGAGCAGTTTTGAAGAAAAGTCGAAAAATTATTAGACAACTTCAGGCTTCATGACTTGAAGATTGGAGGCTTCAAGACTTCCCTTCAGAAGTTATCGAATTTCTTACCCAACTCGTAAGGCGATAGGAAAGTGTGGGAAATAACTTGAAAAAGTGGTTTGGAACTGACCAGTCAAATTTTTCTGATTTTGAACTGATACGTTATTTATACGTGTCAGGCAGATTTCGTGGCTTGATTTTCATTGTGATGCAGACAAATATAAGACAACATGAAAGAATAGATTGTGCTAATTGCCTGCTGCAGTAATAACCACTCATAAACAACTTCCGATTACATCTCTATATTTTGAAACAACTCAATATGATACATACATCTGTAAAATTCGAGGAAATGAGCCACATACTTGGCCATCATGAGCGTAGAAGAAAGTTACTAAGTAGGAAAACAATTAATCAAAACCAATCGAGTCAGATAATATGGTGAAATATTTCAGTTTGTTGCATTAGTTTTGAAAGTGTTGTTTGATAGACAATATTTTAGTTAATCTTAATATGTTTAAAAACTTTGTCTTCTTTATCTAACTCTCTATCATGAATTCATGAATACATATGGCCTTTCAAATTATAATAGTAATTACCTACTCAGTAAGTACATTAGTTACGGGATAATACACAAAATAATATTCAATACTAAGCTGTTTACATATGAATTCCTGTTCTTCTTGTAAAGTTCTCCATTATTTTAAATAATAACCTATTAGTCTCGGTTTATGATTGTATTATGCAGTGATGATTCTTAAAAATGTGAAAATGCCTTGGGCGTTGAACCTTTTTGAATCAGTCCTTCCTCAATTTTCGCCTTGCACTCTCGGATCACAATTATGAAACGCGAAGAAAATGGAAATGAAAAGAGGCTGTATCATTATTTTGCTTTCATTTTAGAACAACAGGGTAGGCGGATAGTCTAAATGAATGCCAAGGTAAATCTTGAATAATGAACGCGATGATTATAATTGTGAGCGAGGGTTGGTTATAAGGGAGGCTCGGGAATCAGGCTGTTCCATACCCCCGGCTGAACATTCCCCGAAGGTATTTCCTGAAGGGGTTGAAGTAGAAGGTGAAGGGAGGTTTGAATGGAGCTTTTCACCCAACGGTGAGGGCCGGATTGAAAAGGATTTGACAGCCCTTTTACTCATCTGAGGTGTGTTTTGAATCGGCCCTTCTAAATTGGATAACGAGACTCCCATCGCGGAATTTGGACATCTTCATTTACTCGAGAGAAAAGACTTGTCTTCCTTGTCCCATCAACTCTCGCAGTGTTGCTGTTGGTAAGTTCTGTTGGTTATATTGGTGAATGCTCTCATGCTTCTACCACCTTTGTATACATACAATATACTTGCTCTACAGTTCAACGTGTCAATAGCCAAAGGTTCTTGGGTGTTTCAGTCGACAAAGTCGTAGTACAAATTAGATGAATATTTTCTACATAGAGTACAAACCGTGCCAATAATAGTGTTAGGCAGCTAGTCAATAACAGTGTGAGAAAAATAATTTTATAATTTCGGTCTCAATCTTTGCTAGGTGTCTAAATTGAGGTTGTTCGCCGTTCTCTGCACTCTCATCAACGGACTGTTGATCCCATAATTGGTTTAAAAAAACCCTAAAATTCAAGTTTAGATGGTACCTAACGTCGAAGTATCACACCTACCTACCATTGACCAGTTTATGAACAAAATTAGTACACTGATGTTGAGTATCTACACTCATGCAGATACATCGTTACAAGGATGTTATTAATATTTTTATTGCTCTAAAGTCACTGGTAACGATCTATCCAATTACAAGGAAGTGTCTCATTTTCTCCCTGTAAAATGTGTCAATTAAAGCAAAATAACGATAATTAAATAATTTCAATGCGTCATTAATCAGGTATATTTCTAATTGCTTAGCATTGTGTAAGGGAAATGGGAACTGAAGAGTGCTGATAATAATTGCCCGTTTATTGCTGTTTATTGGTTTATTTTGTTAAAATAATTGGTTTTTCATTCGTGATACAGAGTTTTCAGAAATTAGGCCTATCCTGCATAAAGTCCAAGTCCTAAGGAGGCTCCATACCAAACTGAAGCTTCATAGTGTGAATAGCATAGAAATAGCTTCAGGAGCCACTCAGCTGATCCAGGGACTGGGCAGCGTCAAGTTAAAATACTAAGGAACCTACATTCCTAACTACTTACAGCTTCCTAGAGTGAATAGTATAGAAAATAGCATTGGAAAATAGCCACTCTGGAGTACATCATTGCCCGTGACTGTTTATTGGTTGCACGTTACTTGTTTTCCGTGTACTTAGCAAAATGTTTCGTGACCCATAACGGTTACAGCAAAATCATCCATGTCAAAATGTTATTATCAATCCACTGTAATAATTCCACAAATCTCGAATCACTGAATTCTCCACAATATAAAGAACGTATCCACAACATTTTTACAATGGACGCATTGAAGAACTTGTGTTGTACTCGCTCGATCGCTTAAACGTGAAAATTGTAAAAAGATTTCCATATTAATGAAACGAACTCGAGACGACTCCGAACCGACCAAATATACAGTCCTTGATGCTATTTGCATTACAAAATCATCAACAGCCGTAATGAGGAGGAGGCGGTTGTCCATTGAATGATCATTGAGTTAGAACCGGTTCATATTTGGAACTACGTCATTTTGATATAACCCGACATGATAAGGTGAAAAACACCGGATTGATTCTCAAACGTTTCCACCAAACGGTCAGTTTCACCCAAGTATTCAATGATTAAATCATCAATCAAAAGAGATAAATCATAATTTGAAGTGAGCTCTGTTAGTTTATAAACATTCAAATCTAATCAAGGAACCACAGTGGTTTCATTACCTAACAAAGTGAATGTAAAATAGCATTCAGTTTAGTTTAAGACTGAAATATATTTCAAAACATATTGTAACTAACGACTACAATGCTGACAACCAGTCAACCAAACTGTAGTGACTCTACATCTTTTCCCCCTCTACCTCCTCAATCGGCTGCCCGCAGCTGATCAGCATGCTTCCTTTCTTCTTTCCCGTCCACCAGAACTTGATAGGACAAGTCCCCAGTTCGGCGTGTCACCCGACCTTTAGAGTATCCAGCTGACGTCTTGTTCAGTACCCATACTTCCTGTCCCACTTCGAATTCCTTCCACTTGGTTCCCTTGTCCCGATTTAGTTTCTGGTTCATCAGAGCCTCTTCCACATTCCGCCAGATTGAAGGCTTCAAGAGATCAAACTGTGTGCGCATTCGATGCTGAAGCAGTAGCTCTGATGGAGAACGTTTCGTCGTGCTGTGTGGGGTGACCCGATAAGCTATCAAAAACCTTCTGACCTTCTCCAGTAACGAACCTCCCTGTCTGGATGCTTTTACTCGACTCTTGAACGTTCGCACCGCCCGTTCCGCCAACCCATTTGACCTGGGATGATACGGGGTTACCCTTATATGCTTTATCAACATTTCTTTACAAAATTCTTGGAACTCCCCCGATGTGAACTGTGGTCCGTTGTCCGAGACTAGTGCTACTGGGAGTCCAAATCGTGAAAAGATTTCTTGCAATGCTTCTATAGTAGTTTTTGATGTTGCTCTTCTCATTGGTATTGCTTCCAACCATTTTGACGTCGCATCTACCAGTATAAGCCAAAAAAACCCTTCAAATGGTCCAGCAAAGTCCAAGTGGAGCCTTGTCCATGGTCGTTCCGGTACATTCCATGAATATATTGGAGCTTCTTCTGGTTTCTGTCTACCTTCTTGACATGCTCCGCAGCCTTTTGCAAATCGCTCGATCTCAGCATCTACCCGTGGCCACCAAACGTGTAATCTCGCCATGTCTCTCATTGCACGTATTCCTGGATGACCCGCATGCAACATTTCAAGAAACCTTCCCTGAACTCTTTTCGGAGCCACTATCCGACCATTCCATAAAAATACGCCTTCCTCCAATGAGAGCTCGTCCCGTTTCTCGAAGTAAGGAAACATACTGCTTTCCAACTCTCTCTTTTCTGGCCATCCTCCCTCCATGAACTGCCTGACCTTCTGTAACTCGGAGTCCTCTTTTATTGCGTCTTTCAGTTCTCTCATCTTAACTGGGCTTCCCTGCAATCTTATATGGAGCAAATGCATCCCTTTTGCTTTCCCACTCTTTTCTATTCCTGATACTTCAACTCCTTCAAGTGGCAACCTGGATAACGTATCCGCTATACAGTTTTCCTTGCCGCTTATGTGTTCCACCCTGAAATCGTAACTTCTTAAAATTAATGCCCACCTGATAAGTCTGTTTGCTGCAATCTTCGGGATTTCCCTCTCTTCTGACAGGATCCTCATCAAGGGCTTGTGGTCGGTTCTAAGTATAAAATCTCGACCTCGAAGATACTGATCAAACTTCTTTACTGCAAACACCAATGCTAATGCTTCTCGGTCAATCGCTGAATATCTTCTTTCCGCTTGATTCAAGACTCTTGATGCGTATGCTATAGGCCTCTCTTCTCCTCCTGGATATTTATGCCAGAGCACTGCCCCCAATCCTTTTGCACTTGCATCTGCTGACACTCCCAGAGGTAGATGTAGTGAGTAGTGCACCAGAGCCCCAGCGTCTCTTATCTTCTTCTTCAGCCTCTGAAACACCTCATCAGCTTCTATTGTCCAGCTCCATCTGATCCCTTTCCTAGTCAGGTTATGTAATGGCACGCAATCACTTTGTAGATGTTGTATAAATCGTGAATAATAGTTTACCGTTCCCAAAAATGACTTTAACTCCTGTACGTTAGTTGGTTGTGGCATCTTTGTGATGGCTTCAATATGTTCCTTTATAGGTTTAATACCTGTCTCGTCCAATACATGTCCTAGATATTTCACACTCCTTTGTAACCACCTACATTTTGTGTCTTGTGTTTTTACCCCAGCCTTATCTAACCGTTTCAAAACTTGGCTTATGGCATCAAAGTGTTCCTCCTCCGTGCGCCCTCCACAAATTATGTCGTCCAAATACCAAGCTACATTTGGCACTCCAGTTAGAATGGCATCCATTGTTTTTTGAAATTTTTTAGGGGCAAAACTGACTCCAAAAGGTAATCTCTTGTACCTATAGTACCCTTTGTGTGTGGCCAACCCCAGACAATTTCGTGAACCTTCCTCCACTTCCAACTGTAGGTATGCATCTTTTAGATCAATTACTGAGAAAATGGTGCTGCCAGTGAGTTTAGTCACAATTTCATCAAAAGTAGGCATCGGGTGTTCTTCTCCAACAACATGTGAATTTATGGTCACTCTGAAGTCACCACAGATTCTGATTTTCCCATTTGACTTCACCGCAACTACTACTGGTGCTGCCCACTCCAAAGGACTATTTGTTGTGTCCACCACCTCTAGAATACCCTGCTGTTCTAACCTTTCTAACTCCTCTTCCACTTGTTGACGCATAGCAAAAGGGACTGGTCTTGCTCGGAACACTTTGGGCTCAGCCCCAGCTTCTATTCTGACCTTCACTGAATGACCTACAATCTTCCCTGTACCCTCCTCGAAAACTGATTTGTGCCTGGCCTTTATCTGTTCCAAACGCTCTAGTCTTCTCTTACAGGCATCCTCGTCCTTCTGTATTGAACAAATCCTAGCCCCTTCCGGCATTGGCACGTTGAACTTCATTGCCCAATCCAAACCAAACAATGGTACATCGCTCGAGTCCACCACTACCAGATTCAGCGTTTTCTTTTGACCCCACGCTACCACATTGACTTTAGTTTTCCCCAAAGTACATATTGGAATACCCGTGTAAGCCACAAGACTCTCAGCAGGTTGCAACTCCGGTGCTCCTATCCATTTCCACAACTTTTTCCCAATCACTGTTTGTGCTGCCCCAGAATCGTATAACATTTCACAATCCCGACCATTTATCACGACACGCAGCATAACTTTGCTTCCCATAGCCATA
Source organism: Stenodema calcarata (assembly GCA_963920205.1). Classification (NCBI taxonomy): domain Eukaryota; kingdom Metazoa; phylum Arthropoda; class Insecta; order Hemiptera; family Miridae; genus Stenodema; species Stenodema calcarata. The sequence goes on from OY986054.1 coordinate 9,825,350, forward strand.
ACTTGGTTTGTATCAGTCCCACTCTCATAACTTTCTGTTTCTTTGCCAGATTCTTTTCGAACATATCGTGTTACATTTTTCCTGACTACTGTTGCTCGCTTCCTTGAAACGCATACCCTGCCAAAGTGACCCATCTTACTACATTCACCACAATTTCGACCTTCTGCAGGGCATTTAATACCCTCATTATGTTTCGGGAAACCACAGTTCAAACAATCATCATCCGGGTATAATTTCCTAGGTTCATAATCTTTTTTTCTTCGTTCCGGCCTATTTGTCCACCTTTCCTTGATTTTTGGTTTATCTTTAATTTGTCTAGTGCGCGAGTATTCTTGGTTTGACTCCTCCAACATCTGTAGTGTAGATCGTTGTGTTCGTGCACGCTCTAAACCTACAGCACTTGCCTCTACCTGCTGGAATGTAGCCGTATTGTTTGGATGCAACCTAATAAGTTCTTCCTGCCATTGTATATCATTTATACCTATCACCAGTTGATCTCTTAGCCGTTCCTCGAGGTTCTCCCCAAACTCGCACGTTCCTGCCAATGTTCTTAACCTATTAACGAATTTAGCCACAGTCTCATTGGTGTCACGACGTTCGAGAGCAAACGCTCTTCTTTCCGCAAAAATACACGTTGCTTTCACATAATAACTTTGTAGTGCCTCCTTCAACTATGAGTAAGGAATTTCGCTCACTTCTGTTGGTCGAAACCGGTCCACCAGCATTTTGAATGGTACCGCTCCAACCGACGACAGCAGCAATATGCTCCATAGGCTGTCTGAAATAGTTCTACCCATGGTATATCGCTTTACAACCACCTCGAATCGACTTACATAGTACGTCCACGACTCCTCCTCTTCCTCAAATCGTCCGAATTTGAATGACTGCATCAGGTGATCAAGAAATTGTCTCTCCGACGTGGACTGCCCCGCATCAAAAATTCCTGATCCTTGAGGTTGCTCCACCTCATTGTCTACGAGAGGTTGACTTTGCCTCCTCGCATGTTTTGGCATTATGTGTTTTTCAAATTTTCCGCAGCGCCAATGTAAAATAGCATTCAGTTTAGTTTAAGACTGAAATATATTTCAAAACATATTGTAACTAACGACTACAATGCTGACAACCAGTCAACCAAACTGTAGTGACTCTACAGTGAAGACGTATTATTTTGTTACCTATATGTTACCTATTTTATTACCGTAATATGTAATAATTCGATGCAATACGAAGTCAAGTTGAAAGGAGTAGAAGTTTTACTTGTTTAAATTTCCATGTATTTTGAACATTACATCCACAAAATATCGCGCGATTCTTAGACACTAAACAAGCCAAAATTACAATATTGAAACCAGTCAACGGTCGATGACTCGTTAACGTGACACCCAATCATTAAAGTGGACTCCACCTCTCGATCCAGCGTTGTCTGAGTTTTAAATGACGTACGACTTGATGGCTTTTGGTTAATGAATTCCCGACATGCCGCATTGAGGTCAAAAACAAAAACAAAGTTAGTACATTGCGTTTAACCGAAATATTCGATGGCCATGAATGTTTTACCGCCGTTAACTCCTTTGAGAAACGGAGTGAACCAATTATCTATTGAAGTTCCAGTTGTGCAGAATGAATTGCAAATTGTTATCGAAGTAACGTACGTGCACAATGTACTCTCTAGGTTTCAACATTATCCAATGTGTTTCGCAAGTTTTAAAGGTAAGAATTAACTTCACAGGGCCTTCTTGTAGTCTTTTCCGAGTTTATTTTGAATGGGCGACGCTTATAGGTGGCTTACAGGTTACATACAGATTTTCGGTTTATTATACTGATTAAACTAATAATCAACCGTTGGAATCGACCGAAATAAAAATTGTCCCCCTCTTCGAAATTGGCGGCTTTACTCACAAAATACGTAGAATCCGAACGTGGAACTTTTAAACGAATCCGTATCCGTGTAAAATGCCGTGTTTTACGGTCCCAATGGTTCGTTATTGAAAATAGTTGGGTGGAGATCACAAGGAGGAGTGAATGATGATCAATTTGGCGAATGGAAAAATAATCTCTTAGCTCGAGGAGAGCGCCAGAAGAACGAAATGCTTATCGATTCCCCGTCTGGGTCAACAACCCTCGCGGTTCATGAGGAACACCTGCTGATAGAGGTGTAGTGGTTGTCCGTGTGCTTCCGTAGTGGTTTATAGGTTTAAGTAATAGGTTGAAAAATGGTGTTTCGCCGCAGAATACACGAGGCACTTCGTACCATTTTAACTGCAAATGACGAGGAGGAGATGTTCTCTCATAAAATAGGAAATGGGCGATTGAGACGGAAAGCGTTTCTTGGAACGGCGTCTCATTTTCCTCAACTTTGTTTTAGTTGCCGTTATGGGGGTCTTATACAGTAATTATATACACTCATCGTTGATTGGAGAGTGAGTTCAAACGTCCTCTTCATCGCATAACCTACAAAGAAAGCCTCCGGCCCCGTATTTCCATTCGGTGATGGGTCCTAGTTATCGTCACAGTACGGTAGATATTTCAGGGATCGAGCAGAGTTTGGAACACCAGATGGAATTTAGTACATAAACACGTCTGAGAGATTACTTATACGAAGATTGGTAGGTAGTTATTATTAAGGGAAGAGAAGAAGTCCCTGTCCACCAGCAAAATACAGCACTGTATATCTAGAGCATCGCATCACTGATACAATTGAAAACTGCTTGGAAAATTGCCAAGTCCGCGCAGGAACCTTTTTTGGATGTTTTACAAGCTATTGCCCCAGTTGGGCACCAAGTGATGGAATACAAATTACCGAAGCGATTCTAAAAAATGCTGACATCTTATCTGGCTGAGACGCAGTTCAGAAAGAAAATGAGGGAGCATGGAGGGAGCATGTCTCAAAAATGGCGTTCCACAAGGTAACATGCTGGAGCCACTGCTCTATCTTCTGGATTCAAACTCAGTTGACAGAAATCTACTCATATCAACTTTATGAAGTGCGAGAGATTGGAAGCACTTGGACACTTGATGCGACTCTGAGTATCAATAACTAGATCAACCAGATAAACTAGAGATTAATAATTGTGCACTTTAAAACATGTGCTGGTTGCTCGGCAGCTACTTTGGACTATCCATACACAACAAATAGCTGTAGATCCAAGGGCATCCAAATCTCGAGATGCACAAAAAATCGCAACAGTAGGAATGATGATGATAGATCATACGAAATGATGGTCTCCGTTGGGGTCTCAAGATGGAAACAGTCAGTGATGTGATTAAAAACTTCGCAACTAAGCACATGATCGCATGAATCCATAAGTTCTTTGTCGTCAGCAACATCATTAGGCGTCTAAACAGAACGAAACCTCTTGACCTTGTAACGTGAAAAATTGATCCTTCAGAGATGTTGCCACTGGGCTATGAACTCTATACACTTCCGAAAATACAGGATTAGCCAAGACAAATAGCGCCGTTTCGAACGGTGTTTAAAAAACGGCGCAACTTAGAAGAATCGGCTCTATTTTATTGAATTCCATACATCACCCCGTTTTGATTACTTAGGTCCTGAATTATGTCAGGAAGGTGGTCACTCTCAGCGGTAACGCACTGATGAAGGCAACTCCTGGAGTTTTCAACCGCCCTCTTGTAGCCCACATCCAACTGTAGCATTAAAGAAAATTAACTTGTTGGGATAAGTTCAGTTGTTATGTTATGTTTCAATAAAAGAAAAATATGTACCTACTCGCACGCCTACCAAGAACAAAATACTTACTTTTGTAGATGATCAAGGATCCTCCATGGAAAGAGCATTTTCACCAATTCCCGTTAACCACGTTGGTCGAAATATAAAATGTTAAAATCATTGGATTGGACTGTTGTTTTGGACTAATCACTTGTAATCCATTAATACACTTAATACATTTTCCAGCTTTTTTTATTCAGAATTATTGCCGAAGTAGGTGAGTACAGCTGGTAGACGTAACCTTCACTGAGCTAGTTATCGACTCCCCTCCACTTTTGTACAATGTAGTGGGAAATTCGCTTGCTGTATAGCGTGCTATATTGAATAGTTGAATTGTATCTGCCGTCAGTGTTTCAATGCTGACCCCACACTCCTGGTCCATTCCTGCCGTCTGTCAAGAGCCACTCGCTATTCAAATAAGTGTCGTGAATTTCAGCTGACAATTAAACCAGCGATCAACCAACGTGCATGTTTCGACAAGGCTTGATTGATTGATTGATGAGATTTTATTGGCATAACCATAATACATTTGGGTTAAATTCAAGTGTCTTAAGGTACATATATGAACAATATCGGCCTGCCGGCCTTAAATGTCTCGTAGTCTTAAATAGTATTGTATTTTGTGTCTTAGTGTAAGAGGGTAGGGAAAGTGATTTTTTGCAAGAGAAAAGGGAAACGATTTAAAACTCTTTGGGAGTTTGGGTGATTTCGTAGTTTGTCTGTGAATTTGTGTTTCTGTTTGGTGATGAAGGCTTCAAGTGTATCTATTCCAAATTTCTTGTGTATGATGTGGTGATGTTTGTGCGGCGTGGTGTGTGAGTGGCGAGTCGAATGCATTTATTTTGTGTAATTTGTAACTTGTGTAATGATGTGGTTGCTGCTGGGTGCCATATTTGGGAAGCGTATGTGATGGATGAGCGGATTAGTGATTTGTACATGAGCAGCTCGACTTCTGTGGAGAGTGAATTGGATTTAAAAAGGTGGAAATAACGACCAAGTTTTCTGCGGGCGGTTTTGTTTTTTTCTTTGATGTGTTGTTGCCAAGTGAGTCTTTTGTCGAGGTGGAGGCCGAGGTATTTTACTGAGGGGGACAGCTGAATGGGATTTGAACGAATAGTTATCTTGGATGGCAGGTTTTGCTTGTAGCTGAAGATAATACCTTCTGTCTTGGCGGCATTTACTTTAATTTTCCACTGATCTAGGCGGGAAATAATGAGGTGTGCGGCGTTTTGGAGTCGGTCGCAGGCTTTGGGTGGGGATGGGCTTGATGAGTAGATGGCGAGGTCATCTGCAAAACCGGCGATGGTGACATTTTGGTTTATTATTCCACAACATCTCAAAATAATAAACCAAAATGTCACCATATTATGTTAAAAAGGAGGGGGGGGAGGACAGATCCCTGGGGAACACCGGCAGGGATGGTGATGGGGGTGGATGAGGAGTCTTTGATTTTGACAAAGAGTTTCCTATTTGTAAGGCAGGAGAGGAGGATTTTGCAGAAGCCAGAGGGGAGTTTGGAGTCAACTAGTTTGGAGATAAGGCCTTCAATCCATACCGAATCAAAGGCCTTTTCGCTGTCAAGTAGAAGTAGAGCAGTGAATTGTCTGTCCCTGATGCTGTTGGAAATTGAGTGGACCACTCTTGCTAGTTGGTGAGAAGTAGCATGGTAGTTTTTAAACCCCATCTGGGTTTCAGGGATACGATTCCTCAGTCGGCTCAAGGTTTATTCAGACGAAAATGAGCTTGTTCTGAGCCGATTCAACGATATTCCAATTGCCGTCACCTCTAATCATATGGTAGACAAAAGAGAGAAAGACAAGTTGTTTAGTTTATTAGCGTTCATTTGTGTGCTTCAGTTCTGGGTGACTCGACAGGGGGCAGTCAAGTCGAACGAGTCGGAGGGGGAGTCGTAGTCGGCGGGACCGCAAAACCACAACCGGACGGACAATCAAGTTTTACCGCCTCAAGTGTCGATTTATAACGCTGTAGTGGGTAGAAAATCCCAAGAGAAACCAACTTGAAGCCGTCATAAACGCTCAACCCGATACCGGATTCATTGTTATCATGACGTATGACTGGAGAAATCGATAAATACGTGATTTATGATGATGTCCAAATAATATTACACCGGCCAACAAAAAGAGGTGTTGTTTGTTGCAGAGGAGATGTGGATTGGTAGAGCGGTTTTTCAGTGTGCTGAATCCAAATCTGAAACCCATTTCCCGCTATCAGGTCTAGTTTCTGAGATATAGCTCATATACTCGTAGGTACATATTTTCCAAAATTCTGCAGAATCCGAATTTAAAACCCAATTCTAGCTTTCTTCTTCCCGATTTTAGCTCCCGTCTTTCAATCCATGGAAAACAGCGGTAAATTTTACAAAATACCCAAAAAATACTGTTGTCAACTTTACCGCTGTTTTCCTTGGATTGAAAGAAAATAGCTGAAATTGGGTTTCAAATTCGATTCTGCACCTCAATAACATAGAAAGTGTGATGTTGAGGGATGTCGAGGGTCAGTCAAATGAAAGATGATTTATGTGCTAACGTTTCGACGAATATATTTCTTCATCTTCAGGGCCTAAAACCAGTTTCACAATATCAATAGAAGTTATCGTTATGTGTTTTTACAACCGGGTATATTCTGAGTATATAATGTACCCGGTTGTATATATACCCGGTTGTAAAAACACATAACGATAACTTCTATTAATATTGTGAAACTGGTTTTAGGCCCTGAAGATGAAGAAATATATTCTTCGAAACGTTGGCACATAAATCATCATTCATTTGACCGACCCCCGACATCCCTCAACATCATTCTTACTGACGGTCAACAAATCACACACACATAGAAAGTGTGGTTGAAAGTGAACAATTAATTTGGATTTTGTGAAGTACTATTTTTATCCCTCAAACGCAGCTAGAAATTAATAGAAGTATGTGTCAAAAACTAGACCTGATAGCGAAAATCCCGAGTCATGCAACATGGCTATAAGACCAAAGTTTCGAAAAAATAATGGTTTTATGTTAAATGTCTCCAATGTAAATGTAAATTGATATTTATTGTAAAAATTTCATATGAATATAAAAAAAATATGCACATAGAAAACTGGATGTGATGAAATTCAATGTATTCGAAATATTTAAAATTGTGGGTTGCGAGCAAGGAAGTAGGATTTCTATAGAGCACTATATTTCCCATAGAACTTCTATAATACAGAATTTATGTCTATCGACGGTATAATATAGAAGTTATGACATAACTATACATTGTATGATGCATATCGACGGCGAAGACAAGAAACCTCGTATCTCCAAATTTATCTCCAGGTTATCTTTAATATAGAAGTTATGTATTATGTATATCGACGGTGAAGGCAAGTGACCTCGTATCTCCAAATTTTGCGAAAATTAGTTTTTTTATTGCTACCTACCTATCATAAGCTACGCCGCCGATTTTAGCGCTTGCAGCGGTGAATAAGTGAGTTATAAGCGTGAAAATCAAGTGAAAGTTGTTTAGTTCCCCAAGGCGTCATAGCGATCAAAAAACCGTTTTTTCGCTATTCTGAGAGGTTGGGATTTTGGGGATAAGAGGGTTCTCGTCTTCACCGTCGATGTATAGATGTATTGGAGCGGCCTTATAGACCGTTGATATCTGGAAGTTCAATGGGTAACGAAATTTAAGTAATCCATGGATTACTGAAGTCCGAATCTTGCAGGTTGGGTAGCTGAACATTTGGCTTATTCTGGATTCAGAGCACTATTTCGAGTGTGGACACGTGTGGTGTGTTTCCCAATGTTTGGTTTCTTTTTAACCACATTAGTATTGGGGTTCAGTTAGAAATGATGTTGGGAGAGGGAAAGAAAACGGGTGATAGAAAAAAAGCAATACTTCCCTATCACCCTTCAGGTTGGGGAAGGGAAGTGAAGAAGGGAGAAGAAAAAAAAGAGCGAAAATACAATACACACAGGTCATATTTCTTTTCCTTCGGGATACTTGGAAATGACACTCTTCCGAGGGGGAGACCTCAGGGTTCGGTTTCAAGGAAGGAACAGTGATTTTGTGAGAATAAAGAGAGCGCTCAGTGTGGGAAGAACAGTGCGGCGGAACAGTGTGGCGCGACGTTTGTCAATCGGAAGGAAGCGCTGGGGAGAGGAAGAAAAAGAGACAAAAAAAAAGTGAAAAAGAAAAAAGAAAAAAGTAGGAGAAGGTTAGCGGTTGATGACGACGAAAAGACCAGTAGGAAGCCGAACCGGATAATGCGACAGAGTTGGATGAAGAGTACGGTAGGAGGGGGGGGGGGTTGAAGGCGGCGATGGTCTGCCTAGTGGTGGTGAGTGAGAGGGGTTGAGGGGGGATAGAGAGTGTACGAGAGAGAGAGTGAGTTGAGAGTGAGGAACCGGAGCCCAGAAACGCGGTGGATGAGGAGGTACGAGGTGGAGGACACGAGGTGGATGACAAGGGGGGAGGGCTTAGGAAAAAGGGGGAGACATTGTATCGATTGCCAACAAGGGCGAGAGAGATAGAGAGTCCCCGAGTGAGTGAGAAGGGGGAGAGAGAAAGAAAAAAAGAAAAAAGAAAAAAACGAGCTGCGGAAGAGAAGAAGAGCGAACGCTTGTTCGAAGACCCGACCAACAACTGAATTAGGGCCGATCGAAAAATAAACAGGTGGAGAGACTCTAATTGAAGTAACCAAATTGAACTAATCCAAACTCCCACGACTATTTATTCGACATTTTCCCGTTTTTTGAACCATTTTCTCAACACGAAACTTCTAAAAATTCTAATAAATGATCGAGCTTTTAGATAGGGATGCAACATCGGAACCAAATAATCGATTAATAATTGAGGTTAATTGATTTTATTTTCTTTCTCACTATCCTAAAATTCGATGGTTTTCTTCGTCTGTAGTTAACGACCTATAGGTAAATTTCAAGGCCAATGAAGATAAGGAATAAACGAAGAAAATGAAGATTTATAAGGAGATTACGAATAAAATTTCACGAAAACCGTGTTGACATGGATATATCTTATGGCTGCATTCAAAAATTGGCGCGATGCAAAAGGTATGACTTTTTTGGCGCAATTCCCATAGTGGTAGAGACTTGCAATTTGGCATGGAGCTTTAGCAGAATAGGACCAGAATCAGCTAAAGCTAGGGCCGATTCTTTTGTTTTTTAATTTTATTTGTCACCATACAAAAATACTTATTGGTAGGTGGTATAATACATGAAATTAAAATGTCATTACATGATTATATAATTACATTCGACTCATTACAAAATGTGTAACTAAACACATGAATATTAATACACCACCAACTGCTGGTAATTGAGAAAATACTGCTAATTAAAATCTAACCAAATTGTAACAAAAGGCTAGACCTTTCTATCTAAACAGTGTGGGTGTTTAAATAGAGTTTAACCCTCAACGTGCACCTTTCCTTATTGATTGTTAAGACTTAACAATCAAACTTAGTTTCAATGATCATTCTCGCCCCAAACGATGCTCGTATGGCGAATTGAGCCCAAGTTTCAAGTAAGCCCGCATTCCTCACTCATCAGTGATGAATCATCACTCAGAGTGTGGTCATATGGTCACCTACGGGCACACAACATTTTACCTCGTTACTCTGATTATTTCACGCTGTATATATACCGAGCAACATGATGCAGATAATACAGAGGATACAGAGGATTAAACTCAGAACAGTGACCTAAACGGGGACCAACCAGTATACAGATAATAATATAGCATTTTCCAGTTGAATTAAACCTTTTCCCAATAGAATTAAACCTTTTCCCAATTGAATTAAACGTTTTCCCAATACAATTAAACGTTTTTCCCAAATAATTAAACCTCTTGCGGGAAAATAAGGAATTGCAGAAAAGTGAACAATAAAGGCGTGAACGAATAAGAAAGGGTCAATGAATAATGAAGCTATAGAACCTATAGGTACCTACAGTAACAACTGTTGTTAATGCAGCGGTTCTCCATTCGCCGCAGCGGGCAACAGTAGAAATGTCTGTGACGTAGTTCGCGCAGTCTTGTGGGGTTGTTGTAGCTGTACTTGTTGCAATTACTTCAGTATGTTGCAATTACTTCAGTATGACATACATTGTGCTCTTCTCGGTGGCCTAATGTTACTTAATTTAATTATTTTCTATTGCACCCTCTTCATTTGAGAGGTTTGATAATTTTGGAAAAAGGTTTAATTATTTTGGAAAAAGATTTAATTCAATTGGAAAATGCTGTCGTAAAAGAATCTGCAGGTTTTTTTCAGTCAAGACTCGACGCCTCCCCCGGACTGGTCGCAATTCTGTGGGAAACCGCATCACACGGACAAATAGCGCGGTGAATGATGGAGTGCGTCAAGTGGTCTATTTGATACTACGATTACAAAGCACACAAGAAGTCGTCCTTGTAATATGTCATTCGGCGTGCCCACGTTGTTTGCTCTCTCCCGACCGAATCATTCGCACCGGCGTCGTCAGCCGGCTACAATCACCTTCCGCTACAACAATCATACAATCAATTCGCTAATCGTATCTCAGCTCTAATCTGTTGATTGAATGACCCTCTTGTGTGGGCGGAGACCGTATAATTACGGATGGGTGGGGGCCTTTCGGATTTCGGGGGTCCGCCGAAAGGAGCAATGGGTCGCATCTGTCACAACTTGCCAGCCCCTTTTTTCCACCATCAACTCACGACCCTCGTTTGGCGACGAGAACGGGGAGCCGTCACATTGGGGTGGAATTGAGCCCTCAGGCGTCTTATTCCCGTTCATTAATTCGATTTTGGTTCATTATTTTCAATAACAATTTGAAACAACCAATAAAAAAATTAAAAAAATGTTTTGGACCTTTGTAATCCCTCAAAATGGTTGGATTTACTCTTCAAAATACGTGGTATCCAAACCTATTTTGAAAACGTAGCAAAATCATACACGACAGCTTTGCAAATTACGTCGTGTTCGTTTAGTGACCAGGTGGTTATGTCTGAATGAAGAGGGGAAGTTGGTAACTTGTTCAGTGATGATCTCCAGTTATCCAATGAAATTCAGGGTAGACCTAGAATAATGAAATTCCAGTAATGAGGTTTTACTGTGAGAATGTACTGTAGGTAGTAATACTGGTTCCCTATATTAATATAATGATGATTCAGTGTCTAAATATAATCAAAGTTTCTCTATTAATTGATATGATTTCCATCAAACAAGTTTTAAATGAAAATAATTTTCAATTTCGACCAGATTCCATTCAAGCTGTAGGGATCACTACAGTAGAGCTAGCTGATTAACGTGGCGAAAGACTTTATAATATCAAACACGAAAACAGTCGAAATTTGTCAAAATTTTCAGGTCATGGAGAACAGGTGTTGTCTTGTCCCTGGTAACGTTTATCCAGGTGATGCTGTATGTTGTGACTTCCATGTACAACATGGATGTCGCCACAAAGTAAATTTATGACTGTTGATTATTTCCGCATCACACTGACTTCGGGCTGAGGAGAGAACTGATGGGCTCCAAAATTTCAGATTTTAGAGGGATGAATTTGGCAACGAAGTTGACCATACCTAAGAACCGTTGTACCTCATTGACATTTGAAGGGTCGTGGGGAAAAAGGATCAAAGTCCATTTTTGGGCCGAATTGAGTTAGACACGCCATCTTGTAGGGTGGGAGAGTAGAACTGAATGGCTTTTGCACTTTTGTGGAAAAGGTCGCATTCACCTATTTTAAAACGAAAACTAAGACGAGACTCCGGGGAAAAAGGATCAGCGAAGTGAGGAATGAAGGAGAGGATGATGCTGATGATTCATATATGAATATATATGGCGATGACCCTTTCGAAGAATAATTTTTGAATGAATTTGTTTGCCTTTTTGAGCAGTGAGATGTCACAGTATGTTTTGTACACAAAATATACCTACGTTTTGGACAAAATTGCCAATTTTTTTGGGAGAATTTTCCTGAACATGACAGTAAGGTACTAGTTACCCTAGTAATAGTCCAAATGAATAACGAGAGTTGAGTAAACAGTAGGTAATATACTGGTTATAACACATAGTTGTATAATAATATTCATGGTGACAAAGAACGAGAATATTTGTGGGGAAAAAAATATCAAAGCCCATGTTTGACATTTGAAATTATTTCCGGAATGTATCTTTGATCTACGTGATTTTCTTTCTTGTTACTTGAACTTAATTAAATTCCCTCTCAGGTGGGCCTAACAGCAGTTTTTTTAATGGAGAGTGTCTGTCTAAAACGGTTTCAAACATAGTTTTTCGATTTTCTCAGAATTAGGAAAAAAGGACTTTGATCCTTTTTCCCTACGACCCTTCATTTGATAGCGCCTTCAAGTCATTAATTGCGCTTGAAATAAGTTATTGTATTTTGTACCTATGAAGAAAATACATTAAATTAGAAATTAGAAATGTTCTTAAAAAAAAAGAAAAAAATATTTGATTCGTACCTAGTTTGATTTTGGCGGTGCGAAACTTATTCCGGATCTTGAAGACCATATTATGTGCTGGTAAGAATAATATCTTGTGGAACTTCTCGGAAGCGATTCGGTTGTGCTGATCCGTTCATTAGTGTAATGAGTTTTGTAAAGTCACCTTTCCGAAGGAGCAACCAGAGTTGAAACTTTCATTTAAAAAACTCGAGAGCTGTTCGAGCAGTAAAAACCCCCCGAAGGTGAAGAAGGGCAGGGCGATGGTGGAGAGGGACGACACCGCGGAATTAAAGAGCCTCAGTAATAAGTGAGGACAAGAAGGTTTTAGGGCGCAGCTGCGTCCGCCCTACGAAGGGCTGGAAGGGAACAAGCTGCGGGAAGAGAAGGTGGGTTTCCTTTAGGGCAGTGAACTTTTATCAAAAGGGTGAGGGGCGAAGGGACCAGGCAGAGCCCTTTCTGAAAGAGAGATCTCAACAGCGGAGAGTAATCAAAAGGAAAACTTACCTCCTAAGGGCTCCGGAGAAAGGGAGTCAAGGGAGCCCTTTTGCGTTGGAAGGGCAGGTTCGTATTAGGGATGGAGGGCGGCAGCGGGAGGACGGGAGAACGGATAGAAGCTAAAACTGACTGGCAAATTATCCTCCGGGGGTGGTTGGTGGAAAGCGGGAAAGGACGGAGGGTTTCCATCTCGTTTTTCCGGTGTTTCTCGAGGTATTTCTGTTCATTTTCCAATGTGCTCCGTCGTTTTTCTCCTTAAGGGCCTTCGCTGAACTTGAAATCACTCTCACTTTCTCCGAAATGAGCTTTTTTAAAAAAACCTTCAAGTGGGATAACGATTGGGTGCAATTGGTCGACCGGACGGTGCATCTCGACGGAATGACCCATTTTCCGATGCCTCAAGGAAAACCCTTTGAATCTTCCGATGTCCCAAATCACTCACTCATTCAATTACTTACCCCATTTCTAATGTGTATGAACTGATTCATACGGTGCTTATTCTGAAATAACAGCAACCTAGTAGAAACCACACAGCACCAAACGCCAGTGGCCCGGAGAGGGGGGTCTAAAACTGAATGAATGAATGAATGAATGATACTTTATTCCATATATATACATAAATAAATAGTGCACAACGACTAAATTGGAACTACCCCCCTCATAGATCCATGATCTGTGCCACGGGGGGAGCTGCACTTATTGATAAACTAAAGAAAATTTATTGTTGAACTAAATTTAACTGGCAGAACAAGAAAGACATAAAAAAAAGAAAGAAAAAGACAGAAGATAGAAAATCAAACTCAGAACTTGTAAATACTGGTTGCCATAGCATCACATTCCGATGAACTGGCAACAGTGAGGTAAGAAAATGACTTTTTGTAGGCCAATCTACTAATGCTATGTGTACATAGCATTAGTAGATTGGCCTACAAAAAGTCATACACGTATCAGTTAAAGAAGGCGGCATTTTGCGAATTATGAGTGCTAGAGTGTGGTAGAAATGGCGGGAAGTGCTACTTAAACGGCTAAATGGTACTAGAGCCCTTTCAGTGTCTTTTAAATAGACCCCCCCCCCTTCTATCTCGAAAATAAGAAGATCATTTCAGAACGCAACTTCTGCATCTAACTACTTGCTGAATTCACCAATGATTTGGATTCAGAGAGAATTCACCCAATTGGATGTGGACCTGTTTGGTTCAGCCAATATCCTTTGGAGTAATGAAAACACGGTTGAACAAATGAATTGGAGTAATGACGTGAAATCGTCCCTTAAGATCCCTCAAGATCTAACTCAATTTTCCCAACATTTCAGGAGAGACAAAAAACGGATTTTCCAACGTACTGTAGTAATTTCTACGGTTATCGCGGCTTTTCTACGTTTAAGAAGCCTTTTCCTGTATTGTAATAGAGGCCAAACGACTGAGCTGAAAAGACGGGCCGAGAGATTTTCGCATAAGTATCCGTTCTCAACTCATTTTGCCAAAAAACTGAGTTAGACCTTGTGGGATCTTAAGTCTCTGCTTTCATATTCATAAGTACAATAAAATAAAAAACTAATTTTCTTTCCCATTCCTTCTTAACATAAAATATTTTCTTCCAGACGAGCTGATTTCTTTAAACAACTCCCACACATCACAATTTACAAGAAAAATAAATGTTTTAGTAGATATTATTAATATCTACTAAATTTTATTACATATCATGTAATAAAAAGAAAGAAAAATAATAATATCTAAGGGTATTCAAAAAGGTCGCGTAGCGAAATTATAAATGATACTGTATAAATTAATTTAAATAAGATAATAATCGCAGAACATCAAGGGGGATTCAGAGCCGCCAGTATCCTGCGACGAAAGGGTAGGAGGGCTGCAGTGCAGTGACCTAGGCAGAGAAAAATGTACCGTTACGGAATTATTTGCAGCGTTTATATATTCAGTCAATAAGGGTGAGTTCAATACTGTATACTACGAGCAGAAGGAATCATTACGTTGTATGGACATTACTCGCATACCTTCAGTGAGCAGTGTTAGGTGAAATCCTTTCGTATGAATTTCTTATAAAATTATTAATGAAAATTGTTTTACAGGGTTGATCACTCCCAAAGGCCCTCATCGTGAATCATCACCTTCATGATCCCTATATCGCTTCGTAAACGATTGTTCTCACCCCACGGTTATTCCCGCATCCCTCTACTAGTCCCACGGACCCTACTATATCGGCTCATTACATATACATGATTTGGTGAAGTTAGACTTGACACTTTGAAATTGGACTTAATCACCCTCAATCGCCCCTTCGCATTCCCTTGTCGACCCTTTTGTTCATATTGCTCCCTCCCGCATGACCCTCCGCACGAATTAGTTACTCGGTGTTAAAATCACTCGCGCCCCCCACGATTAATCCACTTTGATTTGCGACAACCAGATGCCTCTTTCGAAGGGGAAACTGAGAAGCGAGAAAACCTCGTTCCGGTTTCCGCCTTCCGTTTCCGCAGTTCTTCTGCCGGAAAAAAAACGGGAGAGTTCTCCCACTGCCTCCTGAATTAATGAGAAATTTCTACAAAACGTGCGCGGCCTTTCGGAATCGCAAGAAGAAAAATCCTGCGTGTGGGACGAGAGCCTATCGGCGAATAAAAATACCGGTAATATGTCTGAAGGGAGGTTACACTTGAGGTTACACTTTTTGTTACGGAGATCGCTTCGGGTTGGGGAGCTCCGAAATGGGAAACGAGGGTGCGAGGCTGGTGGGCGGATGGCTTGAGGGAAGATTCCCTGCTACCTACAGCTGTTCTGTCCCCCACAGAAACCGTATAGGTTCCTCCACCCACAGTGGGTTGCCTTGTTTTCACTTTTTCCCCCTCTTTTACTGGCCTTTTTTCATAAAGAAGACATTCGGAGAGACGCTTTACCCTCATAAATCCTGTTACCAACTGTTGTTTTTAAAAGTTTCCATCCGAGTCGGCCCTTTGTGATTCTGTCGCGTCCTGACATCGGTGAAACAAGCAGCCGTAGCGTGTGTGACGATAATAAAGCTCTTGAGTGAAGGTCGAGAGGGTTAAACGAATAAAAATATCCGTATACACATCAGGAGGTCACCACATCACACAGTTTCCGCAATCACCTGACGCGGGTAACATTTAGTAAAACATCAGCCAACATCAATTAAAATGCCATTTTACTCTACATGAAATTGTTAATTCTTACGTTTTGGGAAACATAAATTCTAAATACTCTTCCTGGAAATCTAAAACATACAGAGACCCTTACAACATTCAAAAATAAGCATAAAAACACCAGCAGAAACTATGATATTATCATCGACAGTTGGATCCATTTTGTAACCATCAATACACTACGTTCAATCAGCTTGACACCAACCTACCTAAGTTTTTTTTTTAATTAAATATTTTTTAAATATTAAATACTCTACCTGGAAAACTAAAACGTACAGAGACCCTTAAACAATTTAAAAATAAGCTCAAAAACACCAGCACATATTTGAATAAAGAATGATGTCTAACTCATTTTGGCGAAAAATTGACTTATAGCATGTTGCTGTTTCGTCGACGATATAGGAATTATAACAACGTTAAGTTGTCATAGGAGCTAATGATGAGAATTGGAAATGAATCAAGATCGGATGTAACAATGTAAAAACGAAAGAAAAACGGTTCACTTGGTACACGTACTCATATGACAGAGAATACTGGTTTGATATGACGGAGCAAAAGCAAAAGTAAAGTGGTTGTGGAGTAAGAATCGAGTCAGACATATAGTAAAAACTGACTGGGGGAGATAATGGGTAATGGCCTGGGTAGGGTAATGGCCAAAATGCTAGGAAGGATTTACGGTTTAGAGATAAGGGATTACGGGGAAACAAGTGATTTTGAAAGTGTGTTTTTCCTAAGTTACCCAGATGTGTTTTTCCCAAGGTGTGTTTTTCGCCAGGAGATTAGAAAGCCAGTTAGTGCTAGGTTTTAACGGGATAATGGGAGAATAACAAATTTTTTAAAGTATGTTTTTCCCAGTTAGTTTGGGAGATTGGAAAATATTAAATGAATATGGAATTAACATGAACTGAGAGGCTGCGGCCGAACACAGTGTTTACAAACCCAGTCCGCATTGGGAGCTGGAAAAGTTTCCGAATCGCTGCGAACATATTACCAAAACCTAATACCACAACCGATTACCAGACGGTCGCTGTTACTCGATAACCTATTGCCAAGAAATATCCATATTAGCCATGCCTAACAGAGACCCACCAACTCGAATACCTGCTACACGTGCTACAGACCAACCTAATGAATAATAATAAAGACCAATGATTATTATTATCAGCTTATTTCACAATATTTTTGTATTCAACGGATTGTATTACGTGGATGTTTGAAGATGAGCTCTGGAGGTGGAAGTTGAGAGCAGTCAAAACCTTCAACAAAGCGGTAGCTTTTGCTCGAGGTGGGCGATGAGGGGGATGTAGCAGTGGCGGTGGAGGGTGACCGAGATGAGAAAGGGGATGAAATCGGTACAGCAAGCTCCGGTGGAGGACGGAAAGGGGGCGGTGCAGTTGGAGGACCGAAGGGGGCGATGGTGGGGGGCGATATGGGAAGGAAAAGGAGGACGTGAAGGGGAGTACAGTCTTGTCTTCCAACGACCCGCTCCTGAAGTCCTCCCTAATCAAAGTGTTCTCTTTCCATTCCCCTTCGGTTTCACCCCCTTGTAAAGTTGTAAGCAAGAAGAAGAAGGAGAAGAAAAAGAACGGAAAACACTTTTATTCATTCATTCACCATTAGGGGTCTTGTTCTCCCCTTTTTTGTTACCAACTACTATTAAAACGCTGCCTATTCCACAACGGTTGATTATCTTCTGTACAGATCAGGCGTTGTTTGAATCAGCATGAAACGGTCCCACAGTTTAATTCACGCTCATGTTGCTGTTTTCGTTCCTACCTTCAAAACAAACATGAATGAACGGCTAGTCATCAGAAAATTACTATCAGTTTATTCACAATATTGCCTGGTAGGCTAATCTGGGGAGGGACACCAGTTGTATATTGCTTGGATTATGTTTTGATGTGTGTTTTTATGGAAATGATGCGTCTGAGTTGTTGTCCCTCAGCCGAATAAAAATATTTTGATTATTTGAAAAAACCAAACTTGGCCAAAATGCAACAATAAAATACATTTTCTTCGAAAATTCGCTGAAAAGTCAATCAATTCTGGTCTCGAGGTTAAGTACTCGACTCATAATCGAAAGAAACAGGACTGAGTCCAGACACCAACGGGAAAAATTTGTTCCCTTGATTTACCCTTTCCCTCAGATCACGTCAGAAAACAAGCGACCGACGGGCCACTTCGTCAGAGCCTAAGACGCACGAGCGTATGACGTCAGACGGCTGGAAGGAGGCTAACTAGTACGTCAGAGCCTATGACGCACGAGCGTATGACGTCAGACGGCTGGAAGGAGGCTAACTAGTACGTCAGAGCCTATGACGCACGAGCGTATGACGTCAGACGGCTGGCAGGAGGCTAACTAGTACGTCAAAGCCGATGCCGTAAGAGCCTATGACGTCAGAGGGATGGCTGGCTAGGTGACGGGGCGGTAGCGAAGGGGGGTGGTGATAACGTCATATCTGAAACCCCCATTTCTTCCTCACTACTTTTGTGATCGCCGTCAAATTTCCTAAAGGATCTCCGAGTTTCAGATTTTTGTCCACCCAAATTGGTCAGTCTGCCCATCGACATCTAATAAATCTTTTACTGATTATTTACTGATCTACATAAGCAACATAAAGATTGAGTAAACCAGAAAATGTTAGTAGATCCCTTATGCATTGGCATCCATCTGTGTGCGGGTTATCGGTGTAACTCTCACTCTCAGTACAGTGTTTCTGTTTCGGGGTTATCAAACTGAGATAAAAAGTCCCCAGTCATGCAGCATGACTGTAAAACTAAAACATTACCATTAACACAGCACCAGTTTCTCTAAGGACAACGATGTATTCGAATTTAACTGGATGAATTCACATCGAAGTGAGGGAATAGGACGCAATAAACGGTAGTTTGACAGTTGGGTGCTTCTAAAACGTTCTTCGTTGATGCTAATAGATGAATGTGGTTTCAACGCACAAGAGCGAGGTCGTGAGCAAACACCTACAGGAGCAGTAGTCACTATTCCCGCGGTAAGGGGGCCGTAATACAACGCTTGTTCTAGCTCTAAATAACCGGTGCCACATCCAAGTAATACTCGTAATCAGGAAATTACGATGGAACTCTGTCGTTTGACTTCTTAGGATGTTTATGGGTGGTTATTAATTACTTTTACGAGTTCTTATATATTTCGTGGTTCATATTTCCCCATGTTTATGTTTCGTGGTTCTACCGACATAGGAGTTCTATGGAGATAGTGGCTTTACCAACTAACTGCTCCACCTGTCTGATACCTTAATCGCGATATTTAATTCAGTTCATGTCTGACACCACGTGTACGTTTCGCCCATTTGGAACTCGGCGGAGAGACGACGCTTCCTCCCCTCTCCCGATCATTAGACGATAAACCGACGAGAGGTGGCAAACGCCCCTAAGCAACCGTAGGGGTTGTTGAAACCCTGCAATATGAATTGAAACCTCCCTCTTTGAAGGGTAGTTCTAGCTCTACCCTATCCCCCGGATCCTCCGTGTAATTATAACTTCAACCCTCACAGTCGGGATGGTCGGGGCGGTAGAGGCCGAAACTTCTCCATAGCCCCAGAGGATGTTCCGCGCCCACTAATCATCCCGCTGCCCCACTCGCCCTCTTCCTCGCTTAAACTGCATTAACCAATCCGACCTCATTGCTTCGCTAATATCGAATTCAGAGGCTTAACGAACTACCAGGTTTCTCGACACGTTCCCGCTAAAATATTTACTTCGGGTTTCCCTGTACCGTAACAGCCCGCTAACACTATCGATTTCCCCAAGAGCGTTTTCAACCACTAGACTGAAACATCAACTCTTCCTGTGTTATTATAACCCGCTGTTTTCGTCTTTAGATTCTTTGAATTCAATACAAATTTAATACCATGCCGGAGTATAATAATTATTCAAACAGATTTTACATTATTACCCAATAGAACTCTTTGTACCTAGTACGAATCTATAATGGACCTTAGTACAGTTGAGCCTCGCTAATCCGGACTTGACCGGACCGGACCCTGTCCGGATTCAACAGAATCGACTTTACATTGTAGCAAAATGAAGTTTTGTAGCCAAAAGATGTCTTATTAATTGAATGTCAACCATTACAATGTAATGTGATGCAATGTAATGTGATGTCATCATGTTCTTTAATGAAGACGTTTTATATAAAACCAATTATTTCTTCGAAAATTCGAAAAATTTTTCGTCTTTAGATTCTTTGAATTCAATACAAATTTAATACCATTCCGGAGTTTAATTCAAACAGATTTTACATTATTACCCAATAGAATTCTTTGTACCTAGTACGAATCTATAATGGACCTTAGTACAGTTGAGCCTCGCTAATCCGGACTTGACCGGACCGAACCCTGTCCGGATTCAACAGCATCGACTTTATATTGTAGCAAAATGAAGTTTTGTAGCCAAATGATGTCTTATTAATTGAATGTCAACCTTTACATCATGTTCTTTAATGAAGAAGTTTTACATAAAACCAATTATTTCTTCGAAAATTCGCTCTTATAGCCATGCTGCATGACTGGGGATTTTTTCGTCTTTAGATTCTTTGAATTCAATACAAATTTAATACCATGCCGGAGTATAATAATTATTCACACAGATTTTACATTATTACCCAATAGAACTCTTTGTACCTACTACGAATCTATAATGGACCTTAGTACAGTTGAGTCTCGCTAATTCGGACTTGACCGGACCTGTCCGGATTCAACAGAATCGACTTTACATTGTAGCAAAATGAAGTTTTGTAGCCAAAAGATGTCTTATTATTTGAATGTCAACCTTTACTCATGCCATACTAAGAACTTCCACTCAAAAGCCAAACTGCAGTCGCTTTAAGAAAATTCAAAACTACCTACTCATTTTTGGTTTATTTTAAAGTATTAGTATATTTCGTTTAATTTGTTCATTCATCCGGATATAATATATCCGGATACATATTATGTACCTATTATATATAAATTTCGCACAATTGTCGATAAAAAGTCGATGAAAACCAGGTATCCGGTGACATAGTCTCTAAGCCTTCAAGCCGGAGTTGTTCATTCCGTTGTCGAAGCTGAAAAACCAAATAATCAGATTCGCATTTATTCGGTGAGAGAACTAATTACATTAACATTGAACGAAGCGTTTGAATTGAATCGGCCGAGGTTTAGATAAATGGAGTCGATGGGAGCGATGGAGTGGGCCGAGAGGGGGTTTGATTTTGACCTACAGCCGGATTATCGGAGTAGACCCCCCCTCCCTTACAATTCTCCTCTGTATACCGGGGAGTTTAGATGGGAAAGTTAACAGTAGTTCTTGGCGGAGTTTCCACTTCTCTAACTGCGGATTAAGTGACAAGTAATCGAGAGGCTTCCCCTTCCCCACACCGACAGCCCGATCGACTCACTTCGGTTCCCGCTTGATACGACCGGGGGGTTGCCAACGGAACCTTCACCCTCACAAAGGGTTTTGGATTCGCCGAAGGGGATGATGGGATGGCAAAGGATCTGAAGGCTGACTTGAGTGGGGGGATCTGAGTGATTATATCAGACGGGAAATAAATGAAGTTACTCGAAATGCGTTTGAGCGGTTCCGTTCGTTTAATTTAAATAGTTTCTTCATGTTGGACCGAAACATCAAATTTCCTCAAATGCGCTTCCGCACATAAAAATTAATTGATGAGTCTGTAACTTGTGAAACCGTTACATGTAGCTATAAACACATTATTTCTAGCCGCTTAATAATTTTCAGGACCAGAAAAATCTTTATGTTGAAAAGTTTATATTCTGACCCATTATAATACTAAGGATCATCTACCGAAAATTATTGTAAAGTGTCATACTCCCTTGGCTACGTTATTACTGCTATGTTGTTTTCAGTTTGTTCAACTAGAAACTCGATACCACCAAGTGTTGTTAGAATTAGCCGATCTCAAATATAAAAAACTCTGCAAATTCTTGACACAACGGTTCATTATCTTCTTTGTACAGATCACCCTTCTGTCTAGATCACTAGGTGTAAATGTCTAGATTGTTAGATTAATTATTATTATGAATTATCACTAATTATTAATAATTTTATCAAGTACCTAGCGAAAATTATAATAATTTATTGTTAGGTATTAATAATTTGTATTTATTATTGATAATAATAATTATTAATTATGAATAATTAATACAATATAATTCTGGGGTTTTTAATAATACGTCGGTAATAATTTTTCTATAAAAGAAGTACCTACCAACAAACATTCGAAATTACCTTAATTTCCGTAGCACGAAACTTACCTCAGAACAAAAAACTCGACATCACTAAAACTATATGATGTTCCAAACAGCTCGTTAGTATGAAAATTGACCTGTATTGCAACCGTTTGATTCACGATCGTGTTGACAGGCTCAACCTTTGAGCCGTCATTCTGAACGAATGGCTGGTCGTACAAAGCTGTGGATGGTCTTAAAAATTCTGCGGAACAAACTCTATCTAAATATGAAATTAAAAACATACCGTTTGATGGGAATTTTTCGAGTTTTGAAATTATCAAAATTTCAAAATTAGTTTTGAACCCCTTCCCCTTGACCTAGAGCTATGAAAAGTTTCGAGGACCATTGTGGGGTTGGTCGGAACCCATAAAAAAATTTCTGGGCAAAGTGTGCCTCGTGGTTGCGTACACGTACGAAAGCGGTACCCACTTTATGGTTGCTTTGAATTACGAATCCAATGGCTATGACTGGCATGTCTGAAGCCAAATCATCTAAGAAGAAGAATCCAAATAAACACCTCGATTCGATATGAAGTCTATTTTGTCTCCTTAATTCACCTCATCCACGGGCCTCTCAGATAATATGACGTCGCAACACAAGCGACCAACTACGTCAAAAGATATGACGTCAAACAGGTGCCGCCAAGAACACTTCACAGGATATGACGTACGTGGACCGGCAGGGGGTGGATGACGTCAAACAGGTGCCGCCAAGAACACCTCACAGGATATGACGTACGTGGACCGGCAGGGGGTAGGTGACGTCAGACCAGTGGCCGGCAAGAACACCTCACAGGATATGATGACGTACGTGGACCGGCAGGGGGTGGATGACGTCAGACAAGTGGCCGGCAAGAACACCTCACAGGATATGACGTACGTGGACCAGCAGGGGGTGGATGATGTCAGACATCCAGACGTGAGGCCCTGAAATATTCTCTGAAGCGATCATCCTCGGGCTTGTTCAAACCTGCATGCCTAATTTCGAAGTTCTTTGTCAACGATTTCCTCCCTTCGGTGATTCCAATGTTTCCGTATTGGAAATAATAAATCAATATGCGACCGTTTTGTGGTGTGAAGAAATGCGCTTTGCCTAAAATCTCACTTAGTGATGCGGAGGTTAAACGAGCGAGCAGACACGGGTTTCTTTATAACCACGCAAAAAATATCCTCGATAACTCATTCTGCGTTTTTCTCGTCATTCTTCTCTCCTTTGTTGCTCGGAAGAAAAAATCCGCGGCCGACAGAAGCTCTCGTAGAAAGGAAATCTCCGGCGGTTTGTAATTCTATAAATAAAACGGCCGTCTCAGGACAACAGATTCCTTATCTTGATCGTAGGGACGGGCGGGTAGCGAAGGAAAACGGACCTAAAGTGATCGGGCGGACATTAGCGGCTGCCGGCGACCTTCGCCAAGTTCGATCAACTTTGTGCATTTCCAGCTCCTTCGTCCTTGTAAGTGTTAGGTAAATGCTCCTCCTCCTTCGAGGTCAGTCGAGTTCTACCTACTGCATTATGTGAGCGAATTATCCAAGTGTTCGTCGTTTCTTCATGGGGTTCGGCCATGTTCATTACCGGTCGAGACATTTGACTGAAAATAAGGACAAAAGTCTCGTTCCGATTACACAGGCCCACAAAAAAAATAAAATAAAATAAATAAATAAATAGATGATAAACCAAAAAAAAAAAAAAAAAAAAAAAAATGTGGTCTGTCCTTTTGACGAGACCCACCTATTGTTATGTATGTTTTGACGCTGAATCCGAATCTGTAATCATAATGTGTGGTCCCAGTCAATTTTGACGAGATAATCTCAAAAAACACCGAAAAATCGCATTTTCTCATAGTTTGTCGGGCTTAGAGAGAAAACAGACGATGAAAGGATGTATTTGACTTCAGATTTGGATTCTACGGAGAAAATTACGTCGAAATTGCTATTTCAAAACTTTTTCGAGACATAAATTAAGCCATAATATAGCTTGGAAACCGGCGGTGCTGCATCGGAAATGTCGTAATTTCGTATGTCGTAGTGAAACTCCAATCCTATCATCCAAAAATCAACTTTCGGTCCTGGAATTCACCTAACAGGGGTTTTGGGATCGCTGATCACGAATATAATGTTAGATTGGTAATTTAGTGGCTCCAGAGGGTGCTTATCGGCAGCGATGTATCAAATGTATCGGTTTATGTTCAAAATTACCCCAAATCGGCTGGAGCGACTATATTACGAATTGGAACCTTATATTCGTGATCAGCGATCCTAAAATCCTCGGTAGGTGAATTCCAGGACCGAAAGTTGGTTTTCAGATGATTGGATCGGAGTTTCTTAGTTAATCAAAAACACCCTAATTTACGACATTTCCGAAGCAGCGCCGAAAAATACATAAGAATAGGTGGATCTCGTCAAAAGAAAAGACCACTTTTTTGTGGGCCTATGTTATTATTGTATTTTTTACAAATTCATCCGAAAAAACTCTATTCGTTGTTTTACTGTTAAATTCCCCTTATAAAAATATAAGGAACTTGCTTTCCTTTAGAAGAAACTCCTTGAGTATTGAGAGTTAGGATGAGTCGTGTGGCAGTGTTCACTCCGTGATGTAGAGGTGGATTACGAAAAGTGATAACCTTAACTCTGTTGGTAACCTTCAAATGTATACACATCAGTATATCTAACATTTTAGTTAACCTTATATTTGCATTTTATTCATTTATTTCATTATTTTCCCACGTGGATCGCCTTCACACCCCGCTTCGCACTCATACCCCCTAGGCCCCAAGAGTGTACCAAAAAAACCTGGAACCATCGTAGATTCTGCTCTACTGGATATTGAGACATCCCATAAGGAAAACAAGAGTATTTGAAGAAATCGTCTATTTCACTGAAATATCGTGGAAAGTTTTCAAGTGGATATTTCAGTGGGAATGGACGACGTTTTCAAATTCTCTTGTTTTCTTTAACATGGGTTCGTGACATTCCATCACTTATAATACAATTAGGCGCGGTGCCCACTGGAGCGATACGATATGCGATGCGACAGGTGATCCAATAAGCAACGCGATCTTGATTCGACACAGATCGCTCATAGTGGTGCAAACGTAATGGAAGCAACTAAACTAGCGCTCACTAGCGCGATAGCGATACTACAACGATAATTATAGGTGTCGCGTCGGTCGAGGGGACAAAGCTGCCGGGTCGCTCATCGTTCAGAACGTCCGATAAATCATGTCGGGTCAGCAAGAGGACATTCAATCCTCTATTTCCTTTGTGAAATTGATCGAGCAAAACCCGTGCTTATGGAATTATTCATTGAAATGTTACTCCAGGACAATGTTAATCTCAATAAAACATGGTAACTAGCTGAGCCCATCCTATAAACCTCTCTAAATTTCCGTTCATGTTGAGAGAGTTCGCGGGAAACCACTGCCGAACTGTGTTTAATATTGTCAACATTATATGGGTGTACTTTCTAGATTTCCGTTTCCTCCGTTGCAAGTAATGATAAGCAAGAACAACGTCCTCCTCTGAGGAGCTCATGACTGCGACTGATGGAATAAACTGCTCCGTTGCTTATTTTATCGGCTATCGTGTCGCTACAGTGTGCACTGGAGTGTTGCGGGGATAAAAGTTGCATCGGACGATAAAAGGTTGCTCGTGTTGCATCGCATATCGTATCGCTCCAGTGGGCACCGCACCTTAGAGTTACTAAATTTCCTCAATTCGGTCTTGAAATCATATCCTGGTGATTTCTAACAGGCAAACCCCGGTAGCCACCAATTACAAAGCCATTTGCAAAAGGCGCTAAAACCTCGATACAGTCCCAGATGTAGGTGCCATGTAATGGAATATGCATATGGAGTATGTTAGCATTGAGTTGACATTTTGGCAACCAATGTTTAGCTGTCATGCAACCGCTGTATCGAGTTTCTAGATATCACAATATTTTGTAAATATGTGATAATTGATTTTTATGAGAGCGATATCAAGGTCGCCCTTCGCAATATTCTCCCCGTTCATAATGATTCAATTAGAAACGAGACCCATCTGAGTAAACCCCTGTAGCCTCCCTTTATTTGAGCGGTCAAAACCCTTTCTGGTTTACGAGGGGGAAACTCCGTTGAAACGTACGTATTCCCCACACACATATTATATAAACACCATGTCAAACGTAAGTACACAATGCGCATCATCACACAGAACTCGGTCTCGTTTTATTACTTCCGATCATCGTTCGACTCCATTTGATGAATTCCCGCTCATCCTCAACAACCCTGTCGCCCATCGATGGAACGGGAGGACCGTGTAGAGTATCGATTCCCGTGTTGATTACTCGTTTTAGTTGAGGATCGCTGCTATAAAAACCCACTGACGTTTAATGGGTGCCCCAGTGGACTGTTCCTGATTAGAGTCGATATTTTGAAATGGAAACGGAATTGTTCTGAGGTGAAATATTCGTTGACATCCACACTTCAACGGCACGCCACATGTCGCGTTTCAAACGAGTGCAACGGCAAGTATAAATAATACTGCTGTATTTATTGACTTCTTATGATTATGGGTTGGAGGTCTGTCACAATTTTGCATAGGCAATATGAAACGTTTCCGACACACAACCAATCAGAAACAAAGTAATTGTAACTTCGTGAGTGTTCATCTCACGAAAATAATTCACCACTCGTTATAATCGCCTGATTTTAAAGAACATTTTTTCCATCTGGCCCTCTCTTCTGAAACTACGATGGACACTTTACCCGTGGCACTTTTCCCAGTTAGCGTTGTGCTGAAATTACAAAATTTGTCTACAAGTTCGGACCACACCCAAGATGATCCTTCGTGGCAATGCAATATTCACTCGGCATGCAATATTCACTCTGTATGCCAATATTCTCGGTTACTTGTCAGTAAAATTGTTTAAACAAATTAAATTCGGATGATGAGCCAGAGTCTTAACATTTTAAACATGGGTGGAGGATTTCAGGATTTATTATTTTAGGATTTATCATTTACGACCGTGCACAGGAAAACGTACCTACCTTAGCTTCCGGATTTTGAAATCGGGTTTATTGTCATTCCTGAGAGACAAGAAGCTTCTGAAGACGATGCCGTTTTCAGATTTTCTATATCCTTAGTTCGTTAAAAACGTACCTATCATTTTTTTTTAAACCTCTGAATTCCAAAAAAGCTGTTTTTGAGAAAAATGCAATCAAAGTTTTAGAAACTGTTTTAAAATCAAAGTTTTAATGTCGTTTTCTCATCATTTCAACTTGGTTCTGATGTTTTTGTTCTTTATTGGCACTATTGTTAGGAGTGTATTAGGAAGAGTAGGTTTCCATCTAAAAGATTTTTTTGAGCCTGAGGCAATCGCAGAAATTTGTGTTGAATGTTACCACAGTCGTTTTGACTACTTTTTGTTTAATTTTGTGTTTTACTACATTCCTAGTTTGTTGCGAACATAATAATGAAACCAGAATGTGTGGGTGGGGGGGGGGGGGGGTTATACAAAATATTTCTTCCATCGAGAATTACTTGACATTTTATTTAAAGAAAACAATTTTTTGTTAAACAGGCGTGTTAAAATATTTTTATTTTTTTTAAATCAAACAAACACAAACGAAATTTCTTCTTCTTCTTCAAGCAATGAGGTGATGACCCTGGGAAGCAAAGATACATTATGCGATGTATCTATGATGTCCAGTACCGGTAATCAATTCGTAAACCAGCTTACAGTTGGTTTTTTTTTTTTTAGTACCTACGTTATATTTCCTATACCCGAAATTTAATTTATGAAATATTTATGTCGATTTTACGACCATGACTTCTTATTTTCGTTCTGCTGAAAAATTTGCTTCCGGAAGCTAAGGTACGTTTTCCCGTGGACGGTCCTTATTTAAGAATTATGGTTTTAGGACTCACTATTTTAGTTCTCTAGCTCATCGAGAAGTTGATGTACTCGAGGATCACAGGAATGTTTTAACCCTCAACGCTACACCTCATCCTTTCGCACGGCAACCCTATGGACGGGTTCTCGAGGTTGCCGACGCCATCTGTTGGCTGCTATACAAACCTCGGACGTCTTGGGAGGCAGATGTTCCCGTGTTTCGTGACGTAAGGACGTGGGGTCCCCCCTACAACGTGGACGGCACGAGCCCCCGAGGCCCTTCCTAGACCCACGGGCAGGTGTCTGTCAGCTTGTCTGACGACCACCTGTTTTCCACTCTCCCCTTTATGCTCTCAACATGCTCACTACCTGCTTCGCCCCTCGCACAAAACGATCCAAAGTTATTTTGCCCCCAACAATGACCCTACAGAGTTACGATGAAGTGGAGAGACAGTTAGAAAATTGGAGGGATTGCATTGTTGCCAATTTTTCAGCGTTGCAAAGAGTGCATGTAGAATATTATGGAATCGTGTTTGACAACATTTCGATACCCCCTATCTACAACCACTCATCGACTGTCCGGCTGCGGAGAACTCCTTACCTGTGACCGCGCTCCTGAAAACCACTCCTATCGCGCGACGCTGCGGAAAACCACTGTTTTCGATTGCACAAGGGTGGGTATGCTGAAGGATTCCTTATTACCCAAGGCAACAAAACCTTTATTGCGGTTCAAGCTCTTAGGTACTTATAAATAAAATGAATAAAAATAAAAAGAGTTAAATATAAAATATTGAAATAAACTTTCTTGAGTGCCACTTCTGCTGGGCTCAAAATGTATTTAATAATTATTAAATTATAACGTCTGACCGTTTTCAGGCAAGCTTCACGCGCGTCTCCACGTTGCGGATGCGTGAGAAACGACGCACCTGCTGGCGATGGACGATGTGTGATGCGAAGAGATTATGCAGAGAGATTTGAAGAAAAGATGATACGGTGCAGCTGGCTACCCGGAGTACCTATAATGGAGGACATGAGGGCAATCCATAAGTGTGTTAGTGCAGCATGGACATGTATAGAGGGACTCGTAGTACGTACTTACGTCGTCAGACAAGATCCAGACTAACGAGGCGGTGTTTGGGATTCTGATGACCCGTAGATGACACACTCGATCACTGATGATGAAACATTGAGTTTGTCAGGTGGGATTCTGATGACCCAAATGCAATGATGTTTTAATAGTAGGTATGGTCTGGCGAAGGGCTGAAGAGAGAATGCTGGCGAAATCGTGTTTTGTGACGTCAGGAGAGGGGAGAAGATCATTCACGATGTATCCTGATAGATTAGTCTTGGGATCACGGACCACCGACCACGCACGACATCACAACACAACATGATACGAGCTCGCAAATGAAACAAAGTACACTTGGGCGCTAACAACCACTCAAATGGCAATTTTGGCAAAAATGACTTTTTTTTAACCTATTTCAAAAAAGCATACCTAATCGTGTCTTCCATCTGTTAAAATATGAAAACCCGAAATGGCGTTGTGAGTTTTCTACGACGTTTTCAAAATCGGCCTAACCTAAGTTGTCCTAAGACTTCAAACTTTCAATTCGGTCTCCTGTAAAGTTAGCTCCGAGCCATTTAAGTGGTTATCAGCAGCGTCGAGGAGTGGTTTTCGGGAGCGAGGTCACAGGTAAGGAGTTCTCCGCAGCCGGACACTTGGTAAGTGGTTGTAGATAGGGCGTATCGATTTATCTACCAAAATACTCTACGGAAAATACTCAATCGCCATTCAAACTCTTCTGCGTGATGAAATTCGTTGAAACTCGTCCAGGTCGGTTGGAGAATTTGCAGATTTGCTTCGGCTGTTTCATATTTCTCGAATACAAATGAATCCACTGAGGGGAAATTCAAACTCATCGTTTACCCAACTTGGCAGAGGGAAAAGGGGACGCCCGTGGAAGAAGGTTTAAAAGGGCGGGGGAGAATATACGGCTGAAAACGGTATCTGATATTTATTTGACAACCTTCTCTACTTATCACTTGGAAAGTTGTGTCGGTATCTAATTATCTTTATTAGCTTTCCTATTAAGGGGCGAAGGAATGAGTGTAGGTTAAAGTGATTTATTCTACTAAACAACTCCTCCCGGAGCCACCCAAGTTATTAGAAGAGGGTTGAACAAAGCGAGAGGAGTTTTCCGCCCTCTGAGGGTTAAAGTCGTCGCCAACGGGAAAAAGGCCAGAGAACTGAGTGGAGACGTCGTGCCATAGACGAGGCCTTGAATTGACCGAATCACTCCTGAGGATTCTCATATATGCCACGTTTTACCATCACAGCTAAGGATATTAATGTTTTAATCAATCTTTATTTCAATTTTATCAATTTTAATATTATATCGTTAGGTAATTGTTGACACCAGAGAGCAGGAGGACAAACCCAACAGTGTCAATATTGATCAAATTAGTTTATTACTGGAAAAATATCAGAAGTTTGAATATAAACTCAAATAAATGAAAGTACTTAATTCTCTTGAATTTATACTTAAAAGGCCTTTGACAAACAAACGAATTAGGAGCTCCTTCAAAATAAAATTAATGGTAAAAGAAAATGAAAATCTGGATAAAAATAAGGTTGCCTGTGATGGGTTAGAGTCTAACCGTTATACCGTTCCACAGGGGAAGATCGCTTAGACGGGAGGCCAGAAATTGGGTCGAAATTGTAGCCGCACAGAAGACGAAAACTGCAACGTGGTAGGGTACAAACATTGCATTAAAACCTAGAACTCAGCAATTTTGCTGAGTTCCAGGTTTTACACAGGTGAGATCCAAAAAGCTCGTGGGAACACTCACCAATCCGTCAAGGTGTGGAGAATACCAAAGGGATGCTGGGACCCAAAGGTAAATTTGGTATGTTTGTGTGCGGCGAAATATTTGTAGAACCACTCGGATGCGGTGACCTGATGGCACGAGTTTCTTGCTCGGACTGACGCAATTCTTGTGTGTCCAATCAAGATTGAACTTGGAAGTCCCGAAACTAATCTACGACGCACCGTTCACTCACACAAACAATACAATATAATAACATAATATGTTATTATTGATGTTATTATTAACATAATATTATTGAACAGTAATGACGTTTTTAATATCAAACGGTAAACATTGACAAGTCATTGAAATATGTCAAAACATTGACATACTTGTACCTGATCATCCGTTCCCAGTTAATTGACTTTGTGAAATTAACTGGTAATTAGTAATTGGTTTGTGAAATGAAAATCTTCTTAGTGATCTCCACTTCTTAAGAACTGGAGGCCGAGGTGAATGAGAGAGGGGTTATTAGGTACAGAATATTACACACCAATCTCAATTTAGCCAATTGAGTTTACCCGTGTTGTCTTGTAAAATCCTATAACAACCTTCAATGGTAAAGTAAAAAATCCGCAGTCATGCAGCATGTCTATAAGAGCAGAAATAACTGGTTTTATGTCTAATTTTACTGGTTGTTACACCGTGGGGTGAAGAACCAAATATGGACAATATAACTTTTACTAAGCACAATTAGTACGGATGACCGAAGATAAATTTAGAGCGTGGGGGAGCAATTTACTTGGGCAAGAGGTTATACAGGACTGGCAGAATTATGGTTATCTGAACAAGTGGATCATATACATGGCTGGATAATATATATCTCACGCAGGATGTCTTGTAGATGAGTGTATGGATAGGGAACTAGTGTATGGGAATGAGTGTATGGGCGTGAACTAAAGAACGTTATTAACTTAGATCTAGAACCGGTTGTTGATCTTATGGCCTAATTATATTATTGATACATGCAACTTGGGACTATTAGAGGCAAATGAACTAGTTGTTATGAGCTGCTGTGTGGAGGAATGAATTACCTATCAATTCTACCGAGAGTTATCGTCTGGAATGAACACCCAGTTTTTTAAGACTCGGTGAAATTAAAAATCATATATTAGCGAATTTTTGAAGAAGAGGAAGCTATTGTACTCGGTCCAAAATTATTAAAACTCGAATTTCATACCAAAATACATTCCAGAACATCCTGAATTCTCTGCCAAAAGATACCAAAATTATAATATGATTTTTGTTGTCTTTGGCAAAGAATTCAGGATGGTCTGAGACGGATTTCGGTATGAAAATTTAATAATTGTGGACCGAGTATCTGCTATACAATAGCTTCGTTTTCTTCGGCAATTCGCTACTAGGTAATTTTTCATTTCACTGAGTCTTAAAAAACTGGCCGTTCATTAAATAATATTTAATGCATTTAATATATTATATTGCCCAAACCATCTTAGTATATACCTAGCCTCTATACTGCTGTCCTTAGCAAGAAGGGCGTATCTCCGATTTTGGCGATGTTCGGGTTTTTTCATATCTAGAATCTTTAGAGTGTTCTGCACCTGATGGTACCTCGTTCATGTGCCTACGGGTACCAGAAGGTACAAAAAAAAAACGCTAGTGAAAAAGGGCGTATCTCTGAAATTTCTTGAAATCCTGAGGCGATTAGGCGTATGTCGTTTCTCCTAAGCATAAAAGGCGGATATCATGCCGACTACCTTCCTCTACAAAGCAAATGAGCCGCATCTCCTGAGATACGACTTTTTTGCTTAGCGAAAATTCTAAACCATGTTCATGGTAACCAAAATGCTTAGCGGAAAAGCCGGATCTCGTGAGTAGCTCGAGACCTAACTTTTCCATATGATTAAATTTGATAATTAGCGTAAAAAAAATGTCTTCAACTTTACACCCACTCAATGCCTACAACGGCATTTCATATACTGCCGTCCTTAGCAAGAAGGGCGCATCTCCGAAAATCAAGATTTTCAGTACAAGCAATTTTCGTTTTCTAAGTTTTGCGCCCAGTTAATTATAGTTTTACCTCCTTTTAGGGACATTGTACGATAGATCTAGGGTGGAATTCATAGTCCTGCCTAAAACAAAAACCATACTTGACTTCCGAAAGTAAAGAAATCTCTAAAGGAAATGCTTAGTCTGATTTCTAATTCATAGTCGTCGAACTCATCCCACTCATCAAACTCAAAAATGTGTTGATAATCCATCGAGAAATGAAAATGAAATGAAAGCAACAAACGAATGAATGATAACAACGGAGATACTATCAAGATGAATTCAGTTAAGGAAATGCTAGGTAGGTTCCGAGCTACCTCTGATTTCGGCGCGAAAATGGGGCTGAAAGTAAAGTAACGACTTGACTTTCGGTCTATGAATACGGCCAAAGGAAATGCTTAAGTATTTTAGTACCCAATTTAGAGGAGATACGCCCTTTCCGCTTAGTAAATGAGGGTGATTTTCGAGATATACGCCTTTTATTGCTAAGCATTCCAATCATTTCAAGCGTTTCCCTGGCATATTTTAGCCGGGGTTTTAACATGATTCGTTAGTTTTTTGTTCACCAAATAAATACATTTATAGTTTGACTAAAACATTCCATTTTATACAGATTGGCTGTGACGTGTATAAATACAACTCGGGGGGGGTCAGTTACTCCGGCCTGTATCCCGTGGGCCTTGGCCGAGGCCACGACTGCCTGCTCCAACCCCTGAGAACCCACCAGTGGAACGCCAACCCGGTTTTCACCCGTGGGTGATGGGGCGGGCGGAACGGGTGAACGTCGGGGTTGGCCTACGTGACGGGAGGCGAGTATCTCTTACCCTCGATTCAACCTCTCCCCATCGCCCCGCACTTCACCGTCATATCGCACTTGTCCCCTCGCTCACTCTCTCACTCCTTCGTTTCCCCGTCACTTCCTCTCTCCCGATCTTCTTTCTTATTCAGTTTCATCCTTCTTCTTCTTCTTCTTCTTCTACCTTCTTCTTCGTCCTTTCCCCCTCAAATCACAAGGTCAACACCCCTCTTCAGTTTCCTAAAACGACATCTTTCCACGAGCTTCAACCTTCCTGACAACAAACTGCTTACCGTAGAAACATGTCACGCTGTTATTTCAGGGGTTTTCACTCGACAACTTCAAAGAAACACGCGTTGTTGCCTTCAAGCTGCAACGTGTATTATTCGTCAAGCGTTACGGTTTGTCTTGAAATCTTTGTGGCGATAACAATAAAATAATAATTTACATGGCAATGCTTTAGAAACCTCGAGGGTTCGGGTACACCCCAC
Source organism: Stenodema calcarata (assembly GCA_963920205.1). Lineage (NCBI taxonomy): Eukaryota > Metazoa > Arthropoda > Insecta > Hemiptera > Miridae > Stenodema > Stenodema calcarata. The sequence continues at coordinate 9,859,518 of OY986054.1, forward strand.
CGTACGGGGCTGAACTCCATACACTGAAGCCCTTACACATAAGGTTATCATCCTTGGGACATACCTAATAATGGAACTTTGCTCATACCCAAGAAAAAGTAGGTAACAGCTTGTTTCATCCATCAAATGTCACATTAAATGCTCATGAGCTCCACCATTTCATTTCCTGGCATTCAAACCTTTGCCTCATTACTCCTTGCTTTTAGCAAATTTTCGAAGAAAATGGAGCTATTGTTCTCGGTCCAAAATTTTGAAAATTCGCATTTCCGAAAAAATTACCAAAATCCGTGTAACTCCAGACGATAACTCTCGATAAAATTAAGATAAAAATTCAAATTAGCACAAAAGATCCGTCCTAGCAATCGAAAGGCTAAGTTCGTAGGTGGGCTGAATAGGGCCACTCTGGTGGGGGGGTGTTAGGTCCGTGGAGGGTAGGAGGGAATTACCAATAAATTCCCAAAATGAAACATTCTGACAAGTGATACCTCATTTTAAAGATTTTTTTAAGCTGAACGCGATGGTGAAATCAGAACAATTATTGCGATATCCTATCCCGCTCTCAAACTTTTCTTCATGGACACAATCCCTTCAATGGAAACATTTTACATAAAAACAGTTATTTCTTCAGAAGAAATACGTTTATTTAAACATACAATGAATTTTGTACAATTCGAAAGGAACATTCTCATAAACATTACGTCATGGTTTTGTCAACCGTCTGCCGGAGGTTCGGGTTACATAATGTTTTATCAAAAGTTAACCCATTAGTAAACTAAAATTATAAGTAAACGTAGGACACTGAAATCAAATCTGTCAAACTGATGGACAAGCAATATGACACTGTGAAGTATATAATGAAAAGAAGTTAGGTACTTATAAACTAGGCTAGAAAAAATTAAACTCGTTGCCAAGGAACCGTCTATAGCGCCAGGCCGACCTACAAAAACTTATCAGGCCGGACCAATTGCTCCCCCCATTCAGCATAGAAACCGCTCTGTCTCTGGAAACAGTAATGTTTATGAGAATGTTCCTTTCGAATTGTACAAAATTCATTGTATGTTTAAATAAACGTATTTCTTCTTCTTCAGTTATTTCTTCAAAAATTTCTTTTATAGTCATGCTGCATGACTGGATTTTTTTATTTTCAAATATGAATCATCCTCCCGTTTTGTCCAATCCGACCTCGAATAGGTGGCTCTCAACAAAAAACGTTTCAAGGACCCTGATCATGTTTCTCAACGCAGGAGGGCTGTCGACGAGGAGGACGATATCATCAGCCTACATCAACAGGAATCATGGGAAGCTGGGGAGGTATATGGGAGCTATTCCTGAGAGAAGATCGAAGGGATATACGGAGATTCTTGACATATATTTTCTAGTTTTTACGGTAGTTTTATGTAACGAAAATGTACTACCATGTATTGACGTAGTTAAAGACGTGTACCACCAAAGATGTGAGTAGCAGTCCTTATCTGGGCGGAGTCGCCAACTACATAACAACCATCATCCTCCTGTACATTATACCAACTTTATCGAAACTGTTTATCATACTATGAAAATCGTCTGACGACATCGATATGACGTATACAACTGAATCGTTCTGTTCATTGAGTATTGACGTACTTGAATATTGAATACCGACCTAATTAGGTGATTTTCGCTTTGGTTCTATGTAATTGTTGGGAAAAGGTTTACAACAGAAAATGAACCTAGTCACTGAAATGATATGATACGTCAGACATGCCGATAGGTCCAGGATGCATAGAATTAAAATACGAGTACATCGATTTGGCCTTTTTTCACAAAGGATATTTTAAGGATATTTTCATTGCACTGGGTTTTGAGGTTCTAATCGTGAATAACGCCAAAAGAATTCTTAATGAAAAATTAATTAGGTACTAAATGTTGTAAAATATCATATTTTGATTCTCACAAGTTTCCACACTTGGTTTTCTACGATTTTAAATGTCCAATAATACAATTCTGCGTTGTTGCAAGTGAAGAACGCAATTGTTGAAGACTCTCACCCGAAACTCTTTATTCAATTCGTCATTACAAACGGGTTTCTTTCAGAACCGGGTTTGTTCATAAAGAAACCCATTTGTAACTCCGTTGGAAAAAGCAGTTAGGTAGGTACCTATCAGTCGGGTAATGGAATGATACGCACGAGCGCGAAATGGTCCATCCACCATAATAAAGTGCTGTTTATTGGACCAACGTTCAAAAAGTCAAGTAGTCAAAGTGCTCATCCAAAACGTGATTACAGTCTTTTGAGGCCAGTTTAACTGAACTAGCGATATTTTCGCATTTTGAGTGCAAAATAAGTAGGTACACAAAATAACTGTCGTTTAGAACGAGTCATCTCTCTAAATCGAAAAGCTTGAACTTCGGAGTCGTTTCTTTAGATTTTTCAAATGTTCCTCTCGCTCAACTGATCGTTAGACTTGCAACGGTAGAAAAAGTTAAAGTCAATAAATCCCTTCAAGCGTCCGGAATTGGGGAGCCCGAGGACGAACAGCTGTGAGCACCGCTCGACTCAATTTGCCTCGAAAGTCAACACAAACTCCGGGGTATCAACAGGCGAGATTGCGTTTGCTAATGTATTTTAGATGGAAATGAAATGGTCCGCCGTTCGCTCAATTAACCTATAATTGATTCGCGATGTGATAACCACCGCCTTCTCGCTCTTAGCGGATCTTAAACACAAACTCAGATGGTCTTTCTCTGATCCACCTACAGTCATATTTGGAGGCACGACCCGGTCCAATGTGCAATTAAAAATGAAATTGAATGAATTGCTCATTAATTAAATGAATCTAAAAAAATACATAGAATCATATATTCTCCATAATGAAGCAGATAAGAATTTAAAAGTTGCGTCCATTCGGTGCGACAATGGAACCGAATACACCGAATATCCTTTAAAATCAAAAGATGAAACATTTGGATACATAGAATCATATATTCTCCATAATGAAGCAGATAAGAATTTAAAAGTTGCGTCCATTCAGATGCGACAATGGTGTAAAAATCATGGTGTAGAACTCGATTTTACAGTCCCTGGAACTCCACAAAAGGAATGACTTACCCTGGTAAAAGTGAACGACTTGGAAGAACCCTAATGAACAAATCAAGAGCTTTGCTTATGGATTCAGGTCTGGATGATGAAATGTGGGGAGAAGCAGTTTTGGCTGCTGCCTATTTGATCAACAGAAGCTACACTAACACAATTGATGTAACCCCATCGGAAAAATGGACTGGAAGAAAACCCGACTTATCACATATTCATCGTTTTGGGTGGTTTGCATACGCTAAGAAGACTGGTCATTTAAAATACAGCTTTCGTAGAAGTACGCAACCACGAGGGACATTTTATATCTTTGCGCCCCCTCCCATCAGAAACTTATATGAAGCTTGCATTCGTGTTGACAATATAAATTATTGAGAATGATCACCTGTGTGTAAACAATTATTTAAACAATCACGCTCATACCGCAGCTTGTCGGCCACGCACTCCGCAGTGGTTAACGTAATATGGTTAGGTAAATCGAGAGCTATCCAACGAGTGGTGAACGTGTTTTTTGGGGGGATTATGATTACCTTATTTTTCTTGGTCGATTTCAATGCGTAATACAACTTAACTGAGACTCATGAGATTATAAGAGGGTTCGTAGGAGTGAAATGACTGAGGAATAACCAGGAGGGAGTGAAGTGAGGGCGGGATCGATGTTCATATCAGAGATGTCCCCCTTCCCACGGACACACACAAGGGCGGTGAAGTGAAGAGGGTGAAGTGAAGAAGGTGAAGTGAGTTTCCTCCTCGGATAAGTGTCCAGAGCCACCGGCAGCTCTCTGAGCGATCGGAGGGGTTTGGCTCCCTCATGAAATTTTCAACAGAGGACCTGATTGACTGCTGCAACACAAACAACCTCCTCAGACCTCACGTTTCGTTTTCACGGGTGACCTGATCACATTATGTTGCTTAGCACAGTTTCTTCGTCTCATCGAACGAATCCCATTTGATGAGTCAGTAAGTCGTCAACTAGCTTCGGGAATGGCCTTTGAATAAGAAAACGTTTAGAGGGAACAGAAAGGTCCGTTACACATCATCATAATGTAGTGAGTAATTTAACAATAATAATAAATAATTGAAATATACCAAAAACAACAACATTTCCATCTATCTGCCATACGTAGCTCCGCCTGGGACTAGGACGATCCTCCAAACTTTTCATAACAATACGATCAACGATCAAAATTCGGAAATTTTATGTAAAACTGTTTAATTTTTCGGCAAAATTTGAATGGATTTTGAATAAGGATGCATTGTTAGACCAGCCGCTCGTTCGCAATGAGGGCTCGAAGGTAGAACCGAAAAAAACATCAACATGATCGTGAGTTAAACGGTGAAACAGCATTCTAGCAGCACTTGTTTTCGTGATATCGAGCGTCTTGTGTTTGAAATACTTTTTGTCTCTCTGGAAAGGAAGTGATTTTTAATATTTGTCGGTGGGTACTGCATCAAATGAATTACACAGGTTTACAAGAAAAAGTCCAGACTATTTGACCGGAACATGGTATTCCGAGGTATTTTTGCGTCCTGAATCCGATCCCGAGGTCATCTGATCCCCATCACGTCAGAAAAACGAGACTTCAGTCATTTAGAGATTAAAATGACCATTTTTTGGAACTGGACAATGTCTCAAGCGACCTGTAAAGTTGAAGGGTAGCTGTTTAGGTCTTGAATACCTTCCAAAAATTTGAGTGTCCTTTATTTATTTGGAGGGTTGGAGGGGGTTTGATGTAAAAAAAAGGGGAGAATTCGTTCAGAGCTTTCGGCTTTAATAAGCCCTCTTCAGGGCTGTAAAATACAACGACAATCTGCTATGAGACCTGACCATTGTTGGTATCACCAACTTACAATTCGAAATAAAACTGTATTAAACTAACTGTATTATTAAAGCCGAAAGCTCGGAACGAATTCTCCCCTTTTCTTTACAAAAAACCTCCTACAACCCTCCAAATAAAATTTATTTCCAAATAAAGGACATTCAACCAAGGAGGATATGAATGAAACAACAACAAAATTTGAGTGGAGTCCTAAATCTCGACCGGGAGTATCACAGAACCAGCCCAGTGGATAAAATGTTGCTATGATCGTTGTATCTTGCGGTTTTCGATCTCCCTAACGTTTTTTGGCGTGATGGGGCTCAGATGACCTCGGGATCGGATTCAGGACGCAAAAATACCTCGGAATACCATGGTTTGGACTTTTTCTTTCGTAAACCTGTGTTATTGATGTGGAACATTTTTCAGCGTCTTACCTATTCAGTGTTTAGATTCCACATATTATGAGACGTACAAAATTTGTACAAGTTTGGTTGTGGTTGGAAACAGGCAAAAATTTCGTTCTGGTGGGAGAAGGGGGGATCCAAACCTGGGGGAAAATCTTTGAAAAACAGGGTACTAAATAGAGGGTTTTAAACTAATTTTAACACTTTTCACAATTGAAAAGACTTCATTTTGAAAGAAATCTTTTTTAAATTCGTGATTTTCAATCTTTTTCCTCATTGATGATGAAGCAAAGTATTTATACAACGGTATGAAAATTTAATATTTGTTGACTAGAGTTTTGACAATTCTCCTTTCGTTGCTCCCTGCTCCTGGTTGGGGAGGAAGGTTTAAAATATTGAATATGTGTCTCTAGCAGGAATTGAAGCCGGACTCTCCAGATAGGCACATTGTCCTCGTCAATTACTGAGAAACTTGAAGGCGAATACGTGGAAATGAGTCAATAACGTCCATCAACAATTCTCTTTCCTCGGTTTTCGGGTACGACTTCCAATCTCCAATTCAATTCGCTTTCCAACATTCATTTTATGGGGTTCTAAATTGAAAACGGCGGACGCTTCAAGTTCCGTTTAGCGTCGTATCGCGGGTTCCCGGCCAAACGGGTCTTTTGTTACCGAACTTTGACCCGGTAAAAAGCGACCGGCGATTCAAAGAGTTGACGATGAAGGGGGGGGAGGGGGGGTTCAGACCGATATTGAGGAAGCGACGGGAGCGAAGGGGCGGGAATCGATCCCGTGTAACAAGCACCTACCAATCACTCAATCACTCCCAACCCGACCCTCCCGTCTAACCGGCCTCTCCTAAACCTCCATCTCCCTCCCCCCTAACCGGCCTCGCAACCCCTAACCCGAAAACCCTCCCTCGACCAGGAGGGCAACCTGTCAAACCCTCTTTCACAACTTCCAATAACCTCCCCCGACGTTTTTCCTCTCCTGACTTAATCTTTATAAATATTTTGCTTCGGCAACTAATTTGACGAAGATTCATGATAAATCTGCTTCGGCAAACTAATTTTGCACCCTATGATAAATTAGAGGGTTCCGTGAATACTTCCATCGACCCTGATGGAACGCCTCGGCTCGAGCTTACGACATCAAAGTGATATAAATGAACAATGCCTTACAAATCCGTATATTAACGAATGCCCTCCTACAGAGGTAACCGGTATTCGTACTTCAGAGGTATCAACCGCAGAATTACTTATTACAGGAGACTCTCGTTAATCCGGCCCCCAATAGTCTTGAGATCAGGTTAATCCGGAGGGATTTCCAACTTAAACCAAATTAAAGAACAGTTAAAAACAAAGGCATGCAGCATGGCTATAAGAGCGAATTTGAAGAAATAACAGGTTTTACGGATAATGTCCCACGTTTACTGGTTTCATAACAAATATCTCATTTATTTTGCCGAGTAACGCATCAGTTAATAGATGTTTCAACGCTGAACACAATGGTCCAGAATCGCGATATCTCATTCCGTTATCAGATTAGAGCAGATGACATCTGCAGTAACAACCAAGTTTCCTCATCTTCAAAGTGCTCCAGATTGAGAACGGAAAAGGTAACGCGATTCTGACGTCACCATCGTGTTCAGGGATAAAAAAAAATCTTTAAAATGTCACTTGACAGACTGTTCCATTTTTGGAATTTATGGGTGATTTTTCCCCCATAAAATTCCCCTAAACCCTCCCTTAGAGTTGCATATAATATATGCAACTCTAAGGGAGGGGTTAGGGGAATTTGATGTGTACAATTTGATTTTTGGTGTGTTTTGGCAGTGCATTCAGGCTGGTCTGGAGCGGATTTTAGTATGACAATTTTTGGGAAATTCGAGTTTTAAATATTTTGGACCGAGAAAATTACTAAAAAGGAATCAAGAAAGAGCATCCGCACAGTTTTTTTGCTCATCTGTTTCAGAGCATTCGGGAGTTGTTTTGATCAGAGTTTTGTTTCAATCAGTTGAATTGATTGAAGGTTTCAATCACCTCCCTGGTAGATATCTCTGTGATTTACATACAAAATAAATTAAATTGATTGAAGACAAGATCCTACAAAATAAGCATGACATCAGTTTTTTCCCTTCCCATTCCAATTGCATTCCGAAATTGAGAGATAACTACAGTTTTGAGTATACCATTGGAAAAGTTATTAAATTTCAAAACTTTTGTGAGATTTGGCAGCTCCTCGCAGGATCCTCGAAATGTTCACTAACTACACTTTTTTTAAATTTTTTATTTCTTGATCTGTTATTGCGGTTCAAAAATAAACTTGTGAACATTGAAAGTACGTTAGACTTAAAAACAATTTAATGCTGATTTCAAAACTGTGATGGATTGTTGAAAAAAGTTTGGAAAAGCAGAGGAAAGTGAGGTTTCCAATAAAAAACACGGTTTTCTCGAAATAACCTTTGAAAGGGCATATCTGTGGAACGGAATGAGATAGAAACGTGCGGTTGGCGGCGTTCAACTATATTTTAGATCTAGTTTCTCTATCTTGCGTATTGTCATCTACTTGCGATACACCCTGTATAGAAAATAAATTGAATAAACCGTCGAGGGTGATTTTGCAGCTTTTTCCGGTCTACCTCCAACGCAGAGTTCCAGATGTTAAAAAAAAAAAGTTAAAACTTCCGGTCGTATCAACGAAGAGCTGTTTGCGTGAGATTGAAGTGAAAAGGTAAAACGGCGCTATGGAAAGGGTGCGATGGTTAAGGCAGATACGCCACGTACTCGGCTGACTGTAATAAATGATGTTGTCACAAGACGACGGGAGCTCATCCAGAACCTCGTTCGCTCTGAAGATATACGAGGACAACGAATAACAGCATTCATGTCCGACCCGAGTATCAGAAGAGGCACGACCCATTTTTTTTAACCGGATTCAAGTGGTTATAACTCGAGCGACACGCAATAGTTGAATTTATTTAAGCCGCGATACCGACGGTTAATTCCGAATTGAAAATGAAATGAGCTCGGCGAGCGCCGTGGGAATAATTGTTCGCATTGAAATAATATTATTTCCTCGTATCCCATCTCGGGAAAAGTGCTTCAATGCATCAAATGAATTAAATTTGAATGGTAGATTATGTTATGTCATGCCGTTTTCGAGGAAAATAATCATATTATCAACCTTGTATTCCATTTGATACGATTGACACGGCGATCGATTCAATGAATTTATTTAAAACGAATAAACTCCCTGATTAGGGCTTTCGTGTAATTCCTACTGTTGACTCTGCTACTCTCAATAGGACGTCCGTCAAAATGTCCCTCGTGTTTGTGATCGAGATCGGTTGAGGACAACTCAAAGTTGTTTGAAGGTAAAAACACCTACAAATCGGCGAAACATTGCATGTGTGTTTGTAAGTACGAGGGTGATATAATCTTGAGGCATAAATCTGTTCTAATCTACTGTAATATCTGAAAAATTCTGCAAATTCTTGACACAACAGTTCATTATCTTCTTTGAGCAGATCACTCTAATCTAATTCACGAAATGATAGATGAAACTCTAGCTCATCATCCAAATGTAATCAAACAACTAGGTATTGTTTAAACAATTTTACAGACAAGAAACCGAGTGGATATTGCATTGCCTCCCTCCTTGTTTAAAATTTAAAATTTTCAGCACCCAAATTTAATTTGTTCAAACAAATAGGTATTTTTAAACTATTTTACAGACTGGAAAATGAGGGAATATTGCGCTGTCATCCATCTGCGACCCATGTTTATTATTTCAAGACGAGCCCATCATCCAAATTTAATTTGTTTACACAAATCAGAATAGTTTAAACAAAAAAGCTTTGTTCAAACTTGAACTAAAGGTTCAAAATTCGCTTTGGACATTTTCCCCTTGTCCTAGGGCTATGAACATTATCAAGGACCATCGTGGGTGTGTTCCGAACTTGCGAACCAAATTTGTTTAACAAGAGGAACAAGAGCGGCCCTATGTGGGATCCCTGAGGGACACCCGAGGAAGCATGGTAGCTTGAAGACAAGGCGCTTTTCAGTGTAACCCTCTGATGCCTATCCGTAAGATAGCCTGCGATCCAAGAGAGGATCGAGAGGATCCAGTTAATTGGCAAATTAAAGGACGAATGAGGCTCCGCCGTTCAGAGCCTCTTCCCAGAAGTGTAGGTGGAACATGAACTAACCTGTATATTAGGCAACAGGCGCTTTTTATAGTATCAGATACACATAGCATACAGATTCTGTTGCCAAAGATGCGTGTTCCATGGAAGATTTCGCAGGTCCACAGGGGGCCTGAAAAGGTCAGTCACCTATGTCCTCCCCTTCAAATTTAGATTTTCAACTATTCACAAAAGTTGGAGCTTTTTGACTGCCTACCGAATAAACAAAATTAACTTGTTCTATGTAAAATATCTCCATTCTACAAGTTTTATAACAAATTGTGTATCCTTTTTTTGCCAAGTAATACCCCAGTTTATAGATCTTTCAAAGCTGAACACGATGGTGAAGTCAGAATTGCAATATCGCATTCCGTTATCAGATTTGAGCAGACTAACGATGAAGGACATCTAAGTATCAACCACGTTTCTTCATCTTCATAGTGCTCCATTTTTAGAACAAAATGAGATATCGCAATTCTGATTTCACCATCGTGTTCGGCGCAAAAAAACCTTTAAAATAAAATGAGGTGTCACTTGTCAGACTGTTTCAATTTGAGAAAATTATGAGTAACTACCCCCCCCCCCCCCTTCACAACACTCCCCAAACCCCCTCAGCATACAGATTTTTCAACGCTGAACACGATGGTGAAGTCAGAATTGCGATGAAAGGTTTTTTTCACGCTGAAAACGGTGGTGAAGTTAGAATTGCGATCTCTTATTCCGTTCTCAAACTGGAGGTCTTTGTAGATGAAGACACGTGGTTGTTACGTGAGATGTTCTTCACCGTTCTTCTCCTCTAATCTGACTCATCACCGTGTTAAATTGAAGATTACATCAAAAATTATCTCCCTTATCTGCCTATCCGATCATAACAACGCAAACAAAGGAAAGAATTACAGTAAGTACCTACGGTTTTTTTTTCTATACGTAGGTATGCAATAATTACTGCAATAATCGATTTCAGTAATTTGAGTTCCATTTTGGGTGTTTTTCGTCAAAATCCTTCCAAAAAATCCACCTCTATTAGTGAAGGTAAAACACCTTTACTCGAATTGGGGTGTTTTTATTTGTTTTATATTTATTTTATTTATTTAAAAAGTACAAAATTTTAACATCAGTGCACATATGGATCAAGTTGGCGGTGGTTTAGGAAGGCGAGCAACCTTCAATTGAGCGCTGTCGCACCTGGTTGTTATCACACAGGCTTATTCATGTGGGGAGAAGATCCCTCTAGTGGAAACTCAATCCCTATCCAACAAATCAACCAAGTGCACTTGGCCGACCCTCAACCTCCGCTACAATCTCCTCGAGCCCCCTCCGTGTAATTACCAGAGTTAACTTCCTCCTGGGAATGGGAAAGTGTTCGATTGATTCGGAAATCACTGTCGGTAGCCAGTTGAAAGCGAATGGACACGTGAGTCTACAAAATGATAACGTTGATGTATCGAATGAGGCGATTGTCCGTTGCGTCTATCGGACTCAGATTCTCAACGAAGGGTTCAATATCCCCCGACACAAAATTTTCCATAAAAGATCATGCATTTTCAAAGATCTACCTCACATTTTGGAGGTGATACGACCATTATCAATTTGGATTTAAGCCCGTTTGTTGAAAAACCGTGGATATGAGCCATTTTGAAAAAATAACTGGTTTTGGGACTTTTGAATAAATACATCTCATCCTGGCAGAGGGTGAATTGCCCATAAGTTCCCAAAATGAAACAGTCTGACAAGTGACACCTCATTTTAAAGGGTTCTTTTTTACAGGAGGTTAGGAGTATCTTGACCGTTGTTTATAACGAATGTAGGAATTAGTTTTCTTGAGGTTCGGTCTGGTGAATAAAAAACGATTTCTTAGGCCGACGTTTCGTTGTATTTGTACAACATCTTCAGGGCTTAAGTTCTATTGGCCATGTGCTAATCTCAGTTCATGATGGTGGTAGGTGCTAGGTGGTATGGACAATGGTATGGACAGGTAGTATGGCATTAAGCACTGTTACAATACCATGTCAATGATAAAAACTAGCGATATTCTGTCACTACATCGCTAGTTTTTATCATTGACATGGTATTGTAACAGTGCTTAATGCCATACCACCTGTCCATACCACCTAGCACCTACCACCATCATGAACTGAGATTAGCACATGGCCAATAGAACTTAAGCCCTGAAGATGTTGTACAAATACAACGAAACGTCGGCCTAAGAAATCGTTTTTTATTCACCAGACCGAACCTCAAGAAAACTAATTCCTACATTCGTTCTTTTTTACTCTGAACACGATGGTGAAATCAGAATGAGGCTCAGATTCAGACTTGAGATGTTCTTCAAGGACATCAAGTCCTTCAATGGAGACATTTGACATGAAACCAGTTATTTCTTCCCAAACTCGCTCCTACAGCCATGCTGCATGACTGTGGATTTTTTTATTTTCCAATGAACGTGAAGTTGAAAGAATAGCCAATGTCCCCAATGAAAACGGTAGATACGAATAGTCACAAAATTTATGACTATTTAATGGTAACGCAAGGGTGATCAAAGAAACACTGATAGTAGCCCAGTGATAAACACAGGATTGCCAGAGTGATGGCGATGCTACCTGTTGTTTCGGTTGCTTACTATTGTTAATTCTGAAGCTTTGCCTAGTGTTTCCACCTATCGGTTGAGCAATGAATCACATTCAATAATAGTGGATAATACCAATTTGGATGGAGCCCATTCGATGTGGAATGAACTTCATTGATACCAGCATCAAATGGATGAAAGCCACTTTGATGAAAAAGATTTAATTGGACATAACGGGGTGGATATAGGCCATTTTGATGATAAACCGAAATTCAGCGAGCTTTTGGAGGTGGCTTGAAACCGTTACGGAAGGAAAGCAACTCAGAAGGTGCTAGCTTTATCCCAAAGAATCTTTTTCCATGGAAAAAATAAAAACAAAAGCTCCTCAACTGTATTGAACACTCATCACAACAAAAAATGGAATATTCAATAGTGTCATATATTGAATTTTTCTGTTGCTTCTCTCTCAAAATGAACGCAAGTTATTGTGAATTTAGACTGGCCAGGTCTAATGACGACGATTGAAGTAGATGATGGATAGTTTGTGCATACGCGAACGATTTTTTAGAGAGAATCCGTAGTTCTGGCACCAAATTTATGTTGTATCCCTGGGTACGTTTGGGAATAGACTTTTCAGGATAGACGAATGAGACGCGTAGTGGGTTTAAGCAAGAAGAAAATTTGTATTGAGCAACAGCTTGTTCACAATAGTACGGCGAACTGACTAACCTTACAATAACAAGCAGAGAGATTTTATAAGAGATGGGATAAAACAGTTTTAAAGTCCTTGGGCAGGTTCACAAAACGGAGCAATAATGATTATCCTTGCAACCGAGGTAAGGTTTGGAAAACAAGGTACAGCCTTGTGCCTTTGCCTTGCGATCTACTAACGTAACAAACCACAGGAGTGGAATGCCATCATGATTGAATCTACTAACGTTATAAAGTTAAAATTTAATATAATATATTATTATGACAATGGATCGAACGGAACTTCGTCAAACCAAATAGAGAACCGTAATGTCAAAAAACATTTTTATACCCAAAACAATGTCTTTCTTTTCTTCGAAAATTCGCTTAAAAAAACCTTGTTGTCATGGATGGGGGGGGGGGGGGAAGGTTATTCTGATTTCGCCAGCTGGTTTTTGCTAAACAACTAAAGAGAGCGGTATTGACTGTGTAGGAGCCGCCTCGCCCGCCCAACTACCCCGCACCCCTACATTTACCATTCCATTACCGAGAGAGGCGGCAACCCGTAGGCGGCGGGAAAGTGGTTCGAGGGGCGGTCGGGGGCGGTAAGGTCGAGGGACTTTAGCATTGTAAAAGTGGCGGAGGGGGCGGCGAAGGGGTTCCGCAACACCCCTTCCCCCTCCTCACGTCCTCACCTCCTCGTGCTAACCATCTCTTGGTGCCCTCTATGTTGCTCCCCCCCCCTTGCCGCTCCTCACAAACCACCACAATTTCCCCTCACCACTATTGCCCCCCCCCTCCACCTCCTGCATCACCCATCACATATCCCCTCAACACCACCTCCCACCTTTCTCGCAACAGCTTTTAGAAGCGGAGGGGCGACAAAGAAGGTGGAGGCGGGTGGTTTGCGCGACGGCTCCGCTCCCCGCATTCGTCCAATAAAGATGGTAATCCGCTCTCTCAAACAGCCCTCAGTAGTGATGTCGAAAAGTGTGTTTCACTCTCCTCCCCACGACTCCCATTCAAGTGACACAGGCTGGAGAACCTCGTCGTGTAGATGATGTTTCACAAGAAACCGCACACTAAATTGAAATAACTATGCCAATTTTTACAGAACGGTTCTACAGAAATTAAGAAAACGTTATCTCTTTTTAAAGTGGATGGGTCTTTTCAAAATTACAGGTCATTTCCAGCTCAACTTTTATTGTGAACAAAATCTGAGCCTCATTCTGATTTCACCATCGTGTTCAGAGTTAAAAAAAAACCCTTTAAAATGAGGTGTCACTTGTCAGACTGTTTCATTTTGGGAGCTTATGGGTAATTCACCCCCCCCCCCCCTCTGAATCTCCTCCAACCCCCGCAGCTTATAGTTTTTTTAACGCTAAACACGATAGTGAAGTCAGAATTGCAATTTCTCATTCCGTTATCAGATTAGAGTAGACTAAACACGAAGAACACCTCCAGTCAAGAGTTTAGTATGAAAAATTTTCTCTTACCGCAATCATCCCACCACAAACCTCACTCCATGTCTCTACCCTCATTTCTGTTAAACCTTTAGGGCCGTCAGGCCGGTATTGTATAAGTCTCAAACTCCCTGTACAAACTTTGTATGCTTTATTCCTGCGATAAAATTATTCTTGATTCTTGAAGAACATCTCAAGTATCAACAACTTTTCTTCATCTCCAAAGTGCTCCAGTTTGGGAACAGAATAAGATATCGCGATTCTGATTTCACCATCGTCTTCAGCAGAAACAAAACCTTAAAATGATTTGTGGATAATCCCCCCCCCCCCTTTAAAACTCCCCAAATCCCTTCCCTATAGTGGCCCGATTCTGCCCAACTACGAACTTAGCCTGACGACTGCCAGGGTGTGATGTTTTTATTCAAGAGTCCCAAAACCAGTTTTTTTCCCCCCCAAAATGGCTCATATCCACGGTTTTTCATCAAACGGGCTTAAATCCAAATTGATATTGGTCGTATCACCTCCAAAATGTGAGGTACATGTTTGAAAATGTATGATCTTATTAACATTGCTATGTAGAAACTACGAGGAAAATTTGGGAAACTTGAAAAACTTGCATCGTGTCATATATTGTTTTTTTTTAGGTAAGTAAACGTCAACTATTACACTTGTATGAAATTAACATAACAAATTTGAATTAAAATCACCAAAACCTTCCACCATTGTCGTTTCGTTGTTCTCTCAGAACAAAACCAGCTTCGGAGTCAGCCTTCCCTGATGGCGCTGATATGGCGATGGAAGACCATCATATCAATGTTACAAGTGAAATTTCATGTACACATATCGATGGTATCAGAGTTAGTTGTTCCCATTTTTCGGATTAGGTATTATTCTCATTACTACGACTGGGATTGAAAAACTGTAGAACGTAGCGAACTATAGAAAACTACGCGTCAATATCGGGACAAAAATATCAATATACGAGTACGATAGATCGAGGGGGTTGGTATCGACATACAATTATCTAATTAATAAGGAGAAGGATCAAAATGTTATCCTTCTCCTTATTAATTTATCCTTCTCCTTATCATTTATCCTTATCATTCAATGATGTGTAGGGATTCAATTACGTTTGACGACAGTGTTTACCATGAAATCACAGTAATGAAAACATTATGGGACCGGAGGGAGATGAATTTTAGTCTAGCAGATGTTGTGTTATATTGTGGTTTCGAGGAAGTCGTGGTTTCGGTTTGGTGGTGGAACACACCAAACAACTTCTGAGAGGTTTGAAAGTGTGTGTGCGTTGTATTTGTGGATGTGTGGGCGGGTCGGAGGTATAAGAATGATACGGTCTGAATATAAAGCATCCTCCGTTTAGAATCTGCCTTCGTATCTCTTCCAATCTTTATTCCTCAGGTTTTTCTCTCCTTCGGTTTTTCAAAAACCGCTACGAAACCCGTGTGTAGTCGGTAAAACCGAGCGAGCTGTAGACTTACAAGGAATGATAATCATCGGTGATAACTGTGTCCTACTACAGTAGGTACATATACAAAGTTATTAAATATATACCTTGAAATGGGGAACGGCGGAGTTTAGATTGCGATGGTGTAATGATCGCCAATGTTTGTGAAGTACAGTAAAAATTAGGGGAACGGGTCGTGGTTGTGGTGAAAAGAGAAATTAGCTTATAATTAGGAGGTACGGTGTCGTTTTTAGGTTGTGAATGGATTTCCAAAATAATTTTACAATTATTGTCGTGTTCAATAGCAATATATTGTTCTAAGACATCTATTACGCATTTGGAGAGGTAGCTTATCGATTATGACGTCTCAAAATCGCAAAGCAGTATCAGATATGAGGAAAAGCCGTGGGATCCAAGGAATGATGCGCTTTTGAATTGACTTCTGGGGTCGTTATAAATATACATTTAAGTGTCTATATCTTGCGTTCTTTTAATCTTTTCTGTTTTGTCCGTTACAACACTATCTTCACCTTGGTTAACTTTGAGACCAACATTAAAACCTTGGTCAACAAATTACTTTGGTTATTTCATGTTCTTGTTGTAAGATTGGTAGATTGTGTTGGGGTTGTTCCAGCGTTAGGAAAAATGTTCCTAGGAATTATGTTGGCATTACATTAGCTACCATTGGGATAGCTATTAGTTAGTTATTAGAGAATTTTCGAAGAAAAGGAAGCTATTTTCGGTCCAACTCTCGGTCCATTCGTTCTCGGTCCAAAATTTTCAAAACTAGAATTTCCGAAAACGTTTTTACCAAAATCCGGTCCAGACCATCCTGGATCCACGGCCGAAAGACACCAAAAATTATATGTTAAAAATTATCATATTAAATATATTTACACATATTCACATGTTTATGTATGTGTCATTCCAGATGATAACTCCCGATAGAATTGAGATATAAAGTTCAAATTTGCACGAAAAATCCGTTCTGGCAATAAGGGGCACTATAAGGGGCGTTTCGGGGGAGTGTCAGGGGGGCAAATTACTCATAAATTCATTTCAAAATGAAACACTCTAACAAGTGACACCACATTTTGAAGGGTCTTTTACGCTGAATACGATGGTGGAATCAGAGTTGCGATACCCTTTTCCGCTCTCAAACTGGAGCACTTCGAAGATGAAGAAATGTCGTTGATAGTTGAGGTGTTCTTCACGGCTCAACTGCACTAATCTGATAACGGAATGAGATATCGCAATTCCGACTTCACCATCGTGTTCAGCGTTGAAAAATCTATAAACTGAAGTGTTACTCGGCAAAAAAACGAGACAAAATGAGTTATACAACCAGAAAAGTGGAGATATTTTACATAAAAGCAGTTATTTCTCGAAAATTTGCTCTTATTCGCTTTTATAATTTCGCTATTTACTCTTCTGAGTAGATCTGCACTCTATCAGATAGATAGGAACAGATTCTGTTCCATATCTTATAACATCAATTATTCCCTTAATTCGCTAAAGCGCGGCTTCCTCGCTCCGCTAATTTACTGATAAATGTATACCCCGTGTTACGTTCTTAATAGATTAAATTGTTCAACACGTTTAATAGGAATGAACACAGAAAACCCTACTATACAACTTTAATTGAGTTTCGATAGAAATCCATAATCAAGAACAGAATAAGTGATTGCCAATAATGGGCCGAATGCTGATGATCATATTTCGCTCAGCTGATGCAATTATAATGATAGCACAGCGCATAACCGTAGGAGCAAAGTCAAATTCCAACTGAAACCACTACACCCCGAATTTGTCTTTTTTCACCCTTCCCTCCCTTCTGTCAAAAAGCTGATGGCCTCTTCCCCGTTTAATTTCGTTTAATAGCTCCCAGTGTACTTTTTCATTTATTATCTTATTGTGTATTTTATTTCAATTTGTTTACTTCTCTAATTCTTTTGTAACCTAGTGAACTGCCATTGATACTGTCATAACTGTAATTGGGCTTGCCCGTGTATAAATAAATAAATAAATAAAGATTTACCTGTAGAACTTCCCCGTGCCCGTAAAGATGACGGCAATCCCTGGTTTTTCAGTATTTTCAAATAAATACTCCCTGGTAAATGAAGCCGGTGATTCTGGAGAAATTAGACGCCCTGCGCGCGAATAATGAAGAGAGTGAGACGACGTGAAAACGGTGGTGGGGTGAGGGTGAGAGGAGAAAGTAGAGCTAATTGCAGAGTGGTAGAGTTAGAAGTGAAGTCTCCCCCGAACTCCACCGTCCGTGCCGCCCCCATCGCCGCCTCCCTTGTCGGGTTGAATAGGACGAAAGAGCCTCCTCGGGAAACTCCCCGGCGGTGGGATTTATGTGAAGGCATCCGACAGGGGCTCCTGGCCTTATTGGTTTTTATAAATCTTCCGCAATGGTCGTGGCGGGGGGTGAGGGATGGAGGGAGGTTTCCGAAGGGTCGGAAGGTTTGGAGGGTTTAGAAGGGGACACAATTGTGTTGCTCCTTTATTTCCCTCCGACTCCTCTTCCACCTCCACCTCCTCCTCTTCCTCCACAACTTCCATCACACGGGGGATACCGACCCTTCGCTTTCACGTTGTTTGCCGGAACCGAGTCCCTAAAGGCAGTACATAACACCTTCACGCTGTGCGGCTGTCCTTCAAAACAGTAGTTGGCCTCTTCTTCTTGGCTTCCTTACGGTCAGGATCCCTACTCACATACTTATAAGCAGACACGAGTAAATGACCTAAATGTGCCGTTTATTATCAAAAATGACCTAAATCACCGAAAAATGTGGAAACGACATAGAAAACGACATATTAGAGAGTTTTTCCTCTCCACGGTTGCTCACCGCACGGTGTTGGAACTGTGTAGTGACTACATGGTCCGATGATGGCCGAAAACCCACGAAGTTATTCGAAGGGGCTCACCGTGGAGACACCGTGAGGGAGGACCGCAAGCTCGAAGCTCCAGCCGTTTTGCCCCCTTGCCTTCAGTCACCGCGACCGTAAGGCATAACCCAAGAGAGGTTACACTGATTTTTGTTGTTGTCCAGTTTTGATGTACACTTCTGTTTCCTTGTCAGTCGTAGTATTTTCGGCATTATTAGCATTCATATCAAAATATATTTGCGTGCGAAACAGTGCGATCTGAAACAATCAGGAAGGTAGGTACTTCTACAAAAAGGTAAGAACCAAATTCAACGAAACAACGCCGAGGTTTTCATTCAGGGTTCATTCAAACTACAAACTAGCCGAACTAATCCAAACACAGCCAGCGAATTTTCATTCAAAAATCACTACCTACCATTTTCATTTAATTTTAACTCAATTAAATCAACTATTAACCCAACTCAAACAAACGACACTGTCGTTTTCATTCCAACTACAAACTAGCCGAACTAATCCAAACACAGCCAGCGAATTTTCATTCAAATTTCATTCAATTTTATACTCAGAACGACAGCCGGTTCATAAAGAGGACGGTGCTGTTCAGAAGAGACATAGGTACCCCCCAAAAACAACTCCGTTGTAAAAACTGGCCCGCCAAAAAACCTCAGCCGCATGATATCCATTTTGCCCGCCAGCCACGTATATAGGATGCTCGGTGCTTCGCACCTAGCTGCTGAGTGTGCATATAGAAACCTAATCCTCCTACCCCTAACCTCCACCGTCAATGTTTTCCTGTTCCCTGTCTCCTTCCCACAACCCCCTCTCACCATTAGTCCCCCTCGGTTTCACCTAATATGTTTCCTCTGTTACACCAGCAGGGAGCTTTACGCTTCTTTCAATGCTTTTGGCGGGAGCTTTTTGCCAGATGAACAAGCCTGAATTGAAGCATTACTTCATTATAGGTGTACCACCACTGATTACTCGTGACCACTAGTAATACTTATATTATAAGTACTAAGGATATTCCCCACGGGGTGAACAATAATCAAACAATTATTGTTTATTCGTCCTTGTAACAGTCAGCTTCCAACATTTTCACAGATAACAACGATTTGATTTTGATTCTATGGTTCTATCGTATGAACCCAAATCATTAACCCAAATGATTGTTCCTAAGATTCATTTAGAGACACTTGTGATGAACAGAATGAGAAATTGTAACGCTAAACGTCTACAGAAAGTCACGAAGCCGTATTTACTGTTGACTTTGGTGCTGGTGACATGAAGATCACATTTCAGGTGACACTGTATCCGAGGGACGCAGTGAGGAGGATTCCGGCGGTTGAGATGGCTGTTGGTTGGGAGCTCAGCGAGGATCAACTCAGTTTATCCTTCCTCCAACGCCACCCGCCCTTTCTGCATTGTTTGCGGCTCCCGCCCTCCCTTTGAGGACATATCCGCTAAAGGACGTGAGAGAAACAGCCCTTCATACGGATAGGATCCGGCCCTTCGGCGTAGAAGATGTTCCCAACAACGTTATATCCATTCACTTCGAGGGCTCTCTAAGAGCGGATTGTTCATCATAAAGACCTTTGATACTGATGAATAATTCAAAAAGTAGCGATAGGCGAATATAACGAAGCGTTGGCCGGTTGGTTGTAACTAAGTTTTCAACATTTCGCCGTCTCGATGAGAAACGGGGACATGCATGAGACGGCCGATTGCAACCTTTTTATCCTCAATATTGAATGCGCAAAGAAGTCAAAAGAAGAAAATTGCACATTTTCCCATTTTCGAAAAATCTCATACAGACTTATGTCAACAGGACAAATAGCTTCGTCAATTTCAATTGGAACGGTTTTCCGTTAAAATTTGATTAAACTCCAACAAGTCGGGAACGATCCGTCCAGTCAAGAGTTTTATCTGAAAAATTACTCATCGTAAAGAATGAGATGTTCCGTCGGTGGAGTACGTCCAAAATGTATGTAAATTTCTTCTATGCCTGACAGGGTGAGAGCCCTTCGCCGTAGCAAAGGGAGAAATACCCAGTTATCAGAAGAACATAACTTGTCGGAAAACCTGGTAAAAATGAAGGATCAAGGTTAAGAAGAGTGTTGATTTCTTATTTTTGAATTTTTTGTTGATAATTTATAAAAATTATTCATTTGGGGCAGGTTTTGTTGGTGAATTCTTACCATAAATTAAAAAGATTAGTATAGGTATTTAACAAACTTTTGAGACCAAACCTGACTGTCCGGTTTTTGTGCTGTTGAGGGTGTATTATTAGAATAAGTAGAATCTTCTAGGCACCAAACTGCTATGGCCCTTTCAGGGTCTATATCCTATTTAATATTGTGCTTTTTTTTTACTGAATGATAATAAACTAATACACTATGCTGCCAACAAATCGTCAATCTATGTATCCTCCTCCTCTTTATCCTCAGTTCAGATGGAACCTTCGAATAAACGGGCGTCTGATCCTCGTTTTTCATTTCGCCTTCTCGTTTGTTCGAAGGGAAAGAAAAACGGAAAATGAAAAGGAAGGGAAGCGATAATGAGAGCTCGGGAAAAATCTTCAAATCCCCGCCCTCCACCATCTGGCTCGCCATCAACATCGAACTTGGGATCGCCTCGCTGCGAAGCTTTTGTTGTCTTATGACAAGTACATTACCTCTTCACTTACCGCTCCGAAAAACCTTAATTGAAAAACTTTTCCATCCGGTCAAATTAGAGGCAAATCCCTTCAGGCTACCTCATTTTCATCTTTCTTCGCTTTTCATGACTTTTTCTCTTCCTCTCCAACCGCCCAGTTTCCCCTTATTTTCTTCGTTGGTTTGCAGAGAGAAAAGAGCCTTCTCGCTTTCATGTTTTTTTTTCTCTCTCTCTCCCACTTCAGTTTTCTCCCGGTTCCTTTACATCTTTCTATCGCTTTTATTTGACTTTTCAGACGGCGAAGAGGGCGGACTATTAAAATTCGGGCGCAAGACTTCAAGAGGTTTAACCACTTCAGTATTTGGTAACGTTCTTCTGCGGTTGTCCGAAAATCTGGACAGCCCTGAACGAAGCTTCAGGTTCATAAACGAGACTTTACAGTTTGCCTTGAGCTCTGTAGTCATTATTTACCCCAAAATCGCAAAACGTGGAGCGATGCGAAATTTTTGACAGCTGAAGTATACTTCTCCTGATAGGAAAATTATTATTATTGGAGATAATAAATAAAATCCACAGCCATGCAGCATGGCTTTAACCGCGAATGAAATTTTGTCTCATTTTTTTGCCTAGTAACACCTCAGTTTATAGATTTTTCAACGTTGAGCACGATGGTGAAGTCCGAGGCGAAGTCAGAATTACGATATCTCATTCCGTTGTCAGATTGGAGCATTTGAACCGTAAAGAACATCTTAACCAACACGTATCTTCATCTTCAAATGAGGTGTCACTCGTCAGACTGTTTCATTTTTGGAATTAATGGGTAATCCCCCCCTCCCCTTAAAGCTCCCCTAAATCCCCCTTAGAGTGGGCTGATTCTTCCCATCTTCGACACAAGAACGTGTAACATGTAACACCGTGGTCAAGCACAATAAATAATCTAATAAATGTGTATCTTGTGGTGTCTAAAAAGTAAACACAATTAAACGACACCATCTTTAACACGACTTTATGAAATCGTCGGTCACACAGTATTGAAAGCGCCATATGCAGCATGGAGCTCATATAATATAACCTCATATAATATAATATTATTAAGTATACTATATTATAATACCATCTTTCTACCACCATCCACACTTTTGATCGATTTGTTAAATATGAAATTCTCTTTACCGTCATTATGGTTTAGATAGACGTCGATGGATGGTGGTCCCATGGGACCACCTGAGGACTTATTTACATTTACCGTCAATATTTCAGTTCACTACAATTATGTTTCAATCTTTGGCAGAGAAACATCCGTAATCTGAGTCCAGATAGATTTTGTTTTATTATTTTCGTCCAATTCTTCGTGGAAGATTTTATAGCCTGCCGCAGTGAAAATACGGATTATCAACTGCGTGGTTGAGTTCCATCAGGGCCGCTCGATACTCCCGGGTTAAAAGGGAAGGTAATACATTTTCCGGGAGGGTATATGAGTGAAAAAAAAGGGCCAAGGGAGGATAAGAAAGATGAGGGAGGGCTGGGGATACATTCCATTAAGGGTGGAAAGGGTCCGCATTGATCCGTCCCTTCCAACCCCCAACCTCTGCCCTTCCTATCTCTATATTGTGTTTATACCCCCTCAATCACCGTCTACCTTTATAGGGTAATCTCGGAAAACTCACTGATACCCCACTTCTGATTTTCCTTCTTTTTTTTTATTTCCAACTTTCTTGTCCCGAGGAAAAAGGCACAACGTTTCAAACGTAACGGTGTATGAATACGGAGTTTATTCGCGGTTAGTTTAACCGCATCTTCAATTACATCTCTTAATCGAAATTGAAGTATTTTTCATGACCGCCAGATCAGCCGTTCGTTCAAGTCGTTTTGAGCGTGAATCCAACGGTAGAACTTCAGGCTAATTTTCATACTAAAGAACTGCTAATTCGAACCACACGGGGTTTGGAAATAGGAGTTGCTTGATTTGATAATATCAAATCAAGCAACTCCTATTTCCATAGTATATTATACTTTGCGTGTCTACGGAACGGTGGTAGTTTCGAATATTTGGTAGCAGGAACACATTGCTAAAAATAATTGTAAATACAAGTAAATACCCACAAATTATACAGATCGGAGAAGAATTTACTCAAATACAATTATTCAACTAGCTAAATTTGTGAAACTAGCTCAATTTTGAGCTAGTTACCGATTACCACCCACCCTGGTGACCTACGCGAATGAACAAACAACACTTTACCTCATTACTCCAATTATTTCGGATAGAACGTACTCACAAGGATAATGTATGCTGTGCTGAACAAACTAAATTGTTTTACAAAAATTTGCCTATATACAATGTATATATGTATACTATACATATATCGAGGGTGAAGTGGCAACATGACATAACTCATTTTTTTTGGCGAAGTGGGTTCGAGGTTTGGCTATAGGTACATACAGCAAATTTCGCGCCGAATCGATTGGCGATGTTAGTTTTCGCGTTTTCTCGTCAGAAAAACGTAGGAAACGAGTTTTAAGCAACACTGCCAGTTATATCTGAAACTTGATATCATTATGATAGCTCTCAACTGTTCCATGTAGTAAATTGCCACCTGCTGCAGCGTCTCACCATAGAGAGAGAATTATTTGTGTCTCCTGTAAAATCAGGGAAAATTAGTTAGGTCATGTTGCCATTTCGCCCTCGATATATATTTTTTGATGCAACCTCTATTTTCATCATTTTTTTGGAAATCGCAGCGATGGACAGCAATGGCTTCTCTAGTATTTTGTTACCAGGTACATTTTGGTTTCCCGGGGAAAAATAAATAAATCCACAAATGAAATAATAGTTGAAGTGTAATGGAAAAAGTGTTAAGGTTGACTGAAAATTCGTTCAATAGTCCTAGTTATTCATTTAATAATTTATTAATTTTCAACGGGCTCTCCTAAGATCCGATCGAGTAGATGTGACGTCGTAAAAACTCAACAATTCATCCGCCTTGAAGAAACGAACACGATTGAGTTTGATGTAAGTCGTTCAAATTTTCTTTGAATTGTATGTGAGTTTAGTCCAGGACTATCCAGTACTTTTATTGAATGTGCGAAGGAAATCTGCTGTTGCGATAGCCCCTAGAGGCACAACCTTAATTATTAATACTGTTAGTAGTAGGACTAGAATATCATGTATTGGAAGTGAGCGTTTTTAGTCTTGAGGGATGTTTGCTGTGGGGAAAAACTCACTCATTTGGTTGTTGCAAACTGTTTGTAACTGTCGTTGAATAACACAGGTTGTAAATGATTGGGCGTTTTTAGCGTTATCCGATCAAATTTTGAGATTGCAATACGTCATTTCCGTTGTTTTCAAAATGAGAATGAGTAGAAACTCTCCTTCGGTCGGTTTTCTGACTTGTAGACGAATCAGTATTATTGTATTCCGTAAATAGCTGTGATTGGCTAGGAATCAGACCCATCTATGTAGTCATTACAGAGAACATGTATTTGAATTTGTATTGAAATTGTTTCGTTGACACAACACAAGTAGCATCCGTTTTCCCACTTTTTTCTCTCTCCTTCTCGCACTTTGCAGATCTGCTGTCATCCGATCCTGACAGCTGCATGCGCCCGGAAATCGTCATCCTCGTCGCGATCGGTGTAGCGAGCTCCGACGCCTGGAAATGCCTTCCGAGAGTCCTCCCATCGAAAGACCCTCGAGACGTGATCAGGATTCCAGAGTGCATGCTTAACGTCCGAACGGTCATATTCACCAAACTGGACACCCACAAGCCTTGTTGGAGCGTGACGGAGGTTCAACTGTTGGTCGCGAGGCGGGTCTTGCAGAGTCTCGTACCCACGACGGTCCCGACGAATTTCAAACTCCTCTACAGGTGATGCGATCACTTTTATCGATCAATCAAAGTGCCTCGTTCGATATTTACATGTAGGTATACGGACTTAACTACGGTCAGATATTGCTCAAAATTACAATACTTTTGTTAATTTTGAATCTTATCAGAGTGTGTCCACATTATATCAACAGATGACAGCCGAAGCGCAGGAAGCGACGGTACCCCGCAAGAAATGATGAATGTAGGTAGAAGTTGAATGATGAAAAAATGCATCAGGAATAACAAAATATTTAACCGACAGTAAAACATTCAATTGACAATTTGAATCGCCCGCTCATTATGCCTCAGTTACCTACAGCTGCCTTCCTTTGATGGTTGCTTTGAATCACGAATCCAATGACTATGACTGGCATGGCTGAAGCCAAGTCATCTAAGAAGAGGAAGAAGAAGAATTACAAATATCTGATTGCAGTAATCACTTTCCAGTTCAAGGCCAGAGGGGAACCGCAAGATTCTAGCGGGTCCACGACGTCACCCTACAGCGTGCGTGTATTTCTGTGTGTATTCTGAGCGGAGAAGCGCAGGCGGTTCCGGTGTAATGCGCAGGCGTCGCTTTCGCTGGAACGCGGAGGCCGGAAGATTGATAATTCCACTGATTAATATCCATGCTGTTTGATTTTTCGATGTTTTTATCTTCCTGAAATGAACGTATAGTCGTTCAGTTCGTGAAATTTCAGCAAAAAATTCGACAGGTGCCAGATCTCAAGGGCTCGTCACCGAGAGAACACTCCATTTTAATGTTGAGAACTGCAATAGATGCCAATTGTCAGGGTGTAGTTCAAAATACCTTCTATTTTTTTCCCATGCATTTTGCTTTCCTCTGAAAACTATCATGGTGTAGTGGCTTTTCTAGTATTACAAAATTGTCGAAAGCTGCTCAAAAACACCGGAGAAGCAATTCGCACATAGTTTCCAGAGTTGAAAATAAAAACGCTGAAAAAAAACAGGCAGATTGTAGCTTGGCTTGTTGACTGCATTCTTTTCTTGGCCTGGAACTGCCGTTTAGAGGGCATGACGAGTCATCTCATAATAAAGGGAATTACCTTTGAGTTGTTCAATTTTCTGAAAGATTACGACCAGCCATTCGAAGATAAATTGAAAACGGCAACGATTTTTAAAGGGACCTCCCCTGATACCCAAAATGATCTTATAAGTACTATAGCTAGTTTTATTGGAAGTCTCTTTTTCATTTGTAGGGTGAGAGAGTTAGGAAGTGCGGGTGTGAGTGGGGGGGGGGGGGGGGGTAATTTAGTTTATTATTTTCTCTATACATCCCTCTTGTGTGTCCTATAACTACACAAAATAACCGGATTTTTCTCAAAATTTGTTGACCTAGATTTTTCGAAAAGAGCGAGCTGGTTCTACGGTCAAAACTCGCTGGGCCGCGAGTTCGCATGTACTTCCAGGCCTACTATGACGTCATAGGCGGGTACATCCACTCCGTTGTCATCCCGGTTCTGAACGAGGCCTACTACGCCGGAAACGTTGACTACTACACCGTCAAGAACTTTCACGGCCTCCTGGGCAGAATCATGGGCTTTTTGGACACCAACGGTGACGGATGGGCCGGACCCTGCGACATGTCTAAAATACCAACTAAGGTTGTTTACAGTCATTGCGTCATTTCGAGTTTCTCTTACTTCTTAACGAGCCCTCTCCCGCTTTGAGGCAAACGCTCCAAACAGGTACTGCAATCCGGTTGATTTCAACCTCAAATTTCTAAAAATCATGGAAGATTCCATGAAAACTTACATTGTTGCCTACATTTAATGGAGGCGTAAATACACGGAATTCTCCTTGTATGTCGAGCCCGAACCAAAAACCATCACAACAATAATAATTATTATTCATACAATTATTGTTCATAGCCGTTTCTGATGTAGTTCATGATATTTTATGCTCTTAAGGGCTCACAGCTGTTAAGTTTCATGATCTGAGGGCACACAGTATTGGACGAAATTCGTATTAGGTAGGTACATAAGAATTGGACTCATTTGTGGTTGTAATTATAATAAGAGCTTCTTCACTGATTTCTGTTAGACTTTTCTTTTCCTCCTGTTCACTTATTCATTGGCTCTCTGCACAAAAGGTAACCCCACTTCCTCTCCACATCTGCCGCATCGAAGAGTCCTGTCACGCCTTCGTGGTAACACCCGAAAGGCGGAGAGAGCAGTTGCTCGCCGATAAGGACCTCGAAGGGCACTACCACCACGTCAGAATGAGGCCGGACTCATTTCCACCCAAGAGTTGGAACTTCTGCACTAAAGGCTTCTCCAAAATCCCTCTGCCCTTCTTGGACGACGTCGGTTACCCCAGCGCCATCGCCATCCCACTTAAAGACCACGCGCTGTTCAGCCTCATGTCCGAGAGGTCTGTCAACGTTCTTCCAAAGTATTACATCCTGGCGATGAGGTGCCTCGCCTCGCCGATGTACAGCTACCAGGATATTGTTCGGTTCAATTATTTCTTTCACCAGTGGATCATGAAAGACGTCATACCTCATTTGTACGATCTTCAAAGGTGGTATCCAGGCTTCGGTGGCGTCATGCGCGTTGTGGAAACCATGAACCAAAGAGGTCAGTAATCGCAATATGGGTTTCATCTGGGGTATCCAGATCAATTAGTGGCCACAAACTTATATTCTCATGAATTTTCGATTTCCATCCAGATAGGTACATGTTGTTAGCATTAAATCGTCCCTTAAGATCCCACAAGGTCTAACTATTCAGAAGAGACAAAAAACGGATTTTCCAACGTAGTAATATCTATGGTTATCGCAGCGTTTCTACGTTTAAGAAGCCTTTTCCTGCATTGCAATAAAGGCCAAACCGATGAGCTAGAAAGACGGACCGAGAGATTTCGCATAAGTATCCGTTCCTAACTCATTGGCCAAAAAACTGAGTTAGACCCTGTGGGATCTTGAGGGACGAAATCCCAAATCCGTGTTTCAATTTACCCACATGATTTTGAGGTTGACCGTCTGCATGTTGCCAAATTTCATTAGAAGCGGTAGACTGGATGCACTAGCCAGTTTCTTAGAAATTGGTTGGCATCTCACCAAGGAAGGTCTTTATATGTACGAGTATTTATATTGGTGGAAGACACAGTACTAATCTTGGACCAGTCCATTCCACATCCACTTCCAGTCCAGTCCATTTCACAACCTAAGTCAACGAGTATACAGTGTTACATACTCTGGAATATATTGGATTCAGGTCTGGCATCAAACGAGGCGTTGCCCACCACCAACCGGACTCCAGCCTGCAACAAAACATTTGTCCGCCTCAAAACGAGCCACGGCTTCAAAGACAATTCAGCCCTGTACTCCGCCATCGGCCTTGCCGCCATCCTCGGGATCGCTCTCCTTTTCTGGCTTTTGACGAGAAACAGTAAAAAGTCTGTGGACCATCCCCCGTGCGATGACGAGGAGGAGGGCGACGCTTACATCGTCAACACACTGGTGGCGTCACTTTGCAACCACGACCAGCGCGGCCTCACGCCGGACAGACGGAGTTTCAGCTCAATGACGAACCTCTCGAGGGGCAAAGACCGGACAATATCTGGCAACTAATGCCGATTCTGAAACAAATTAAATGAATTAACTACAATGGCTGTGTATTTCACTCGACATATAAACTCCAACCTGTGGCCGTTTTACAGGGTTTTTAAAAATTTTTATTGATCCATTCAAATGTGTCTGTGCGTTTTTGAGTGAATACTGACACTATGTTAATACGAACCCGAGCACTGCGGACGACAATACCCGTTACTGCAGTCCAAAATACAACCTGCGTAACGGCGTTTTTGGCTTCTAAACGCTCCTGCCTACCATTTATCATCCCAAAATTCCCCTAAAACCTTAGATTTTTGGGGGATCATTAGTTTTGTGGGCTTCACCAAAACCTACTCACGTTTTATATTGAACCCAATGTTTTCACTCGATACAAGTAGGTTCAAAGCCTTTTTTACCTATCACTGGTCAACGGCGTGGTACAAAACTGCCAATGAACTCCGATGGATGATACGAGAAATGAATGACACTACCAACGAGGAATTCATTAGGTCGCTAACAAGCCATAGGGACACGGATTACTCACTTTGGAAAGCAACGAAACACCTGAAAAGGCCAGTGATTCAAGCTCCCCCAATTAAGAACGAGATAACTGGTTTATGGGTAAAAAGCAACCAGGAAAAAGCTGATGTGTTCGCTGAATACCTAGCAAGCATTTTCACAGCAAACCTGGGTGCTCCCGATGAACTACCATTAGAAGAATCCCAGCCACGTGAACCTGATGTAGAGATCCCTTGGATCACTGTTAAAGAAGTTCAGAAAACAATCCAAAATGAGATCAACCCAAAAAAAGCGCCAGGCTACGACTGCATAACAGGACAAATCTTAAAACACCTTCCGCGCAAAACCATTGTCAAGATTACAAAGATCATGAATGCATGCATCAAACTACGCTATGTACCACAGCTGTGGAAAATAGGCGAAGTTATCATGATACAAAAACCTGGGAAACCAGCTGAAAAACTTACATCCTATCGGCCCATCTCACTGCTGCCAGTCTTCTCCAAATTGTTCGAAAAACTAATAAATAAGAGACTCTTGAAGATCATAGAAGAACGCAAACTGATTCCGAAACATCAGTATGGTTTCAGAAAACATCACTCAACTATTGATCAAGTTCACAGAATCACAAGCATAATCGAGAGAGCGCTGGAAGAAAGAAAAGTCTGCTCCGCCGTTTTTCTGGATGTCACCCAGGCGTTCGACAAAGTGTGGCATGAAGGGCTAGTTTATAAGCTTCGTAAAATGCTACCTACAAGCTATGCAGCACTTCTTGAGTCATATCTTGCTGATCGATACTTTCGAGTTAAACACGATGACGCCTTTTCAGAACCCAAAAAGATCCAGGCAGGTGTGCCACAAGGCAGCGTATTGGGACCCCTACTTTACCTGCTATATACCAGCGACTTGCCAGAAATTGAAGAAAACACAACTGCCACTTTTGCGGATGATACTGCAGTCCTGGCAATCGGGGAAACCAATAACGAATCAGTAAATAAACTAAACCGATCCATCTCTCGCATTCACTCCTGGACAACTAAATGGAGAATCAGACTAAATGAGGCAAAATCAGTGCACGTTGACTTCACTAATAAGAAATGCAACTATGTGCCTGCTTACCTCAATGGACAGGCAATCCCACATGCTAACGAAGCAAAATATCTTGGAATGACACTTGATGCCAAACTGAGATGGAAAGAGCATGTAAAAAAGAAAAAAACCGAGCTCACAGTAAAATTCAGAAAAATGTACTGGCTTATGGGTAGGCGGTCAAAAATGTCTATTCATAACAAGCTCATTCTGTACAAACAAGTCCTGAGACCCGTATGGACTTATGGTGCACAATTGTGGGGATGTACCGCACCTAGCAATCGCAACATTATTCAGCGATTCCAGAATAATGTTCTGCGTTCATGCACAGATGCATACAGATACTTTCGTAACGACCGATTACACTACGAGCTTCAAGTGGAATCGGTCAATGAGGTCATACGCAACCAAGCCATCAACCACTTAATGAGGCTACAAGATCACGTCAACGACGATGTTGTCCGACTCCTAGACACAGATGATCTACTCCGAAGATTGAAACGTACCAAACCGCATGAGCTTGCTCAACTAATGTGAAAACGACAGAACAATATAAGACTAAGTGATGTACTTTAGTTTTGAACATTTAATTTAAAATTCAACATACGAATATTGCTTATAAGTTTACTTGTATATACTTGGCGCAATAAAATATATTAAAGAGAAAAAAAAAAAAAAAAAAAAACTGGTCAAACATTCAGCGGAAAATACCGCTCGGTTGGGTGTCCAGGGCTGAATTATGACAGATGGTTTCTACTGTGCTTAGAAATTATATTAACAATTCGTTTGAATTAGAGACCAACCAAAACCAAAGTTTGGCGTCTGTTACGGTCCAAATGTTGAAAACATAAAAATATTAATTGCAATTGTACAATACTTGCCCAACAGAGCAACAAATCATTGTCAGGAGACCTATAACTATTTAACAATTATAGGGTGACTTGACCAGTAAATGAACACTTAGTAGCTGGGCAACCAAAATCTGACTTTTACAAACAGATTCCTGGTGGCCAGGGCCTGAAACATGACGTTGTGTAGCCCATTACAACGCCTATCTATTCCATAACACTAATTCAAGTTTCACTGAGTCAAAAACATTATTTGCGAGTTATAGAATTACTCCAAGTGAAAACTCTGCAAATTCTTGACACAACGGTTCATTATCTTCTTTGTACAGATCACCCTTCTGTCTAGATCACTAGGTCTAAATGTCTAGATCCTAAAACGATACCTTACTTCACAAAGGGAATATGTCCTTAATAATTTATGATGGACATATTCCCTTTGTGAATTAAGGTATCGAAATGTTAGATAAGTCAAGTAAGTCAATTATCACTAATTATTAACAATTTTATCAAGTACCTAGTGAAAATGATTATAATTTATTGTTAGGTATTAATAATTCGTATTTACTATTAATAATAATAATTATTAATTATGATTAATTAATACGATATAATTCTGGGGTTTTTAATACTACATCGGTAATAATTTTTCTATAAAAGAAGTACCTACGAACAAACATTCGCTCGTGCGTCATAGGCTCTGACGTACTTGTTGGCCTCCTGCTAGCCGTCTTACGTCATACGCTCGTGCGTCATAGGCTCTGACGCACTTGTTGGTCTCCTGCCAGCCGTCTTACGTCATACGCTCGTGCGTCATAGGCTCTGACGTACTTGTTGGCCACCTGCCAGCCGTCTTACGTCATACGCTCGTGCGTCATAGACTCTGACGCACTAGTTATCCTGCCAGCCGTCTTACGTCATACGCTCGTGCGTCATAGGCTCTGACGCAATATTTGGCCTCCTGCCAGCCGTCTTACGTTATACGCTCGTGCGTCATAGGCTCTGACGTACTTGTTGGCCTCCTGCCAGCCGTCTTACGTCATACGCTCGTGCGTCTTAGGCTCTGACGTAATGGCCCGCCGGTCGCTTGTGTTCTGACGTGATCTGAGGGAAAGGGTGAATCAAGGGAACAAATTTTTCCCGTTTCAGTTTATGTGCCAAAGCAAAGACATGAAAATGTCAAAAAAATGTGTAAATAGGTACCTAAGCCCAACTGTAATGTCAATTTTCTGACAATGAGTTTTCGACTATAGTTTTCAAACCTTTTTACTTAAGTACTTATTGCAATTTGAGACTGATAATGAGCTGTTTGCAAATAAAAAGTCTGATAACTACTTTATTACATCTTATTAATCTATTTTCAAGTTCCGATTCACAGTTGAATGTATTTTATTTAGATGTCGTAAAATTCGAAAACGATGGAATGACGAAACCTGTCGACTACTGACTCAAGTGATACTGTCGACTTCTAACACATGTAGGTCGACTACTAGTGCAAAACCATGTCGACTACTGAAGAAAATGTTGGTCACTGGTATCGACTACAGTAGTAACTACCTAGAGCATTGGGATTTTTTACAAAACTTGTTTTTCCCTTTTCAAACCATGTTGAATAATATTTCCCGCTGCCAGGTCTTTTAGGGAAGGATCTCGGGTACACAATGAACAGGTTTGCAATGAGAAAAAAACCGAGTGAATATTGAAATGTCATCCATTTCTGACCTATATTTAAAATTTCAAGTATCGAGCTCATCATCAAAATTTAATTTGTTTAAACAAATAGGTATTATTTAAACAATTTTACAGACAAGAAACCGAGTGAATATTGCATTGTGATCCAGTTCTGACCTATTTTTAAAATTTCAAGTCAATAGCTCAGCATCAAAATTTAATTTGTATTATTACAAAAAGGTATTATTTAAACAATTTTACAGATGAGAAACCGAGTGAATATTGCAATGTGGTCTATCCCCGACTGACGGTTAAAATGTCTAGACTGTAGTTTACCTGGAAGATGAAACACTAGGTCTAAATGTCTAGATCCTAAATGTTAGATTAAGTATTATTATCAATTTTATCAAGTACCTAGTGAAAATTATTATAATTTATTGTTAGGTATTAATAATTTGTATTTATTATTAATAATTATTATTATTAATTATGATTAATTAATACGATATAATTCTGGGGTTTTTAATACTACGTCGGTAATAAAAATTATTTTTCTATAAAAGAAGTAGGTACCTACCAACAAACATTCGAAATTACCTTCATTTCCGTAGCACGAAACGCACCTCAGAACAACAAACTCGACATCAGTTAAGCCATATGATGTTCCAAAGAGCTTGTTAGTATGAAAATGGACCTGTATTTCAACAGTTTGAGTCACGATCGGGTTGTGAGGCACAATCTTTGAGCCGTCATTGTGAACGAACGGCTGGTCGTACACAGCTGCAGATGGTCTTAAAAAATTCTACGGAACAAACTCTATCTAAATATGAAATAAAAAACATACCGTTCTATATGAATTTTTCGAGATATGAGATTTTCAAATTTTCAAAATTCGTTTTGAACCCCTTCCCCTTGACCTAGGGTTATGAAAAGTTTCGAGGACCATTGTGGGGTTGGTCGAAACCCGTAAAAAAAATTTCTTAATTTTAACTCAACGCTAACTGGGCAAAGTGGCGCGGACGGCGTACGGCGGACGGCGGACGGCGTACGGCGTACGGCGGACGGACGGATTTTTTTTTATTCGATTTTCTGAATCTACGTATCTTGAAACGTAAACCAACAAATTTTGAGGGGGGGTTAAAATTTTTTTTTCTTTGGGCGATTCCAATGGTTCATTATCGAAGATAATAAACCAAAATGAGAGAAACGCCCAGTGACTGAACGGAGTTTTCCAGAGGATGAACGGGTGTGTTTTCCAGTGAATGAACTTAGGTACAACCCTTTATTATATGTCTTTCTCTTCCTGCAGATAGAGCTTACTGGAAAATCCAGTCCTTAGCCGTTCTTTAGTGTGGGTAAATTGAGTAAATGAAATAGCTTTAGTAATCATTGTGGAGAACCACTATATTCGATATATAATTATCACAATATATATCTACCAAGAGCAGCACACCAACGGACGAAAACCCCCGTCTGGGTTTTTCCCAAGACAGGTCCACTACCCATTCACATTCCCTTTGTAAGGGAGGATGGTAGGGAGAGGGAATCCCTATATAACATCGACCAGTCATTAGCAACTAGGACAGTCTGGTAGAAGCTCTTGGTACGACTTTACTCATATTCGAGCCTTCTCATTCAACCCAAAAACCTTTCCTCAAAGTTAGCCTAGTTTATCAAATTGAGCTTTCTTTAAAATTGGTCAGTTTTTGCTCATCTTTCCTGTCATACGAATTAAGTGAAGGGTGTGTGCTGGTACAAGTATCTCGTAACGATCGCCAACTTATTTCGTATCTCTCTTTACCTCTCCTCTATATAACAAGGTGTGCAGATATCCATATCTGGTAACACTTGTTATATAGAACCTTTTCCTACAGTCTGGATTGCGGTGGTGACCAATTTCGGTAACACAGGTCATTCTTTTCACCATCTTCTCATTGCCTTGTTCCTCTATGTAACAATGCGTGCAGATATACATATCTGGTAATTTTTGATACATATTACCTTTACCCAAGATCTGGAGTGCGGGGCCTAATACCTTCGGTAACGCAAATCTTCCTTCACGGTATCTCAAAACCTTCCTCCAATTTACTGAACCAAAAATTTAGCTAGTACCTTCCTCCTTGGACGGAAAAGTTTAAATAGTGAGGTACCATACTTACTGCATCACAGAAACTGGTCCTCATAATCATAATAATAATAAGAATGTTAATTATTAACAGTCTTATATTATAGGCAAAGAAAAGGAGATTTTTCGCAAGGCGATCCGTGCGTTACACAAAAACACAATAACGTGTAGTAACAAAAACTTCATTTGGTGGCAAGTTTTCATGTCTGCAAGTATATCATCTTTTTAATATAGCAAATCATTTATTTACGCATTCTACACGATACAGATATATTCACATGTATCTACAATAATGAATGCAACGTTATTTTGTTTATTATCTGAGCCTAAAGTCAGTGACCTGTCCAGGCTTGTTTCTCTCCCAGCTCAGCTTGCGTGTGCAATCTGCAATGCATTTTAGTTTATAATTCTTATATATTAGGTACTTCTTAAATATCCTACTTTTAACAAACTAAAATGTGGTATACTTAAAACCACTATATATTACCTAGTGTCTAACAAAGATCGTTGTGGTAGTACATTTCTGTTATTCAATATTTACATCTATAATCTTTTTGCATTTACATCTATAGGGATTTGGATTTTTGGAGGGTCAGTTGTTATAATAAATTATGAGAGTACATTTTGGTTATATTCAAAATTTAAATTTAAGGATGATGGATTTTGCATTTATTTGATTCATCAAGTGTTGAAATGTTAGCTTTTTTGAATACAGGAACAGAATTAGTTGTTTTAATTGCTAATGGCTAATTTTCGAAAACCGAGGCAACTGTCTACTGAATAGGTGCTATTTACTGAATACTAGAGGCATAAGTTGTCCGCAAGTCCTAGGCAAAATGTTTTCTAAGGCAATCCCTTAATTGTGAGGAGCAGTGTAGTTTGACTGTTAAGGGTGTAAAAGGAAGGCAAACCTAGTGATACGGAGGTTGCAATAAAGACAAGTTAATAATCCGCTTAATGCCTGGCCATTAGGAACCTTCAAGCTGATGAAAAATTCGGGGTCGAGCGAGGTTTAATATCTTTCAACCCCTTGAGAAAATATGGTAAGAGAAGGGCGGCCGGTTGGAGGAAGTGGAAAGGAATAAAAAAAAAACTCGGCAGAGGATGAGCCGTAAACACCGGAGTTAGACAGGCGAAAAGGAAGAAGGGCTAAGCGCGGGGTGCGATAGGCCAAGTGCGGGTCGTGAAAGGGCCAAGTGAGGGGTGAGATGAGATAAGTGCGTTGGGCGGGGCGGGACGGCCTGCTTGGCACAAAGAGGGTTGAAGAGTTCCCTCAGTTAACTATCCTTTACAAACTATTTCCACCAAATGGTTCAACTAGTCTCCTTCTCAACACTAATATTGTTTTGTATTGTAATATTGTATTTTTACTTTTTGATCGTCCCTCGTAACCTCTAAATGATCTTGAAATCTCGTTTTTTTGACGTGATGGGGCTCAGATGACCTCGGAATCGTACCAGGACGCAAAAATACCTCGGAATACCATGGGCCGGTCAAATAGTCCGGACCTTTTTTTTGTAAACCAGTGTTATCATTAAGAATCTGTTATTTTTCAAATATTTATTTATTTATTTACAAAATTCAACAGGCAGATGACCAATTTACAAGAAAAATATAAGTACATATTAGTAAGTAAGTAAAAAAGAATGAAAAATAAATATATCCAAGCGTATTTGAAAAGGTTGAATAGCAAAATGTAAATGATACTGCAGGTATAAAAAGGTGAAATTAATTTAAACATGATAAAAGCCGAAGATCATCAAAAAGGGTTCAGAGCCGCCAGTATCCTGCGACGGAAGGGAAGAAGGGCCGAACCAAACAGGTCCAAATTGGCTGAATTCTCTTTGAATACGAATCAATGGTGAATTCAGCAAGTAGTTAGTGGTAGAAGTGGGTACATAGAATGTTGGTGCAATGCGGGTTGGATACGGAGGAACATAGAACCCAAGAGCAAGTGAGGAGCGTCAATCTTGTTATGGACCAGCTTATATAGGAACAGTCAACCCACTCTCCCCATGGTAGTGGCCGCTTCAAAGTTTGCCCAGGGTGTTCCCGATTTCAAAGCAAAGAAGTGTAGGAATCTTCGCCGAACTCTCTCTACTACAGCTTTTCCATTTGTGTAGTAGGGAGACCACACGCTAGAACAGTATGTACTCCAGGCTGGGACGCACTAGTGCACTGTACAACAGCCGCAAGATGTTGAGGTCAGTGAAATCGCGAGAAGATCTTATAACAAAACCAAGCGCCCTCATCGCCTTACTGGTAATGTGATCTAGGTGTTAACAAAAAGGTAAAGTAAACTGTCAAAGTAAACTCCCAGCTCACAGATCGTCAGTGGGCGCGGCAACACATTGCCCTCCAGGGCATAATCGAATATACATTTAATGTCGCATCACCAAGTATATTACATTATTTGTAACAGCAATAACATTTGTTTGCATCTACCTCTTACATTGCCAACAAGGAGCACCTTTCAATGACCCCATGTTTATACACCTTTCTTGTTCAGCGTAAAATTACCCACAAGAATCCGTATTCAGATAATTTCGCTCCCATAAAATCGGTTTTCCGACAACTGTGCAGCGTACAAGTAGCGCAATTTCATCGAAAATGAGCGACAACATGTGAAATTGAC
This sequence comes from Stenodema calcarata, assembly GCA_963920205.1. Taxonomy (NCBI): domain Eukaryota; kingdom Metazoa; phylum Arthropoda; class Insecta; order Hemiptera; family Miridae; genus Stenodema; species Stenodema calcarata. The sequence goes on from OY986054.1 coordinate 9,897,056, forward strand.
ACATTATAAGCGAGTAAAAATCTCAAAACGGTGGAAATTATTATTATTATTATTTTTTTTTTTTCAGTATGTAAATAACTTTATTGTTCTGTTGGGAACATTTCAGTTGTGATAATAGGAAAGAATATAGTAGAGGAGTCCTCTAATTGGCGTGTGACGTGATGAGGGGGTGCAGTCCATCAACTGGCCTCTCTGTCGGATGTGGGTTGAGATGGTGTCGAATCAGAAGAAGTGTTTGCTGTGCTACTTGATCATGTTACGCTGGGTGTTAAGGAATCTTGGGGTCTTTTTCTCTTGAGTCGTCTTCTGAGGCGTGGTTCCGGTGGATTGTTGACCAGGCTGGTTTGTGTGATGTGTCATAGTGTGGTGAAGGTTGTTATAGTTGTATTGGATGATTTCGGCTACATAGGGAATGTTCAGATCCGTATGTAGGGTACTGCCTCGCACATACCATGGTGCTTACGCGATTAACAGAAGCACCCTGTTCTGAGTTACCTGTATCTGTGTGTAGTAGCAACGGCTCCCCAGATTCCGCAAGCATAGGCCCATATTGGTCGAATGTGTGTTAAGTAAATCTGTCGTTTGTATGAGAGAGGTAGAGTCGATCTGTGGTCCAGGAGGTGGCTGAGGGTTCGAATTCTGTCTCGCACTTTGCCCACCAGGTATTTTATGTGGGCTGCCCAAGTCAGACGTTGGTCAGGGTGTAGCCCGAAGTACCGGGACAGTGTTACAGGATGGTAGGATGTGTCCTTTGTGGTGTATACTTGGTGTTTGTGCTGATGCAGATTTCTTTGTTTTAATGTTCAATCTCCAGTGTTGTGTCCAGGTGTCTACTCTATCCATGACCAGGTATAGAAATGGGCCCAGCACACTCCCCTGGGGGACACCCGAGAGAATAGGCTTAGAAGTTGAGCTGAAGTTGCCACACTTGACCGAAAATGTTCTCTTGTTTAGGTAGGATTGTGTTTAGGTAAGTGTGGCAACTTCAGCTCAACTTCTATGCCTATTCTCTCCTCTCCAAACTAAAACACCTGTGTCTGGAAGGTGACGTTTTAGTTTGGAGAGGAGGCCGTCGTGCCATACTTTATCGAATACCTTTTCTGTGTCCAGGAACACTCCAAGACAAACTTAATTTTTTTCGTATGCGTCCAGAATTGTGTCAACTATTCGATCCAGCTGCTGAGGGCATGAGTGATGTATCCGGAAGCCGAATTGTGAATTTGGAAGATGTGGAGCGAGAAATGAGAGGAGTTTTGGCAGTATGAGTCGTTCAAATATTTTTGATACAATATTCAACAAGTTGAAATTATTATTCATGGAAATTATGACCACCAGTGAAACCGTACGGTAAATAAATACCGCGTTATTATGTAACTCACATTCGGCGAAGAGTAGATTCTGTCGCTTAATCGGAGACTTATGAAGGATTAGGAGGAGGTCGGAAGTGGCGCCGGGAAGTGAAGGCGGATGAGGGCGGATGAGAAGGGTAGTTAGGAGGAGGAAGAAGATTTTGATGGGGGATGGTAAGGGGGGAGGAGTGGCAGGGGGTTGTTTGAAGGAGGAAGGTTGCGGGAGTTAGTGTTTTATCAAAGGTTATGAGAAGGGCTGAGTCCGACCACCTTGTTTATTTTATTGATTCACTCCCTTCTCCTCTTCGCCCTTCGCAGCCCTTCTAGAGAGAGTTTCACCTCCGTCCCCCCACCACTCCACCACGGAGTGAAACCCTCCGCAGTTTCCAGAGGATCTCTCTCCATTCCTCCTCCTTCGCCTCCACACCATCATCTTAGTTCTCACCATCACGAAAACTCACCCCTTGAAGGGGCTATACACCGAGGGAAGCCCTTCTGGCCTCGCCCTCTTTCAACATTTACCGCCGGCTAATTACTCCAATCCATCTCCTTTCCCTTCCCCTTCACTTCTCCTCTTGCCCTTCACCGCGACTCGAGTGTATTTAATACCTTTTCACTGCCTCCTACTCACTTTACACCTGTAAACTGACCTAAACCTAAACCACTCAAGACGTCCAATACAGAGTTGAAGATCCAGGACGAGTGGCCTTTACTTACGGATTCTCGGAGACCTGATTTGAGCTCAATTACTGGCGCTCGACCTTTGAAACGACATTCAATCCACTTCGAGCCTCCAATTCATCGAAGCTCATGTCAAACTTGACACAATTAGTGGCCATTTTCAGTTTCCTTTGAAGAATTGTGTGTACGGACCAATTGTTCAACTTCCGTCACATAACGGCTGTTATAGTATTTCCATCACTTTGGTTCCACAATACTTCTTAAATACACATTCAATTCAAAATCAGATTGCGGACAGGACACGGCAACATAAGGAGAACGCTCTACCTCTACGACCGTGCAGAACATCAACTATGTACGCACTGCGACATACTACAGGACGTCGAACATAATATATAACCCTTAAATTATAAGGGTTATTCACGGTTGGGCTTGCCGAGTTAAACGTGCTAAGTAGAAAACTTCGTCCTCGGAAAAATCATGAGGCACCCTCGGTGTGGTTACGTGTTAACGTGTTATCACGAATCTCCTGGTGGTGGTGGTGGTGTGATTATATTTTTAAGTGCTAGCAGTTGGTGGATTTCCGGGTGAAAATGTGAAAAAGAAGAAGGCGTTGACATAAAATTGAGATAAAATGGAAAAACATTTAGTTTGTAAATTGGTTCGAGTTTTTAGTTTTTTGACATTTTATGTCTTTGCTTTGGCACATTAAAATAAAAAACAACAACGTCCTCGGTATTTTGCTACCATCCCGCCTAGGGTATATTATTTGTGAGTTTTAATTTACAAAAATGCCGACGAAGAGCCAAAAACAAAGACAAGTTGACGAAATTGTTACAAGAACAATGGTTAATCTCATCAAATCCGAATCCACTGACGACGAGGAGGAAATCTGGGAGGAAAGTCTACAAGATCTTGAAGTTGTTTTGATGTCCAGGTACGGTGTAGATTTCTACTCCCCGTGAATCCTTCAAACGGGTCACAACGAAAAACAACTTCAAACTACTACAAAAACTTCAAAAAACTACTAAAAAACTTCAAACTATACCTATGCCTATACCGTTTCCACCATTTTGAATCTTCGTCAGAATACTGATAACACAGGTAACATACTTGCTGTCGACGTTTACCACACCTCGGACTCCGTTAACTTAACACAGCTGATAACGCACTTTGATAACATCTTTGCGACCGATTTTCTCCACGTTTAACCAGTTTAAATACATCGAGTTAACTCGTTAACACGTCGACAACGCCCCGACCGTGAATACCCCTAATGTTGTTGAGTGCCCGCTATACCAAGACGCAAGACAGCTGATAATAGGGGTTATATCGCACGTATCCTAGAAGAGGGGTACAACTTGTACCGTACAAGTCCAAAAATGTGATTTTCCAGGAATCGCGTTTCAATTTTCTCTCTTACATGTATTTGTGTTTCCATAGCAACATGTCTGATATTAGTGATCTTTGCGGAAATCGTTCCCCAGACTAGAGAGTTCCTAAGACGACTATTTGCTTACGGTGACCGTTAACAGGCAACGCCGTTAGGGTTCCGTCTAGGGCGACCAAATTCGAAAGCTAACTCGTCATGAACGTTAGCTCGCTAACGGCAATGGACTTGGCGTGTACGGGAGTGGACGGCCAAGGTAATGCTCCAACAGCTCAAGGGACAAAAATATTCTTTTTTTAAAGGAGAATGCGTGAGGGGGAGACTTGACTAAATTTTTTTGGACTTGTACCCCTCTTCTAGGATGCGTGCGATATTAGGAGAAAGAACACTAACCTCTGTCCTTAATAGAACTTAAATAACCGAATATGTAAAAATACTGAAATTTTTAGAAGAGTCTCATATTGTTTTGTAAATTATCCATATAGATTAGTATAAGTATACTGATTAAGTTTTGTATTTTTGTCAATGTGTAATGAAGTACAAGTTGATGGCAAATGGGTCGAGCTAATAATAATCTCCGTCGCTGAACGACAATATTAAAAACTGATTTTACGTCAGGGTTTAAGAGTAATTAAAGCTGTGAAGTGCGTCTGAATGGGAAAGTGGGGGGCGGTTGTGAAGCCACACCAGTTGATTACGAAGAGCTGTAAAGTGAGACCTTAACCAAACATCTGTGCTTCCCGAGTATCGACCTCTTTACCGCCCCCGCGCTCCCGCCGACCGCTCACCGCTCCCCTCCGGAAACAACCCCCTCGCCCGTCAGCCAGATCCGCCGAGATCCGCAAGGGAAAATGTTCCTGGACGAGTGAACTATCGTGCGTTCGCCTCCCACAACACCCCACAATGTCTCCCAGTCAAAACATTCGTAAGGATTTTCAAAGCATTCTAGCGGTGTATCGGTGGTTTCACGCGGCACAACCCTCATTGTATATAATAGTTATAACCCCCGTAGTTTTAAAACGCGAGGTCATTAAATATATTAAGTCCAATAAGGCCATAGCCCGGAGTTGATGAAATAATTTTAAGATTGAATACTTACTTGTATTGTTTGCGAATCATGTCTTTTATTAGTAAATGGTAATCTTGTCTATGATGACAGGTTATCTCGATGGGACTATTTGCCATTATATTGTGTAAATTCAGACTCTTCCCTCACCACGGGCCTCGCCCATATGAGGGAATATTCCCAACAGAAGAAACTAATAATTTACGTTTGTATATTTATCATATGGGAAATAAATAAATGAATAAATTCTGTATTCTGTATTTGGTGGTTCTACTAACAAGATTAGTATCACTTCATCGTGATGTAACCGTCTCAGGTTCTAATCCTACTCGTGTAACGTAATTTTTACTCCACTTGGGATTGTTTCATCACTTGAGATGCGAAGTTCCATTTATTTCCACTTAACCCTGGAGTAGCAAGGTTTCTCTTGAGGGAAAATAATCACAAAGTGGGTTCACAAGTGTCTACAATCTCTTTTTTTAATTTATGGGATAATAAAAGGTCATAATGTTGGTATAGCGTTTCCCAATCTAAAATTCAACATTTCACCAATCAAATTCAACATTTTACCAATTAAATTCAACATTATTCTCTAGATCCACACAAAAAAAAAAGAATGGGAAAGAATGATTTGTTGAGAAAAATTAAAAACAGCGAGATTATGTAACCGAATTGTTAATTTCTGTAATACACGAAATACTCTCACTGTAGTAACATCAACGCACAGGGTTTTCAGATATCGAGTTAATTAATAATAATTAATTGTGTGTGATGTGTTGACCGTCAGTAAGAATAATGATGGGGAGATGTCGAGGGTCGGTCATATGAGGGATGTTTAATGTGCCAACGTTTCGAAGAATTAATTTCTCCATCATCAGGGCAGTAGTTGAATGGGCAGTAGTGTTCAAGGTGGAGTTGGACTCTGACGTGGGAAGCTATTGCCTTTAGATTAGGGGTGAGGAGTATTTAACGTCACCGCTTCAAATAACCTAATACTGTCCCGTAACCTAATACCAGATAACCTATTACCAGAAATAACTGTTTTGAGATCTTGGAGGAAAGGCCTTTGAGGGCCTCTTTGTCGCCGGCCATTAGGGATTCCGTGAAAATAGGTTGGCTGAGACTATTCCAGGTAATACCAGGTAATAGGTTACGGAAAACGAATGCGTGACAGGTGTGCGATCATAACTGAGAAACATATCCAATTAATCGACTGGAATTTCCCCACCCAAAGAACATCGTTCTGTGCTGGGTGAGGGAGCAACTCCCGATTGTTATTTAGGTAGGTATACGCTACGAACCTTGTAGAATAGTGTCCTTCCTATATCGCGCACAGACTGCCGCGAGACAAAATTTGACATTTAATAGTTTACAACTTAGAAATTGACTTATAAGTTACACGATATAAATAATTTTGAATATATTTTCACAAATAGAATGTCCTTGAGATATAAGCCAACTAAAAACAATTTTTTTATACTCTGGTCTTTTATAATTAGCTAGGTTAGTTATGTTTGAGGGTGCTTTTCGTAGTAAAAGTGGCATACTGTACAATATATGGCGTGTTGTACCTTTTAAACGTGAGTGAGGTGCACGTTTAATATTACTCGTAGTGGGGCGAAAAGAATAAGCACTATTGGAAGGAAGTCCGTTGAAAGAATCCGGATGCTTGTGCATGAACAAGAGAGCAGACTTGACAAATAACTGCCCAACAGAGAAAACCTTGGCCAGCGAGAATAAGTCATCTGTCGGAAACCTTTTAGGTTTCTAAACTATAATTTTTAAAATGGCCTTTTGAGCTGTCATCAGTGGACGCAACAGTGATGGAAAGGCTCCGCCCCATGCAACTATGCCAAAGCTCAATATACTCTGAGTCAGAGACTTGTATACAATTAAAAGAGAAGAGAAAGAGAAAGAGAGTTATAGATTTGTGAAATTGGCTCAGTGACTTTAAGACTCGACTATTTTATCGGGTGTAGGATTTTATTATTAATTGTTTACGATCATTCACACAGAATTTTAAACGGTAGAGCTGAGAGGGAAGGATCGTAAAAAACCGGTCTCATTTTATCTAATCCCCGTTTTTTATTCGAGGAATAAAGATCACAACAAAAACTAGGTGGCCGACCTCCTGCCTCGCCCTGAGCTCCTGACTCCCAGGCCGCACTCGAGACATTTTTTCCCCCGTTCAAACTCTCGAGAGGAAAAACGAGCCTGAAAAAAGTTTTTTATCCGTCATATAAAACGGTGTAGAACAAAACGTCCGTTACGAGGAAAATAAACGGAAGGGCGCGGAAGGCCATCGTCAACGAAAGGGTTATGAAAATCTCGGTGGGAAATGGGGTCACTTCTAATGGGAGAACATGGAGAAGAAGGAAGTGTGTCTCGAGCGTAAAACTTTCCTACTAGGCTACAAACCCTAACAACCACCTGTCTACGTAGAGAAGTAGTTTGCGTGGTGAAGGAGAAAACGAACGGAACTTGAGGCTGAAGCTGCTACCAATTTTTATGCAAAGGCTTATCGCAGCGTTGCAAATCCCCCTCCCCCCTCCAACCAGATTTATGGCATTTATTTACTCATTTAATTAGAGGGGTGTGATCGTTTGAAGAATTCCACGAGGGATTCAGTCGGGTGAATTATGGCTATTTTCAAGGAGAAAAGTAGGTATGTGGAAAGTCTGTTTTTGCTCCAAATTCTTCGTGCTGCTTATTCTTTTACAATCGCCACTTCACCATCCACCAACTGCAAATTTGATCGATATTAACCGGTAAAACATCATCTGATTTGAAACTGTAAGAGTTGGTGATCGTAATTGACAACCCATCTTGGTGGATCAAATAAATGTGTACCAAACAGTAGACGTACCTACTCCATGGTTTTTTCCAATTATGTTACAAGTGCTAAATCGAAATCGTCGTAGATTGTGGGAATTATGAGGTCCGTGATAGACTTTGTTATGCTGAACTTCGTAAAATAATCTGTAGATTTGGTGATAACAGGAGTGAGGTAGAAGACAGTGCCTTCGAGACAGGCAGTCGAACACACGAAGAGTACAATGACAACAAGGGCCAACTAGGAATAATGATTAATTACCTACAATTAATGACTTGGAATAATTAATATAAGTAATAATTAAGTAATTATTATATAAGTAACGATTTGATATCGGCTTGACGCTTACGAATCAGCTGTTGGCTGGCGAGGCGTAGTTTAGTACCTCCCATCATAGTGATTACGAAACTATGAAATCTTATTAAGTATGATGAATACTGTAGCGTGTGATGTGATGACGGTTTTTTGATGCTCTTCTATTCTGAAAATCAGTTCAACATTTTTGGTTTATTATCTTCGATAATGAACCATTGGAATCGCCCAAAGAAAAAATTTTTTTAACCCCCCCTCAAAATTTGTTGGTTTACGTTTCAAGATACGTAGATTCAGAAAATCGAATGAAAAAAAATCCGTCCGTCCGCCGTACGCCGTACGCCGTACGCCGTACGCCGTCCGCCGTCCGCCGTCCGCCGTCCGCGCCACTTTGCCCAGTTAGCGTTGAGTTAAAATTACGAAATTTGGTTTCTGGGTTTGGACCAGCCCCACAATGGTCCTCGAAACTTTTCATAACCCTAGGTCAAGGGGAAGGGGTTCAAAACGAATTTTGAAATTTTGAAAATTCCATATCTCGAAAAATTCCCATTAAACGGTATGTTTTTTATTTCATATTTAGATAGAGTTTGTTCCGTAGAATTTTTTAAGACCATCCGCAGCTTTGTACGACCAGCCGTTCGTTCACAATGACGGCTCAAAGATTGTGCCTCACAACACGATCTTGACTCAAACTCTTGAAATTCAGGTCCATTTTCATACTAACAAGCTCTTTGGAACATCATATGGCTTAAGTGATGTCGAGTTGGTTGTTCTGAGGTGCGTTTCGTGCTACGGAAATGAAGGTAATTTCGAATATTTGTTGGTAGGTACTTCTTTTATAGAAAAATTATTACCGACGTAGTATTAAAAACCCCAGATTATATCGTATTAATTAATCATAATTAATAATAATTATTATTAATAATAAATACGAATTATTAATACCTAACAATAAATTATAATAATTTTCACTAGGTACCTACTTGATAAAATTGTTAATAATTAGTGATAATTGATAATAATAATAGACATTTAGACCTAGTGATCTAGACAGAAGGGTGATCTGTACAAAGAAGATAATGAACCGTTGTGTCAAGAATTTGCAGAGTTTTTAAAGTATATTTAAAATAATGAACCATTTTGTTCTGTGTACTAAGAAATTATAATATAACAGTTTTCCCAACTCATACTCACAAAAACGTGGAGTGGTGTGGATTCTTGTCAGAACATACTGTTCAAAAATATCGGCTCACTAACTCCGCTGAGGTATGAAGTTTTAGCGAATTTTCGGAGAAAGGTAAGCTATTGTTCTCAGTCCAAGATTTTTAAAACCTGAAAAACGTTTATACCGAAACCCGTTTCAGACCATCCAGAATACACTGCAAAATTACCCTCAAATTCCAAAAATGAAACAGTCTGACAAGTGACGCCTAATTTTAAAGATCATTTAATGCTAAACACAATGGTGAATTCAGAATTGGTATATCTTGTTCCGTTCTCAAACTGAAGCACATTGAAGGTGATCGTTACTGGAAATGTTCTTCACGGTTCATCTGCTCTATTCTGATATCGGAATGAGATATCGCAATTCTGACTTCAGCGTTGAAAATTCTATAAACTGAGGAGTTACTAGGCAAAAATCGAGACGAAATTTGTTATAAAACCAGTAAAATGGAGACATTTTAGATAAAACCAGTTAGTTCTTTGAAAATTCGCTCTTATAACCATGGTGCATGACTGTGGATTTTTTTGGACTTTATTTTGGAATTTTATTCATCAGGTGCTGCAATTTTGGAATTATTAACCTCTCGAAATGAAATTAATTATCAATGCCTGGGATGTACAGTTTGACAACCCGGTTTGTGTTATCGATCATTTAAGAAAGCTGTTGGGTTTTGGAAACTGGAAATGGACTGGATTGAGCTGCTGTATTTGGTGTCGGTACCGCATTGGACGCTGCTCTCCCTTCTTTTTAACGAGGCAGATAAATACTGGAGGGAAAAAAAGTAGGGGACCGGAAAGCTGATTTGTTCCCCCTTTGGCGATGAAGGGCTTAATTTATTGTTTAATATTTCGACCCTCCGAAGGGCGAGGAGGCGCCCTGGCGTGATAAAATCACGAGTTGTCCCTCATGAAAAGGGCGAATGTTTTCTTGATGGGCTCGGGAAAATATCTTTTCTCTCAACGCTTACATCACTGGATACCCTTGGCCTCGTCCTGTTTAAACCTTACTGCCCCTTGCCTATCCCACGTCACCCCTGATTATTCATCAGCATCATAGACTATGAACTCAATTAAATTCTATCTAAATTCATGACCACTCAATCATTTCCGTATGAAAATTAACGGAAGATCAGAAACAGCACTGATTTTATTCAATCGGAACGTTACATGCCATACATCTGCCATAGTGTTCATATCGAAGACGAATTGATTGAACTCACTGTCGACTCGTATTGCGGAATTACGAAGCACTGAAACCTCATACCTGTGGTAAGTGAAGTAACAATGGTGGTTTCCTACCAAGGCTGTTGGCCATCAGGAATATCATAATATTCATAATAATATTATGACATATTAAGTCATAATATCCGAAGAGTCTGCCAACTGCAGAAACAGGACCATGAGGTTCCTCGATTTAAAAACAACCTGCTAGAACCCTCCCACGGCTCCTCTTATTGACTCTGGAATCTTGTCAGTGGTATCAATCCACATCTTGCATCCGCAATTTTTCGACGTGGAGACATCAACGGATACCTGACAGTGCAAGTAAATCAGTCTATTTTCAGCCACCAATATCTGCTGCCTCCTACGCCTCCCCCCTGAATAAGAGCTACAACTCCTTGCCAGCGGAATTACCAACTGTTGTGTTCTCACTATTGTAACTTTCAACAGTCTGTTTACCCACTACTTAACCAATTACCATTGCCGTCCCCGAACTACTCCCTACCTCCATGACTACTCTACTGCAATTCAAAGACATCACCCTACCGCCCTCCGAGTGTCTCATGAATATTAACCAAGCAAGGAAAAGGGAGGCCTGCCAAGCGAAAGCCTAGAAAAGCATGTCCTATCCACCGTAAAGTCAGACGCAACCACTAATATTTTCCCCATCACTTTTTCACCCCTCTTCCTTTTTTCGTCAATATTTTCCTTCCTGTTTCCGTCACCTCCATAACGTACAAGTTCAAATCGGGTTTCTCAATCGCCCGTTAAAAGTACGTACAATAAGTACTTTTTATTCTCCCGATTTGAGTTGAAATAACGGAGTGCGTGGCCGACAAGCTGCGGTATGAGCGTGATTGTTTAAATAATTGTTTACACACAGGTGATCATTCTCAATAATTTATATTGTCTATACGAATGCAAGCTTCATAATTTATGATGAACCCTACAATTAAGTATAACAACTACGCTACTGGGGTAGGTGATGTAGCATTGTTCGAAGGTTCTTGAATCACATCTTTAAAGACATAAAATGTCCCAATGTGTTGCAGACTCGTATGCAAGCATTTAATTCTCGACTGTATCAACAACAGGATGGAGTTGACATTCTTTTGACATTTTCATGACTTTGCTTTGGCACATAAACTGAAACGGCAAAAATTTGTTTCCTTGATTCACCCTTTCCCTCAGATCACGTCAGAACACAAGCGACAGGCGGGCCACTACGTCAGAGCCTATGACGCACGAGCCTATGACGTCAGACGGCTGGCCGGAGGCCAACTAGTACGTCAGAGCCTATGACGCACGAGCGTATGACGTCAGACGGCTGGCAGGAGGCCAACTAATACGTCAAAGCCTATGACGTAAGAGCATATGACGTCAGACGGCTGGCCGGAGGCCAACTATTACGTCAGAGCCTTTGACGCACGAACGTATGACGTCAGACGGCTGGCAGGAGGGCTGGCTGGCTAGGTGATCGGGTTTTAATAAGCCTCTGGAATTCCGCGCCTTCATTTTGCATTCATTTACATCTTCACGTTGAAAAATCCTTCATCTTGTCGGTATTTTCTGAGACGCTAGACATGATCCAGAGAACGATTAGGAGTTTATGAGATCATTCCCAACCTGGATGCAAAATGTTTAAAATCCTGTTGTTCCGATGGATCACGTGGAGTCGAGATCTCTGTTTTGGGATACTTTATGTTATTAATTATTAATCATAACTATAAGATGATTTATGATAAAAATGGACTATGTAGGAGCTCGACGCTTAGTATCCACCAAGAACATAATATGTATATTATGTAAGATATTATCTTGGTCTACTCGTATTGTAATCCGATAATTACAGTGTTTGGGCAGGAATTTCGGAAATATTGATGCGCTTGTAACAATCACTGAGATAGTTGCCAAATGCCTTTTACACTCAGTAATAGATCACATTGGTTTTAATGAAAACTCTGACTGCACATGAGTGTAGGAATAAGATTGATAGTCGGATTTTGATAACATTGATGGGGACCAACGTGGTAGCTCGTAGGTAGAAAACGGAGCCTTCAATTGTAGTATAGGCTAACGGCGCGACATTTGTGTAACGCAAAGTACATACCCTCCCATCAAGATTGGCATTGAGAATCTATACTCTACTGTCACACTCATAGTATTTAGTATTTAAAACGCACAATTATAATAATATTATAGAACACAACGCATTTAGCCGCTGACAGCAGCTCACACCTCTTCACAACGGATGATATGAATATAATTATGGTTGCTGCTGACTGACTTCTAGCACTGCACCAACCGTAAGTACTCGTAGGTGGTGATGAAGTGTAACTCGAATTAAACAAACAAAAACCTATTTTTCTATAACCACTGTCTCTGCTGCCACGGGCTAACCATTGGCTTTCGCAACCAACAACCTCCCAAATGCCTTCAATGTGGCGAAAAATAGGATACCCAGAGAATGAAATAATGTCTATCGCGATAATAATTTAGTTCAAAAGCTGAAATTGGTGAAAAGTAAACAAAATCCTTGTTAAAACGGAGGAAATAATTATCTACCCCTCACTAGTTCCACAGTTTGATTCAAGCGCGTGTTGATGATTTTCTTCGAGTACTACCTTCGAGCTCTCGATGTGAACGAACAGCAGGTAGCACACGCTCGGGGTGGTTCTTAACAACACTCTGAATCAAAAAGTATTACAATCGATTTGAAAATTGAAAAAATAAAAATAAAAAAAATCGAGTTTTGTTGGAGTTTTCGAGTTATGGCGTTTTAAAACATCTCCCTATTTGAAGTTGACGCCCGTTTCATCAAACTCAATCAAGCTGACAAGTTCTCCGGTCGACCAGTGTGCGGACGGCCTAACTGATCAGCAAACTGTTTGTTTTCCAACGCGCGAAGAGGCGAAACGGCGATGGAAGTCGACAAATTAATTGTTATGGTAGAGGCTATCTTTGAATGGAAATGTGAATATTATTTGTGACAATATTTTTTTCAAATTAATTCACAAAAACAGTTATTATACATATTTTCAACATTTTACACATTTTCTTACAGCGAGATTCCCAATAATCAACGATTTGGCCTATAAGTGGTTATGACCTGTCCAGGTCGTTCTCTCTCAGTTTTTTTTTTTTTTTTGTGTTCACACGCTAGGCCGAACGTTCCGGTTCCTGCTAGTTTCTTACCATAACTTATTCTAACAGTAGGTAATCAGAAGGTCCGGTTTCAATACTAATCCCAATAGGTAATCAATACTAAGGCCCGGTTTCACCATATTCGTAGCTAACTAAAGGTTACCCCAAACTAACAGTTACCAACAAACTGAAGGTTACAGATAAAAGCGTTTCACCAATGTAATGGTTAGCCTAACTTCTAGTTAGCGCCTCTAGTTAGGATTAGCTGCCATGAGTCTACACCCAGACAGGAAAACAGCTGTGTTATCAAGTGTTATCAATCATCTGATGACAAGGCGGGTCATTTTTGCGGCAAAGAGTCTACTGAGCTGACATTTATAATATTGAGGTGACAATATTATTTAAAAAAATAAAAAAATAAAAAAAAAACAGTGAATGCTAATCAATTAAATATTACAAGATTTTTCGTTCATTAGTTGTTCTTATTAGTTTTCGTTCTCAGCTCTGCTAACTGTTTTTTGGGACATTACCCCTACTATCTAGATATAATACAGTTTTTTCAATAATAAATTTCTCATAACATTGTGATATAATCGTTTTAATACTAATTTTTAATTACCTAGTCGTTTTAATAATAATTTCATTTCATTATAATGTTAATTAGTATAGTCATAATAATAATTAGTCATTTCAATATGAATTATTATATTTAATTATTATTTTATGGAATATCTATAGGTACGTCGTTTTAAATATTTATGAACGTTATCTGCCTGGATTTTTTTTACAACAGATGCCTGAAATGGTTCATGATAATGGCGTTTCTGCACAGCCTTCCTTGGTCAGCCATACGCTGGTTATTTGCAATGAGCGGGGGTGGATCAACCTCAACATCATCATCGCCAGCGTCGTCTGTCATGTCGTTTGGTAGCCGATCATGTATGCACATGTTGTGGAGGATGACACTGGCAACTATGATTGCTTGGACGTTTCTCAAATTGACAGTGATCCCTTTAGTCAGCACTGGAAATCGTCTCTTCAGAACCCCAAAACACCTTTCAATTGTCTGTCTCGTGCGTATGTGGCTTTCATTGTTTACAAAGTCGTTCCTCATCAGTATTCGGATTGAGCAGAGGGGTCATCAGGTATGGCCTTACCTCGTATCTACCATCTCCCAGTTCCTCTTACATATCCTCTTTCGATGTTGTACCGAATGAGGGAGCTGTCGAAAATGGTCTGATCATGTGATGATCCAGGCCATCGTGCCACGACGTTCATGACTTTCAGCGAAGCGTCACAGATGCATTGGGTATTTATGGAAAAGTAGCCTTTCCTATTCCGGTAGATTTCCGCTTCATCGCCACCTGGAGATTGAATCCTTATGTGGGTGCAGTCTACCGCCCCTATAACCCTTGGGAAGCGGGCTAGGTACGTTGTAGAAATCATCCATGACTCTTCTCCTTTCTTCTTCACTTGCAGGCATTTTAATGAACTGAGGGCTCAGTCTAGCTGAGGCACCGCATAGGCACCTACTTGCGTTATGAATCTTCATGCAGAGGACTTGCTTACCCCTGTGAAGTCCGCAAGGGTAATCAAAAACGGCCCAGTGGCTAGGTACTGCATTGTCAATAACAATTTTAATATCGGAAAAACCGAGTAATTCCTTACTGAGGGAGGTTGAACCTCCGTTTCGATGAGAGCTAACACAAAACCAAATCGTTCTTTTGACACTCGAAACCTTGTCATGAAATCGCGGTCATCATAAATTTCCAAATAATTTACCTACTCTGGGCTGTATCATACGCGGGCGTCGTACTAACCTTGCGATCGCCTGGTCAACGTCGTACTCTTCCTCCTGGTCGATCATCACCAACCGACCACCGATGTCGTCAAAAATGATTACAATAAAATAAGACGTTCTGATAATAAGCCTTATCAGTTGTTGTTAAGCTTTAACTACCAGATGAAGCGGTAGTTAAATATCTGGTAGTTAACGTTTGTATTAACTAAAAGTTAGCGCCATCATTGGTTTGGTGAAACGCTACTTTTGACTCTTCTCCCACCTAACCGATAGTTAGGCTTAACCATCACCTTAACTAGAGGTGGTGAAACCGGGCCTTAGTGTTTTTACAAAAGTGACTTTAATTTCGAGTTTATTCCTAGATCACTTGTCAAAAGCTGCCTAGTTTCATTACGGCAGCAATTGGCGGGCTCAGGGCGGGTTTGAATATGTGGTTTATAAACCTCGGTTACCTAAACCATGAAGACGTAGTATAATGAGCTGCCTCAAACGAATGGAACAAAAATAAAGAGGAAAACTGCTCGATGTTATTTCAAGTTTAATAAAGTAAAAGGGGCGATGGTTGTAGGTGGATATTCAGGGCTCGTAACCCTTCCAGCCCGGAACTCGAGTTTATTGGAATGGGGTGAATAGAAGGGGGGCGGTTGTTGGGGGGGGGGGGGAGAAGGTTACGAGAAAACCCCCTCACGCCCAACCCTATCGATTCCCCGTGGCCCACTGAGGGAAAACGACCACAGCACCCCCGAACATCATTTCTCTGTCTCACCGACACCCTCCCACAAGCCTTTGCGTCCTGTAACCAACCAACGCTTTACCGCCCCCGGGCCGAGGCCCGCGAACATCTTAACGCCTCCGGCCGAAGCCCGCCAACATATTACCGCCCGCCAACATATTACCGCCCCCCGCCGGCTGAAGCTCGCGAACGTGAATGTCGCCCCGCGACGATCAGCGGTCTAAAAGAAGAAAACGCGGTAGTAGGTAACTTTTGTTACCAGCTATCGACACTGATGTTTGTTTCAGAACCTGTAGAATCAGATTCTGAAATGGAAACTTTCTTATGATGTCGAAACTTACTCGTGCATTGGCTTAAGGATAAATTTTTTAGGGCTCATCATACTAAAAACACTGTAAATTCCCTTCTGTCTACATCACTGTTCTGTATAATATACAGAACAGTGATGTAGAAACCTTTAATTTGACTCGGAAAAGCTATATATTATATAGCTTTTCCGAGTCAAATTAAAGGTTTTCCAAAACAAAATAAAGGTTTTCCGAAACAAAATAAAGGTTTTCCGAAACAAATTGAAGGTTTTCCATTTAAAAATATAGGTTTTCCACTTCAAAATATAGGTTTTCCATTTCAAAATAAAGATCTTCCATTTCAAAATAAAGATCGTTAAGATAAGTGCACTGAATCGGACTGAAACACTTAATGAAAACAAGACAAGGACAGCCTGCCTGTCCATTCTCTGTCGAGTTTGATATGGACTATTAATTATGCAAGATCAGGGAGATTTCTGCCTCATGCGTGCATTCCTTCTTTATGTAATCCTTATCCCGCGCGTGCATCCCTTCTTTATAAATGTAGCGTATTCTAGCAATCTATTCTCCCCCTATAACAATGTACATATACCTGTACTTGATGATATATATTATACTTGTTACATAAAAAGAGGCAATTTGAAACGAGAAACCTTTAAAGTAAAAATCCTTCATTTTTAAATGGAAGATCTTTATTTTAAAATGGAAAACCTATACTTTGAAATGGAAAACCTATATTTTGTTTCGGAAAACCTTCATTTTGTTTCAGAAAACCTTCATTTTGTTTCGGAAAACCTTTATTTTGTTTCGGAAAACCTTTAATTTGACTCAGAAAAGCTATAATATCCTTCTGAGCCCCAAAACTGTACGAAGTACGTGTAATTAGAGTAGTAAAGAGGTACCATGAAGAAAGTTCGTCCAAGAGATAAAAGGTATCCAAACCTAATTCCAGCCCACCCAATTATCATTATTATATAAATTATGAATGATTTATAATTAGGTTCTTTCTAATACCCACTGGGAATTGATCGATTAATTTTAATCAATGTATAGCTACCGATAATTTTGTATTAAGTAACCAATTGTTAATCGATCGAATATATCGATTATGAAGGAGCATAAGCATGAAAGTAGAAGGCGTAAGCATAAGGATAAGGAGCAGAAGCATCTTTCATCCGTGGGAGTAGTAACAGTACAACTTTACCAACGATGATTGATCTTCAACTATGTCTTTGTCTTTTTGATTTATTTTTGTCCTCTACTTTCATACTTGATACTCATACTTGATACTTTTATCGGTTCTATTTATACCTTCAATTTATAATAAAATTCCTCCCTTACTGAAGAAAACATATTCCGAACTATGCTCTTCGTTGAGACACAAGGGATTTTAGATGAGTACCTACCAATCAGTGTATAGAATTGGGTTCAGCCCAGAAACGGCTATTACCAAAGTATTCGACTACATTCGCAGAGCTATGGACAGACAAAGGATCTAATGACTTTTACCCCCTTTCCTAGTTACAAAATAGTATTAGTTTACCCGGGCGGCAAAATTTTCAAACACGGCCGATTTCTAGTCACTGCCACCACGGGAAATGCGCCAAATAAGTCATATTTTGACATGAAAATGTGTTTGCTCTGGCCTCCCGCCGATTATGTGTAACGATTTTGTGACATCCTCCTTCTAGCATGATTTTCACGTACAACCAATCCTTAACTAAGTGGTTGTAACTCCGTCTGTGTATACCTATCCCACGGTAATCGTTCACCGCTCGTTTGAATCGTCAGATTTAAAGAATAGTTTCATGTTAAGCAGACGTAGGGACGTACCTTCAGTGGCAGATGAGCTGTAACGGATGAACAAATGAGGGAAAACAATGTAGTCAGCAACACAACTACGAGTTTCATATTTGTCTTGGTTTTATCTAACATACCTATGCAACCGTAAGATACTCGTACCTCTTTAAGATTAAATCAGTCTGTTGGACTGCATCTTGTAACAAACCTGGACTCTATACTGACTGCCTCTCCTGGCGTCAAACTCTTCCCACTACCAATTTTGGTGAGAATCCCAGAGAATAAATTGTGTCATCCATTATCACAGTCAAGACGTCTGCGTACGCTGCGTGCACGGGATCAAGAAGAAGCGTTCGAGACTGTCACGAGGGTCTCTCCGATTTTTTGAATCACGCCAATTTTGGGAAGACCCCATGGGGGTCAGCCATGAGAAATATCCACGTCTAAACTATTCTAAGCAATTTTATTCATTTTGGAATTCCCTTTTCTTCATTAGCGTCAAAATGGGTCGTAACCTACCTACAGAAAACCATAAGATTTTGAGATGGCGAGAAAGCAAATAACTATGCGTTTGAAATAAGTACTTACTTGAAAAAATTATTAGTTGCTTTCGATTAATCGAACATCGATTATTCAATACCAATTCTACCGTTTGATTCTCATTCATTTTGGGCGTGTTTGTTCATCGTATACGCGATCTTCCGTGACAGTTTATAAATATTCAGAGTGAAAGGTCCAGGATGGTTGGAGGGGGGGTTCGGTTTTTTTCGTTCCTGTGCTTCTCCCGTGATGGTAAATTAGTGCAAGACACCACTCATGTGTACCTAGTTATATAAGATCACAACTGTAACTCAGTCCCCCTCAAAACGTCATTATTATACTAGAAGAACCTCCTGAGAAACCCCATTAAAACGCCCTTGCTAGAACATCAAAGTAAATTTCTTGCCTCAATTTTAAAGAGGAAACTGTAGAAACAGCCTTTTGTTTCTTCGTCCCCTCCGGTCCGCGTCTCCATCCATTTCCCTACAATGTCACCTAAAAGCAACGGTTATTTCAACCCATTGTAACCCGTACTCTCCTACCCGTTGGTTTTTTCTATTGTACCACCACACTTGCCTCTTTTTCTCCTCTTAGTTTTCTCCCAAGCCTTTTACCCAGAATAATATCAAAAGCCCTTGGAGCCTCAGGGCGAAAGCCCACGGGGCGGCAGGCGAGCGTCAAGGGCTGCAGCTGAGTGATTAGAAAACTCCCAATTTCTTTCCCTTTCCATTTTTTCTCCTTCAAGAAATCAGAATTCCTTCTTTACGACGAGGGAGCTGCCTTCTTTTGTTCATTCGGAATGAGTTCCTAAGCTGCAGCAGCTCTCGTTGCTTTCCACGAGATTACAATGAATTTGAGGTTGAGAAAAGTATCTAATATTTAAAGATAAAACAGTACCAACCTTCTCCCAACAAATGCTGAGAGAGAAAGAATGAAAATCATATAGCAATTATTCAAAAATAACAACAGTTAAAATAATAATAAAACCAATTATTAACCTACATCCAGTCATACACAAGTAAAATAATTAAATTATATCAAGAAGTATCCTTGTTATCCTTGTATGCATGGTTTCATCGTTATCATTTTATCGTCGTTTGCGTGGAAAAAGTGATCAAGTCCTCCTTTGGCGAAATTGAGTTTTTGGCATCAGCGGGTTCGTTAAGAACTCACTTGCAAGATAGTATCGGTAGGCACCATAATATGGTACATTCATGCAAGACTTATTATGCTACCTTGATTGTGTCCTGATACTATCTTGTAGGTGAGTTCTTGACGAACCTACAAGAACTCACCTACAAGATAGGTAATATCTTTAAGTCTAGCATTAATGTACCACATATATGGTACCTAAGTCTAGCATTAATGTATCATATAATATATGATACATATGTACCATATATTATATGGTACCTAAGTCTTGCGTTAATGTACCATAATATGGCACCTACCTTAATTGTGGCTAAAATGCAATAGTTAACGATACTATCTTGAAGGTGATGTGTTCTTGACGAACCCGCTGGTGCCAAAAACTCAATTTCGCCAAAGGAGGACTTGATCACTTTTTTCACGCAACCGACGATATAGTCTTGGGTTTTTCATGGGTAAGTAACTTCCTGTCCATGTCTTTGTTCATCAACAGTAGGTAAGTTTTCTTGAACTCCTTGTGATATGAGTTTACCAGATAAATTTGTTGGTTTACGAGATGTGAAACATTTGTTTTGAATTACTCTTCTACTGATTTCCAACTAAGTGCATAATACGTATTGGAAATAAAGTAGCTACTTAGATAATAATATTATTATTAGTGACATTGTTGTCGTTGTTGATATCCTCGACAAATGGTTTGATTTCCTCGACAAATCGGTAGAAGGAACGCACCTCCCCCCTGTTGATTGATTAGTAACTGGATGTCCCCTGTCTAGTTGTTGAAGTTGGCCACAGAGTGCAGTGGCATCTTCAATAAGTTGCAAGCCGCACAAATGTATTGAGTAGGCCCATGAGACCCCAAGTCAGAGACCCCATTGAGAACCCAAGTTTTCAGAGTCAGCCATTTGAGAAAAGCCTTTAGCCCCATCCCGACTGCTTTACCAACGAAAATCTTATATTTTAAAATTTTGTATAAAGTCCTTGGCCCTTCTGTCATTCGACTTTATACATCAAAACCTAGGTACAAATTACGAGGGCACTCAACACATTTGTAAACTATACAACAGACTATACAAATCAGGATAAAGAGTAATACGTTTTACTAACAGGATACAGAGTTTTCTACTTACTAGGAGAAATTATCGCGTTCATGATTTTTACACACACTAACTCAGGAAAGTAGGAAGTATACAGTACACACCTCTGTAAGCCGTTTACTTTGTTTCTTTTACCATGTTTGGTTACTACGAGGGACGTCCGGAAAAAAAGGGGACAAATGCTGTTAAAAATAGAAAAATGCATATATTTTAATGAAATTTTCAGGATATGTTCAAAATTTAGTCCTTTATTTTTCAACATAGTCCCCAGCAAGTTCCACGCACTTCTGCATCCTAGGCACGAGCTTTTTTATGCCTTCGTCATATACGCTCCGCTCCACCTCGAACAGCCACTTCTCCACAGACTCCTTGACCTCCTCGTCGCTGGAAAACCGTTTTCCACCCAGGAACTCCTTCAGTTTTGTGAAGAGATGAAAATCCGAGGGCGCCAGGTCAGGGGTGGTTAATGATATCCCATCCAAATCTCACAAGGAGGTCCTGGGTCACACGTGCGGTGTGGGGCCTGGCGTTGTCGTGAAGGAGAGTCACGCCTCGTATCTTCAATAATGAACCATTCTAATCGACCAAATAAAAATTTTTTTTAAACCCCCTCTCAAAATTTGATGGTTTACGTTTTTAAAATTTTTGGGAGAACATAGTGGATAAAAGTGCTTGCTAAAAAAAATACTTGAACGCCCCCCAGTACTCAATGTGTAAAACTGAATCCGCCTAGGAAATATCATTCTACAGCTGCCGGGAAAAGTTATGACATCCACTTCCCCCCACCTCACTAGCACCCTACCCGTTTCGAAATCTCCCCTTGGCGCCTTGCTTATGAAAGTAGCTAACTTTCACTAGCAACCAATAAAATAGTGCATAGATGCGCATCCCCGGACGGCTCACTGAACTACACCAAATGATGGCCTCCACCACTCCCGGCTTTTCTACAACAGAACTGTCTCACGAGGATACTGTAACACTTATGAAATAACTAACATGACCCAGTGCATTGGTAAGGCTTCGACCAAACTTTTAGATGGATTGGTCTAGTTACCCAGGCTGTGGACCCGTCTAAGTGGCCAAAATTAGCCTAAAATTTCTGTGTTTAAATCTTTGTTTAAAAATTCAAAAGATTCTGTCTCAAGCTGACACGAAGCACTGTGTCAAAATTCAAGTTGATCGGTGAACGTGGAGGGGCTGCAGCCTTGCGAAAGAAGAACAACAAAGTAAGGGCGAAATTCATATCGACTCGACGTGTTGATTTGAGTTCGAATGGACCTTCAAGAAGAGCAATTGTGGACTCAAATACTTCGTGAAAACGAAAAAAAGTTGACTTCATATCGACTCGAGGTGTTTATTTGAGTTCGAATGGACCTTCAAGAAGAGCAATTGTCGACTCAAATACTTCGTGAAAACGAAAAAAAGTTGACTTCATATCGACGCGAGGTGTTTATTTGAGTTCGAATGGACCTTCAAGAAGAGCAATTGTCGACTCAAATACTTCGTGAAAACGAAAAAAAGTTGACTTCATATCGACTCGAGGTGTTTATTTGAGTTCGAATGGACCTTCAAGAAGAGCAATTGTCGACTCAAATACTTCGTGAAAACGAAAAAGAGTTGACTTCATATCGACGCGAGGTGTTTATTTGAGTTCGAATGGACCTTCAAGAAGAGCAATTGTCGACTCAAATACTTCGTGAAAACGAAAAAAAGTTGACTTCATATCGACTCGAGGTGTTTATTTGAGTTCGAATGGACCTTCAAGAAGAGCAATTGTCGACTCAAATACTTCGTGAAAACGAAAAAAAGTTGACTTCATATCGACTCGATGTGTTTATTTGAGTTCGAATGGACCTTCAAGAAGAGCAATTGTCGACTCAAATACTTCGTGAAAACGAAAAAGAGTTGACTTCATATCGACGCGAGGTGTTTATTTGAGTTCGAATGGACCTTCAAGAAGAGCAATTGTGGACTCAAATACTTCGTGAAAACGAAAAAAAGTTGACTTCATATCGACTCGAGGTGTTTATTTGAGTTCGAATGGACCTTCAAGAAGAGCAATTGTCGACTCAAATACTTCGTGAAAACGAAAAAAAGTTGACTTCATATCGACTCGAGGTGTTTATTTGAGTTCGAATGGACCTTCAAGAAGAGCAATTGTCGACTCAAATACTTCGTGAAAACGAAAAGGAGTTGACTTCATATCGACGCGAGGTGTTTATTTGAGTTCGAATGGACCTTCAAGAAGAGCAATTGTCGACTCAAATACTTCGTGAAAACGAAAAAAAGTTGACTTCATATCGACGCGAGGTGTTTATTTGAGTTCGAATGGACCTTCAAGAAGAGCAATTGTCGTCTCAAATACTTCGTGAAAACGAAAAAAAGTTGACTTCATATCGACTCGAGGTGTTTATTTGAGTTCGAATGGACCTTCAAGAAGAGCAATTGTCGACTCAAATACTTCGTGAAAACGAAAAAAAGTTGACTTCATATCGACTCGACGTGTTGATTTGAGTTCGAATGGACCTTCAAGAAGAGCAATTGTCGACTCAAATACTTCGTGAAAACGAAAAAAAGTTGACTTCATATCGACTCGAGGTGTTGATTTGAGTTCGAATGGACCTTCAAGAAGAGCAATTGTCGACTCAAATACTTCGTGAAAACGAAAAAAAGTTGACTTCATATCGACTCGACGTGTTGATTTGAGTTCGAATGGACCTTCAAGAAGAGCAATTGTGGACTCAAATACTTCGTGAAAACGAAAAAAAGTTGACTTCATATCGACTCGAGGTGTTTATTTGAGTTCGAATGGACCTTCAAGAAGAGCAATTGTCGACTCAAATACTTCGTGAAAACGAAAAAAAGTTGACTTCATATCGACGCGAGGTGTTTATTTGAGTTCGAATGGACCTTCAAGAAGAGCAATTGTCGACTCAAATACTTCGTGAAAACGAAAAAAAGTTGACTTCATATCGACGCGAGGTGTTTATTTGAGTTCGAATGGACCTTCAAGAAGAGCAATTGTCGTCTCAAATACTTCGTGAAAACGAAAAAAAGTTGACTTCATATCGACTCGAGGTGTTTATTTGAGTTCGAATGGACCTTCAAGAAGAGCAATTGTCGACTCAAATACTTCGTGAAAACGAAAAAAAGTTGACTTCATATCGACGCGAGGTGTTTATTTGAGTTCGAATGGACCTTCAAGAAGAGCAATTGTCGTCTCAAATACTTCGTGAAAACGAAAAAAAGTTGACTTCATATCGACTCGAGGTGTTTATTTGAGTTCGAATGGACCTTCAAGAAGAGCAATTGTCGACTCAAATACTTCGTGAAAACGAAAAAAAGTTGACTTCATATCGACGCGAGGTGTTTATTTGAGTTCGAATGGACCTTCAAGAAGAGCAATTGTCGACTCAAATACTTCGTGAAAACGAAAAAAAGTTGACTTCATATCGACGCGAGGTGTTTATTTGAGTTCGAATGGACCTTCAAGAAGAGCAATTGTCGACTCAAATACTTCGTGAAAACGAAAAAAAGTTGACTTCATATCGACTCGAGGTGTTGATTTGAGTTCGAATGGACCTTCAAGAAGAGCAATTGTCGACTCAAATACTTCGTGAAAACGAAAAAAAGTTGACTTCATATCGACTCGAGGTGTTGATTTGAGTTCGAATGGACCTTCAAGAAGAGCAATTGTCGACTCAAATACTTCGTGAAAACGAAAAAAAGTTGACTTCATATCGACTCGACGTGTTGATTTGAGTTCGAATGGACCTTCAAGAAGAGCAATTGTCGACTCAAATACTTCGTGAAAACGAAAAAAAGTTGACTTCATATCGACGCGAGGTGTTTATTTGAGTTCGAATGGACCTTCAAGAAGAGCAATTGTCGTCTCAAATACTTCGTGAAAACGAAAAAAAGTTGACTTCATATCGACTCGAGGTGTTTATTTGAGTTCGAATGGACCTTCAAGAAGAGCAATTGTCGACTCAAATACTTCGTGAAAACGAAAAAAAGTTGACTTCATATCGACTCGAGGTGTTTATTTGAGTTCAAGAAGAGCAATTGTCGACTCAAATACTTCGTGAAAACGAAAAAAAGTTGACTTCATATCGACTCGAGGTGTTTATTTGAGTTCGAATGGACCTTCAAGAAGAGCAATTGTGGACTCAAATACTTCGTGAAAACGAAAAGTAAACGCTTGCATACGAGTCTGCAACACATTGAAAAATTTTCATGCCCCCCCCCCCCCCCTTAGAAAAATAGAAAAAAAAAACCCAGAAAAACAAAAAAGAAAAATATATTTCGGCGTACCACGCACAAATTCTAAGAAATCCTTGGAATTCATTATGATTAGTGCACCGCGACATGTGACTAAGTGCCCTTGATAACTCACACAGAGGACCGACCCACGTAAATACACCACGTGTATTAGTAGTCAGATGTTATAACAATTAAATACGTGAAGCGTCCATTCCTTAAAGGTAGCCATTCAGCTGATTGGCGTGTCAAAATTCGAATGTAGTTTCCCTCAACAGTTTGAATACCGAGTATCAGCTTTCTAGGACGATCACGTGATTTGCGTATCATAATTCGAATTTAGAGTTCCCTCAAGAGTTTGTATACCGAGTATCAGCTTTCTAGGATGATCAGGGCCGAAACTGGGAAGTAATATCAAACTGTAAAGTACCTACCTAATTCCAATAACGAACAACTTCACTTCTGATGGTCATAATCATCATTGTGGCGACTTGGGACAAATTTCGTTAGCAATTTTCGTGAGCAATTTTCGTGACGATTTTTTTTTTTTTTTTTATGTGCCATATGAAAGACATGAAAATGTCAAAAAAAGGGTTTTTGGTTATATAACTCACCAAGAAGATCCACACCAAATTTCAAGTTGATCAGTCAAATAGGAACCGAGAAAACGGCAAAGCGCTTTTCGTGACGTCTGGTAAACATACACTCGGTACAGTTCGTTCTTCTCAACCGAGTTCTCAACTTTTTTGCTTGGCGGGGCGGAACGCTACAGTTTTCCTAGGTATCGCAAAAGGGACGCACGGATTGCAAAAAAAAAACGACAATCGGCTTTAACTTTTTAATTAATCAGATTCTCCGTAACCTTTCACTTGATTGTACGAGTACATAATTGTGAAAATATACAAATAATTGTTCAATATAGAATCGTACGATGTAGTACCCAGTGAGACTTAGGATGAATAGTACGTACGGAAACCCGTCAAAAGTACTTATGAAGACTTTAAGCAGTGAATACTATAAATATGATTTCCTTTTTTGAAGTTTTGTATTATTTTGTTTATATGTCATAACAAGTGTTTTTTTTTTTTTTTTTTTAAATTATGATGTATAGGTACTATACAAAGATATATCTGAATTAGGCAACTGGTGTGTACAGATGGGAGTGGTCTTTCCTACTGGGCACCGTACATCAATACGCCGTACAAATTGAACAAAATATTTCACGTGGATTAGTTAAACCCAATAATTAAATAACAAAGGTACAAAGGTACTCTATCGCATTATTCACTTAAAATTCTATACACAGTCTTAGTTTGATTGTCCGGTTCGTAGTGCCGTGTCTACTCAGTTATAAAGCGATGGCTTGTAGCTTCCGTCGTCTTCTGGAGGGAAATTGGCGGACTCTGCGCCACCTTTTCTGAATTCGGCTTCCTGGAGCTGAAACGAGTGGGAACACACTTTTGGTATCACATAGTGGCAATTTTCTAATTAAATTTCTGGACATGTTATTTTATTTATTTATTTTTAATTTTCAATTATTTTTCAAACCATTATTAGTATCTCAAAACACAAGGGCTTGGTATTTTCTTCGACTCTCACGAATTCGTAAGGTTCTGTTCGTCCAGATATGGGCAACCGGTCCCAGGAGGCGCCAATTTGTGTGAATTGAACGCTCAAGAATTGAACCCGTGCCCCACTCTCGCCCTCGAGATAACATTGTGAATAAACAGAATTAATTTATTGGCGGACAGAAAACGGTTCAATTTAGGGTTTAGTTGTTCATTGTTCAGGCAAATTACGTATAAGAGGCTTTGTTTTGTTCTATTTTTGTGTTACGGTGTTGTGACGGTACTGTTCCTCGGTCCTGGCTGTCTTCAGGAGCTTCTACCATCTACGGTCCATGGTTCCAACGAGTCAACGCGATAGTGGCTAAATCGATCCTCCCAAAAGGCAAATCAGTTATCTCCGAGCTCAGGATCGAGTCACTCGAATTCTTTCCACCAACTTCAGATCTAAAACCACTGAATTTTGGTTTTTCATTCAGCCTTGTTACTCTATAGTGCACGAGTACTCGGGAAGTAGTCATTTACGAACATTTCCGTGACCAAGTACCTCCGCCATTTGGTGGTCGCAAGTCAGAATTCGCATGAGACGTCACCTCCACCATGTGGTAGTTGTAAGCCGGATTTTCAGGACCACATCGACATTTCTTATATGACCGGGAGACGCTGAAACTTTCGCGTTGGAAGCAGACATCATAAACATCAACCGTTGCCACCAAGGTCGGATCTTTCTACATTATTATTTGTGTTATTTAACACCAATAGACATTAAGACTTTCGCGCCAGAATCTACAATGTAATTTTGTTATATTAATTTTAACCAAAGGGCAGCTCCCATTTCCATTTCATTCGCATTGCATTTTTCAATTATTATATTCGTTTGATTTACGTTATATAAATTGATTTACGTTCCTTCCCACATTTCGACAACAATATTAGTAAACCTTGAATGGTTTATTATTCAATTAACATTCATAAATCGAGTGAACTGTCAATAACATGATCGAAACTTCTCATGATCTCTCCTACATTTCTGCCGTGGACGGTCAAAGGTAGTGGATATCAGTGTGCTCCAGGAACTGTGATCGAAACTGTGGGTTTCAGAGTTCATTTGAGCCCCCTCCTACCTACCGTACGTTACCCACTCAGTTGGTAATAACTCAGTAGTGCACACTACTTTAAGTGTATCGATGTTTTTGTTTTTTTTCTAAAATAGTGTCATTTTGGGTACCTGTCTTTGCTTTATGGACTCGAAGATGATGTCCAGTCCTTTCTGAACCTCTGCTGGAACAGGTGGTGGTGTAGGGAGGTGTTCACCTTCAGCTCTGAAGCCGCCCTCGTCCGCCGTATACCTGCAAATCAATTATAAACTCCAATTAATCAAAATAGATTCCATAGTGTGTTTTATGATCTGTACATATTCACTACATTCGAGGTTTTGAAAGGTATTGAAGATTTTCTAAACTCACTTCACCGATATGAGTCTGCCTTCGGGGTCCGTGTAGGAGTAAGTGCCGTACTGAACTATACCCTCTTTGCCCTCAGTACCGATGGGTTTGAGAAATCCGGACTCTTCTGCCACGATACTGTTCGCCGTCTCATAACTGCGAAAATATAAGATGAAAATATTATTATTCTTACTGACGAAATCCCTATAGTGCCAAACGGGGCCAGAATCCAGGCCCGGGAAATTGTGGTTCTTATCAGTAGTATACACGTCTCAGATATTTAAAAAAATGTCCAATGAGCGTTTTCTTGATTCAAACGTGATTTTCTCCCTCAAAATTGCATTGAAAATTTTTAACATGGATACCTATGTCCAAGGCGTGGGGTCTATCTGTGAAAATGTAACACGTCTAACGTCGAAAATAACAAGGTTCTGGATTTTTGGTCGATTTCATCCTGAATGAACCCCTCAATTTACCACAAATTTTGGCTTATACCATTGGAAAGCTGATATTTGGGCGCATTTTTTAGGACTATAGGCTAAAATTCTCGTGCCAGATTATAGGGTTCTGTGAGTGTTGAAAAAAAATGGAAATTTCTACGATTTGACAAATTTCCCTTTTCAAGTTGATTTTTCTCCCGTTTTGGCGAATCAAAAAAATTTGATTTTCATTAGGGGGGTGGGAAATTTTGTGTTCTTTACAACGGTGTAATCGGATTTGAACTTTCGTGTAAATTACGGGAGTTCTGGCTATTTTAGTGTGATAAAGTCGCAAAAAAAATCTTAAAATAAAAAAAAAAGCCATTTTTTAACTGAGTACAAAAATTGCTACAAGACATTTTCGCCCAGAAATTAGCTCTAGTATCAATCCCTAGCCTGTGACCGCCACAAAAAGAATACACCCTGTATAGAGTCATGGTTCCAACCCCGATGCTGGGATGGAAATCGGTTAGATTCATCGTAGAAGGCACTTGCTGTCCTGTTTCCTACTATCGATCCGTCAGTGTATATGTAACAGCTGTTTGACCATTTTTCTTGAATAATTTGTTCAACTGCGTTGAAATGATGTCAAAATAATTATATCGTTTCCCTTATGCCACAGTTTTGGCCTCAATAATTCTGATCTCCCGCACGTCCGCTCGGTTTGTCGAACCAGACGAGGTCCGAAGCTGAAAATGCCACGAATGCCTCGTTTAGTTCAACTTGCATTGACGGCTTAACCACCAGGGCGTTTCAAGGGCAGTAATTCCCAGTAGAAAGGGGGAGGACGATCAACGTTATCAAAAGGATCTCGTTGGAGGAGAGAAATCTTTCGGATCCGACAGCCGACAGGGTGCTGGAGGGAGGTCACAGGGAGCTGGGCCCATCAGACTTGCATAAGGAGCAACGGATTGAGCAACGGGTCGCGCCGCTCCCGCTCATCTTCTCAACTTGAGCAACCACGGATTCGCCCAACCGGCTCTGACTAAGCGTTTACCGACTATCGAAATACGCTCGGACTCGGTCAAACTATCCTCGACTTTGTCAGTTGAGAAGGCTTTGCTTCGTTAGGTACCCTCCCGATCTCAGCAGATAGTAGGTACTCGTATATAATTAGTATTGTCAATACCAATCAATATCAGTGTCTCATTGACCATGCCAATCACCAGACCCTCTGCAGACCAGCCAATTAAAGTGTAGAAAACGTAGTAAAAACGACTAAACATAATATTCAAGCATAATAGAAGCAATGCCAGGCTACTCTGCTTCTGTGAATAGCATAGAAATTAAGAGCCACTCAGGTGACCCAAGGCCTATTCTGCTTAAAGTGTCTCCTAAAGAGCTACATGCCAAATTACAGCTCCATAGTGAATAGCATAGAAATTAGCTTTGGGGGCCACTCAGCTGACCCTAGCCCTATGCTGCTTAAAGTGTAAGTCTTAAGGAGGCTACATGCCAAATTTAAAGTCTCCACCACCACGGGTATTGGATAAATTTCTAAAGGGAAAAATGTTTACGAACTATGAAGCTGTAATTTGGTATGTAAATACTGAAATTTGGTATTTAAAATTTAATTTTACCGAATGAAAACTGTTATACTCATAGCTCCGCTATTCGTACAGCCACAGAGTTATGGTGAATAGGAAAATGTTCTTTAAGTCGAGAGCTTTCCAACGAGTGGAGACCGATTAAAAATGGCATCATGCAAAGGGTCCTTATCGCCACATTTGGCCAAATCGAGCTGATGGTGGTTTTTACTTCTTTACCTTCAGTTCCATCGATTCATGCAAAATTCTTGGCACTATTTCAACTAGAAAATGGAGGGAATAAGGTCCCTTCTTGCACGAAATCCAACACATCATCGCGGCAGGCTCATCCCTGTGCCTCATATATCGCAACTTAGTTTGATTTGAACCCAATAGAGGTAACACTGATTTTGATCACTCAACCTGTTGACTTGAAAAAATAAAATTGAAAAAAAAACCCAATCTGTTATGTTAAAACTTAGAAATTTTAAAACTTAAAAACATAGCTAATCTTCAGCTTGATAATTTGTTCAATAAAAAAGTGTCCTAAAGTTGGTTTTGCGTTATTTGGAACCACCACAGCTGGTTCACGCTGAAAGGGACCTTATTCCGACAGGTGTTTGCTTTTTTGACCTAAACACTATACGTTCGATCAACAAAAGCAATTTGGTTTCTAACAATGGTTACTTTGAGGAATGCGCAGTAAAAATTTCATTGAAATAACCCAAAATTTCAAGGAGATAAACAGTTTTTTTTCGATTATCTTGAAACGGAAAGAAAAGCATAAGGACCCTTTTTGCATAAGCCATTCATGTCTATTTAATAGATTAGCGTAACGAATGCTCGGTTTTGCCAGTTATGTTCCACGTTAAAATACAATGAAATTAAATTAAATACAATTAAATTACTAGTAAATTTTACTAGTATACATCTAAAAAAACCAAAGCGTTCACGCCCAAGAAATATTAATAAATTTTGTATAGATAAAGTTATCTTGGTGAGATCGTATAAGGCTCCGAACATGCACAGATTATTGGAATTGCATTGTGCTCGTTAATAAATATTTGAGCAATAATTATTAAGTAAGTATTGGTTTTATGTGCAAATGAATCGACATTGGTGTTTCCTATCGAATAGCTAAGTTTCAAATAATACGGGTCCACCAGATTCGACGTCGAATCGTCGAATTTTTGAAAATTGAGTTTTGAAGGGAGCTAATGCGCATGCGCTCCGTCGACGATTCCACATACGCCATCTAAGGGCATCGAAAGTCAAACTTATATTTCATATTTCATGGTTTTAAAATCACTTGGTAGTAGCCTCATTCCCACCTGGATTTGTAAGTTCCATCGAGCGACATTTGCTTGCTGAGACGGATGATGGGGATCGGCGTGACGTAGTCTCCGCTTCTTTGGAACGACTGCCGGTCGTCATTTACGTCGTTCCTGGACGGCTCGACGGTCGTCGGGTAGTTGTCGTAGGCCGGTTGCTGCTGCGGTTGCTGCTGAAAACTACTCGGCGCCTGCTGATATCCGCTGGGTTGCTGCCGGTAATTGCCAGGTTGCTGGCGCTGGGCTAGCGTCGCCGTCCATAGCGTTAACGTTGCAAACTGTACAGAAATTTCAATGTTTTAGGTAAAAAGAGTGCCTTTTCCAAGGAACGAACGAATTTGTCGTATGTTAAGATACCAGAAGGTCTAACTCACCCTCCCCAGCGCTATTACAATATAGCTCTTGTGGATATTAAGAAAACTCTGCAAATTGTTGACAAACGGTATAATTACCTATGACAAACCGTTGTGTCAAGAATTTGCAAGAGTTTTCTTAATATCCACAAGAGCTACATTGTAATAGCGCTGGTATAATGAAGATGGGAAAAGTGAGTAAGACCTTCAGGGATCTTAACAGAAGTTATATTAAAAGCATTCAAACATTTTCAAAATCATAAAAAATCATTCGTAAAGTCTTTTGGTTCAAGAATGGGCACAAATATAAAGTTTAATATTTGATTAGTCTGTCTTGACCACAAGGTCACCGAGAAATTAAGTGTTTTGTCCGACTAAGACTTTTCCCCTGAACTTCACCAATTGCTGTACCTATACCTATGAGTTTTTGCACTTTCTCTTTATGTAATCGTTCAGTTATCACTTGTTGCATTTCATTTCATGTTGAGGTACAATGAGCCAAGTACTTGAGGTTCCGTCTTCAATGGTTCCGGCTCTGGAGTTATGCAATACACGCACGACATCCAAGTCGTGATGGAGAGTTTGCTCAGCCGTCAAACGAAAGCTGAGTTTCCAAATCCTGCCTGGGACTCAATAGTGGATCCCGGTACAGGCACCATTGATACATAAACATAAGTCAAGTAAAGGCCAGTTTCAGGCGTGAGATTTACGTCCGACTGTCCTAGATGTATATTTTAAATGATGGACTGCCTTGATATGAATGAATCAATGAATGAATGAAAGATTTATTCCATTCGAGGTATCTATTCGACCATAATATATTATGTTATTATTGCCCTTGTTGTTGTTACGGGGAATGAAAATTGGGATAGAAAAACAATTAATAAATGAGTGTGATTCTTGTGCTCACCTAACTTTTGCCTCATTTATGCTTATATGCTTATCTTATGCAAGTATAGGGTTGCATATTATATGTTAATATTATATGTTGAATGGTTATGGTATGGAATTAACCCAGCACCAAGAAACAGGTTCTGTGTGGTGTGGGGGAGTAGACAAAAATCATATGTATACCTATACACTGCACAGATTATTAATCTGTTTGCTAGTATCTGGCCCTAGTGAAATAAGCCAAGATAAAATTTTTGTTGTTGTAGTTTGAGCGAGGTGATTGGAGGTTACTAGGCAAAGCTCGAAGAATACAGGGGAAACCATAATAAATATGACGAGACGTGGACCATAAACGGGTGAGAGGGACTGGTATGATAGCCTGGGTAGTTGGGCGAGTAGTATATGCCGAATTTGATATAATAATATGAGTGAACGATAAGTTTGAATCTCAAACACAGACTGTTTTTATTTTATAACATACTAATACCAACATATGACTTGGTGGTCATATTGTTAATGGGTTTGGACTTGCAAACGATGCCAATTCCAATACGCCCCCTCAAGTTCAAACTCCGACTGGTATAACTCCAGCTCCACTCAAACACAAATCCAATTTGTTTTTCGGTAGTGGTTTCGTCAGGAAATCGGCAATCATCTTCTCTGTTGACAAATAGTTTAGATTGATCAAACCCTCTAGGACATTTTGCTTCAAAAAATGGTTCCTGATATCAATGTGTTTTGTCCTCGGTCTGTATACCGGATTCTTCAAGTGTTCCTGCGCCCCCTGGCTGTCGTTATATAGGGTTATAGGTAGGCACACAGGAAATCCCAGTTCGCGAAGAAACCTTTCCAAGTACTTAGCCTCCTTCACGCCTTCGGACAGACACATCAGCTCCGCTTCAACGCTCGACAGAGCTACAGTTCGCTGTTTCTTCGATGTCCAAGAAATTGCTGCTCCGGACAAAGTGAACACATATCCGCTGAATGAGTGGCGATCTATTCTACAATTTCCCCAGTCAGCATCCGAGTATCCTGTCAGTTCGTCTTTCCGTTTCGTGTATATCAGCTCCCTATTCGTGGTCCCCTTTAAATACCGCAGTATGCGTTTGGCTGCTTTCCAGTGAATTTCTGAGTAACAATGATTGAACTGGCTTAGGTAGACAACTGCATAATTTATGTCAGGTCGAGTACCAATGGCCAAATACATCAGTGATCCAATCAAACTTCTGAAAGGATATTTGTCCATCTCACTCGGTCTCTCGTCTGTTGGTTCAAACTTAACATTCACATCCAGAGGGGTCAATATAGGATTCGCTGTCTCCATTTTAAACTTTTTCAAAATTTCATTTATGTACTTTCTTTGGCTAATTTTCAGTTTCCCTTTTTCGAAATCATAGTCAAATTCTAAACCCAAACAATAATGAATTTGTCCTAAATCTTTCATCCTGAATTCCTTCATCATATTTTGTTTTAAACTTTTCAATTTATCTTGATTTTTCGATGCTATAACGATGTCATCAACATATACTGCCAAAATTACTGCCTCTTCACCCTTGCCCCATGTGTATACGCAAGGATCCGAATCAGAAGGTGTCATGCCAATCATTTTCAATCTTTCATCTAACTTCAGGTACCATTGTCTACCTGATTGTTTCAACCCGTATAATGATTTATGTAATTTGCAATATTTCTTCCCTTCCTTATATTCTCGCAGCATCTCCCACGCGTCTTTCATGATGTCGTTATCGTTTTCATTTTCGATAATGTCCATCAGAATTTGTTCAAAATGTTTTGGTGGCTCCATGAAGATCTTCTCTTCCAGTTCACCGTTCAAATAAGCTGTCTCCACGTCCATTTGCTCCACGACCATACCATGTTTGACAGCTAGAGCCATCACGGTTCTTAGTGAGCTCAGGCGCATAACAGGGGAGTACGTCTCGTGATAGTCGATATTTGGCTCTTGAGTAAAGCCTTTTGCTACTAAACGAGCTTTTCGTCTTTCCAATTCACCACTTGCCGTGTATTTGTTACAAAGTATTAACCTACATCCTACCGGTTTTTGATTTTGTGGTTTTTCTTGGAGTGACCACGTTTTGTTTCGCAGTAGTGAAGAAAATTCTTTACGAACGGCTGCAAACCATTCATGTGAATCTGGACCAGCAAACGCTTCAGTCGGGTTCACTTCGACGGCACATGCTGTCTCACACATCTCAGTTTCTGCATCCTCATCCGTTCTACTTGTGTTTTGTAAGTTTTCTTCTTGTCCAAAGTTATCATTATTAGAATTTTCAGTCTCGTTATTTATTTTCGGAATCATGTTATACACTTTCTTCCTTCTCCCTGGCCCTTCTGTCGTTTTCATGAGTTTTGGCCTACCACGGCCTCGGACCATTTCGACTTCTGTTCTTCCTTCTCTCACTTCTCCTTCAGGACTAATATTCTCGTTTTCATGTTGTTCAACAAGTGTTTCAGTTTCACTCATTTGATTGTTGTTACGGCTTATTTGCACTTCGATTTCAACTTGTTCCTCCATTTCATCTGTTTGTTTCGACCTCATTTCTGATCTTTCGTCGATTTCCAGCTTTCTCAGCTTTTCAAATCCATCAGAGTTTACAATTCTCAGATGATTTTCATCTACGAATTTTATATCTCGAGTCACACAGATTTTCCTATTTTCCACGTCCCAGACTCTATACGCTTTTGACGTGTCAGAGTATCCGACAAATACACACTCCCTCGAACGCGGACACAACTTACTTTTGATTTTCGTTTTATCCAGCATGAAAGCTTTTGATCCAAAAGTTCTTAAGTATGGTACGTTCGGAGGTTTCCCATACCAAAGTTTGTATGGTATTTGTCCATTAATCCCACTACACGGGCTTCTATTCTTCAGATGCACAGCAGTCATAACTGCTTCTGCCCAAAAACTATGTGGTAGTTTTGATTCGGCCAACATACAACGAACTATATCTAATAGCGTTCGGTTCATCCTTTCAGATAGGCCATTCTGTTGTGGTGTTCCTGGGACGGTCAGTCTTCTTCCTATCCCACAACTCTCCAAGTACTCTTTAAATTCTTTTGAGTCGTATTCACCTCCATTGTCGGATTGTAAAAATTTGATTTTCACACCTTTTTGGTTCTCTGCAAATTGTTTGTACTTCTTGAATGCCTGCAGTACATCGCTCTTCGCTTTCAACAGTACAAGTACACACCATCTAGTTGCCTCATCTATGAATGTTACAAAGTATCTCGAACCTCCATTCGAAATTGTTCTCACAGGTCCCCAAACATCGGAGTGTATAATCTCTAATGGTTTCACCTTTTTCTCGGACTTTTTCGGGAATGGTGTTTGTGACATTTTCCCTAGAATACATGTCTCACATGTTGGTAGCTTCTCATTTGGATTAAGATAGACACCTCGGACTCTTTTTCTTTTGACCATTTTCTTCAAGTCTGTTTCATTCAAATGTCCAAATCTACTATGCCAAAGTTCCAACTTGCTCAATTTCCTACCATTTCTCGTGTCCTCATCTATTATATTTGTTACTTCTTCAACTTCTTTCACATAATACAAATTGTTCACTCTCTTCGCAACCAACTTCTTTTCATCATTTTGGTTATATACAGTTGCCTTATCACGAGTGAATACCACCTTCAATCCATGGTCCGTCATTTTTGAAATGCTCAATAGTCCTATCCTCAGATCTGGTACAAACAGTGTGTCTTTCAACTCTATCGACTCTGTCTTGTTACCATTACGTGCTCTAAACTTGACTGTACCTTTTCCTAGAACATCTGTAGTGGAAGTGTTTGCTAGCTTTAATTTAACATTACTTACTTCTTCAAGTTCGACAAACTTATTCACATCATTACACATGTGGCTGCTACATCCACTGTCCAAACAGAATTCTAGATTTTCTGTAGTCATATTCGCTTGGCACATCATCGTGAGATTCGTACACTCTGAAGGACTATCTTCGGCTGTTCCTGCTTGTTGTCCCTTTGAGAAACATACAGAAGCTTTATGACCAAATTTTTGGCATTTATAACACTTATATTTAAATGCACTTTTCCCATGTTTTTCATATTCGGGCTTCTTCGGTTTTGGAAATTTCTTTCGAATAAACATTGCATCCAAATCTTCGGCCTTTTCACTCCCTTTTGATCTAGCAGCGGATTCTTCAATTATTTTCGTCCTAAGTGTATCTGGCGTTGGTAAAGTATCTCGAGACTCTATAGCACATCTGAAATTCTCATATTCATCTGGTAGACTGTACAGTAACATTATTGATAATAGATCATCATTAATTGTAATTTCTAGATCCAACAATTTATCTACTGTGTCGAAAAAATTCATGACATGTTCTCGTACGTCATCTCCGAATTTCATTCTTTGTAGCACTAGCCTCTTAAGTAAAGTTGCCTTACGCGCAGGACATTTTGATGCATATACTTCTAGAAGTTTCTTCCATATTTCATTAGAAGTTCGTAAACCTTTCACTATTTTCAGTTCCGAAGGACTAATAGAAAGAATTAGATCAGACCTCGCCATCGCATCCTTTTCATCCCATGCAGTTGATCCAGCATCGTCTGTCGGTCTCGCAATCTTTCCATTTACGTAGTTCCATCCTCCTGATTTTGTGAGTAGTGCTTCCATGTGCATGACCCAGGTATCATAATTGTTCTTACCTAGCGGATCTATTTTCCCCACACTTGCACACATGATTACTCAAATGGTGTTTTTCCAGCCTTTTTTTCTTTCTGGGCTTAATAACCTGATATAATAATATGAGTGAACGATAAGTTTGAATCTCAAACACAGACTGTTTTTATTTTACAACATACTAATACCAACATATGACTTGGTGGTCATATTGTTAATGGGTTTGGACTTGCAAACGATGCCAATTCCAATAGAATTACGGGGGTTGTTGAAAAAATTAGGTTGCTTATGAAAGATGCAAAGTGCTGCTTTTTAATATAATTGGTGAATGGTAAAGACCGGAAGTTCTTGGGAAGCGAATCGACGAGGTTTCCGAGCTATCGTTTTCAGAATAGATTTTTGAATTATGGTGATGGAATAGACCAGAATTCCGAAGCTTAATACGCTTTGGGAAATGTGGGGAATATTAACTTGTAATATGGTCCACTTTAAGGCATTGAGGCCGCCTAATTGGCCTAAAGTATCCATAAGAGGTAAACCTCAAGCAGACAGGTAAACGTATCGTTCATAGTGTTTAGGGCTGATTGGAACACAGGGTTGTTGCTAAACAGTCTTTCACGCTCTGACGGGACGAGATATTGTTCTGATGCAAAGCGACCTCGCGTAGGCGCTGTGTTGTGCGTTGTTGACACATGCCAAAGATGGAGATGAAGTTACTGAGTATTGGGATGGGATGAGAACGTGTTCCCATCCTTTGCCCTATCGGTGGGTGCAGTCTACAACGCAACAATGTGAAATTGCCTCTTACTTTCAAGGGATTGCAAAACCTGAAGGTCTCGCCACAGACGTCCTTCCCTTTCTCCATCCTCATCAGAGATCTCTTTAAATGTTTCAAATCACATTGTGCATTGATAGCTTGAGGCTTCCACTATGATCCTGCTCGTTCGATCTTATATCGTTGGAACTACGAATAATCGGAGGAGGAGCGTTCGATCATGAACACCAAGCAACCTCACACTTTGGCCAAAATTTGTACAATACTTCACTGTAGTCTTTATCAATTCGTAAAGACTCTTTGCTAATATTGAATGCCTCTCATAAAATTTATTTACATTTAATGTACAACTCTTCGTCAGCCAAATCTCTAATAGTCTGTAAGCGTAAATACGATTTTCAGATTTGTAGTGGTACAGAATTAGAACTCCTAAACATCTTCCCTAAAACACGTTTAAATTTCAATTGAGCTCAGCTGTGTTGTATATCCCTTATTCCTAACTATTCATTAACGATTGAATCACTGCAGAGGCAGTGATTAACGCTAGTGATGCACTAATGATCCAATCACTACATGTTTTTAATGATTCCAAGTGATTATTGCGAGTGATTCCCCACCAATGATTCAATCACGTCAGTGATTCGCCAAATAATCACCAGTATCAAACCAGTGATTGAACCACTACATTTTTTCAATGGTTCCAAGTGATTTATTTCTTTAAGGGCAAAACCAAACAATTACAAAATAACTGATCAGTAGATTGTTCATGTTATGGTTCGTTCCTCACTCCTCACCTGTTTCTGACCGTTTCCCTTGTTTCGTTTTTCAAATTAATTTGGTGCATTTTGGCCTTGAAGTTTTATACGTTTGGATGTTCAGATTAGGAGAGGAAAGGAGTGAGAAACATATCAGTGAGTGCTCCTTCTTGTGAAGCAAACACAAACACAAAACGTTTTTTGCTGTGTACGTCCTATTTTGTTTTCATCCCCAGATGAGGTTAACGATGAGAAAACAACAAGATCGCGAGATGGGTTAACTTTGGAGATGTTGAAATGCGTCGACTTCATGTGTCGAGCCTAATTCTGATGATACGAGCCAAACTTGTTCCTCCTATGTTGGGCACGGTGTTCCAATAAGAACTCAAAAATTTGCTAGTATTTTAAATGAAATTATATACAGAGCAATAAGTTCTACACTATTTGCCAAACAGTAATATCAGAAGATTGTTTGAAGGAAAATAGACGGAGTGACCAGAAATCATGTAGCCAGTTTGCTGTAAATAGGAGAAGGTTATGGTCCCTAGATGTACGGGGATCTACAATACTATACTGTATTCTATAAAACCACGTGTGGTTCGAATCATCTACGAACGTTGGTCTGAAGCTTGACCGATTGGTTCACGCTCATGTTAATGCACACAAAAACTGTGGAATTCCGGTACTAGGAGGCTTTCAAGGGCATTGAATCCAATATATAGGTCGGAAAAACACGAAAACGTACTCGTAATATCGAATTAAACAACCCATTTAAAGTCCCAATATTACATTTACGTGATCCCCAATTGTTCCTACCATCCCGACCACAAATTCGATTATGAAAATTATCTGTATGAAAGAGAGGGTTTCATTACTCCTTATTAGCGAAATTCAGGCAAAAGTAGCTAATGACCCAAAATGTGGAGGGTAGGTGCGGGTTAGCCCCCAGATGGTCCTACTTCAATTCCATCAAGTTGTATCATCTAGTTGATATTTGCATAAATGCGTTTTCCCTCAAAACCCCACATAAAACAGTTTGGGCCGTTATGAAGGAGGTAGTTTGCTATGTAATCCATAGACTGCCCTAGACCAAATGCTGAATAAAACTATTCACCTTAGATGCAATTTAATGGTCTAAAATTCATCCAGTACTCAGACAGTCCACTTTCATATTCCAACCGCTCTCCCTCCCAGTACAAAAACATAATAGCTAGCAATAGCATAATGAAATTCTGTCCTGTGCCTCTTCGTTTTACATGAATTTTTGAAAATTTCCAAAAACAGAGCAGTGATGCGAGTATTAACAATGCTTCATTGATGTGTCATTCTAAAATCGTGATCGTTCGTCTGCGTTGGTTTGTTAACACGAGGAACCTGTCCAACCACTTGTTAAAGTGAACAGGCAATAAAACTATTTTTTGAAATTCTCTGTGAACTCGATTCATCGCAGTAAAATACAAATAACACGTCTAAAACTAAGGACATTTTTCAACTATTCACATTGAATTGAGCAAATTTCAGTGTGATGACATTACGAAACCGAAAATATCTCTTTTTACTGCTTTTGTAACGAATTTTGTTTCCATTACCTCCATTACACCTCACCTTATAGATTTTGCAACGCTGAACACGATGATGAAGTCAGAATCGCGATATCTCATTCCGTTATCAGATTAGAGCAGATTAACTGTGAAGAACATCTCAAGTATCAACCACGTTTCTTCATCTTCAAAATGCTCCAAAAAACTAGTTTGAAAACGGAATAAGATATCGAAATTCTGATTCCACCACCAAGTTCGGCGTAAAAAAAACCCTTTAATATGAGGGGTCACTTGTCAGACTGTTTCATTTTTGGAATTAATGGGTAATTTTTCCCACTTTAAAATCCCCAAAAGCCCCCCTTAGAGTGCCC
Source organism: Stenodema calcarata (assembly GCA_963920205.1). Taxonomy (NCBI): domain Eukaryota; kingdom Metazoa; phylum Arthropoda; class Insecta; order Hemiptera; family Miridae; genus Stenodema; species Stenodema calcarata. Next base: position 9,937,659 of record OY986054.1, read on the forward strand.
CGATTTTGCCCATCTACGAACTTGTCCTTTGTCAAGGCAGATTTTTTGTGCAAAGTTGAACTTTTTATCTCAATTTTATCGAGAGTTATCGTCTGGAATTAAATATAATATAATATATACATGTTAAATATATGAACTTGAATGCACGAACATGAGGATGATGTTAACATGACGAACATGTTAAATATATGATGTATAAGAGGTAAATTATTTCATTCCAGACGATAACTCTCGATAGAATTAAGATAAAATGTATGTATATGATGTATTTATGTATATGATATATGATGTATGTGAGTTTTGGTGTCTTTTGGCAGTGAATTCAGGAGGGTCTGGAACGGATTTTGGTATGAAAAATTTTCGGAAATTCGACTTTTAAAAACTTTAGACTGAGAAAAATTGCTGCCTTTTGGTTTATTATCTTCGATAATGAACCATTGGAATCGCCCAAAGAAAAAATTTTTTTAACCCCCCCTCAAAATTTGTTGGTTTACGTTTCAAGATACGTAGATTCAGAAAATCGAATAAAAAAAAATCCGTCCGTCCGCCGTACGCCGTCCGCGCCACTTTGCCCAGTTAGCGTTGAGTTAAAATTACGAAATTTTTTTTATGGGTTTCGACCAACCCCACAATGGTCCTCGAAACTTTTCATAACCCTAGGTCAAGGGGAAGGGGTTCAAAACGAATTTTGAAAATTTGAAAATCTCATATCTCGAAAAATTCATATAGAACGGTATGTTTTTTATTTCATATTTAGATAGAGTTTGTTCCGTAGAATTTTTTAAGACCATCCGCAGCTTTGTACGACCAGCCGTTCGTTCACAATGACGGCTCAAAGATTGTGCCTCACAACACGATCGTGACTCAAACTGTTGAAATACAGGTCCATTTTCATACTAACAAGCTCTTTGGAACATCATATGGCTTAAGTGATGTCGAGTTTGTTGTTCTGAGGTGCGTTTCGAGCTACGGAAATGAAGGTAATTTCGAATGTTTGTTGGTAGGTACTTCTTTTATAGAAAAATTATTACCGACGTAGTATTAAAAACCCCAGAATTATATCGTATTAATTAATCATAATTAATAATAATTATTATTATTAATAAATACGAATTATTAATACCTAACAATAAATTATAATAATTTTCACTAGGTACTTGATAAAATTGTTAATAATTAGTGATAATTGATAATAATAATTAATCTAACATTTAGGATCTAGACATTTAGACCTAGTGATCTAGACAGAAGGGTGATCTGTACAAAGAAGATAATGAACCGTTGTGTCAAGAATTTGCAGAGTTTTTTTCAAAAATTTGCCAATGAAACGATTTTTATGGGTGCCGCCGATCAGTGTTTATTGATCGGTTCAGGCGATTGACTGTGATAATGTTAGTTTTTGTAGCATATCCGCGCGGTTGTAATGGATCAGTAGTAATTGTTGAGAGGAACTTTATGGTCTACCGTAAAACTTAGCTTCAATGCCAGTAGGCACTGAGTCATATTCATTCACACGTGGGTCGATGCGGGCAATAAAATGGTAATAATAAATACCGCTTGGCGCACTGTTGCGAGACTGAAGATCATTTGTGTAACAGTTGACTAATTCTCGATTGATCGGATAAAAATAATAACTAAATACGAGTAAAAATGTACAAATGAGTTCACTTACTAACACCTTCATGTTGTGTGGGGTCTCGTGATTGAACTGAGAGGTCAGGATGAGTCCCTTTCACTTATATACGGGGCAACCCCACGCTAGCGCCCTAAGCGTCGTCTTCTTCCTATTCTACCCGATTCACCAGTCACATTATCCCTTGGCCTCTGGAATCCCGACGTCACGTTCAGGTCTCAAAGGTATTTTCTGAAGGAGTCGCCGCTGACACACAGTTTGAAACAGGTGTCCGGGAACTGGTGAGGAAATCGGGTTCTAGTGTGGAAATCTGTACCTCCCCCAGCCCAGGACTCTCTTTGTCTGTTTTACGACTTCGCCTTCCCCCAGGAGGTTAATATCCTCGTGATGCTGGGAAAGTGAACATCATCATTATCGTTGTGAATAATGAATACTGGTTTCGGATACTGGTTCGTTGCAACTTATGACTTGTCAAATCCTCAAATTATCAGTTAGTCTCTTTCGCATTGACAGATTTTGTTTTCCAACCACACAATTACCTCTTCGCTCTAACGAAGTTAGTTTTTGTACATTTACGCGATTCCCCAACAAGTTTCTGCATGTACAGGTTGATCAATGTAGAAATTAATAAAGACTATGGACGTAAATGCACTTGGCAGCATACGGGCAAATGTTTGTGTAAACATAGAGGGATTAGAGGTAAAAAGTACCCAAGTCACAAAAGGCAAAATTTTGCTTGCGATAATTGTAGGTTATAAACTGGGTTTTGAAATTATGTGGTTTTCAATGCCAAAAGATGAACATAAACTTCGGAATTTGCTTTTATCAGGAAGCGTTAGAGGAATTTGGGACGTGGGTATAGTGTTTACCACAAACGTCCATAGACGTCCATAGTGTTTACCACAAAATTTGGTTCAGTCAAATAGGACTTGGACAGTTCGTGAACATGGAACTGGAATGGAATATTATTCTTGAGAAGTAAAAATGCCCAGGGGTACTTGGGTAGATTTACTGCTAAAGATGAAAAATTGCAGTTACTTCTCTTTAGAGGTAGAACGGTCCAAGTGCAGTTGGGTAAGAAGAACGAAGGAAGACGCTAACGCCAGCAGAGAGATGAAGAAGAGGCAGCTGTTGATGAAAAATTGGTTAGGTACTGGAAATTTCAATCTGCAGAAAGTTTTTCAAATTCCATCTTCCGAAGAATCACCAGTATACTACATCCGTAAGCTCCTGCCTATAACCTAACAGTTTACGAGGCTGCACCACCAAATAAGGGATTCTGTTATGCTTGGGCGGAAGTTAATGGGAAGCCATTTCTGCCCTTGGTGATTCACACATACACTGCAAACCATGGAAACCATCATCATATGACTTGGGTATCTCTACCAATAAAATAATATTGGTAGAGATACCTAAGTCCTATGTATAGTATGCCGTCGCCTATACAAAAAACCTTGAGCTTCTCCTGAAAAAAAATGCACATTGTTCATTCCCTGGAGGAGGTATTCCCAACATTCATCTCAGACACTACTGATACAACACAATAATTTTAAATACATGAGTTAAACTCTTGGTATAGATTTTATTTGATGCGTTTTATTACTAGGGTAGTGGACAAAGAACGATAATGTAGTAACATTGAATGTGATTTAAATAACTCCGTGTCTTCATAGTGTGAAACAGCCAAGAAGAACAATGTTGCCCCTACGTTTAAAAGTGCCAAATGTTGACAAAATAATTTTTTGCCTCGATTCTATTGGTCTAACCCTGAAACTAATAATTCCATGGTATCAGGCGCGAAAATTTGAATCTGGTTACATACCAAACTCACTTACGATCAAATTTTAGACGACGGTATGTATAATCCCAGTTGGTTGGGTATTTTTACCTCTTACCCCTCGATATATTCTACTTAGATTGTGCTCATTTGATTCCATTTGGGATATTAAGGATATAAATGAATAATATACTTTGGACCTTGAATATTGTACGATTTATCAAACAATACCTAATGCTTAAATAGGTTAAACACCCACTCATCTACATCCAGAGAAAAACTCGAGTAGGCATTGTAAGCTTTATTTTAATAGCTGGCAGTGTAATGGAAGGTAAATTCTTACACAGATAATCGATGGACTTGAGTTTGACGAAGCTGTATCTCCAGAAACTGACGAACATTGCCACCTGAACATTTTGCGCAATGTAGTGTGAACACTGTTATAGAACAGGAATGAACGACTGTTTGTTACTCAACAAACAGTTTACCACAAAAATTCACCGAAAATCAGTTCCTTAACAGATCCTTGTTTCTTGGGCCTGAGTTTCGTTCGAATCCTGAAATGTCGCTACATCATGAAAGCGTTCGGCTTCCGGATCCCATTGAAAGGAGGATTGCTGGACGGAGGGCACTCAGGCAGTGGACGCGACAGGCACTCAGGTCTCTGACAGTCCCAGCGAGGGCAGTCGTCTTGAAGGCCGTTTTTCCGCCAGCACTCGCAACCGTTGTAGACGTTGCCCCCGCGGATTTCCACGCTTTTGAAACGCGGGCGGAACCAAGGCGGGATATTCTGCGATGAATTATACAATTATGTCAATAACGGCAGCTTCCTACATGAATCTACAGTCAAAATTTAGGGGTAGTAATTAGTGAGGAACCCTTTGCGATTAATAAGGTTCCATACCACAAGAAATGAACGTGAATGAAAAACTTGATCCAACCAGTCCAACTACAGAATCACCACGAGTAAGTACGAGTACTACTGACTTTTAGCAAAAAGCATGTACAAGATTGAATCGTAACGATGCGTTCGAGGCTCCACGACAAGGCTTGCCAATTTTGGTTCTTAGAAATGTCACAGAACCGTTCGAATCCGTTCAAGTTCGTTAAAACAAGTGGGAGGGAAGTAACCCGTGCATTTGGTGTCGCCAGATATTGAACATACTCGAAGAACAGTGCTCTAGACAGAGGACCAGAGAATAATTTGAAGCACTTTTTTCGTCGGTTTAACTAAAATCAACAAACACAATCCTCTATCCAAATACGACAAACAAAAAGTAAGCCCAACATCTTCTTTACTGTTGTTTATGTATGTGTCATTTCAGACGATAACTCTCGATAGAATTGAAAGAAAAAAGTTCAAATTTGCAAAAAAAAATCTGTCTTGGCAATCGGATGACTCAATAATTGAGTCATTCGATTGCCAAGACAGATTTTTTACCCATAAATTCTATAAATGAAACAGTCTGACATATCTTATTCCGGTAGCAAACTGGAGCACATTGAAGATGAAGAAACGCGCTTATTACTTTGGATGTTCTTCATGTCTCATCTGCTCTAATCTGATAACGGAATGAGATATCGCAATTCTGACTTCACCATCGTCTTCAGCGTTGAAAAACCTATAAACTGAAGAGTTACTCGGCGAAACATGGAAACAAAATTTGTTATAAAACCAGTAAAAATAGAGGTATTTTACAGAATCCGGTTATTTCTACGAAAATTCGCTCTTATAGCCGTGCTGCATGACTGGATTTTTCTCTATATAATATAATATATTATATTATAATTATATGATTTCTCTGTATAATCCAGTCATGCAGCATGGCCATAAGGGCGAATTTTCGTAGAAATAACAGGTTTTTTGTAATGCCTCTATTTTACTGGATTTATAACAATTTTTGTTGAAAATGATTGAAACCATATTATGGTTCTATTTTCAATCATTTTTCGTGAATCTATAGGTAGGTGCCAACGAACTCAGCGTGCCTATGGGATTCATGCTTAAAAACTTAAAAATTGTTAAGTATCTGAAATGAAGTCCTTATCTTATCCTACTGTAGTACGTAACATGGAAACCTTACGAGAGGTGGATCGGTGTATTTGTAGATTTTATCCCTGTTGAACTCGGCGAGGCGTCCATCGCAAGTGACCTTGACCGATTGCGGCGTCACTATAGGTTTTTCCTTGAAATAAACGCCTTTCAGATACGGATGAGCGACAGTACGTAAAGGTGCAGGAGCCTCTTCGGGGCACTGAGGCCACTCTCTCTTGGGGTACGTCTCATAACTAAAGGGACACAAAGAGGATGAAAGGAGTGTCAAGAAGTGATGAGGCGAATCTGTATTGACTATAACCTCAATTCTTAACGCCCTGTGATCTCAAAATCTCTCAGGGCGCTGAGAAACAAGATTAAATTATAAGGAAATTAGGGAACCGCGGTTAACTGAGATTAGCGTGGTTTCCACGGTCAGATTATTTATCATGGGAGCGATCGGTTTTTAGTTTGTTATCTTCGATAATGAACCTTTGGAATCGCCCAAGAGAAAAAAATCCCCCCACCGCCCTCAAAATTTGAGGGTTTGCGTTTCAAGATACGTAGATTTCAAATTTCGAATTTAAAAAAATCCGTCCGTCCGCCGTACCTACGCCGCAGCCCTTTGTCCAGTTAGCAGTGAGAAAAAAATTACGAAATTTGGCTCACGATGATCCTTGAAAATTTTCATAGGTCAAAGGGAAGGGGTCCAAAACGACATTTGAACTTTTAGTACAAGTTTGAACAAATTTTTTGTTAAAACTTCCCGATGATTTCCAGCATGTGGCCAGTCATCCGTACTCTGGATAATGACTGGTCGTCGTATCCACGTTTATCGTACTACTGTTTTCGTCCAGTTGTTGATGCGATTTTATTATGACTCGTGACACTAACCGGTATCAAGTCCGTCCGTTGTACTAGTTGATATATTATTATTTTTGATATAATGAAATAATATTTTATCTCCGCAGGATAACGATCCTGCGCTGATAATCATATAGTTTGCTATTTGACATCCCGCAGATTTGACTTGGTATTTCACCTGGGGCCATCAAAATCCTCCATAAAATTGAGTAAGAAGGAACCATTTTCACTCTAGAATTTTTCAGGAACCACTTCTCATTCTAAATGACTTCTATGGTGGACTAATAATCTATTAGGATTACCCGGTTTCGAGATTTCTAATCAGATTGTCCAACTGGCGGACGATCTCTTTCTTGTCTGTGTCACATATTTCCGCCATACTGTTTGAATTTCTTCGTTTCAGAGTTGCAATTTTTTCATGTGCTCATGTGAAATTTGACGTGTAGAAATTTCGATGGTGTTGACGGGTCGTAGTTTGTTCTAAAATGACTATTCTCAGTGTGCTTCGAGTAAACAAAGTAATTTTGTTGTCATGTGATAACAAATTTGGAGTCGATGAGAGTGATTTTGGGAATGGAGGTTTTGATGGGTATGTACCTTCTCTTAATAAGGATAGGTAGATGTTTTCTTTGCTCGTGGCATTTTCTGTTATTGCCATAAGAGATTACTAGTGTGCTCATTGCTGGTGCTAATGATTCATACTGTGTATTGAGCTCAGATACAACTACAGACCAGTTAAACTAAACTCGGAATCGTATAATATACGATTATATATATTATATGCATTTTAGAGAAATGTATAAGAATTTGAAATATATATAATCTATTTATGAATGTTTTTTAGGGTGTTCGTTGCAATTTTCTCAGGAAATTAATACAAAATCTCACAAAACTCACTCTTTATACTCGAGATGAATCTCTGTGCCGAATTTAAGCTCTCCAGACATATTGGACCAAGAGTTTAGTGTAACTAGGGCCTGAGATGAAACCCCCCTCAAAAAATCCAGTTCGCACGAGTCCTTGTGATTCAGTCCATGCAAAGGGTAGTTGCAAATCAGTACATCGCTTATTTCACGAAGCAATTTCTTCTGTTTATTTCAGGAAGCTACGTCAATTGTAAGGAGCGATCGTGAAATGAAGGAACGCTATGAATGACAACCTCATTATTCTCTACAAGATTGGAGGATGAATCCAATTGTCGGATCTCTTCTAGTCTGTTGTCTCAGGTTTTCTGTCATCACGATTGATGGTTTCGTAAACTGCTTCTCGGAAGACTTTCTCCCTTTGAGCCGCCCTCCTCTCAACTGCTATTATGCGCATATTACAGCTGCTCCCATCATCGCAATTTGTCACTCCCGCCCCAACGGAATGTGAAGCTGGAAAAATCGAGAAATGGCATGCAGTCAGTCATTTCATTTATCTACTTCACTTACTACCCGTAACTACAATAGTTCTCAGATCATCCTTCCCAAGGTTAATACCAAGTTTTATAAAATAAATTCCTATGTAAGTGCTCTTAGATTGCTATTACATAACGGAATAAATATTGTTTCTTCCCCCAAATTGTGCAGTTTTATGAAGGTTTTGAACACTTTTTTATAAATCATTTTTTCATATTACCGTTCATTTTTTGTGTAAAGGTACTCTATACGCTAGTCGTGATCCACTTTTTATTTATTTATTTTTTAAATTCATTTTATTTGGCGTTATTCATGGTATATACAGCCGTACGATCTGAGAATTCTTCATCAAATAAAATTCGCTTCTATAACAAATATCTTCTAAGAAAATTATCCAAATTAAATTTCTTCATCAAATAAAATTCGCTTCTGTAACAAATATCTTCTAAGAAAATTATCCAAATTAAATATAAAATTCGCTTCTCAGATACCTACACATAGTAAATTAAATTCACAACTGCTTGTTAACAACTATTAGAAATTCCTGCAGACAGTGGAAGTAGGTTGGCGTTGAAAGCAGATCTTAATCTTTATTTAATTGTAAATAATATTGTGAATTCCTCCGAGGAGCACAGGTTCCCAGGAACTTGATCCTTGGTGGGTAATTTGGTTTAATATCCACTATTATTTCAATTTTTGTAGATAATTACCAATAAAAATCTTGAATCTTGAATCAGTCTTCCGATACAAGAAATTATTTGTTATTTTGGTTTATTTTCAGTTTGGTTGGGAAAAATAAAAAATAAAAAAAAATTTTTTCTTTGGGCGATTCCAATGGTTCATTATCGAAGATAATAAACCAAAAAACCGTTTGAAAAGACCGAAATAGAAAAAATGTGTCGAGGAGTTTTGCATTGATGGTGACTCGTCTGCCGGTTGCATAGATTTTTTATTTGACGACCGGTTTCTGGAATAAATTTATCAACCGTCCGGGAATATTTTAACGTTCTTACGTCGTTCTGCAAGCGGTTTAATAACAGCAAATAACAAACAAGCAGTCCCAAATCAGTCACACCGAACGATTGAAATATGATAAATCGTTCATATTATTTAATGTCGTACCTATCGTACTTGACTCGTACCTATAAATTCTATGGCTGACTTAAGACTATATTTTCTGATATTCGTGTACGTTTCAACACGTTGGTTTTAAAAAAAATAATTAAGGTGATTTCCGAGGATGTATATAAAATGTCAAAATCTTGCAGATAAACAAAAAGGTAGAAGGTTATATTGCATTTAATCAGACGATAAAACCGAATTTTGTAATTGCAAACCTGGTAACTGCCGTTGAAAAATTCCTGAACTCCCTCAACCGGTCTTCGAATTAAAAACTGTTCTATCAGCAGAGGAGTCATCATTAGTGAGAAAATCGTTGATTCGTTGCGACTTACGCCATCGATGAAGCCCATCCAATCTTTATAGGGATATCTTCCAAACTCGAAGCTTGTGGGGAAGTTGTCTACCGGTTTCGACCAGGTTCTAGAATATATATATGTATAGTCCAAAGATGCAAATCAAGACTTAAGAAAATACTTAGTATTTTGGGTGCGCAATCGGTGACAACCAGCCCAGTTGGCGTCCTTGACATTTCAGAGATCATAGGTCCTGGGTCGTCCCGTCCGATCCAGAAGAGAAAGTCGAAATTTACGAGTTGGATGTTCCAAGGATGCTAATGGGTGACAGCATCAAGTTCAGGCTTTGCGCAAACGTGTTTTGGTTCACGCAGCGAACCTGAATATTAAAAATTAAGTAGTCAGGTTCTTATAGGGGATTTGACCTTGTACAACGCAATCTGAATCAGCTTGGGATGTCAGTATGGTTGTTCATCGATTAATATCTCGAAATATTCTTGGTTATTTTATCCTCTTGAAGAAAAGTAGCAATATGCTAATTTCTCAGCCCACCTGTTTGATGATCACGTCATTGTACATATCTTCTAAATATAGTGACGCTGGATGAACAATAAGTTGAGGGTGAATATTCCACTAGTATTTTCGAATATCTAACTTACGGGTGGAATTATCAGGTCCACATTTAGATAGCTCAAATATAAATACTTAGATACACATTATTACTTTATTTCTGTACCAATTTCTTCTGCACCTTGACGTTCTGATTTGAACGAAACTTTCCGAATGAACCAAAAGTACCTTCCAAGTTAAATCTAAACCTATGGAGTTGAAATATAGGAGATTATTTCTGTACCAATTTCTTCTGCACCTAGGGGTCCTGATTTGAATGAAACTTTCCGAATGAACCAAAAGTACCTTCCAAGTTAAATCTAAACTTATGGAATTGATAAATAGGAGATATGTCGATGGGATTATCTGTGGATTATTGTGGTTAGAGACGCCTATATGAGTGGTCAGATTTTAATTTAACTTGACTAATTAAATTTACACCCCAATCATGGCTCAACTTAGGTGTCGAAATTCGGACCAGGAAGGTGCTTAATGCGTTATCGCATAATTCAATATTATTATGATTAGTTATACTAGATTAGTTATACTAATTCAAACCCAGATTAGTTGAATTAATATAAAAAAAAGTAGTTCCCAACTGTCTTCTCATTCGGGTAGGTACCAAGAATAGGATTCCCCAAGAATACATTGTTCGTGCATTATCATAACCGTATACAAGAAAACTTTCGACATACTACGTCAAATAATGTGTAAATCAGAACAATTCATTTGGGCGTACTTTCGAGTCGCATTAGTTTTATCGGGTGACTCAAGTCATAATGAATGTTTACTACATTTTTGACATCGATTTATACTTTTTCGATATAATGTTGATTGGTGTGCACACAACTCATGGTCTCATAACATCTTACGAATACTTAAATCGAAACTCAATAATCACGTTATTAAGTGACAGGGTTGAAATTGAGTGTGCTGCTTTGAGGTATGTTCTTTCAGCTAAGGAAGATTACTTTATACGACGCGTAAAATTATAGATTGGCATTACTTTTGAAGGGGTGTAAGGAATTAGAGGTTTGCCCTTCTTCTCATTGAGCCAGAGGCATTTTCCATCCATGTGTAATATTTTTGTATTTTTTTCCATTACACAGATCTGCTGCAATCACGATCAGAATTACTTGCTTAGCTTGAAGTTAGGTATGAAGTTCATAAAACTATCATCGTGTTTACCTACCAGATAAAACCAGCACACCAGCTAATGGTATCCTCACCATAATTATAACAGTCCTACACCTAAAACCCCTTTCTATTCAGAGGTTCAGTTCAAGAACAGCTCCATCGCAATTTTATTTTAAAAACCTTGCAAATTCTTGACACAACGGTTCATTATCTTCTTTGTACAGATCACCCTTCTGTCTAGATCACTAGATCTAAATGTCTAGATCCTAAATGTTAGATTAATTATTATTATGAATTACCACTAATTATTAACAATTTTATCAAGTACCTAGTGAAAATTATTATAATTTATTGTTAGGTAGGTATTAATCATTTGTATTTATTATTAATTATTATTATTATTAATTATGATTAATTAATACGATATAATACTGAGGTTTTTAATACTACGTCGGAAATAATAATTATTAGACGTAGAAAAATTATTTTTCTATAAAAGAAGTACCTACCAACAAACATTCGAAATTACCTTCATTTCCGTAGCACGAAACGTATTTCAGAACAACAAACTCGACATCACTTAAGCCATATGATGTTCCAAAGAGCTTGTTAGTATGAAAATGGACCTGTATTTCAACAGTTTGAGTCACGATCGTGTTGTCAGGCACAATCTTTGAGCCGTCATTGTGAACGAACGGCTGGTCCTATAAAGCTGCGGATGGTCTTAAAAAATTCTACGGAACAAACTCTATCTAAATATGAAATAAAAAACATACCGTTCTATATGAATTTTTCGAGATATGAGATTTTCAAATTTTCAAAATTCGTTTTGAACCCCTTCCCCATGACCTAGGGTTATGAAAAGTTTCGAGGATCATTGTGGGGTTGGTCCAAACCCAGAAACCAAATTTCGTAATTTTAGCTCAACGCTAACTGGGCAAAGTGGCGCGGACGGCGTACGGCGTACGGCGGACGGACGGATTTTGGTTTATTATCTTCGATAATGAACCATTGGAATCGCCCAAAGAAAAAAATTTTTTAACCCCCCCTCAAAATTTGTTGGTTTACGTTTCAAGATACGTAGATTCAGAAAATCGAATAAAAAAAAATCCGTCCGTCCGCCGTACGCCGTACGCCGTCCGCCGTACGCCGTCCGCCGTCCGCCGTCCGCCGTCCGCCGTCCGCCGTCCGAGGCACTTTGCCCAGTTAGCGTTGAGTTAAAATTACGAAATTTGGTTTCTGGGTTTGGACCAGCCCCACAATGATCCACGAAACTTTTCATAACCCTAGGTCAAGGGGAAGGGGTTCAAAACGAATTTTGAAATTTTGAAAATTCCATATCTCGAAAAATTCCCATCAAACGGTATGTTTTTTATTTCATATTTAGATAGAGTTTGTTCCGTAGAATTTTTTAAGACCATCTGCAGCTTTGTACGACCAGCCGTTCGTTCACAATGACGGCTCAAAGATTGTGCCTCACAACCCGATCGTGAATCAAACTGTTGAAATGCAGGTCCATTTTCATACTAACAAGCTCTTAGGGATGCACGATACTGTATCGATATATCGGACTATCGATACTTTGTTTGCAATATATCGATATTTTTACATCGATAGTTTCAATCCACGATACTTGGAAATATCGATATACGTTATGCGATATATCGATACTTCAAAATTGTGGAGAAATCGTTGAAAATGTTTGAAATTCGTCTGCGCCAAGCGAGCTCTCACGCGGGATTGCTGCCGGCGGCGCTCGGCGCTGGCTGGCAAGCAGGCTGGCGGTGTCGGTTTGTTCCCCCTCCGGCAGATGGCGCTGGCGAGCTACCTCACCTCGTCTCCCTGCTAATGTATCTAATCCAGATACTCGTCTCGTTGCTAATGTAAGTTAAGAAGTACCTTCTGTTAATCAGAAACAAGCAAGTGATGTTTATTTTTATTGAAATTTACCTATTATTTGTAGTGAATATGTAGCAAAACCTGAAACAAGGAAGTGATTTTTATTTTTTCTGTAATTTAACTATTATTTGTAGTGAATATTATGAATCTTAGTGGCTCTACATTATCAATACTAGGTTTAGTAGTATAAAGATTTTAGACGGATTTACCCTTGTCCTGGTCTTAGAGACATGATACTTACCGAAGGTATTTGGTTCCTATTTGACTTGGTATCAATGTGCCATGTTTTAGCGTAAATAAACGTTTTACTTACCAAAAAATTGTTTCCTCTCTTGCAATACAAAGTTTTTACCGGAAAAGAACTAGTGCGACCCTTTTTTCTGGGATATTTAACACCTGAGCCCAATTCAAAGCAAAATTATGGAACGGAGTGAAAAAAATCGCTCTCTGCTCGATAGATCATTCGATATTTGCATATATCGATATATTTTTGGCGATATATCGATATTCAATATCGAAAGCATTCAACTATATCGATATTGAAAATATCGATATTTATCGATTCGATATGCATCCCTACAAGCTCTTTGGAACATCATATGGCTTAAGTGATGTCGAGTTTGTTCTTCTGAGGTGCGTTTCGTGCTACGGAAATGAAGGTAATTTCGAATGTTTGTTGGTAGGTACTTCTTTTATAGAAAAATTATTACCGACGTAGTATTAAAAACCCCAGAATTATTAATATTAATTAATCATAATTAATAATAATTAATAAATACGAATTATCAATACCTAACAATAAATTATAATAATTTTCAGTACGTACTTGATAAAATTGTTAATAATTAGTGATAATTGATAATAATAATTAATGATGTTGAGGGATGTCGAGGGTCGGTCAAATGAAAATTGATTTATGTGCCAACGTTTCGAAGAATATATTTCTTCATCTTCAGGGCAGGTTATGAAATGGAGTTAGACTCCAACAGGGAAGCTCCTTCCTCCAGATCACAGAAGTAATAACTTGGTATAATAACAAGTAATAAACTTGGTAATAACAAGTTATTACTTCTGTGATCTGGAGGAAGGAGCTTCCCTGTTGGAGTCTAACTCCATTTCATAACCTGCCCTGAAGATGAAGAAATATATTCTTCGAAACGTTGGCACATAAATCAATTTTCATTTGACCGACCCTCGACATCCCTCAACATCATTCTTACTGACGGTCAACCTAAACCACACACACATAATAATTAATCTAACATTTTGGATCTAGACATTTAGACCTAGTGATCTAGACAGAATGGTGATCTGTACAAAGAAGATAATGAACCGTTGTGTCAAGAATTTGCAGAGTTTTTTTTATTCGATTTTCTGAATCTACGTATCTTGAAACGTAAACCAACAAATTTTGAGGGGGGGTTAAAAAAATGTTTTCTTTGGGCTATTACAATGGTTCATTATCGAAGATAATAAACCAAAAATAGCTCGTTGTTGATTCCACATTTTCAATTATTTGACGAATTGTTGTATTATGAACGTATAATGTACCGGACTAAATCCAACCCAATGACGTCGAAGTTCTAATATCTACCATCGACGCTTCATGGGAGCTACGCTCCTTATCGTGCTGTATGAGTATGTTGATATTTTGATTAATAATAACGACGTAAAATAATGTAATTACTAAGTCCAACGAGACTTCAAATCATTTGTATTTCTTGGATTTGAAAGTAGATTGATTTCAGTTGCAATTCCCTGCAGCCGTTATGCTTGGGAATCTTGTCTTAAGTAAGCAGTAAATGAGATTAAGCACTAAATTAATTATCATCGAAGTGGCTGATATTAGCAGCGCACCTGCTAACGAAGAATTCATTCCGCAATGATTCTTCACTCAGATCACACATTGTAGTGATTCACCATTAGGTTTTTGGAACATTTTAAATAATATGAATTAAAAATAAATGACATTTTATTTACTTATTCAACAAAAATGTATTGGTAGTAAAAAACAATATGCTGAAATAATCACAGGTTGATTTATGAATACATGCCATGGGTTCTATGCTACTACGAGAATAAAATCATAAAAGTTGATCACATATGAATCAGAATTCAGTATCAGAATTCAGTATCAGAATGTAAGTAACAAAGTCAAGTTCACAGATGACATTATTTTTTCCAGACAGCACAAGGTTATCACGCGTGCATTGTTTCGTATTTTCCTGATAATAAATTGGTGGGTGGCCAATAAATATGGGCAGTAACTACTCGTACTTACTTGAAAAACGCACGAGTTGCGGACAAAAACGCACCTGCCCTATCAAATTAAGCTGGTTGATTGGTTTGCTCAGAGTCAAAGAGAGGGGATCAGACTTTTAGAAGGTAACTAAGCTCACTGACGTCTCGTCAATGGAATATCTTAGAAATCAACTTTTCAACTATCAACATTCATTATCTATTAGAAAAATGTGTTAGGTTTACAGAAAATTTCTGTAGGTAACGTAAAAACCACGTTGAGAGATCCAATGTGTTTACAAAGCTGTAAAGCTAGCAAATATCAATTTGCAGTGAATTATTTAGTTGAAAACAAAAGCTGCCCAAATTCTGAGAAAGACAAAAATAAAAACTATGTACGATTACTATGTAGCCATGTTGTAACGACGGGTCGATGTGCTGATTCAGTAGACACGATTATGTCCGCAAATACTGACTGCCAATCCAAGTGCTGTCGCTTTAGATGAGCAGCTGCGTTTCTTGTGTGTTGATTGTTGAAGTTTGATCGCTGCAGATTTGATATTGAAATCAGATGTACGTTTTGATTATTGGGTCACCCAGCGGCGGGACGGTTCAGGAACACGGGACTAGTTGCGGTTGTTGGACTCTTCTTTGTATGGGGGAGCGGTTGCGAGGTACTCGAGACTCCTGTTGAAAGATCATAAAATTCATATATTCAATATAGTTTATGTCGCTTATAACGAAACTGTTCACAGCGTACAACCGCTTACAGCATATGGAATCTCTAGCTACGAGAAACAGCGTAGGAAAAAATACACAGGCTCGACCTACAACGCCCACTTAGCTTAGAAAGGTGAACGTTATTGGTACCTATAAATTACAACATATATTTCTCATAAAACAGGTCGTTGGTGTTCAAGAGCAACTTTCTTGGCACCGTGGGCCACGAAACATCGGCTACTGCAGGACTGCCAAAGAATCTGGATTATGTGTGATGTGAGAGGCTTATTCATTCGGCGCTTTCTGGTTGGTGTTTTCTTAATTTTAGGTCAAGTGCTCTACACCAGCTTTATAGCTAAATCCAGAGTGCGCACTGCTGGATTTCCTTATTAATCTACGGCAATTACTTGGAGAAATCAAGTACCTGAGGATGGCCTCCGGAATGGGTGGCGATTGTGGGAGATGGTCACCGACGGGATGGTAGCCGGTTTCGTCGGCTGTGTACGTCAACGAGTAGGTTTTGCCGTCGTCACCGACGTAGGAGTACGATCCCTGGGAGACCTCACCGGCTTCTTGTCCGATGGTTTTCAGAGATCCCGACTGCTCGGCACGGGTACCATCTCCACCCTCAAAGCTGCGAAATGTCAAAATGCATTAGCTGTTAGGTCGAATAACTACTATTAGGTCATAATGAATAACTGATGGATTTATAAATTTACTGTTATAATAAGAGATTCCGGAGGTAATGAAAAATGGTTCATTTTGCAAGGTCAGTGGTTAGAACAAACTTAGTAGGACAAAAGCATTTGCGAATAAATTACAGAATTTTCTATCTATTTATTAAAATTGCAGCTTCTATCTTTTCATTTTTGCAATCTTACACTATTTTCCTATTTCCAAAACACACAATGGGATGTTTGCAGATACATCCATTACCTACCTTCTTTATTAAACTTAAAACTCACCAAGAAATATAGTTTCAACCAAATATTTCCAAATAATAGGCATTCAAAAACTTTCCTCGTGTAGTAGGTATGACCAATTTTGAATCATTCGAAAATCCCCATTAATATTTTATGGAGAAAAACTGGGGTTCACTTCAAGGTGGACATCATATTATTCATGACAATATTACGGAGATCATTCAATCGTATAAGAAATGAAAATCCACGTGCATATTTTATAGATTTAGCGAGTTGATGCAGTTAATCGGTTGAATTTCCATTCTGATTTTATTAATGACATAATCTGACAAACAACTACCTGTATCTGTAGGTGCCGTCGTGGTTTACCGTGTTGTCTTGAGAAACAATTGGGACTGGAGGGTTGTTCGGCTTCAAGGGCTGCTGCTGAGGAGCGGGCTGCTGCCTCTGTTGCTGATTGTACTGCTGCTGGGGAAACGCGTGGGTGACTGCTAAGCACAGTGCGATGGCCAAAATCTGAAAAGTTACAATACATTAATAAATAATAACACAATCCAAGATCCAAGATACTTCTATAAGATGACTCTAAGATCCGAGTGGGAGCCATTTATTCATTTGGAAATCAGCTGATGTTGTAGTGTGGACTAAATTTTAATTTAGTTCCAAAATTGGTGCCCACCAATCATTATATACTCGTAATATTAATCTTCCACACAAAATCCACGTCAAAGTTCATAAAAGAATAATAATAAGTAAGAGCCCATTCTAGCATGATGCGTAACTTTTATACCACCACATGAAACCATGTCGCTCTAACCTACAAATTACAAGGAACAATCAAACCTTGACCCAAAGTTTCAAGATTTCTGATTATTGCATGATTATTCATTTAATGAATAATGTTTTACTGGGTGTTAGAGAGCGTAACATGTCGAGACCTCTCACTTTTGAGGGGTCATGTCGTGACGGGGGTCATTGGGTTAGTGAACGCATTACGTGGCGACAAATGATGCTGCGGAAGGGAAATCTCATCTCACAATCGGGCGAAAGAAACGCGGGTCGACCAGTCGTCATCTCGAGGAAGTGAAAGAAAATGTGAAAGAAAAGGTGACACAAATAAAGGCGGCCATAGGCGATGAGTGGCGATTTCACTATTTCACTATTATGGCCATAAGGTCCACAAAGAACGACGGGTTCCCAACTAGCGGGATGTGAAGGGAGTTTAGGGAAGTTACGTCTCAAAAATTTACACTAAGAACGTGGATATTTACCAAATTGAAACCACAAACCAAAGAACGTTCTTAGTTATTGACTACTGAAAACCAATTGAAAGTGATCAATTTGATATTTGATGTGGCTCCAAAAATCACTTTTGAAACAACTTACTTTTTTTGGGTAAGTCACAAAAATTTAAAATTGAATAGTTCAAAAATTTTTGTGACTTACCAGAAAAATAATACATTGGTAAATTGTATTATTATTATTTTTTTTTTTAATGCAATGTTTCAATTAAATTGTTTAATGCAGCTTATAGTAATACATAAATTTTATTCTAATAAATTTTGATAAACTTATACTAATAATTAGTATAACATTTATGTATTACTATATGCTGCATTAAACAATTTAATTGAAACATTGCTTTTGAAAAAATAATAATAATAATAATACAATTTATGTAGGTTGAAATTTTACACATTTAGGAAGGTGAGATATAGACAAATAAATTCATTTTTCGGTGAATTTGTGAGCCTTTTAAGGTTTTTAACGTCCGATTTATTCCGGTTATTAATAGTGGAAGCACACTATAAATTTATTGTTGGGCTATATGATGTGCATAGATATTTACTAAAATAAATATTCAAAGCTCCGGTGAAATTTTCTTGGAGACTTACCGTCTTCATGATGACTGGGATGGGAACTGTGGCTCAAGATGTACGAAGGACTTTTATATTAACGGGGTTGGAGGGGCGGCCGGTCTGCTCCCTTCTAGTTCGCCAAAGGGGGCGGTCCTCAGGCTTGAGATATCCCCGGATTATCACCTTCGTCTCATCACATTTTCGCATTCTTTTTACACGTCGCCCAAGATCGAAGATAGTGCACACTTGTGATATTCGTCATACCTCGTGGGCGTCTTAGGCGTTTGTCAGTCGTGCGGGCAACGCACGGGGCAGTCGGTACGATCTTCGTGTATGCGAGGCTTTGGGTCGTACTGTAGACGCTACACTACTATAGTTTGCGTAAAATTAGTGTTCAGCGAAGTCAAGGCTGTGAGGGAGTCTTTGGGTCGTACCATCGTATCGACGTCAAAAATTCAATGTAAATTACACTGCATTTTAATTTTGTTTGAACGATGTCTGACATTTAACTGGTGTTTCTTACTTATTTTTTCGTGCTGAATTCAAATCTTTATTCAGCTTTGCTCCATCGTGTAGATTTTCCACAAACCCCTCTCGAAAAATTGAGCTTGTCTTCCACTAATTCTGTCTAGTTTGCATCCTTGTTATTTCCGAAAAACCCCGTCACAACTGATTTAAAAATTATCCAAGCATTCTTTTTAGGGATACGCATGGTGTTTTCAAACTTGGGGTCCTTCATACGCTGGCGGATTTGGGGCATAATAAGAACTCCTGCCTTAATTTTTTCAAAAGTAATTTTAGGAAATGCTGAAAAGAAGGGTTTTATCTTGAAATCCGGTGAAAAGCCGGTGATCTTGAAATCGCCACGGATCAGCCACTTGTGAACGTTGTACCCGATGGTTTCTAAGAAGGTTTTCACATTTCCATAGTTCCCTTTCATGTGGACAGAATGAGCAATAGGAATTGATGCGAATCTATTCCCATTATGGAGGAGGACTCCTTTCAAACCTGCCTTGGACGAGTCTATAAATATCTCCAATCAGATGGCACGTATTCGATTCCATAAAACCCCACCAGAGACTCAATATTGCTGCAGAAAACCATGGATCTTTCTCTTTGCGATCCCAAGCAAACCTAACACCTGCAGGCAATACATTTGTAGACTTTAGTTTTCATCCAAGAACTTTGGATGCATCTTTTGGTAGATTCAGATCCCTCACCATGTCGTTCAGTTCACCTTGTGTAAACAGTTTTGGAGATTGATCCTCGTCAGGTTCACAGGCTTCATCTCCTTTAGTGTCACTAACTTGACAGCCGCTTTCAGATCTGACAACAACTAAGACAGCATGATGAGTAGGAATCGGTATGGTGTCACAATGGGAAACAAATGGTTAAGCGCAGACAGCAAATTTGGATACTCGATGGATTTCTTGTTCTTTGATGAAAACCCAAAAACATTGGTCGTGTAAAAATAGCAATCATCAACATGATTGCTGGGCTCCCTCCATACCGTTGGGATGCCGAAAAGCATAGATGTTTTCTTACCTGATTCCCGTGCGACACGTGCGACACACTTAATGGGGAGCCCAAGGTTTCTCCTGGCCCCCAAGTTTTACACCAAAATACGCAAAGTAGGTTTACATTCTCCACATATTTTGTTGTGTCTCAACGATGCCGTGAAGCCACGAAGCACCGACAAATGTAACAAAATACACACAGGATCGACGAGAAGAATTCATCATAATATTGAGAAAACTCGGAGCTTCGCGCCTCGCCAGGGGGGCAAGCCCCCCTGGACCCCCCGGATCTTTTCTCTTCTATACTTTGTATTCTATAATAGAACGAGGTATTTGCTATGCAAAACATGAATAATGTTTTTGCGTCCCGTTTTTTATTTACTCAGGGCTGTATCTCAGCTTCTTCGATATTTACAGCGGTTTTGGCAGTATATAATTTATGCATAAATTAAAGGCTTCCCAACGAATGGAGAACGATTTTTGTCCGTTGAAAACTAAAGAAGTTTCATTTCCCTAGAAACGGCTCGGTTGTACGTGAAAATCATTAAAAATCTTCGTGACATAATTTCGTGACTTAAACTTCGTTACGCTTTTCAACTCTGGTAGGCCACCGCAAAAACATTATTCATGTTAAAACTCAGTAACAAATGACAAGAGTGATGTTTTGAAAATGAGGGCTTTTGTTTATTGTAACGTGCCCGTTGACATCTACAGACCGGTTTAAGCAGTTCGATCCTTCCTAGTTGGCAGGGAAGCCAATATAACATGAGAGACCTCCCAATTTCATCTCTCGGCAAGTCATATTGACGAGTTGAGTGTGGCACCGAAACTGTGCGTGATGCAGGAAAAATTCCAGCGAATTGGAATTCAGCACGAAAAATCCATTCAGTAACGAATTCAAAACTAAATATGAAAATTCATGCAGCATTGTGCTATTGACGATATTAATCAATCTATTGAACTCGATCGACTCAGCCAACAAAATTTGTAGTCAGTGTCAGAGCAACAACCCCTATCGTCATTTTCATTGAAAATAAGTTATGCATACCGTTGGAATTACAATAGGTAGCGCGCTAGTGGCTCATGAGATAACAAACCCTATCGTCAGGGTGACGGCAACAATCATTGAAAACCAGTGTTTTGGCTCTCCTGAAAAGCTGTCAAAATGGCGGTAGGGTATTGTTGCTCTGACACAGACGAAATATCGTTTTGGTATCGTTGGGATCGTCAAGTTCTTCCCGCAGATCTAACATCACAGATATTTGATGTGAAAAGTTGAAAATGTCCATAGTTGGGGGCTTTACTCAGCGGTAAAATGACTCTCAGTTTTTGGCTGAAACGACAACACAAGAGTATCGCCAAACACTTGTAGAAGCGCTATCAAATCTACTACCTAATAATTATTGTCTTTGCTACCAACAATCTACTTATTGTACAATCGTCCCGTCATTCTGATATTGGTGCGTACAAAATCGTGTATTGAGTAAGTTTCTATGCAACTCTGACCTCCACCTCCACTTTTGTACTTATGAGAAAATACATGTTAACCCACGTATTTTTAGGTGCAATAAAGAGGCACCGACGGATTCGGAAGACGCCCGACAGGATTTCTCAACGAATTCAGGATTGCGTGGCGGCCTTGACCCTTCAGGTTCATCGGCTGATCCCGACCGAGTTCCCCACCACGGCGGAACCCCGAGACGGCTCCCTCTCACGACCGTGACGGACCGAAGAAACTGACGGCCGGTTAAGTTTAACTGGGCGGGTCAAGTTGACCCATCGCAGGCATTAACATTAAGTAGCGGTCGACTTCGTATGACCCGGTTGACCTCTCTGCCGGTTATAGTCGTGATCGGTCCCACTGCTCAATTCATTTTCTCTGATGACTCCTTCTTTGAATTACAAGTTCTCAACGAATTATAAATCAAAATGTTAGTTATTTTGATTTTGAAAGGTAGTTGGTTCTAACGACCAATTTCATAGTTCTGGCGTGTCCACTAACTAGAAAGGCTGACATGATGAATGAACCTTATTCTTTTTGAAATCATAAAATATCGATCACCACCCAACCAATTTTCAAGCGCAAATTGTATAGTAGCAACTTATCCTTTCACCATCACAAACCACTCATCAACAATTATTGTACTCTAAAAATAGCAAACATTCACTCGCGAATAGTCGACGAACCAAACCTATCTACGTCTTCTCTTCCTTACCAAAAGCTTGCATTCGCGCAAAACCGGAAATTGGTTTTTGGGAGTATTTTTGGGAATATTTCTACTCGCATTTTCACACATTAAAGTTGCTCCCTTGTCTGTATTTATAAACCAATTTTCCAGTAACCATCATACTTCTATTTATCTCAATGAAACAACGAAGGAGCTGAAATTTGGTAGATATATCTACGAAGAGTTGTCCACTGAGAGTCCCTAATAAATTACGTCTAATGAAATCGCAATTATTGTAACGTTTGAGCCTACTAAATTACTGAACCAATTCTGATCCAATATTCAGGGATCATGCCCGGATGGTCTTATATTAATTCCATTCTATGGGAGCTTTGGAGAAAACACTCATCTTGTATTCCAGGGCCCGTATGGAATCTTCTGGAATTATCGATCTTTAGTTGTTGGCAGGATCGTGACGGGAGACAGCAGCATCTTTGGCCAGCAATTGTTGAGGATAATAATTGATTAGAAGATCAAAATTTGATTATAGAATTTTGATCTGATATCTCTGTGGAAGTCATCATATTGCATGGTAGTTGAGAGGTCAATGTACCTATCTGTTTTGTATGTAACGTTGAATACACCAACATCATATATCTATAAATTCAGCCTTGTATAGGTGTATAAATTCAGGCTTGTATAGGTGTATAAATTCAGCTTTGTATAGGATGCTGTTGCCCATCCATTTGGTAGATTATTCTTATTAAATTGAGGGGAAAAATCAGACAATGGGGTTCAGAACTCAGATTACCTATGCGTTTTAAACAGAGAAGTAGGTACCTACCTGACTACACAAACCAACAGACAGTAGTACGGAAATGGAACAAATTATTTGGTGGAGCTTTTGATCGAATACAACATTTGTGGAATAGCTTCGTCTGCGATTCGAGTTCTACCTAGTTCGGTAGCAGATCGAAACTGAATGAACCCTTTCACATTTTATGGGTCTCAGGGCGTTTACTGAGTCCGTGGGAACTAGAAGCTCTTTCCATCAATATCATCTCGCCCTGTCAAAATTTCGTTACATCAGACCAAACATTAGCCCTCTTTCGCGAATCCGAAGGGTGTAGTTGGCTGACCCTGAGAACCAAACTACGAGCGAACGGATCGGTAGAACTAGGCCGTACGCCTAATTAGCAATTTAGGGGTTGGTGCAACCAGATAACCGGTGGTTTTGTGAATTGCTTTCAGCGAACGATTGCTTGTCTGATGTTTGATAGAGACGTTGGGTACCGGTGAGACGTAAAGTCCTAATGCCTCGAATTACTACCTTGGGGACACTCGGTGTAGAAGAAGAAAAGAAGATGACGTGGGGTTTGCATGCGATTCGTCTAATTCGAGGCGGAAGGAGCTGCCTCTACAAGAACTCGAAGGGTTGAGCTACATCCAGAAGAAATAGCGTAGGCGGGCGGGTTGTAAAAAGGTCTTGACGTTACGTCGAGGAGTTGGAGTGAAGACAGAACAATGAAGTCGTGAGAGGGCAACTAGATGGAGCAACGAGGCAACTACTCCTCAAGGACCTCAGCTCTGGTCATTTGATGCCCAGTACAAATAACAACGACGGCTAGTCCAGTAAGCGGGACTAGTTGAACGGCTGTTGATAATCAAATGAGTAGAAAGAACTTCTACTTCCGCGATGGGACATCGACCAGGAACAACTTCCAGGCATGCCGCATGCTCTAATGAAGACCTATTAAGTGTTTGAAAATTCCACACTCATGCAATGGAAGAATTGTAAGAAATAACTAATTTTATGTTAAATGTCTTCATTTTACTGGTTTTATAACAAATTTTGTCTCCTTTTTTTGCCGAGTAACACATCAGCTTATAGATTTTTCGTAGGCTGAAGAGGAGACAGGTGAGGGACAACAACTCAGACGCAATACTCCCATAAACACATCAAGACACAATCCAAGCAACATATTACTAACACAAACACCACTCCCTCCCCACATTAGCCTACTAGGCAATATTGTGAATAAATGATTGATTGATTGATTAATTTTTCAACGCTAACGGGGATCTACGTTCGGCACCTGGGCCGGTGAAAGTGTTACTATGGGCCCCCGCTCTGGCCAAAAACGCGTTTTTACTTTCGGCACCCAGATTTCGTTGGGCACCCGACACATGCGAAAACAAACTGTTACTTTGGGCACCCATCCAGGGTGGATCTACGAGTACGTTCGGCACCCAGCATACCCTACAATTACCCTCTGTTAGTGTACATATAATTGCAGTGTTATGTGAGCTCTTAGCATTACCCGGGGAACACCGCGAGGAGGTTGCTCACATTGTTCCCCAATATCAGTGGCATGAGCCACCTCGTCAAATGACACAAAAGTAATAATAATAATGTTTATTGTCGTTCGGAGGTGATACAATCAAATACAATGTGGTTACTTAGGACCGTGCTAGAAAGCATTGCAAAGGCTGAGCTCCAGCACGGAGTTGCTTTATTTCAAATTATTCTATTGATTATTTGGCTTAAAAGCGACCATTTTGTTGGTTCCTTTGTATACAAATATGTCTTTCATGTTATAATAGAAGTGAGGCCGGAGTTTTGCGGATAAGTTGCATATTTATAGGATGGTAAAAGTCCATATTCCTTCATTTTGATGCAATTGTCTATTCACCTTTGGCGTTCAATCCCTGCTGGTATTGCCCGCCTCGTTATACTCATCTCCACGGATTTGATTTTCGAATAAATGCGTACTTGGAGCTCCAGTATTTTTCCAGTATTCCGTTTATAATCTGTCTGGGTGCCGAAGGTAACAGGCCACTTAGCGACACTCGCAGCTCTGGCCCACTCAGGGTACCGAACGTAGGTCCCCGCTGAATACGATGTCGAAGTCAGAATTGCGATATCTCATTCCGTTATCAGATTAAAGCATATGACCATGAAGAACATAACATATATTATCAAGTATTAACCAGGTTTCTTCATCTTCAAAGTGATCCAGTTTGGGAACGGAATAAGATATTGCAATAATTGCAATATCTTATTCCGTTCCCAAACTAGAATTATTCTGACATCATCATCGTGTTCAGCATTAAAAAAGAAAAACAACTTTAAAATGAGGTGTTACTTGTCAGAATGTTTCATTTTTGGAATGTATGGATAATCTTTTCTTCCTTAACATTCCGCTAAGCCCCCCCTAGAGATTCTGCCCATCTACGAACTTAGCCTTTTGATTGCCAAGACAGATTTTTTGTGCAAATTTGAACTTTATGATATAAATTATAAAGGAAGCTGCTGAATTTTCGACGAAAAGGAAGCTGTTGTCCTCGGTCCAAAATGTTTAAAACTCGAATTTTCGACACGATTGTACAAAAAATGATGTACCTACTCCATCCTGAATGATTTTTGATGTCTTTCGGCTGTTAACGTTTTGGACCGAGAACAACTGCTTCCTTTTCGTCGAAAATTTGCTAATAGCGTATTAGCAAACCGAAACCACCAATACCTCCCATCACACTGATATTACCTACTAAATTTGTATTAAATAAATTTTATTACTATATTCGCGAAGACGATAGGACTCAAGCGGACTTTTGAGAACAACAATAAGGCTACGTGAAAATCCGTTTGAGAATCCCCACCACCCTCCTAATTCAAGTATGTTTTATTCCCCACCGGTCAAATCTCAAGACTACGACTGGGGAATCCTAAATATTCGTTTCGGCAAAGTCTTTAGTGGGCAGATCAACGTATGCCCATTCTGTCGGATGCCTTACTGTCTGCACTATCCATCGATATGTAACAGGTTACATATCGATGGTACAATCAGACCGTCTGTATGTTTCTCTCTTTCTAAAATTTTACATTTCATGTAACAAGCGAAACTCCAAAGCCTCCGAAGTCGGAATCTATTGTCATTCCGCTATTCCACCCGTGGAAGCTGTTCGTTCAGAACCAACGTAACTACCACCCATTGATTGTTACTTGCCGATAATACAGTAGGTACATAGAACTTGAAGAATCCTGCTTTTAACGCCGCTCTATCGTCCACATATTTTGAAATACAATACCAATACTGGCTACATCACTGTTTCTTAGTATTTATTTAAGTCATTCATAATAGACACAGAAATATTTTATGATGTTATAGTAGGAAAATAACATTATTTTAGGGCAACAGGCGACATGGCCGCAGCGCTCCCTGATCGTACACTTTATACACCCTCGTAAGTCCCATAACAATCCGAAATAATTGAAGTGAAACCAATCCTTTTCCTGCAAACAGATTATCGGCACAAACGACGGGTGCCGGCACGACGAATTTGTTGTTACACAAGTTGAAAAGTTCACCGAGCGAAGCCCCATTGTTCCATTGAGGTTGATGGAACCAGCGACATCCGTCCCGTCCGTAGGAACTTTCTTCACTTTTCGCTACATATTCATAGGATGCTGATCTTGTATCCTAGACACCTGAGAATCGAAATTGTAGCATCCGAATGAGGACGATTCGCTGTTAATGCATCCGACTAAATCGGCACTCATACTTCGTGTAATGTAAATACCCGCCAAAAAACCTCAGCCGCAAAAAGGAATGATATCCATTTTGCCCGCCAGCCACGTATATAGGATGCTCGGTGCTTCGCACCTCCGTGTTGAGTGTGCATATAGAAACCTGATACTCCTACCCCTAACCTCCACCGTCAATGTTTTCCTGTTCCCTGTCTCCTTCCTCTGTTACACCAGCAGGGAGCTTTACGCTTCTTTCAATGCTGATGGCGGGAGCTTTTTGCCAGATTAACAACCCTGAATTGAAGCATTATATTATAAGTATTACTGGTGGTCACGAGTAATCAGTGGTTGTACACCTATAATGAAGTAATGCTTCAATTCAGGCTTGTTCATCTGGCAAAAAACCGATATCAAACACCCTCGATAATCTTATATCGATATTTTGGTCCCAATATATCGCCCAGTCATAGTAAAAGAAAATGGAAACAACCAACTATCAAACCGTGGATATTTTACAAGACATAAAATTTCACTGGTATAATATCCGTAATTGCACGATCCGACCAACCGTTGATATGGTCTTCCACCGCCACATCATTGCCATCAGAGAGGCCTTTTCAGACGCTGGCTTCGTGCTGGGGATCATTGGAACAGACTGACAATGCATTAATGGTCCGTGTCAATAATTGATTATTGATTTTTTTAAGATTAACGAAAAGTTGCGATTATTACACCGTTTGATATTCATTCTACACAAGTTCAATCATTGCAGTTTCATTATTGGGATGTGATGAAAATATAAGTCGATGATGACATTTTGAAGTTTATTACATACTCATTCCTACGTTTTATCGAGTACTTTTCGTAGTATCGGAAAAAATACTCAAATTAAATTTATTTATTCATTTATTTATTACGGGCAAGCCCAATTCCACAGAGTTACAATTTTGAGTCAGCACACAGATCAGAAGACTTCAAAAAGAATAAAAATAAAATAGGAAAGAAAATTATACACTTCAAACGCTTTGGAGAAACTGACAAATGTAGCTGGGAAAAAATAATTAAATACTGGCACATACCAACTTAAGTTTGAAAAGAGAGTCCGAAAAAAAAAATCAAAATCTGGGCAGACACCCAAAAATCAATATTGAAAATCAATATTGTTTAATCAATATTGAATATTATTCACAATTTCTAACGAACAACTGAGGTTTCTTCTAGGAGTGGGGAAGTAATATTTGGACGTCATTCAGATAATTGGTTTGCATGTGGGACCATTACCTACCATTCATTAATCAATAATTTCTGTCAAACATGAAGTCATAATGACAATCATAATGAGAGCATCTTCGTGTCCTCACCTACGGACACAATGAGTGACAAAATACTCACGCTCCCTTCTTGTTTGTGGTTTCTGCCCATAAATTTATTATTACAGGTGGAGAAGAAAAGGTCTAGATTGAGAATCACTAATATTTCCTACTATTCTGATGAATGAGTTGGGAAAGGCTACTGGGGCGAAGGCTGAGGCATCTCTGGTCTACTAATAGTTACTCAGTTACTTCCACAGTCCAACGGTAGGTAGCAGTGCAATTGTATTTCCCTTATACCACAGTGTGTAACCGCGTTGCTTGCTTTCAATGGAAGTAACTGTCACCAGTACGTGACTCATACAAATTAACTTAGAACTGTTCCAAGTTAATTTGTATGAGTCACCTACTGGTATTATTTATCTCTAGCGAGGACGATGTTTCCCCCTTGTCAAATTTCTCGAGTCTAATTTTGGATTGAGAAGGCTCGAAATGGTATTTGCATGAATTCAATTGTTCGAATCGTACGCTCAGATATTGCACAAGGGTTTCAAGTAGGAGTTAGGTAGAAATTCAGTTATTTCAGTGATTCCCTGAACGCTATTTATTATATTATAATATTGTATATTATATTATAATATTATATTATATTATAATATTGTATATTATACAATAGAAATTGAATATATGCAATAGAAAGAGTTATGTAAACCCCCCGATTACAATATAACCCCCCCCCCCACCCCCTTAAAAGCCTGCCCAGTCCCCAACATATTATGTTGTATGCTAAAAAAATAATCAAAATTGGATGAAAAGTTGTTGGTTGATGAGTCAGTTGAACTCAGCTCTGCAATATACTTACTTACATTTAATTTAAAACGTGCAAATTTGGCTATAAATGGATTTTATCGTAGAAGCGTATCGAATCTACGAAGATAAAAATTTATCTATAGCACCAGCGGTAATGGTGTTCCACGAACAAATTATCGGTAGTGTAGTCTCCTCTACCACATCATACGCCTCCCCAAGTATAATGTCGAGATGTCGAAAGAATATTATTAGCCCCGGACCATTCCTTTCACCCAGCATTGGGGTCATGGGGTACCGTTTCATTTTACCAGTATCTCCCAATACAAAGTACATGTCAAAACTAGATCCTTACCCGACGGAATACTGAATCGCCTAATAAAATCTTAATTCTGTCTTAATGATCATCTTAATTAGTCTGTTCATTGATCAGAATCTCGATAATTGGTGTTCCTTACAGTCCTATACTGGGTATCTGACGAGTATTGGTAAGAGGAGTTGGAGAAATTTGATAAGAGCTAACCTACGTAAAATGAGTGTGGTAAGGATTTGCGATCACACAGACAAACAAGAAAAAACATTAAATAAAAATTTTATTCTGCAGAAATGTCCACATTGGATAACAAAAACACTATTCTCCCCAAAAGTGGTGTCAGCCTCCGTCAACTTAGAGGAATCGGAATAGTATGATCGTATGTCCCTCGATTCCCCTTATGCGTTAGTTGAATCACCGATTAGTTGTAAAGGTCTGTTTATGGTAGAAGTTGAGCGAGTCGTTACGCAGTGATTGTTCATGACTCTCGAGAAAAATAATCCGTTTTTATTTTCATTACAATGTAACATTATCAAGTCAAGTCCGTTGTGAAACCATAATCGTGGGCTTGCAACATAGAACCGTTGGCATTGAAGGTATCCGTAGATGCATACTTCTACCGCAACAGTCGAGTTTCCGTATATTTCTGAAACCCCACGCTCAATACTCATTCCAATGGTGACAAATCTTCAAACCCTTGAAGTCGTACCATAAACGATTTTCCAGCAACATTTCCTGCGGGATAATGACTCATGTTACATGCAAAACAAACCTCGGGGTTTCCCATTTTGATTTATCATTTTTGATGACCCTCGTAAGATAATCATAATCACTCTAAATGAATTTCAAGCGCCCTTTCCTTCTCTACCAATCCATTCGCGGCCCAGCACAATATGAAAAATTGTCATATTAAATTTTCATATTTAATATAGACTAAATCAAATACGTCCTCGTAAAAAAATTCAGAGACATCTCAAGGTGACTGAGGTAAATTGAGAATAATTTGGGTTTTTTTTTTTTTTTTTTTTTTTTTTTTTTTAATAAAATTAGGGTAAAGTTGTACCTTGTAAAAAATGTGATGCATTAGTGAATTTTCGCGGTCCAAAATTTTTTAAACGTATTTCCGGAAAATGTTCACACCAAAATCCGTTCCAGACCTACCTGAATTTACTGTCAAAAGACACTGTCATTGATGGGCATAGGGGGGTTCACTTCCGGATACGGTGCATAGGGGTGGGGGTTTATAGGGAAGCCGGAATATAAAAATCTTGAATTCTTCCTTCCGGTTAGACAGATGAATATTATTTTTTGGTACTTAAGATTATAAGGGTTGGTAAAGGGACATGTAAGAGGTATAGTCCGTAAAGCGATAGGTAACAGTGGCAAATGGACCCATCCCGAGTTCTGCCCGTCCGGGGCAGGTAACAGAGGTAGATGGACACACCCCGAGTTCTGCCCGTCAGCTAGTTCACACTATTTTCACTATTCAATCTTTATTGATCTCAATTTTACTGTTAGTAGTAATTTCACCGCTAACAAGGTCAACCCATACATAAATTAGCTATCCTTCATTTTCAAGTGCCATTAGGTACCTACGTTTCGAGCCCTTGACATTATTTGTTCAACTGATATTCAGTAAGATATCAGGAGTAAAAACTGTGCAACAGTTTATTAGCTTTTGGTGAAGATCACCCTTCTGCCTAGGTCACTAAATGATGGAATTATTATTATTATGAATTGACATTAATTTGTAATTAGGTAGTGAAAATTATTATTATCAGGTAGTAAAAATTATTGTAGGAAAGGGTTCAAAACAAATTTTGAAATTTTGAAAAATTCATATCTCGAAAAATGTTAATGGAATGGTATAGTTAGCAGTTCACATTTAGATAGAGTTTATTTTTGAACAAATTTTAATACCATCCGCAGTTTTGTACGAACAGCCAATCGTTCACAATGAAGGCTCAAAGTTGGAGTACATCAACATAATTTACACTACTTGATAATAATTATTTAATAATAATTATTCTATGTAGTAATCTAGACAGAAAGGTGATCTGTACAAATAAGATAATAAACCGTTGTGTCAAGAATCTGCAGAGTGTTTTACTTGAGACACGAAACCCGTATTTTACATGGAGAAAATAAGAGACATCCATGTACCGATGTATCGGCATGTAGTACATACATGGAGTATGTCCATGTATCGGCATGTAGTGTAGATACTCAACATCAGTTTACTGATTTGCTTTAGATTCTTCATTACTATTAGATTACTATTAGATTCAGTACTTAGATTCTATCTAGCGAATTTTCGAAGAAAAGGAAGCTATTGTTCGCGGTCCGAAATTTTTAAAACTCGACTTCCTGAAAAAGTTGTATACCAAAATACTTTTCAGACCATCTGAATCACTGCCAAAAGAGATCAAAAGTAAAATCGTAGGTGAAACAGCAACATGCTATAAGTCAATTTTTCGCCAAAATGAGTTAGGCATCATTCCTTATTGAACTTTTCGCGCCGGATCGACTGGAGAAGTTAGTTTGGTAGTGTTGCCAAAAAGCTATAATTCAGTTTGAAACCAGCATGCTATAAGTCAGCAAGTCTTATAGCATGTTGTCATAAGTCAGCAAGTCTTATAGCATGTTGTCATAAGTCAGCAAGTCTTATAGCATGTTGTCATAAGTCAGCAAGTCTTATAGCATGTTGTCATAAGTCAGCAAGTCTTATAGCATGTTGTCATAAGTCAGCAAGTCTTATAGCATGTTGGTTTCAAACTGAATCATACCTCGCCACAACAGTTGTGGCCTACCACGCTAAAATGCAGTATAATAATATTATACTATTCAGTATAATAATATTATTCACTTGCAGCCAAAATGAGTTAGATAGCTTATTGGGGTCGTTGACACGTTTTCTATCACCTCGCAAACCTAGAATGCAGTCCGACAACTCTAAATTAAGGTGTTAGAGTTTTGGTTCTGCAGTTTTTCCACTTCTTCATCGATTTACATAGCTAGAATGCAATTGGTACGTCTCTCTATGTCAGAATCTGCTGGGTGGCGTATACTGCAATTAAGCTTCGTGAGGCAGTTACTGCACTGTGAAGCCACTGTTGTTTTGTGCAGTTGTGGCGAGGCAACGACTCAACATAGAAAACGATGAAAGTTTTGTAAACTGTTTTTTTTTCTCTCCTGAAAAGTTGGGGAAAATGAATTACCTACCTATAGCATGTTTCTGTTTCACCGACGATATGTGTATATTAATTAAATGTTTGTGTGCTCCTACAGTTGTTATAGTCGACTTGGAAAATGAAGAAAACTTGTTATTGTTATGAGTCAACAAAATAATAAATTGACGCGGTGAGTAACGACTGAGGTTTCCGGAAGGAGATTCAGAGCAAGAGGGGGAAACGGAAAACCCTCTCGTTATCTGGAGCGCGTCGGTTTCGCCGGCCGACGCCAACTCATTCCGCCGCTCGAGTCCGCGACTGTCGCTTCGACGAGTGGACGCCAGAAACCGTAAGGCACGTCATCCTCAACTTGAAACTGCCATTCGGACGAAACCGCTTTCGGTTTACGATTCTCCGCCGGACCCGAAGATCGAAATCTCTGCCCGACTACCGCAAGAACCCGAAGATGCATCCGACCTTCGCTGACGCTGGACGCAAGGCCGGCCTTCAGATTTGGAGGATCGAGGTGAGCTTTGTCAACTCTTCTCCGCTTCTAAACATCGCACGGTTCCGTTAATTGATTTCTTCACAGTTTTCGGACCCCAAATACTGATGAGAATCGAGCACTGGACTGCCTTGTCCTGAAGGTGTTTCAATGGGAACCACACATCAAATTGCACTGTGAGTTCACAAGGGGCACTGGACGAAGGTTTTTTGAAACTTTCAAAAAACGCGATCAAAGTTTTTCCATCCCCTTTTTTCTCGATATAGAGTCTTATAATGCTCCCTATCGGCGAAAGTTGGTGTTTTCAAAACGCCAGTCGTTCCATAATGTAGATCTCGATTTTGCGGTCCTAACAGTTATTTAAAGTACAAGGGGTGCTTTATTAAAACGCCCCTTGTGAACTCTCAGTGCGAAATGAGTAGTCAGTGCTACCCAAGTAATATTACAATCGGTATCAGCCATCCATCAAAACACCACATCCAAACGACTGTGCCAATTTAAATACGGGTTTTAAAAATAATGAACGGAAAGTTCCCGATTCAAACTCATGCTCATTCCTCTTCCAGCTAGAAATGTTGTAATCATTTACATTATCTGCTTTTAAAAAACGAACCAGCGACATCAAAATGATTTTAGTGAGCTGTTTTTACCGGTTTGCATACAAATTCAATTCCAATTGTATCGCAAATTTAACACATCCAACACTCCCGCTGGTTTGCAAGCGTTTCAACCGAAACTACCAAAGAATGAAAAACTGTGATAAAATCAGATTGTGTAATTTGGTTTGGTATCTTCGATAATAAAGCATTGGAATCGCCCAAAGAAAAAAATTACCCCCGTCGAAATTTGAGGGTTTACTTTTCAAGATACGTAGAATTTAAAAAACTCAACAAATTCTTGACACAACGGTTTATTATCTTCTTTGTACAGATCACCCTTCTAACCCACGGTTAACTCTAGTTGAACGGTGAATTCTAGTTGAATGGGCTCGTAGATACGTGAATATGAATTCGGATCTGAAAGTTATTTATTTATTTTTATTTTTTTGATTTTCAGGAGAGAATTTCTATCGATTTCCACTCATTTTGGTTTATTTTTTTGAGGTTAGAAAAAAACTGTGACGTGATAGCCAAAGTCTGGTAGCGAATTCGTGTTCAGGAGGCAAAATTACTACTGTAAATTACTAAGTACTATATTGCAGAAAGGGCATATACATCACTTTTTTGTGGGGCTGTGTTAATATTATTAACTAACAATACTTATCGATCATCAACAATTATTGACACTATCGATAGTAAATATTGATAATGGTAATTCAGAATAATTATTAATCTATTATTTCGTGATCTAGACAGATCGGCACAAAGAAGATAATAAACCGTTGTGTCAAGAATTTGCAGATTTTTTAGTAATAAAATACGCAATGCGGAACAACGATTGGAGTAAGGTACAAGGGTACAAGATATTCTACTCATCTTACGTAGAAAAGCGGGTACGGACAAAGTTGGTGCCTTCTGAATAAACTACAACTTAGTCATATCTTGATTATTCATGCGAAAACCTTGAGTCCACGTACAGAATTAAAACATAATCGAATAGATAAAAGATTAATTCAAGGTTATGGTCAATTATTCAGCTCGGGATTCGTGTGATTACCAACTTATTAGATCTTCATACACGTAATAATACGTAGGTTTGTTGCGCGTTAAATCCGAATTTATTGAATTTAATAACCGCCGCGCGCCAGGTGCGTGTTCAAGACGAACCAGTGAGAAATTGTGGTTCTCAAGTAGAATTCTGATGGAAGGCATTCTTTTTCTTTCAGGACACTCCCGAGGTAAAGGGTAACCTTTTGTCAACAAGCTCTAAGCTTCCCGTGACATTTTCAAAGTGTGCTTTCGGAGTGGTGCTTGAGACCAGGATTTCTTTATTGGAGGCATATACGAGTAATCAAATTAGTTTTGAACGCCGAAATCAGAGTGTGGGAAATTTAGTTTTTTGGTTGATTCTGCTCCAGTGAATAACTTTTCACTTTTCACGTTTCAGATGATTTTAAAACAAAATTCATAGAAAATACTGAGTTTTTCGCGACACGATTTTGATTAAATTCATACCGGGTCATCTTTGAAGCAGCATCCTTACGGCTTTCAATTTTCAGGTTTGAATTTGATTGAGATACTGAGGTTACAAAGAATTAACGAACAAAAAACGACAAAAAACCTAATTTGTTCCTTAATATTCATTCCCACTAGAAGATAAAAGGTAGGTAGACAGAAAACTTGTTTATTAACTTCGTATAACTGGTGCACATACATAATTAAGAAATTGCGCGCAGAAAGTATTATAATAACGTTGGGTGGGATGTAAAAGTGATCAAGTGCATTTTTTGACATTTTACAGAAGACAAAATTTATATCAGCTTGACTAGTAGGAAAGTGTGGATTGCTAACCTAATATTCGTTCAAACCCAAATGTTGGTCATGTATTGAACTCTGAAATACTATGTAGTCAGGTTTACCTGAATAAAACGTGGAGGGTACAGTGGATAAAATGCCACGTACCTACCTTATATTTTTCAGGTTTTAATGAAGATGGTAATTAGACTACTTTTACCTGAATGGAAATAGTGATGATTCGAACATGATCATTATGGATAAACTCTTTTTTCTTTAAACTAAATTAGAGCTGACAAATTATAATGTTTAGGTATAAAACCATTTTATGGTGGTCGCCAAGGAACAGTCACCAAAATATCAACAAACATCTGTTGGATAGTTTCACAATCTCAGCTGAAAAATTTGATCATGTTTACCTGAAGCACATTATTCAAAACCCTGCTGTTCATGAATATCACAATGTTGATGGAATTGTATTGAAAAAAAAAAAAAAAAAAAAAAACTTTATTAAAAATGTCCATTCTTTTCAGCAATACTTAATATGCTGTACCTAGTGTCTTGATAAGCGAAACCCTCATTTTTTGAAAAAAGTGCACTTGATCCGTTTTCCCACCTACCGACTCCATATTATGGAGGGCATAATAACAATAAAAACAATATTACTTATTCAACTAGGTAAGCCTAAACAATGAACACGCTCCTCAAACAACATCTTTATTCGAAACAAATATTTTACACATTTATGCACCAAGACAACTTTAATTATGACAAAAACATAATACGTGCATGGGCATCTTCCCCGTCTGCCGCTGGGGGAGAGGGGGGTATTTGAGCCACTGTTTTCATCACATGAGTTGTAATATACTCACTATACCGTTATATAAGTTATAGCTCATTTTGTTGTAGTATGCTTACATTACTTTTATTTATTATTAATATCTCCACTACCTACATGTAATTTATATGTCACCCTGTTTGGTAGATGTTTACCCTGACACCGACCTCGGTTCAAGTCCAACATTTTTATAGTTGGGTCGGTTTTATGTTTACGGCAGTAAACATTTAATGACTGAACCTCCTAAAGTCTGTTATTTTGAGGCGGACATTCCCACAAGAGTCGGTGAACTTGAGGGGCCACCCGCAGGTTAATTGAACGGCGGAAACTGACGGCCCAGGTGAACGAAAATAGAAGACGAGTACATACACACAAAGAGAACCTCTGACTTGACGGTCTATTTTCCTTGTGAGTCACCCGTCGGTCGTAACTGTTCCGATCTCGTCTTGCTAAACAAAGCCAGAGCAGTTAAGAGGAGGTACGGAAGCGTAAAACTGGTTTCTCAAAATTTAAAATGCTGTCGAGCATTCAGGTTGAGTTATTTTGAGTTAAAATAAATAGGCGCCTCCCAACGAATATGAAAACGTTCCAGTCATGCAGCATAGAGTGATGAGCGAATTTTCGAGCAACGTACCTTTTCAATTGACTCTTCAGCTACCCAAACAAGAGTTTCGTGTCTTTATTTACATTTCAATGCAGAGTTGATCTTTCAACTCCATAGAATGTGCCAAATCAGACCTCAGTAAAAAATATTACGCAACAAATTTTGTTTCCATTTTTGGCCGAGTAACACCTCAATTTATAGATTTTTCATCGCTGAGCACGATGGTGAAGTCAGTATTTTGATATCTCACCCCGTTACCAGATCAGAAAAGATGAACCGCGAAACAAATCTCGAGTAACAATCACGTGTCTTCATCTTCAAAGTGCTCCAGTTTGAGAACGGAATACGATAACGCAATAATTGGGAGTTTAGCGGAATTTTAAGAGGGGGAAAATTACCCATTAATTCCCATAATGAAACAGTCTGACAAGTGACATCTCATTTTAAAGATTTTTTTAACGCTGAGCAAGAATAATTCTCAATAAGAATAAGAATAATTCTTAATAAGATGTCACTTGTCAGGCTGTTAATTTATGGGACTTTATGGGTAACTTTTCCCCTCTTAAAATTCCGCTAAACTCCCTCAGAGTGAAGAAGACTTTTCAAGAAGACTTTTAAATTTCCTTGCAAGGTTCCAGATGGAATATCGAAATTCAATTCTAGCCTGTATACGGTAGACAAACCGTGGCAATGTTTCAATCATTTTTCTTGTTGAGTAATATTGTTGAGTACATATTGTTGAGTAATGCATTACACAGGTCGTCCTTTCTTCTTAAGGAAATACAC
Organism: Stenodema calcarata; assembly: GCA_963920205.1. Lineage (NCBI taxonomy): Eukaryota > Metazoa > Arthropoda > Insecta > Hemiptera > Miridae > Stenodema > Stenodema calcarata. The sequence goes on from OY986054.1 coordinate 9,975,107, forward strand.
AATAAGTCGTCCTTTCTTCTTAAGGAAATACACAATAAGTCGTCCTTTCTTCTTGAGGAAATACACAATAAGTGTGTGTGATTTGTTGACCGTCAATAAGAGTAAGGTTGAGGGATGTCGAGGGTCGGTCATTTGATATATAATACACAATATATCACAATATTCACTGCCAGCTACCAACCAATATTTGTGTAATAATTAAGTAATTACTTACTGCTCTGAATCAAATTTAATGTTTTTGATCTTTTGAAGCCTTGCCATTCCTCACACAAGTTTGTCCCGGGTGCCTGTTTGAATTGGTTTGAATTTTCCTTTTACGTAGATGCCATTGCACTAAACGCCTATTCTGTATGTTCTGCCTACACCACCATGGCGTATTTTTTCACATGCATACAGAGGATCACAGTAGCGTACCCTCCATTTGTACAGTACAGTTTTGTTCACGAGTTTGGATTCAGGATGGCCTTAAACGGTTAACAAACCTAAGTCTCGTGCTGCTGAGGGACTTCTTAAGAACCGTCAACTCTCCCACCGTTTTTCTGCCAAATTAGTTATAAATTATAATAAGGCAGACGACTCTTTGCCAGCGTCTATAATTCGCTTTCTGGGCAAGGGCAACATTTATATCCAGTCGTTAAAATTTGAGCTCTTAACAAAAAGTCCTCCCGGCGTAAAAACCCGTCGAAGGACTTATACGCCATATCTCGTATAATATACGAGTATTATAACATCTTCGTCTGATCCCCTTCCAATATAAAGTAGGTAGCTAAGAGGAAAAGATTGTTCACTTTTTTCCTGTTCAGTGTCTCAACGGCTTCCATCTTCTGCCTACATACAATCTGCGCTTACATTCGCACATACTCCTCTTTTTATTTCTTATTCGCTTTTTTTACGTACTGCCAGTACAATATAAAACATTAACTGAGCCTTACAAAGTGTAAGAAATTAGCATGCAGCTTCAATATGGTAAACGTCCATGTTTAAGGGTGAGAGTATCGTGTCAACGTAAAAGAAGCGTGTGGTTTTGGGTCCAAAATTATACCAGTATTCTAATCACTGCTGATCTAACGAAATCTAACTACTGAAAAGGAAAATTTCGTACGTGATCAGAGCCGTAATACGATAATTGCTTAACAGTTTTATTAAGAAATTCATGAGTAGTTACCAATGAGGTTTAGTGGTGCCTCGTTTTCCATTTCTTAATAATTATGATGGGAGTGTTTTAGAAGGCTTATAATGAAATTGATGACATCCTCGGTGATTCGGTAACCATAAAAATTGACTCCTAGGAAGCAGGGTCGGAAAAAGATGAATCGCTCCAGCAGAACCCCCCATTACTAATCTGAAAATAGTCAACCATTAAACCGCCCTCAAGCCAATGTTTTCCAAGAATGTTTGTGCATCAGATAACAACTTCATGCCTGGATGCCAGAAAACTCAGCCTTCCATTTATCAACGGAGCGCTTCCTTTTTGCTCGAAAATAGAATTTCCCGAAGTAGACTGATCCCTTGGGAAGTTATTTTGTCGATTCCTATATCCATCAAACTTGACAGTAAGTTCGACATAACTGAGTGACAGGTCATGGGCCCCTTGACTGCCTACCGTATTAATTTTCAAATTTAATCGAAGCTTTTTTCAAGCACTATCATGAAATTCACTGTAACAGCGTTGCTCACTAAGCATTTAAGTGTTTCACTTGTCGATTTGTTGTTCTACGTCAATTTTGAATGTAATAATAATATGTTTTAATAACGTAATAGTCGATTACTATGTCATAATACGACCGTAATTTCAATCGCTCCGGTTGTAAGGTGATTTGATGAAACAGCTTCAAGATCTGCAGAGACCTGTACGAGTGTTTGGGGTGACTCCTGTGGCGCCACTCAACGAAACCAAACGATCGATAAACTCGGAGCACGGAAGCGTCTGGAGGTCATTAAACTGTTGGAAACCATAATTGGATGAGTGACTATAATTACACGTTTTAGTTTGAACAGTCGAAGCGACTAAGAGATTGTCAGGGTTGAATTCGGGCTGATTAAAGCCACGAATTGTATAGGTCCACCAGAACTTTAGTAAGAAAATTGACGATAGTGTTGCTGAGGAGGGTCGGATAAGTGTTTTCTTGTTCGATTTCAATATTCATTATTGAAAGTAATAAACCGAAATCAGTTTGGTGCGACAGAAGCCTGAATTCCCATTCGAGATTCTGTCATTTGATTGTTCACTTGTACTCGTACCCCTCGACTATAGAATTGATAAAAGCTGAGAGATTTACCTCAATTGATCCAACTTTTAGACTTTCAGTTCTCGAGAGACTGGTGTTTCACAGTTCAAGTTTTTGGTAGACTCAAATGCTTTTGGTAGACTCAAATGCTTTTTTTAGACTTTGGTAGACTCAAACGCTTTTGGTAGAATCAAATGCTTTTTTAGGCTTTGGTTGACTCAAATGCTTTTTTTGGGGTTGTCAACACTTGTCAAATGCTTTCTAAGCCTTTGGTAGAATCAAAATTTGATGCTGTTAGATTTTGGTAGACAACTATGCACTGATGACGAATCGGGATTTTTTGTTTTTTTATGTAGGAATATTTGACAAGTGTTTGAGTGAAAATAGTGAAATAAACGCCACAACATGTTAATTTATCTAAACTGAGAAAACGGCCTTGGCTGAGAGGCCGAGTTGAAAATTGCCTCTAAAGAAAATACCTTTCTGTTTGCCTACCATTTAACTCTACAAACGAACCTTATGAAATGAGATGATCTTTAAGCGGTAACAAGACTGTGTAATTGTCCCAATCCTCATTATACTCGTAAATACCCACTCGTACACCAACGGAGCCAGAGTTTATCGTTTCATCTTGTCACAAGGTTTTTATTCTTCAACACTTTCTTGAACGTTTCCCAGACAATCTTCCCTTCAAAAGAGAGCTGTTTTGTGAAGAGGAAGCCGTCGTGAATGTGTATTTACAGATGTTCTACTTGGAGTGAGTCACTTCGTTGGTTCAGCTAACTGTCCCACGGACTTCCCCTCGCTTTGAGAAGCTACTCATCACGGCATGTCACCCTATCGCTCCTATTTCGGGTCCAATCTTTTTTTCTTATTCAATTTTTTACCATCTCAGCCAAAAATAAGATTTTTCTTCTTGTTCCATCCGACTGTTTTCAAGCCAATTAATATATTTCGGAGCTCTCTTCTGTCTACTGTAACAAACTGTGGTCACGAAACGCTGCTCACTCCAACCACACAGGTTGTTTCAAATTTTGGCATTTCAACAAACCCAGTACACAGATAACCCTCATTCATCTCAGCCATTAATGGTTCAAAAGGGAATAATGGCGTTGGGTTACGAGTTTTTCGTCCAACCCATCAATCTATTTCGGATTTATGTCCAGGAGCGGACACAAGGTATTGGAGGGGGGCATAGCGGGGAGTGATGACATCCCCCCCGAGAGCCAAAAATCAGCAATATTATAGTTGTTGTCTGAGCGTAGCCCAGCCTTATTTCCCAATGGCCACAAACGTTTCGGCAGGATATCTCGATATTCAAGATAGTGACACTTCCCTAATTTCGAGGGGTTGCTCAATAGGTCCATACTAAGGCTGATTCGAACATGGACGTCTTTGGCGTGCAAAAAGTGTTTTATAAAAAAATTTAAAAAGCAAAATCGCAAAAAAAAACTGATGAAAAAACATTGATTTGGCCAGGTGCAAGTTGGAGTTGGATAGACATTGAGTTATTGTCAGTGATCCCCTAAACGCTCTACATGCAATAGAAAGTCTGTCAAATTCAATCCATATGTCAAGGACCATGTTAGATTATGAACCTCATGACACCCCCCACCTACAAATCAAAGTCCGGATAAGCCCCTGATTATGTCAAACATGTGTGTGATTCATTCTTGAGTTGTCATTGAAAACGTCGGCCCTTCTAAGGAGATGTCGGAAGGTTCCTTGATCAAGTTTATACAATAATTAATCTTATATTTCTACATGAGGGAAATAAGGATAATTGTACATAAAGAAGATTTATTACAGGCTATTTATCCTGGCCTACAAACATGAAGCTTGAAATGTTGGTAACCTATTGTTTCAATGATTTTTTTTCAATTGCTAAATTTTCTTCTAATTAATTGTAGATTGTACAGTTAATAATAATCAAAATTATTTCATTTCAGAATTTCGAGCCTGTCCCAGTCCCGCGAAGCAACTACGGCAAGTTTCACATTGGCGACTCCTACATCATTTTGTCCGTGAGTTTCATCCGTTATTTGTCAGATGTTACATAAGATCTCCGTTCTTTATGCGCCCGCTAAATCTCTTATTGTCCCAAGTCAATATTATCGTAACCATTTCCAACGTTGGCTTCAAGGTGCTAAACTAAGGAAACGAGGAATATTTTTAGATTGGGTTGTTTGTAAAGCTTATTTTAACACCAGTTCTGAGGAAAGCGCGTTTTATAATGAAATGTTTATTTTTGATGCTAAGCACGGTTTCTGGATGTTTTCTAAGGGGTTAACTGTCTGATACCGACGACAAATGTGATGGTTGGTGGTCACACAATAGTACAGCTACTATACGAGTTCTATTATACAAGGTGTCTCAACTTAAATCCAAAGGACTTCAGGGATCAATTCTCTACAACTGATTTGCAACAAAAAGTGTTCCTTAGAATTTTTGTTTAATCCACTCTAAATGCCACATTTTCCAATTTTAAGATTTTTTCGTGTTTTTGACCTTAAGTCATTGAAATGTCCATAAGAGCCTTAATCCGGATGTAAGATGAGACACCTTGCATAGTAACTATACTGCAATATTATTATTGATAATTGTAGGTTGAATGAAATTTTTCCATAATGATAGAAATCATGTTTCAGACGGTCGGAAATGGTAACATGAGCTGGAATATTCACTTCTGGCAAGGAAGTCAAACTTCAGTGGTAAGTTCCTTACTTCTGTTACGAGTATCAGAACCCGGTAAAACTTAGTAGCCTGCGTCCTCATTAGCTATGTCCGTTTATCATAACAAGTATAGTCCTATCCAGTAGTGGGTGGAGGGGGGGGGGGGCTCCACGGGGAGTCCGGGGGAAAATATATGAAAACATGGTACTATATAGAGGTGTTCAAACTAATTTTAAGACTTTCCGAAGCGAAAAAACTTCATTTTTCAAAATTGAGATTGTGTACTGAAACTACTTAGGTACCTACTACTTTTGTATGCGTTTTTTGGCAAAATTTAGTGACATTTATTCAGCCTTTCACCCTAGCAACATTTTATGCAGTCCCATCGCACCAATTTTTACGGGCAGTTGCAAGATGGATGAGCGAATATGGTATATTCAATGTGACCGTTCTAATTAATAGAAAATGGTATACAAATACATTCGCTAAGTACGTAATATTTTTATAGGACGAAGCAGGAGCTGCTGCGAGGCTTGCGGTCGATCTGGACGACAGCTTGGGAGGAGCTCCCATCCAGCACAGAGAAGTTCAAGATCACGAATCCAGTCAATTCATCAGCCTCTTCGATTCAGGTATTATCCTTGCTTTAGTATTACATCGCCAAGGGGAAAAATTATTTGGAAACAGTATACACACTGGACTATTCATATATCACCATTGCATGTCATGAATTTGGTCCCAACCCTCCCCACGTGTTCAAAATGTGCGAAACTCGAAAATGTTGATGAATATGATGCTTGAAGGTTATATAGAATTTGATGAAGTAATCTGATTCAGGTGTGAGGTACATGCCGGGAGGTGTGGCGTCAGGTTTCCAGCACGTCACTGTAAACGCACCCGGAGAGAAGCGGCTCTACCACATCAAAGGGAAGCGAAACATTCGCACTACCTTGGTAAGAATAATCATCCAAATGCAACTACACAAAATGTTTCAACAAAAAATTAATAAACCAAACTTTTCGGCTTGTTTGTTTCGTGGTCTCTTTCAATTTTGTATGGGTGACACATAGGTGATTTTCAGTGCCCGTTACCTGAGTCATCAGTGGTTCATAAAATAATAACGACTATAAACCGAAAACGCAAAGTTCGTGCCAGTGGGTGCTTATCAAAATACAGGAGCCTGTATACATACATGCCGATATTTTTTTTTTTAGGGACTCTTCAATCTGGGCCTTCAGATCACGCACTTCATTACTTCTATCCAACGTAATTCCATACTTGGCCGAGATCTCATTCCATTCTTTGGCAAAAAACACATTTTGTTCCAAACACCTTTTAGCAAAAAAATTTGGGAGTCGTTGCTCTGGTGACTTCAATACTTTCAAGATATATTCTAGGTGTAATATCAACGTGTACAAGAATATAGGACTAATTTTTGTTTCTATATACAACATATACCTAATTAGGCGTGGACATTAGAGATTTAACAAAGAAACGCAGCACCGACTCGACCTTATCACTATTTACAAAGCCCCAGACCTGAGCTCCATATGTTAGGATCGATCTCACAGCTGCATCGAAAACTTTAACTTTATCGCCCCACATAATTCTTTGCTGTGACAAATATGTGCGGGTGGATAGATAACGTTGGCGTGAGCTTTAATCCTAAATATTTAAACCGGTTCATACGTCCAGCCCTCCTTACAACTAGGCTTCCCACCGTTACGGAACACCATGATTTTTGACTTCTTTAAATTGAGTTCCAGTCTCCACGTGCTACAATATTCCCAGAGGCGGTTAATCATGCGCTGCAATGCAACCACATTCGATGCTACTATCACTACATGGCAAAGAGCAAACATTGTTCGCCTAATGATAGACTTAAATATGAATTAATCATTAGAACACGGTCTAGGTCTGCAAAGCTGCTCGGAAAGACGGTTTTGAACACGAAAATTTAGATGTTCGATTGGTTTATGATTAACCTTCGGGTAACGATCGGTTTATGAGTTCCTTCCTTATTTCCAATTGAAACCTACAAGTTCGCGGTGATGTTGAAACGGAATCTATGGAATTCTTACCCTTCTACAATTTGCAGGTTGAGCCCAAGGTCGAGTCGATGAACAAAGGCGACTGCTTCGTGTTGGACACCGGCTCCGAACTTTTCCTCTACGTCGGTCCGGACTCCAAAGGAGTTGAGAGCCACACGGCGAGGAGAGTCGCTAACCAAATCAGGGATCAGGACCACTGCGGAAAAGCTAACATCACAACTATTGGTAAGTACCATAATATAGTACCATGATATTATCATCCACAGTAATCACCAACTTATAATTAACAACTATTTTCAAACAATCGTGTCTACGTACAGTAGGTAACAATTTTAAAAAAGCATTAATTCACTCTTGACAGTTGATGGTCATCATCTGAAGTATTGATCTGTGCTGAGGAGTGGCTTATGATGGATTTATATGGATGATTACACAGTTTAGCAAAAAAATCTCGCATTAGTCGTCGGACTTCCGGTCTTCTGAAGCCGTCGTTGACAAGTGGGTTAAAATGGCCTTGATTCCCTTGTACAAAGTTGGTTAGGCGTTGAGTCAGAATCTGCGTGGGAGAGTCCAGCTCAAGTCGTGGTATATCGTCTCGTTCATGACAAATGGTGGCGTCTGTATTATTCGACGTTGGAGTATGGAGTTTACGGTAGGCATTAGCTACACATAGTTTGTGTGATCCACGTGTCCGAACGTTGTTGTGATTCACATTCAGTTACGAGTACCTCCTCTTCGGTGATTCACAGAATTGATCGATTTTGAGTGTTGTCTTTGTGGTTTTCACTCGTTGGAAGATTGTGTTGAGTTACTTCACTGGAATATGTCCCGTGCGTGCGAAAATTCTATCAAGACCTTTCGTGATGAATGTTGTGAGCTCACACTCAAAGGCTCAACAAAAATTTGCTGACTCCATTGGCAACGCAAGCTTATCACCTCTATTTTGGTGTAAAGTTGGGGATCAGGATAAACTTTGGGCTGCTAAAGGCTGCTGCAACTCATGCTCAAGATCCCTTACATGTTGGTTGAGAGGTTTCCTCAAATCAGGACAGCAAAATTTGGTACGGCGAGAGCCATTTGGTGATTGCTATTTTTGGGGGATTAACATCGAATTGGTTTCGGGAAAATGGAAGAAAAAGGCTTGGGAATGCTTCGGAGAAGTTTGCAAAACTTTCTTAGGAAACAAACGCGCACATAACTATGAAGAGCTCATAGCTGATCTGCTGAGAGCTTACAAGTACTTGGGGTGCAGTATGTCTCTCAAAATTCATTTGCTATATTCCCACCTGAATTTTTTCCCTGAAAAACGTTCTGCCGTTTCTGAGGAGCATGGAGAAAGGTTTCATTAAGACATAAGCACAATGGAGCGAAGTTACAGCAGGAAATTGAACCAGAAGATGCTTGCATACTACTGTAGACGCTGGTGCGAGATGCCCCCAATGAAGAGTACAAACGGAAAAATACCACAAAATGAGTTTTAAGTGAGTTTGGGGTACGTGTATATGGTCCCCGATGGGTTTTGATTATTTCAAAATAGTAGCTATAAGAATTATAAGAATAAATTTTGCTCTCACACCGCACCGATTGTTTGACTATTCGCCTCATACCCCTTAATCCCCAAGAAAGGGTGGGTGCTTCAGATTTGGTTTCAGCACGTTAGATAACTTCAGAATCACCCAAAATTTCTCAAGGGAGCGAAAAAGATTTGTTTTGCAGAACTGTGTTATTATACTTTGATAAGTTGCGAAAGCTCCGTATGTCGTACTCCTATCATCATTGAACTGCATTGTAATTTTTTATTTTAGGTGGTAGAGTTCTTAATTTCTCGTAAAATCATCGGCGTCACGAATTAATAAGGTTATTGGAGCCATCGTAAACTGGGGTCTATTTAACAAGTTCAAATAGTGACTAACTTACGGAGACACAAAATAAAATAGAACCAATCACATCACCGACCATTCTTTCCATTGATACCACTTGATGGACTATTGAATTCGATGAATCGATTCCAGATTCTTCGTCGTCCGAGGTCGAAATCGGCGACTTCCTGTCAGTGCTGGGCGCCAATTCGCTATCCGATGTTCCTGATGCGTCCACAGCCGGCGATGATCTCGATTTCGAAAAGAAGTTGGATGTGAGTTAAAACTACTGTACAATTTCACTCAAGATCACTTTAGCAGGATCCCTAGTCTTAGGACGAGGAGAGACGAGTGTAACATTTACTCTGGCTCGGGGGTTACCCTCGTCTTTTGAACGGGCCCTTGAAGTACCAACCCTGAAATGACTTCCGACGACGATAAACTGTAAATTACATAACTAAATTTACACTATAAACATGGAACATAGTATAGTCAGGACATAGTGCTAGATTTTATGTGAATAAACCAACTGGTCAAGTACCCGAGCACATGGACAGGGGATTGGATATGTAAAAAAATGTTGTCTCGATTTTTTTGCCGTGCAACACCTCAGTTTAGGTACCTATAGATTTTTCAACGCTGAACACGATGGTGAAATCAGAATCGCGATATCTCATTCCGGTATTTTGATATGAAACGTTTTCAGAAATTCGAGTTTTACCAATTTGGACCGAGAACGATACTGCCCTGTCAAGTAAAAACGGCTCAACTCTAAATAATTGATTTTTCAGAAATCAGCTTGTTCACTGGTAAAACAGTCACGCAGCCCTATTTTCTGGTAGCACATCGATTGATGTTCAGTTAGATTGATGGGTGCGAAGGATCCATCAAATAACAGTTTTTCATAAGTGTATAATACGCGTTCATTATTACGTAAAACGCCTCCCAGGCGCCATTTGAATCACCTCAACCCATCATCAGAAGCCACAGTGCAAAAACCTGTAAGTACTATTTTTTCCAAAATAAGGTTTTGAGCCTTGAGCCTGATGAATTTGGGCCTTGTGCACATGCTAATAGGAACAGAATTGAGCTACAGCGCTTCATTTCTCCTCAATGGATGTTTGAAGTAACCTGTTACATGGTTACAGTTACTGTTAGAAAACAGTTTTTGTCGTTTCCTCAACATTTTTTATTTTTGTACATACAGGCTTTTGCAATGTGGCTGTCGAAGAATCTATGACATAGAACGCCTCAACTCAGGTTTCAGCGAGTTGAGGCTTTTTTCCTGAACAAATAACATCAAAGCATGCTAGTTAATCACCATACGTCCACTTGTTACATAATGATATTATGTTACGTCCTCGTCCCCTTGATTGAAACAAGAGATACCTAACCATACATTTAGACAAAATAACAGAAACCCTAGAGATCTTCGAATTCTGTCTAACAGAATTCCAGTGAGTACGTCCTTGGATCATAAATGTGGCCGTATTGAGCAGTTTGTAACGTTATCTCAACCGATTTCTGCAAGAGAGAAAAAAATAAAAGTAGAGATGAGTGTCGTGGATTCCCAACTCTTGGCGAAATATGATAAGAACGATCACTCAGTGTCAACAACAATACTCGGCCTTGTTGACTTCCAGTAAATCTCACGAGTTCGTGTTATGTGCATCAATATGCACAGGCTTTGCATTAACATTACGTCAAAATTTGTCATCCACTCTTTGACTGACTGTTGTAATTTGCTCAATAACAATCTCAAGTACTGCCCTGAAGTGTGTACGAATTCAAAATCGAAACTTTGCCACTTCGCCACACCTACGGATCTCATAATTCTGGAATTGTGAAACAGGAATGGATTAAGGAATAGCTCGGAGGGACTTGTCGCAAAATTTCGGAATTTAATGAAATCAACATTCGGCCAGTTACCGTGGTGTAAAAAATCCGAATAAAAAAAATTTGATGATTGAGTCGGATTTGGAGCAAGTACTTCCTCTCATGGTGGTCATATTCGTCAAATTTGTGAAAAAAATGTGGAATCGTTGCTTTCTCCGACTTTGCCAAGTTGTATCAGGGTTTACATGGCCAACCGGATTTACAAGCGGATTTTGGAAGAAAAGGAAGCTATTCTGCCCTGTTGATGAAAAACGCCTAACTCCAAAATTTTAAAAAATAGGGTTTTTACGTACCCCTCCTCAAGTCAATCTCATCATTTTAATGGTCGAGCCGAAATTTCAAATTAGTCCAGGAAGGGGTTGAAATTGATAGGGGTGAAATCTCAAATAAGCTTGATTTTGGGGGAAAACGCCTGAACTGCATGTTTGTTGAGTAGAAACACCTCATTGCTTCGCTCCGAACACCTTAATGAGGAATGTTCCGACTTCCCACCGAGCTTTTAGTTTATGTTGACTAGACATTTTATATAATGACTAAAGCGCTTTAGCCTTGTGTAAATGAATGTTATTTATTCGATCTTTCATACCTACCAGATCATGTCTTTTCATGTTCGTTCATGATCTTTCCCCTTTCGATTTTTTTGACTTTTACTGTTTGTAGGCACTACTAGACTAGCAGCCACGAATTACAAAATCTGTTAGGTCAAAATTAAGTAGGTATTGTTACATATCACAAAATGAGCAAAATTTAGGTAGAATATTTTTACCAATTATCAACAACAATTAGGAAACTAGAATCAACGAAGAAATCGTACCAATAATTTCATTTCATCCATCCTCTCAATCATCTTAGCCATTGAATAAATTGACAGAAACAAATTATACACATTGGACTTGGAGATGTTTCTTTCGTACGATGTTCTTCAGCATTGTCCCTTCTAAGGTATCCTCGTTCAAACAATAAATCTAGTTCGGTTCTTGTAATAGTTACTATTAGGGAACTTACAGGTTGGCTGCACGTGCATTTAATACTCAATGGCTTTTTCACAGGGGACGATAACGCTGTACAAGGTCTCAGACGAAGGGGGTAAAATGAGGACTGAGAAAGTTGGAGAGAAGCCGTTGAAGCAGAACCTCCTGGACACGAACGTAAGTTATCATACCACCATGTTTTATTGAAATATATTGTTTCCAAAAAGAATATGCAATAGGCTCAAGTTGAACCGATTAGAACAGTTAAAGTATGTGAAGAAGTTTCTCAATGCACTAAGTTTCCCAACCCCACGTGAGGTTGATTATAAAACTGCAAATTCTTGGCAACGGTTTATTATATTTTTTTGTGCAGATCACCCTTCTGTCTAGATCACTAAATGATTGGAAGTGATTGGACTGTGCTGTTAGAATCATCTGGGCTAGTAGGACCATTGAACCGACAGGCTGCCACACGTTCTCTTTTGAACCTCGGGGTGGTCTTAAAAAATGCTAAAAATTGAACACTTTTAAAATGTTCACAAAAAACTGTTCAAAATTTGTTGGCTTACGTTTCAAGATACGTAGATTCAGAAAATCGAATAAAAAACCAAAATCCGTCCGCCCGCGGAACTTTGCCCAGTTAGCGTTGTGATAAAATTACGAAATTTGGTGTACGGGTTCGGACCAACCCCAAAATGATCCTCGAAACATTTTTAAAATTCAATTTTCTGAATCTTCGTATACCCTCGACTTTTGAAGGGGGATAATTTGAGGGGGGGGGGGATGAAGACAATAACCCAAAAGCATACCTAATAGTTATTTAGTCAAGAAAGTAGTAATTGGGTGATAAATAAGTCACACCAGCTATGACTATTGAATCGAGTTGGATGGACTTGTCCTCTATAATATAGAGGACAAGTCCATTATATTATAATATATATTTTGACTCCCTTAATTAATAAAAATTAAAAAATGGGTACCTAAAAGGATATATCTGATCGCATAAATAGCTCACCCTTATAAGTGAAGAGCTAATTAGTTTGTGAATTTGTTTTATGGTTCAGGACTGTTTCATCCTCGATGCTGCCACCACCGGAATCTTCGTATGGGTGGGAAAGAAGTCGAACGGCAAAGAAAAGGCCGAAGCTCTTAACAAGGGACAAACCTTCATCAACGAAAAGCACTACCCTGCTTGGACCTCCGTAATTATCAAACTTTTTTTTTCAATTATTTACGATATTTTCCAACTCCTGAACGACTACTATCCCACTCTTGACAAATTTGTCGGCAAACTACGTATTTTACACAGTACTCTGGTGTAGGTGATCTGAATTGATAGTTGCCTTAATACGAGTTGAATTGATAGTTGCCTTAATGCCTCGTATTTTACTGGCGACGAAATGCGATGGAACCGAGGGCGTAAAAAAACAAAAAGAAACCGAGTCATGGGAGGCGAGTTTTGAAATCAAGAGAAAACTGTACCTCCTTAATACTGCATAATGCTGTATCTCCTTAATATTTTGGTCGAATCAGACTGGTGAGTCCAGAAATGTCATCATTTCACGGAAAATACATTGTGATCATTGAAATTATACCGTGAGACTAATTTATTGACATCTAGTTAATCCAATCGCACCCAAACGACCGGTCATAAGTTTCACGAAGGAATCGGCAGGGCTTGAAGTATTAGAGAGTAATTGACAAAACCCTACAAATCCGTCGCCGTTTCAAAAATTCTCATCATTTCTGTTTTTTCATAGTTGAGAAGAGTAGTCCAAGGAGGAGAACCAACCATCTTCAAGGAATATTTCATCGACTGGAAGGATTGAGACGCGAAGACGCGATCCTGATGGAAAATAACGCGCAACCTGTATCACCCTACGCTTTTTGTCCTCCGTGTGTTAATATTTCGTAAATCTCAGTAATATAATATATTATATTTACATGTGTACCTTGGTGATTTACAAGTTGAAACATCAACGGGTACACTTGCCATGTTTGTGATGAATACGTACAAGCTTTTATTGACGTAATAAATTTGATTTTATTATGATCAAGTATGATTTTGCATGACCCCAAACTGTGGCCGTTCTATGTTGGAGTAACATAAAGGCGTTCCAGAGGATCAGTTCATGAACTAAAAAGTTTCTGGACTCATCATCCCCACCATTCGAGTTCTCACTTCATATTTCAACGAACTCACCACCGCGCTGGATCGAACCTCATGACAGTCGGAAAACCCGTAGCAAAGAATTAGTAGAGCTCTATTATTAGACAATAAATAATTACAATTGATGCGCATAGTTCGTATAGAGGATAAACTACTTGGAACCTTTACCCATTTTTTGTCACAACTAGGTTTCCCGTTCTACAGCTTTTATACGTTACCGTACCAAGACGAATAATAACCCATTTTTATATTTTTAGCCACTATAATGAAGCGTCGGAATTGACCGGTTGAAAAGGAGAAGCGAATTGAAAAATCAAGCTTTTAATTTTATTGCTAACATGAAGCGGTACTTATAAACTTCAAAACAGAATTAAAGTAAACAACAGCAGGCAGAAGAACGAGGCAGTTTTACATGATAGTAGTCAAGTCTTAACCTGCTCTTAATAATCTGACAACTATGAAGAAGAGATGGAACGTAAATACGTAAGTAGGACGATACATTTTTGATGGTTATAGTATTCATTGTTCCTAACGAACTATCTTACCAATGAAACAAAAACAGTATATTTAGCATTGTAGGAATTGAAGTTATCAATGAAATTACTGACAACAAGACAATTCTCAATAATTGAGAGCTTGGTGGGGTAATTTAGTTCAGGAACGATTGAAAATTAAGACGGCACAAGGAACAAAGGTGCAAACAGAATATAAGAAGTAAAACACATTTCAACAACTTGATTCAATAGAAATGCTTCTCTAAAATATATAGTAATAATTTATATAAAACGATGCAAATATATTACTCTGCTTAAAAATTTATATAGTTAAGGGAAAATCAGATGAGCTGCTGAAAAGCATACATCTTGGATGTGTGCAGTTGAAGAGGTTTTTTTCAGCTAAAAGCTCATAGCTCGAAGAAATAAATAAAAACTATAATATAAATACTTAAACGATCTAGAAGGCGTGTGCACTTAATTTTGGAAGATGGTTCTTGTGAACTCAATGTAGTCGAGAGCGCCTGTGATTGGTCGTTCGGATTTCGTGTCGGAATACGGCTTCATGCGGGCGACGCAGTAGTCGGCCATTTCTTTGGTGAGGTTCTGTAAATTGAGGAAAAACGTGAGTTCGGTATTCGGAAATTAGAAAAAAATACTGGAAATCTGGAAATTCCTTTACACACCGTGACATGAACGTGTACGTGACAGGAGATGTGGTACAATGCCTTTTGCCTAAGGAAGATTTCTACATTAAATTCAAGAAGAGAGGAAGAGTAGATTGGCAAGATAGGTATGTAGAGGGTGACAAAGGTAGGTTTTATAAGGATATTCACCCGCTTATTAAAAGCAAGCCATGGTTTAGACAAACGTCTAACAAGAAATTTGTTCGCGTTATCTGCAGAATGAGAAGTAATCATTCATTATGTCCTTCGTATTTGGCCTGGGTGACTAGGAGCAATAGGGACGATATGACTGACGGTTCATGTCCTCATTGTGGTGAGGAAGGAAGTGTGGAGCATATTGTGATGGTGTGTGAAAGATATGCTGTATCTAGAGACCTTTTATTTAACAAATTGTACAAATTAATGGAAACTCCTTTTAATTATAAATGTATTTTACGAGAGGGAGATATTGATATTTTTCAAGTTTTGTTTGAATTTTTAGAAGAAAGCTGTATTAGAATATAAGGTAGAATAGGATGTTTTTGTAAATATTTTTTCATTTTTACAATAAGATTGCGATGTATGTTTAATTAGGCTGTAATTACCTATGTACCTATGGCTGTATGTTTAAAACCATGCCAATAAAGAAGGAAAAAAAAAAAAAAAAAAAAAACGTGTACGTGAAGTTTGTGTATCTGAGATCAAATGTTTGTTAATTTAATCATGGGGACTAACTATAATCCAATAATATAGAAATTCGTTGGTTTAATTAACAGGAGGCCCACGCTAGACTGTTCCTTAAATATCATTGAAAATGTGAGAGCCAAACGCTTAATAGTATAATACTTGAGACTGTCATCAAAAATCAGAGTTAACCCTGCAAGTTTGTTCCTGAAGCTATGAATTGGAAAACAAGTGGAAATTTTGGTATAGGACGAAGCAATTTCTCTTCTTGGTTTTTTGCTTCTATACCAAAAGTAGTCAGAGAAAGCAAAACCATGTAAAACAAACACCAAATTCTACAGAAGAACTCGAACAGTTATAAGTAAAGACCGGATTTCTATGCAATTGCATATCCATTTAGCTTCATGTAAGCCGAGCGCAAATTCTTCCTTTATCCGAGTTGCCTTCTGTAGGTGCTCTGGTTTGAATTTTATTCTACATATTTTTGCATATTAGGAGGTTGCTGCATATTCTTGCATATTCGGGGAAAAATCGTAATGCTGCATATTTTATAGATAATCAATAACGTTTGACGATTTTTGGCGACGGAAATAAAATAAAATCAAGTTCATAAGTACACAAATCAGACGAAGAGATTGATTTTGATCACTTGAGTAGGACCACAAAGTGTTAAAAGTCTTGGAATGGGTCGGAAATCCCTGCGTTTTCCGCCCACTTAGCCTTCATCAAAGCCCACTTGTCGTTCATACCATTGATACCTACTAACTAGGTTAGAGGAAGGTGGTGTTGAGTTGAGAAAAAGTTTGGAGATGATCGAGGAATGCTCCACAAATATTTAATATGCAGGCAATTCCTGGTACAAACGAGAGAAGTGGTCCACACTTTTGGACCATTGCCTGCATATTAAATATTACGTACGTTAACCAGATTGTAATGGTAGAGGTGGTTGTACCCAGTTAATTGACGGAGCATTCTCGCCCGGTTATTTTAAGCAATTTTCCGTCTACAAACACTCTCTCGAACCGTCGTTACAACTTCATTCAAGACAACCTTGAAATGTATATTTTTGTAAATTACGAAAAATTGGCAAATCTGTAAAGAAGATGAAAAAGATTAGTAAGTTGTACTTTTAGTTCTATACCACGAATATAGTGGAATTTGAGCCAATTATAATTTAAAGAAGAAGGTGTACAGAAAAGTGGAAAGATAATCATTTCCAACTGTGGATATTCCCACTCGTGTTACTTCAAAATGATTATATGGTGATCGTAACATAAGTAGTTATTGTCACAGATTGTGAGATTTTGTTGCTTACGAGTAGTGAGAAAGTTGTAAATAGTAAAACAAATAGGTAATATTCTGTAAAAGCAGCAATTACAAAATATTTTGACGAAATGAGAATATCATTCACATCATTCCGTATTGAGACTTACTGGTAGAGTGGTAGTACTGAAACTTAATTTCTCGAATTTTACAATATTTTTTGTAGCATAATTGTCGCATATTTCATTAGTTTTTATGCTGCATAGAAATCCGGTCTTTAGTTATAAGTAAACTCAAGGACCAAGAAAAGAAATCGAGGCCAGTAGGTAATCAAGGAAATCTTAGTGAATGAGCGGCTTACCGCATAAAGTTCATCCTTGGTGACGTACGGCCGGTCCCCAGCTGTGATGGCTCTGAAGGCGTTTTCGATCTCTTCCGAGCTCTGCACGTTTTCCGTTTCCTTGCTGATCATGAAGGCCATGTACTCTTGCAGGGAAACATAACCGTCTCTGTTGGGATCCACGATGTCTACAGGGAAGAACCGAAACAGAAGTTGGTCGAGTTAGTGAAACGGATACTTGATAGACAATTTTTAGGTGAGTTCATAACGAAAAGCAGGGACATGTGTTGTAAGTGAACATACCACCTGGTTTGAAGCACAGAGTTGCCAGAAATGGTTGATGGAGATTATTAAGGTAATAATAGTAACGCAGGTTTAATTTTATTTTATGGTTGGGACAATATGGGGATGTATCGCTTACCGAGGATCGCTTGGAATTCGGGATCCGGCTGACCCTCCTCCACCATAGGAAGGTCGTATCCAAGCGCTCGTAAACAGCTCTTGAACTCGTGTTGGTTAAGGCGTCCACTCTTGTCCTTGTCGAAGTGTTTGAACATCATGGAGAACTCCTTGAGGGCGTCTTCGCTGACTCCGGAGTGGTTTCTGGCCTGGATCTGTTGCTCCAGGTTATGCTGCATCCTCATGCCAAGCTGGTCGAGTTGATCCCACTGTTGTGCTAGGCCGACTGTGCTGTGCTCAGTGTACCTGTATCAGAAAAACACCGTTAATATCTTCAGTTGTAGCAGACACAATGTCTAGATCCGTGTTCTGTATGCAATATCCTTGTAAGTCCCACAACACATTTCATTTTGGTATTCAATCTAACCCGAGTGGTTTAGAAGGTGGTATTCAATCTCACCTGTTGTCAAGGATGAGATGTTCTTCCAAAATGGCCCCCAGCTCTTCAATCTTCTTGAGGTCGGACTTTCTGGATCTAACTTCAGTTGCTTTCCTCTGAATTGAAAAAATCAAAATAGCATTAAATTCGTCATAAAATGTACAACTGATTGACAACTGTTATGAAAAAAAAATCCGGATAACCAAAAAAACCCAGCAGTATGACGTAATGATGATGATGAGGGTACTCAAACCTCACGCCTCGAGGTTCCCGAGGCCTCTTTAGGTTTCTTGCGATCCTCAAAGATCGCACTAGAAATACGAAACAAAATGCAAGATTTAACATGACTAACCACCATAACTAATCACTGACCTTAGTTGCTTCCAACTGTTGTTCCAGAGATCCAGACCCTTCCATCATAGACGTTCTGAAACAGGATAGCATAGATTATACTACAACTGATAATGCCAAAGTAACACTTCAAACTCTCGTGAAAGAAATCAAATATTATTACAATATATTCAAGGTAGGTAATGAACTAAACTGATCGAACAGACAGGAACATAATATATAATGTTGAATACATCAGAGAGTTGAATGTTATGTTTGTCTGTGGAGGCAGTATAAACTACAAGGCAGTACTAGAAAGTGGCGATTTGCTACCACCAGTGGATATTTCATCTACCCCACGGTATAAAATTAATAATAATAATGTAATAAAACGCACAATAGAGGAATACCAAGGGGAAGCTTAGTTACACTCATTATTAATTTGCTGAAAAGTTGATACTGTTGATAGGGTTAATACTGTTAAACGTCAATACTAGTACAATAAGACACACGTCGATGAAAATAGAAACCGATGAACAAACAGCTTTGGATCTGAAATTAGTGTGATGTGACAGGCCCGATTTCCAAACCTCAAGATGTCGAATATTGGAGGCGAGCGGTTTCGATTCGGCCACGATCATCAGACCGTCGAAAGCGATCGAAAAACGTTTTCTTTTGACGGCCCGATGATGCCATGATACTTTTTTTCTAATTTATTAATATTGCACTTTTTCAATACACTTGTCATTCATGTTGGTTCCCATTTAGTAAGGTTTATTTCACACAAACAAAAATCCACACGGTCAAATGAAACATTAGTGGGCACTCTTAAGTGGATAGATTCTATACCCATCCCAGCCAAGAAGACGGTATCTGCAGTCACCCAAGAAATGGAAAAAGACAAGAAAAAAAACTATCGTCATCAAAGCAAGAAAAAAAATTGTATTTGAAGAAGTGAAACTGTCAATGCCTACAATATCGAACAAGTAAATGCCTAAAATATGGATTGAGGAGAAGAAATTCATATAGAAAGAAACAAGTGTCGATGTATTGTTCGGTTTCCTCTACTGATTTCACCATTATTTAGTTGGTCTTCTTTAATCAATATTAACAAATTAAAACAATAGTCAAGCTTGATCCTTTTCAACACACTTTTTCTCAAAATTAAATATGGAGACGAAACTTTGTCGAAGAAAATTCCGATCGGTTTGAGGGATTCAAATAATTAGAAGTTAATTTGTTTGAATCAATATCCTGGAATTGAAAAGGCTGTAGATATAAAGTGTTGAGTTGTCAACCTCTTATTTTCCTTCTCTGGTCAAATCGAAACATAGGCCATAAAATGATGGGGACAAGAAGAAATGATATACATGGCACATTATAACTCACCTTGTTTCCGTTAACCAATGGTGGAAGGCGTTTGCGTGTTTGGCGAACTCCTTTCGAAGCTTGTCATTCTCTTCCTGTCGCTGAGCTTCTTTGGCCAATTCGACATCTCGTTCCTAAACAACCAAAATTAACTAAAATCAACTTGAGATCTGAGTGTACGAGACCAGGATAGAATATTTTGAATAATTTAAAGGTTTCGCTGCAGGGAAGAGAGCCAACACCAGTAGGGCTTTCTAGGAGATTTTTGTTGCCGAGTTGCTTCCACCGTTTTTTTAGCCACTAATAAATTATTCTAGAGAAATTGATGTCTTCAAGGCAATAGTAACCTTTATGATCTTCTGAAGGTTCCTCCAAGTGTCCTCGAGTGCTTCCATAGTAAACCAGGTGTAAGGGTTAGGTCCAACGTTGAAACTCTTGATCTGTTGGTCGAGGGTTGCCAAAGCCTCGAAATCAGCTTGTGCGGATGTCAAGGATGCCTGCAATAGAAAACACAATCCTGGATAAAGACAGCAAGATATTCACGAGTAAGTTGTATCAGCAGAATGTAAAGTAGCACTACGCGTTGTCAGCTAGTTTTAGGGTGGTTGTTGAGCGTATTATCCAATGAATTCAACTTTACGATTACCAAATTGTATTTTTATTAGTTCCAGTTCGTTTGTGTTTCCAGCTCCCTTCTATAAAAGATAGCGCTTTTCAGTTTTTCTTCTCTTTCGCCTATGAGCCTTATTGCTTACCTGGAACTGGGAATGTGCTTCGCGGAGAGCTCTGATCTCCTCGATGGAATTACACCGTACAGGGTCCGTCAAATCTTCTTCGGCGTTTTCAAACCACGAGTTGAAAGCAGAAGCTTTCTTGGCGAAGGTGAGATAAAGATCTTCAATCTGCCTGAACTGCTCCTGCATGCTCAACAGGCGGTTCTTGCGGGCCTCTGAGTCAGCCAACAGCTTTTGCCACCTAAATAATTATGAGTGATGCATCTTCAAATTATAAACGTGACCAATGTGAATATGACGATACCCTAGTTTGATTACTCATTTTGGCATACCTGGTCATGACGTCAGCGTGCCTCCTGAGTATGGCCTCGCTCTGATCGTGCTTAGCTTCGATCAACTGATTCTTGAGAGCCGTGATGTTCTGGATACCTTCGTGTTCAAAGGCCAAAAGACCTGGAGAGGCAGAAAAATAAATAACTTTGAGAAGGCAATCAAAAAGAGGCGTTTGCAGCACCTTCGTAAAGTTTAGACACTGTCTATTGCCATGCACTATGATTTTCTGATCAGCATTGTCGAAAACAACTTCATAGTTTGATGACGATTTTGGTTATGATGAAATTGCTCAACATTACATTTTACATTTACATTTATCAATGGAAAGTTGCGTGATGAACTTACATTTCAGGGTTGGAACATTAGACAAGACACTCAGTAGAGTGGAACTTTGGAGTTTCATGCCATTATTGATAATACGATAAAAGTATTGCTAGTGTTTGATGCTAGTGACGCCAGGGGACAGAACACCTATTGCGAGGCGCCAAGTTTGCCTTCTCTTGTATAAAAACAAATTTTACTGTGATTTGCTTGAATTACGAACCAGCATCGAATGTCTCTTGTTTGGTGAGAAGAGTTTGAACAGTTGACAGGTCTCTGCCGTACTCCTCAGATCGCACGTGTGTTTCCTTGTCGGCAACCCAGGACTCGACGACGTCCGCCTTCCACATGAATTGGAGATAAGCGGAGTTGTCCATGAGACGAGCCTTCCTCCTGGCAGCCAAATTGGACAGCACGTCCAATTTGTTCTGTAACATCAAACAGTAATGTATAGAGCAGAAATGTAGCTGAGATTACTAGACCTGAAATCAAGTCTGAGTAACTGACGTTTTTCCGATCTGATTTGTGATGGAAATAATTGAGTTACCTTCCGATATTTAACAACAGGAATAGCCATTCGAATTGAGGATGAACTGGGGGAATAATACGTTTCCATTTTTAGAAGATCACGACCCGAGGAACCACAGAAGATTGAAGAATGGTTGACTCCACCTTATCAAATCTAATTCGTTAAACCCCATGATTGATATGTAATCGGACGACTGTCCTATACAGTTAGACGTATGTACCTATTTGAGGAAATGAAAGAAAATATCACGAAGCTGCTTTGTGAGAGAAGATAAGGAAGTCGCCGTTGGTACAGCGAACGAGATACGGTGAAAGGGTGAATGAACGAAGCATGCCCAAAACTGACAAGAAAAGATAAGGTGGATGGTAGCAGCTAAAGACGCTTCTGTACAAGACTTTATTAAGAAGTAATCTATATAGCAGATTCAACTATCCAAGCTGTTTAAGCTCCCTTTAATTCAAACAAGGTTTCATCAGACAGGAATTATTTCTAACGTTTATAAACTTCATCAAAAAAGTTCACAATTTTTGACATTTTCTTTCTCGAGCTGGTCATTCTTGAAGGTAAGATTCTTTGAATCATCTTTTGAGACAAAAACTGGGCATACCAGAGGTTAGTTCTGCTGCAAGACATCAAATAGAAGATAAAGTTCAATTGCTAAAGGAAATTTTAAGAGAAAGATTAATTTATGAGGCGGAAAACGAAAAAGGGGTCTCTAGTCGGTGTTCGCCAAAATGAAGGTATTTCTATTTTCTCAATCTGTATAGAATTATGAAGAATTTAAGACCAAAACTCTTATAATATAATATATATTCTATGCCCCTTGCAGCTCAAAAAAATGACGAAGCTGCAGTAATAGAACAAGTGGATTTTGAGAGAAATGACCTTAAACTAGAGGCCTCAAGAGGTCTCTTTTCTTGAAATCGATATTTGCTAGTTTAGGTTACTTTCGATTCGATCTATTATACCTATAAACTTGGGTTCAATACACTCCAATCATCAATAATCGATAGAAAGTGAAAAATCGATACTTTCGCCCTTCTTCCGCTATTTAGGTTTTTTCTCGAAATCAACTTTGCCGACAAGAGGCCCTTTTTCGCTTCC
This sequence comes from Stenodema calcarata, assembly GCA_963920205.1. Lineage (NCBI taxonomy): Eukaryota > Metazoa > Arthropoda > Insecta > Hemiptera > Miridae > Stenodema > Stenodema calcarata. Next base: position 9,997,958 of record OY986054.1, read on the forward strand.
CGCCATATTTAATGTTTAATATTAAATATTGAGAAATTTTAATATATTAATATTGAGAAATTTTCTCAAAATATGAGGTATTGTGGCATCAACCGAATGTCAATACGCTCAGAAACTTTGGACTTTGAGTGACGTTAAGCTCACCTGTAGTTGTTGGCACCTCTGTGAAATGCTTTCAGAGTGATGGTTCTTGGTGTTAATAAGCTTCTCTCCATCGCTGCAGATATCCGCGCAGCGTTCTTTGTGAGCAGCAAAATCTGTTTCAAAGGCGTCGTGTTTCTTCAAGAGACCTTGAACAGCGGCCATCGTATCGCCATAGTCCTCCACTCCCAGAAGTTGTTGTTTCTCGCTGGGGAAATTACGCACCAATGGAATATTAGAGAGCATACTAGTGTTGTGCAGCCACATTACATATTATTTCATATTATGCGAGCCAAAAATATCAAACCTCAAATTGTGCGAAAATGTCAACTATTACTTCACAAAGTCTTGAATTTCAAAGAGAGAAATTATGAACAACAAACCTTATCCAGGCTTCTTCCTCTTCCAACTTTGCGAGGAATTGTTGGTAGGTTAAGGACTCGTCCAGTTTCTGGCCTCGGGTAGACGCTAGTCCTTTCAGCTCTGACCACGCTTGGTTGAGGAGCTTCAATCTCTGTTACCAAGGATGTTCATTTATTGACATCGAATAGACATGGTTCGAAGGCAATGCAAGCTGACATTCAATGCTTAAGTAATTACTGATTTTTATTCAACTCACCTGTTCAATTTCAGGGACCCCTAGATTGGAGACGTCCATGAGTTTCTCTCCGGCTTCTTGGACAGCTTGGATGGCAGGCTCGTGGGAAGCCAATTCAGTTTCCAAACGCTTATGCTTCTTCTTGAGGTTTTGAACTCCAGTGAGATCCCTGCCGTAGTCGTCGGAGCCAACAAGAAGTTTCTTCTCCCTGAAAGCAAGGTACATTTTCCATAAAACTTCGACAGCAGTAGGTTTCATAAAACTGTTCCATTATGGTGTTTCCTCGGTGACCCCTCTAGGGAGCCGCCAGATTCGCAACTTCATTACAACAAAAACCCAAGTGGGAAATTGATGACTATTGTGTTATCCCCATTAGTTGAGATACAAATAATGCCTGTGCAGGGTAGAACGTACTTGATCCAAGACTCCTCGTCAGCAATATCTCTAAAGAACTGATGGAGAGTGTTGGCCTCGTTGAGCCTGGCCTGGCGATGAGAAGCCAAGTTTTGGATTCGCTCGTAGCGCTCATTGATGGACTGACGCTTCTCCTGGATGCTGGCGGTGTCAAATTGGCCACTCTCAATCAACGAGTCCGCCTGCGAGTTCATGTCTACAAAGCAACCGCTGGATTAAAATATGATAAGAGCCAAAAATGTAATATCACCTTCAACAATCAATTGATTGAAACAACGATTTCGATATGATGGGAAGAATTTAACCTTTGATTCTGTCATCATGAGCGTTGATATCAGCTTCCACGAGTTGGTGTTTCTTCATGAGGTTCTGCACGGAAGCCAAATCCTTGCCAGAGTCTTCTGAGGTAAGGAGGCTCTCGACTTCACCCAACCAGAAGTCCAGATCTTTGACGGCAGCAATATAAGTTCTCTGCTTGTTTGCCTCTTTGAGTTTCAATGATTTTTCCGTCGTCTTCTGGGTAAGGAACTCCCACTGATCAGCAATGGAAACCAGACGTTTCTGTAGAAGACAAAAGAAAGTAATATTAGCCAGTTTCGGTGAAATGACATAAATGTGATGTTAAGACTTTTATTTAAAAAAAAATTATTTGAATCAAAATCATTGTACAGACCTGCACAGCATGTTCAGAACCGGCACACTGGTGTTTGTCGATGAGGTTTTGTCCCATTGCCAGGACGCTTTGGATCCTGTCAGCATTGGCAGCCAGTTCTGCTTCAAAAGCTTGGTGCTTCTGGTGTTTGGACTGAATGTTAGCTGGGTCCTAAAAGTTAGAATTCAGATTAGATACTGGCGGAAATGAAGCAGTAGAGAGGCGGTTTGGATATTAGGCCAATCACATTGTTTTCCCCACAAAACAACTAATGATCTTCAGATCTTGAAATGTTGTCATAGTATGACATCAACATATTATAAATTTATTTTCAATCATTCTCCTCTAATGTCTGGAAACTCACTTTGTAGCTCTCTTCTGTGGCAAGCTGCAATTTTTCAGCAATCCAGTTTTCCATTTCATCAGCATCTCGAGAGAACTGCTGGAGGGTCTGAGACTCCCCGAGACGAGACCTCTTCTCGATCAGTGCCTCTTTCAAGTGACGCCATCTGTCGAGGACTTGCTTGCGTTTGTCATCAATGTCTTTAGCAGCATAATGATCGGCAGCCATTAGCTGGTCAGCAAGTGTCTGGAGAGCGGCAATCTTCTCTTCCTTTGGGCAAAAACAATAGGGTACAGTAGAACTCAATATTTGATCAAAAGCTTTATCACTAATATAACGGGTCATAAAATCGAATGTATTTACATGAGCGTTGATGGCCTTGTCAAAATCTTCGTGTTTTTTTATTAGGGCTTCAACGTTGTCACCCTTTGAGTCGACTTCTTCAGCAGACAAAAATGCCTCTCGGGCAGACATCCAGTTCTCTGCCTGTTCGCAGTCTCTGTAGAACAACTGAAGTTCCAAACATTGGTCCAGCTGCATTCTCCTTGCGATCCAAGCCCTGGAGAATGAAAACATGAATTTTCAATTAGGGCATGACGTACCTACATAATCAAAATTCTGAAGGTGGAGGACGAGATAATTGATTAGTATTTGATGTGCAGTAGTCCACCAGTGTTAATCAGAGGAAAACCTAACTCACTTTTCAAGTTCCTGTCTGGCTTCGGACATGCTTTCCAATTTTTCTTGGATCTCAACGCTGGCGTAGTGGCCTGATTGCAGGAGTTGCTGTCCAAACATCTCAAAAGCTTGGAAAGTGCCACTGCGGGCATCGATTTCCGTTCTGTGTTCCTGTAAGGAACAATGAGAAAACGATTTTCCAAAGGGTCGTCATCAACACTTAACTATGCTTGTAGGAAAATTTACAGATTTCAGAGGGAGAAAATATACATATCTCGTCAGCATATTACCTGGTGTCTTTCAAGGAGGGCTTCAGCTCCAGTGACGTCAGATGCCAGCTCTTCGCTGGACACGAGGCTCATCGTAGAGTTGATCCAGGACATGAGGTCCCTGTAGTCACTGAGGAATCGCTGGAGGTCATAGGAATCAAGTAACTTCTCCTTGCGAGAGTTGGCCTTGGCCGTCAGCTGAGTCCATTCTTCGTTGATGTCTTTCTGCTTAGCGTAGGTCTGCTCTGCAGTCTCTGGGTGAGTTTGCATCAAACGATTGGCTGTCTCGTCGAGTTGTCGGATCTGGAAATAACCAACAAGATGTTTTTCCAATGATCTCAAGACATCAGGAGGCCAAATATCAGTAGAAAAATACGACAGCAATAAATCATCATTGAATATAAACTACCTTATCACCAAGTGCAGCCAAATCTCTTTCTAGGCCTTCGTGTTTACGCTGGAGAGCCTGGACGCTTCTGAGATCCTTGCCAAGATCGTCATTATTGAGGGCTTCCTCTTTCTCTTGGATCCAATCTTTAGTCTCATCTACATCCCTATGGAACCGTTGAACCTCATGAGCGGACCCAAGCTGTGTTGCTCTCTCCTGAGTCAGCTGCTGGAGAGACGTCCACTTCTCATTCAAATCCTGTACAAGCATAAACGAACTCATTAAAAGCCAAGCAGTATTGTTAACAGTAGAATGATCAAACCAACAGTGACAATTACAAAAAGACAATAACTATTGGTTATCAAACAGAACGACACCAACTTGTAACTGAGTTTGAATCTTGACAGCAGCTTCGGTTTGTCCCAGTGTCATCAGCTGCATTGCGATCTCATTCATTTCAGCAAGACGAACTTCGTTAGCTTTCAAGTCAGATTGGAAGTCATCGAATTTCTTCTGCATTACCTCCACTTGTTCCAAGTCTTCCCCAATATCCTGGACTTGAGCATGATTCTCCTAGAACAACAAAAGAAAGTTATAGCTAATAACATCATCTAGATCGCAATAATTTTTTTTATGAGGCGTAACTAAAACTAAATTAGAATGTACTCTTGAATAAGTTGAGCATAAACAGAAGGGCTCTGTTTAGGGGCTGTACCTTGTCTTTGATCCAAGTAGAAAGTTCAGCAGCTTCCCTAACAAGTACATAGGCTTTCACGGTCTCATTCAGCTTATTTTGACGTTCTTTGGCGAGGTCCAGCAAATGCTTGTACTGCCCATCAATCTGGCTTTGCCTAGCAGCGATGGAGCTACTATCAGCCAAGTTTTGCTGGGACGCAGTCAGGCCAGCCTCCATTTTCTTGACGTAGGCAGCAGGAACGAACCCTTGCCTGTCGTTTACTTCAACTTTCCACCAGTCCTTGTTGTTCGAATTAAGGAGAGTGAGGACATCACCCTTCTTCATCGACACTTCTCTTGGGGACTTCTCAGTGTAGTCATACAGAGCCATGACACACTCTTTTCCGGTAACGTCAATGACAGGAGTTTCTTGTTGCTGAAAAACGTCAAATGGAGTATGGAAGTGAGAATGAACGACGAGAAACATTAAGAGTACATTTTAGTTGCATTATAGCACAAAAAACTCACTCGGCAGGCTTCAGCTTGTTCTTTGAGACCAGTAATGGTGTTTCCAAAAGCCTCAAGATCTGAGACAAGAGCCTCGTGCTTCTTCAACAGAGCCTCACTAGAATCTTCGTCTTTGCCATAGTCCTGGTTCACAACCAGAGGCTCTTTTTCTTTCATCCATGACTCGGCCTCGTTAGCATCAGCAAAATATTGGTGGGCCTGCAGTGAATCTTCCAGATCCTCTTTGCGCTGAAAAAATTGAGATCAAACACTTCATTGGATCAATGAAGTTCACAAAAAATTGGGTTTGAACCCCAAGGAAGCATTTCATGTTGAAAAAAAATATAGTCAATCCATAAGATCGCACTTACCTGAAGGGCCTTCTCTTTGAGGTGCGTCCAATGGTTAGTGAGTTCTTCAAGTCGGCTGGAGATTTCGTCAGTGGCAAAATGCTGATCAGCAATCATCTGTTTGCCCGAGTGGCTCACTGCAGCAATTCGACCCTCGTGGTTGTTGATTTCAGCGAGAACAGCTTGGTGTTTCTTCATCAAGTTCTGCACTCCAATCAGATCTCGACCTGCACATTAAAACAGGTTACTCCGTATCTACGGATCATATGGATCTCGACAAGTTAGTTTACATTTCAGATGAGGATTATAGACAAAGTAGAGGTAACAACGAACCCCCTGGAAACGTAAGAAAGATGATGAACTACATTGAAAGAACCAATCATTTCAAGGAGAAAACAACACTACAATTATGTCGTCTCAAAAGTTAGTTGCACTTATTCTTAAAAAATCGCGCGGGATGATCCGATTGGGGAAATGTCTACAGAAGTTTCGTCTTGGTGTTAAAACTCTCAAGTTGTTATCTCTCCTATCGGCTGTTTACCACTCCCAACTAAATGGAGCTCCACTTGCCAAATGCCTTCAGTTATTAGTTTTTTTCACAGCAAAAGGAAGAATTTTGAAGGCAAGTTGCAGGACATCCTCCATATTCACCGGACCTAGCCCTAGTGATTTCCATCTTTTTCCGAACCTGAAACAGCACCTGGGAGGGGAGGACGGCGATTCGCAAATCAAGGCGCTCAAGGCAGAAGTTGAGAGTTGTCAGGCTGGTTTGGCGCCAGAGTGGTACGAGGATGGACTGAGATGACTAAAACCAGGTTACCAAAAGTGCATCGATGTTCAAGGCGATTATGTAGAAAAATAATACCTAATCTATTTCTTAATAAAAATAAATCTTCTTGGAATTTTTAAAGGCATTTTGCAATAGGTGCAACTTACTTTTGGGACGACCCTCGTAATAATACTGGACCTGATTCCATCACAGTATGAATCGTGAAATTATTATTGAATTGTAGATTGATTTATAAAAAGAACTACACGTACCTCTGTTGGTGGACGCAGCCACAGGTTCTTTCTCGCGTATCCAAGCTTCTTCATCCTCAATGTCACGGAATAGTTGTTGTGCCTGAAGGGAGTCAAGCAGCTTTTGTTTGCGGAGGCTCATGGGCTTCTGGAGGGCTGCATACCGATCAGTCACTGATTCCTTTGGTCACAATACAAGAAAACGATAAAATACACTGTGACAGTAGTAGATGTCATAACGTCATTGATTCTGTTGAAGTAGGTCCCGATTTCTAGCCATTCTGTCTAATATATCTCATAAAACTCGTACATAATGAAAAGGAAAGAGAGTTATGTTTATTATTTCACTAAATCGCTTCCAACAGGCCTCAGTAAAAATTTGGTAAACGCTTTGTGTTGGAGATTTCTGAATACGTCATGACGTATCGATCTGACGTCATAGAACATTAGATCAAAATCAACTTTCAAGAAATAAAACTTAGTTATGATGTTCAAAAACCATTTTTTCCCCAGTACCACATTGAAATGCCTTGTAATCCAATATATCTTTGGAAAATTCACCTGTTTGGCAGCTATATTGTCAGCATCGAAGTGACCTCTCTCAACAAACTGGGATGCTGCTACTCTAATGCCTTCGATTCTGTCCTGATGGGATCCGACATCGGCCTCCAACAAGGCGTGCTTCTTCAGCAGATTCTGCACGCTGGTTAAATCCTGCAAATAACATCAATACGGATTGATTACCTCCAAGTGGAAGTAGGTTGAATTTAAACAAACAAAAAATATAAACATAATCAAAGCAATACTTTTCAAAAACAGTTAAACTCAACCATCGAAATCAATAAAAAGACGAAACAAAATCTCTGTGTCCAACCGAATAAGAAATAATTAAGATCTAACTTGTATGTAGTCACAAAACTTATGGTGCCAATGTAAGAAATACACATAGCTAAAATGTACACAAAACAGAATAAGAATGGACACGACGTTATTCTATTTGCTCAAGTAACACCATGATTTAGTGACAAAATTGCATCCATCTGGCTGTTGTAAAAGACACGATTATAAAATATAACATAAAAATGAACTCCACACTTGAAAACAGGTTTTCTCTCATCTAGTCATATGAACATTGCTTTCGCATTTTCTAAAATCTAATTCAGTAACCGGTCTGTTTTATGGCGGCCACCTCAAAAACGAAAATTCTCGACTCCAGTAAAACTGGTAAATCGTGACGTTGAGGAGAATCTCTTGTACAGTTCAACACAATTAACAAATCTTTCGTAACCACATAGCATTCCCAATCCAGTTATACTCACTTTACTGAGGGGGATTTGCTGTAATTGTTCTAAAACCTGGGGAAAAAAGATACGATCAAAGTCCTGGATCCAAGTACACGTTGACTGACGGCACAAGAAAGGGTAATGGGTGTTGGAACAACACCAACTTGCGCCTGATGTAGTTCCTGGTATTAGCACATTTCAAGATATTCAACGATTTCAGTACTTTTCCTAACTTGAAGTCCATTAGAAAACTATTAGAGTTGTTGAGTAAATAACATTAATGACTGTGACTCACCTTTCCGTAGTCCTCACTGTGGAGCTGCCCCTCGATTTCGGTGAACCAGAGCTCGATATCTTCGACGGTTCTGTTGAACGTCTGCTGCTGGGATGCCTCCTGGAGTTTGGTGCCTTTTTTCTCAGTGGCGTTCTCCAACGTCTCCCAGAGGTTGATGATTTCCTCCATGCGGTCACGGATCCTGTCTGTTGTCAGATTACAGTACGAATCAGAACGCCACTCATAAATAATAAACAATTAGAATTTGTTTAATTAATAATAATACCAATGACAGCGTACCTGAGGCATAGTGACCGGAATTAAGGAGTTCTTGGCCGGTGTTAGTGATTTCCTCGATCCGAGAATGATTCGCGTTCAACTCCTGTTCGAAGTTCTGCTGTTTTTGGACTTTTCCGTTTAAGTTTGTTGGATCCTATGAGGGAAACAACTATAAGAACTCGTGGTCTTTGTCTCAATGGAAAATTAAGGACGCGAATAACATCTAAATGATCTAATGGAACAACACAGAGAAAAATGAAGGAGTAGAACAATTGGGGATTATTCATCAGAATACGAGTGGCATCAATAGCTCGTAGATAGAAAAATATTCTCACCAAGTAGTTGTCGTCAGTGGCGAACTTGAGTTTTTCGTTGATCCATCCTTTGGTTTCGTCACAGTCCCTCTCAAATTGTTGGAGAGTGAATGAGTCCTCGAGCAGAGCTCGTCTTTCGCGAGATTTTTCTAGGAGAGCTGACCTCCTCTCCAAAAGCTGTAAAATGAGTGTAATGTAAGAATTTGCAATAGCTTTCCATAGAAAGCTAGCTTGGAAAACTAAGGAACCACTTGACATGGTCATGGTGGATTTCCAGCACAGCGAAAAAATTGATTGAATTCAAAAAATCAAAGTACTGATGGGTGGTCAATTCTTTGGAGATACAAAAAACGATTGTGGTCGGGCACCTAAGTGTGTATACAGCCTGCTGATGTCAGCCCAAAGTGTGTAAACTGTAAATCACATGAACACACAGATAGTTAGGTATAGAGGATGTCATGATATGACATTGTCATGTGCCTATTGAAGGACATTAATACGAGGATCATGAATCGTACCTAAAGGAATCATAACAGCATACCCCAATCAAAATTTGAAGCGAAAAAAAACCCATGATGAATAATCAGAAGAAAGAGGAGTAGAACCCACAAACAGATACCAATCTTAAATCCTATGCAAATATCATGAAACATCTACAAAAGATTCAGCTAGCACCAGTCCAAGAAGATCCACTCAAAAAATTCTTGAACAGCAGAAACCTTTTCAAGTGCAAAATTTGCATTTAAATGGTCAATTTGACCATTCAATGGTCAACATAAATAAAAGAGTCGAGGCTCTGGAAAACTGGTCTGAACGATACCAACAAATCATGAACAGTCTCAAAATAATGTGTTGGAATGCCAATGGCCTCCTCATCATATACAAAAACCTGGTTAGCCAGCTGAGCAAGTAGCATCTCACTATTGCCTATGCTATCCAAAGTTTTCGAAAAAGTTATCAGTAAGAGACCTCGTCATAATTGAAGAAAAGTAGCTGAATCCCAAGCATCACTTCGGATTTCTAAGTCAGCACTTGACCATAGATTAAGTTAATCGAATCGTTAATATCATCGAAAAGCGCAGGAGCAAAAGAAAGTCTGTTCGGCTATCATTCTTGACGTAGCTTAGGTGTTCGACAAAGTGTGGCACGAAGTCCTCAAACATAAACTCAAAAAGATGCTTCCCGTCTATTACGTGGAGCTACTGGATTCCAATTGTCGAAGAGGTATTACCACATCAAACCAGATGCCGCGTACTCAGAACCAAAAGTAGTTAACGCTGAGGTCCCACAAGACAGTGTGTTGGGCCCCCTCCCATAGGCCCCCTGTACACGAGCGGCTTCCAGACGTAGACTGCAACACGACAGCAACTTTTGTAGACGACGGTTCTTTCGGTTGAGGAGAACATCAATGAATCCATCACAAAACTTGATAGATCAATCTCCAAAATCACTCGCTGGTCCGCTAAATGGAGAATCAAACTGAACCAGACAAAGTCGGCACACATAGATTCCCGACTATTCTCAACAATACGGAGATTCCCTACTCGAATCACGCCAAATCACCACAAGAGCTTGTGTAGGGAGTGAGTGTATGCAATAAATCAGACAAAGGACTAAGTTATGTATCGTTAGCGCTTAATGTAATAGAATTAAGTCAGACGAATATTGTTAATGAGATCTATCTCTTGGATCAATAATAAAATATGAATTAGAAAAAAAATGTTGCAGTGTACATAAAGTACAATATTGAATGTTTTCGATAACCAACTCAGAGTTAATACGAACCATCGATCTTCTCTGGTCGACATCATCAGCAGCATAGTGCCCTTCAACTAGTTTGGTGGCGAACTCATCGAGTGCCTTAATCTTTTCTTCTTGTGCGGCGAGTGATTTTTCGAAATCTTCATGTTTCTTGATGAGCGCTTCAACAGAGTCCAGAGAATCTCCGACATCATCGTTGGCCAAAAATGCCTGACATAAAAAGATGTAGGTAAGAATCACTATTCCCCTTACATTTCAGTGAATAAGACTGAATACTATAAATCGTGAATGTTTACTTCTTGTTTGGCCATCCAAGTGTCAGCCTGTTCAGTGTCCCTGTAGAAGAGCTGGAGATCCATACACTGGTCATAGAGATTCCTTCTTTCATTCCAGAGTGAGATTAGGGTGGTCCTCTCAGATTCCAGCATCGCAAGCTTCTCCTTGACTTCCACAGCTGTAGACGGGTTGCGCTCAAGCAACACTTCTCCTGCTTCAGCCGTTGCTCGGAAACTGTCTTCACGGGCATCGATCTCTCCCTGAAACACGCCGTTCAAAGTTCAGTAATCAACCTCAAAATCTATCTAAACTACGTATTCAAATGTCACCTGGTGACATCGCTATTCATAGTCGACTACTAATAACTACTTAATGCATACCTTGTGCTCTTGGTGGCGTTCAAGGAGCGCTTCAGCTCCAGCAACGTCTTTTGCTAATTCGTCAGCAGAAATTATGGCTTTCATGTCATTCACCCATGAAATCAGGTCACGGAAATCGGCCAAAAATCTGTGTAAATAGTAAGATTCGTCCAGTTTTTGTCTCCTGTCCTGCAATCATAACGAAATGTATGTTAAAACAGAAATAAGAATGTAGTCATGGACACTGATCGTGTTCGCTCGGAATGAACAAATAATAATTTATAAATTGACATAAATTTGAAGTGCGTAGGCAAACCTTGGCTTTAGCAGTGAGTCTCTCCCAGTAAGAGACGATTTCAGCTCGCTTGGCTTGGATCTGTTCGCCATGATCGGGATGGATGGCACAGAGGCGATCAGCCTCCTTGCCCAGAGTCGATACTTTATCTTCTAGAGCGGCAAGATCTCTCTCAACACCTTCATGTTTCCTCTAGAAATGTAAATACAATCATTTGGATCAACAACACTACTCGAAATCTAAAACGAAAAATAGTACATAGGAGATAGATTTATGCCCAGATTAATGCATCCGTCCTCAACGGACATACCTGGAGGGTCTGCACGCTGGCCAAATCACGGCCATAATCATCAGAAGAGAGAACAACGTCTTTCTCAGCAATCCAAGCAACAGTCTCATCAGCGTCCCTGTTGAGACGCTGGATCTCATGGGCTCCAAACAGCTTCTCCTGCCTCATCAGAGCTTGCTGTCGCAACCTTGTCCAGGCCTCGTTCAATCCCTGCACACATAATTCGGTTAACACAAGTACTTTGTACTAATTCAAAGGTGAATTTCATATGAGTGTAAGTGTTCTCTTACCTCTTTTCGCCGGATGATCAGCTCACGCTCTGGGTGCCCATCCGTGACCAGTTTGTCGGCCAATTCATTGACTTCAGTAACGCGATACTCCTGGGACGCCATGTCTTTTTGGAATTCGTCAAATTTCCTCTGTAAAACCTCGACGTGTTCGAGATCTTGTCCAAATTCATCAGTGGAAACGAACATTTCCTAAAATCAAATTTTAAGTCAGTTCTTCAAAGTCAATAAAATGGGGACTTCGTGTCAATTGTTGATTCCGAATATCATCCTCCTGTTGTTTAGTAAGGCCATGAAAAAACGTGTAGTGTCAGCGATATTCATTTTAAAAAATTTTCATTAGGGGAAAACTTGAAAACGCCGAGTGCAGATTGAATGAAACCGCGAAAATTGAGGCCCGTATGACGTCACAAACAGGACAAAACCACCGGTTGGGGCGCTGTCAGGGAGTGACACCTGCGTGACGTCATACGGTCTTCTCGCTCACGCGGTCTTCGACGCAAATTCTCCATTCTCAAACACAGCCTATCATCAGTAGAAATGCATATTTTTTACCTTATCTTTGATCCAAAACATGACTTCCTCGCATTGGCGAAGGAACTGTACAAGAACCAAAGCTTGTTGCAGTTTCATGCCCTTTTCAGCTAATTTGGAAAGCAAAAGCTCCCACAGCTTGTGAAGTTCATCTAGAAAATGCAAAAGATTGTTGATGAGCTAACTCGTGTTTATTTGTTGTTCTTAAATTTCGTTGGGAAAAGCGTCCAACACTTTTGGTAGGTAAACAAAAGGTTTTTTGTTATTGCTGAAATTTGTGTAACTAAATCACCTAAACGTTGGCGAATTTCTTCCGACGCGTAGTGGCTTTGGTTGATCATTTCCATTCCTGTGTTATCCAGGACAACTATGGCGTTGCTGTGAGCAGCCACTTCGGCTTCGAACGCCTGATGTTTTTGAATCTTGGCCTGGAAAACAAAAGTCGATTGTTTGCACAATTTGCCGATTCTTGATGTACAGTGCCGTTCTCACGATTGTTTGAGTGGCAAAATAGGTAGTTGTTTGAGGTTTACCTGAAGGTTGGTTGGATCTTTGTAACTTTCATCAGAGGCAGCTTGGAGCTTCTCGTTGATCCAGGATTCGAGTTCATCAGCATCTCGCTTGAAATACTGAAAAATAGGATTTACATCATGTATAATTGAATGCCTCGGGCACGAATAATTTACACGCTAATCTTCCACTTCAACAGGCTCCAGTAAATCCACATGCCCGTGAAATCGTCAAGTTTACCTGGTAGCGGCGAGAATCTTCGAGCTTCTGTCGTTTCGCTCGGGCTTCGGACTTGAAATCGCTGTACCGGCTGAGCACCTGCTCCCTCCGATCCTGGATGTCCTCAGCAGTCTCCAGGATCCTCACTTCCTTAGGTGTGATTTGATCCATATTCGGGTCAGAATAAGTAGCGAATGGTCTGGCAAACAGAAAAAGTCAAATGTAATCGAAAAGGGACGAGGAAAATGCTAATGGCTCTTGAGGTCTTGGTCGACCTTCAGATGATAAAATGATATTGAATGAAGTACATAAGCAATCAAGATTGTCCTCAGATTGAAATACGACATAGCATTGAATAACTTGTGAAAGAAACAGTGATAAGGAGATGTGAGTCATGTTCCACCGAACGAACATATCTCGAGAAATGTGATAGAAATATTTTATTTTGTGATAGCCGATGTTATGAATGAGGATTGGTACTTATACAAAGATTCAATTTACAATCGAGGAATATATTCAAGAGATTTATTTAATTTATCAATAACTTAATTAATATATTGATATGTCTCTCCCATCTATGTTGGAACGAGTCAAATGGGCTAAAATAACACTTAGGTAGATGTAACCGCCAATACAACATTTTTACCTGCAAAGTTATAAAAAAAAGTAGTAACAATCGCGAGATTCCTTTGCAACCAAAACATTGTTCATTTCATTAGCCAGAGCTGATACATCTAACATTTCATCGACCTACCATTCTCCCCTACTAATAAGTTGTTACTTGGCGCAATAAATCATTTAAAAGAAAGAAAAAAATTCTACCCTGCAGTAATCAGAACGTATCAGTACTCATAGTAAACCTTTATGGGATCAAAGAATCAATTTTCACAAGTGCTACCTGTCTCGATAGGTCCAATTGACTGTTCCACCCTACGTCTATGACCGTTATTGGTTAGAAGGTGATGTCCAATATGATTTTAGCATCGTATAGGTGTCCTATACGAGGAGCAAACCATAACAACAAATTTCTTTGACCTACAGCTAAATACTTTAGGAACTTGTGGGTTTCGATATGACTGACCTAAATATAGTTCAATAATTCGGATTGAATATTTATTTTCTATAAATAGTACAGGGGGGAGAGCCGGTATATATTTAATACATTAATAATTCTCTTGAAATGGGTAGGGAGCTCTCTTGAAGAGCGAACCCAACGAGTTAGGATTGGGGATATTTTACGAGTAAGTCAGCGGTTCTCAACCGGTGGTACGCATACCCCTTGGGGGATATGTAGGGGTACGCATATCAGCGACATAAGTAATTATTTAACAGGCTGTTCGAGCTCCTACATGAAATGTACGAATTTCTTAAAGATCAGAAATCTGGTTTTGCAACACACTTCGAGGACATCCAAAAAATTATGCAAAGTCGCATATCTTGCTGACATGTACGAAAATCAATGAGTTGAATCTTAAACCTCAGGGACAGAACAGCAACATATTTTCTTTCATTGACAGCATGAGTTTTTCATAATAATTTTATCTACTGGAAAAACAGAATTTCTGCCGGACAGCTTGCAATATTCCCAACAATTTCATGTTTTTGTGGAGACTTGAACATCGATCTTTCAGTCTTTTCTAATATCAAAGCAATGATCATCGATCATTTGAAGAATCTAGAAAACGATATTCTCCGATATTTGCCTGAAATTGAAACGGGAATCCAGAATAACTGGATTTTGGAATCTTTTTGTGAAAAAAGGTAGATACGGCAGAACTTTCTGATGAGTTGAAAGAGAAATTATTTGAAAATATAAATGCTAGTATGCGCGAGGGGTACCCGCGGTCATAAATTTTATCCTTTTGGGGTACAGTTGCGAAAAAGGTGGAGAACCGCTATTTTTAGTGATCCCTGTAGATTGTCGCGTGGAGTTCCTCAAGGTACTGTTTTGGCACCATTCTTTTCTTGATGTATGTCAATAGCATCTTCGGGACGGATATCAATGGGAAAATAATATCATTTGCAGTTGGTCATCAAGGAGGCCATGGCCCACCCGGGGCTGCAGAGCCAAAGAAGAAGTGCTGGATTTAAGGAAGATTGCTGAGAACACTACTTCGATTTTCACATACAAGGAGTACTGTCAGAGGCAGCTTAAACATCAGTAATAGCGGATAGGATTACCCTGCTCACGCCAAGATGAGAGAGTTAAAACGCAAACCCCCCCCCCCCCATTAATATAATATTCCTCCCTTCCTGTGGCATATATATCAATATATTATATTGATATATATGCCACAGGAAGGGAGGAATCGTTGCTTGTCTTTAAAAACAAATGAGAGAAGTGTTTCACCTCACTCATTCAATCAGGTATCACGGGCACTACGAGCTTCAAGTGGAATCGGTCAATGAGGTCATACGCAACCAAGCCATCAACCACTTAATGAGGCTACAAGATCACGTCAACGACGATGTTGTCCGACTCCTAGACACAGATGATCTACTCCGAAGATTGAAACGTACCAAACCGCATGAGCTTGCTCAACTAATGTGAAAACGTCAGAACAATATAAGACTAAGTGATGTACTTTAGTTTTGAACATTTAATTTAAAATTCAACATACGAATATTGCTTATAAGTTTACCTACTTGTATATACTTGGCGCAATAAAAAATATATTTAAGAACAAAAAAAAAAAAAAAAAAAAGGTATCACGGGCATGGAGGGGCACTTTATTTTGGGAGGAAGTTATTCCCCATTCATTGACTTATTTATGTAAATACTTATAATATAAGTGTTGAATAATAACAATGGGAAGCCTAAATAATAATAATGGGTAGTAGCTTGTATCCTAATTCCCAAATCAATATAAATTCCTAACGAACGGCCAAATGAACACATCATAATATCATTATGATGTGTTCATTTGGCCATTCGTTACGAATTTATATTGATTTAGGAATTAGGATACAAGCTACCCATTGTTATTATTTAGGCTAGCACTCCGACCCCCAGCACAAGTCTTTTTACAGGGGGTAAGAATAATAATTATTATAAGGGTAATTATGTTGCTTTTATAACAAATAAACAAAGATTTAAAAATATAAAATGAAAATAAGCGTGGATGTTATTCCATATTTTACACATATTCGATACCTAGTCTTTGGAATCGACTAACATTGGTATTTATCCTTGAAATAAGGAGTCTCTGGAAAACGGCCATACTACTATTCAAATACCACTACGTGAGAATGGTTCCTGCCGCAGTACAGATTTAATAGGACGGTAATTTTAAGGTCAATCAACTGAGAAATTGAAATAGATGTGAATGTACCTACTCAGGAGTGGCAGACCGTCATGAAACACGGGCTGATGTAAGGGTGCTAAAAATAATTTTCAAGTGCATACACAAACGCGTTTATACCGGTCCGACGTCCCGGAAATTCCAAATCCCGATATAAAATAAACTTGGCGATTCATCACCATACTGCAGGATGTACCTAAGTGAAAAGTGACGCAGCGAAGATGTCAACCTTCAGATCTTCGAGGTTTTTCAAGACAGAAGACGTGAATACAGGAAGCCATTAGTTAAAACAGACGCAACATCGGAATCTCAAATAGTCAATTCCAAAATCCCTAGTGATGTCAGACGAATTTTACAAAGGAAGTGAGTTACTTGGATAAGAGGAAATGAAAGTAAGAGACAGTACTGGTGTGGATTGAATACTAACTTGGGGAAAGGTTGAGTGGTCTAGCCTTTAGGTAGATTTCTGATGTTTTGGCAGCTTTCATGCAGTATTGATAAATCGGGATATTCGTTATCAATAATGAAAATGCAGAAGGAGTCAGGGAAACGGTGGCGTACGATAAGTATTGATTTGGGATTGCAGATGAAAAACTGGGTTCCGTGTTTTGAAGGGAAAAAATGGAGACTCCTTCAAGTACCGCAGGGTGTGGCCTGGGGGTTGTCAGCCCGAATTAGGTCGCTGCGTTCCTGCTCTACACAAGTTTACCGAGGAAATATATTCTTATCAACTTACCTCGCGGATGATTTGTCGGCGCGTTATTCGGATCCCATACACCGGAATGCTATTATTATCGGGGGAAAAACACTGTGTGAACAGATGAAAACAGCCGCACGACCTCTCCCAGCAAATGTCGGGATCGGAACTGGAGTCTTCTGATTGGTAGAGGAATGCCCCAATCGACGGCGGTCGTCGGTTTCGTATCGATTTCGTTATAATCGATAGTAGTTATCGGAACCAAGGCGCTAGTTTCAAAAGTGAACGCTGGATGATTGAACAAGTTTCTCGAACTGGGTGTTGGTGGACGAGAAGTTTTTGTTCTAAAAGCTACTACTAATCATACTACTATTCTAGCAGGAGAACTAAAAGACCACAACTGTCGCCAACACCCCGACACGTCCGTACCTACTTACGTTATCAATAATGTGCAGTTCAGTAGAATTGACAATCTGTTTTTTGGCAAGTTTGACGGTTCGTACCAGACCACACAAACAGTTTTCAATTGATAGGTCCAGAGCTATTACAGGTAAGAATGTTAATTTTGAGACGGACCCGCCTACTATATGCCAACCATTGATTGCCATCAGTGCTTAGTTAATCATTTGACGATCTTTTCCAGTTTTTCACTAGTAATTCAAGTGCTTTGTTTGCTTGTTACATTCACAGCTACTACTACGTACAATAGAGAAATAGTAACAAAGTCCCTCAATTTGATGTGTGGTATTTGATAGTAGGTACCTACTCGTTCCACGAACTTGAAATGCTTCCTCGAACAATGTTGTATCGATATGTAAATACGCTGCAATCGAAACGAACAACAGCTCTAAGCAGCATTGCAGAGGTAGCAGAATGATGAAATGATAAGTAGGTACTTTTCTCACTAGGTACACACCTCCTACATACTACGATTAATATGAAAACCTTTTATAACGAATCTAATATTATTATGGCATAGATTAATCAGTTAATTTACTATCACAATCGATTCTCATAAAATCGATTGGGAAACGTTCGAGTCGCCTGTCCCAATTCAAATGATTACTCATGAATCAAGTAAATTAGTGGATGATCTCAGACCTCCCACACCTCCATGTTCCACTCAAGGGCGTCCAGACCAAAATTAACGAAATTTGTATCACAAATGACCCCCCCCCCCCCCCCCCAGCCATAAGACATAGGTACCTACTTACCCATGTCAAAATCAGTAAAGGGATGTTGAGTGTACCTACATTACTTACGTGTAAGTATGTATGCAGATACATTGGTACATGGATATGTCTCATTTTTCCCCTGTAAAACATGTGTTTTATGTCTCAAAACAAAATTAGGATAAAAAATAACTTCAATGCGTCATTAAGTACCTAGGTATTTCAAATTGCTTAGCATTGTGTAAGAGAAATGGGGGCTTATAATGCAATCGAAGAGTGCTAATAATAATTATTATTGTCCATTGCTGTTTATTGATATCGAGTTACAATCTTTTTAATCTAACAAAATTGTTACATTAGGTGTAGGAGCCCCTCAGCTGATCCTAGGGCTTATTCTGCTTAAAGTCTAAGGATACATACATACCAAATTACAGCTTCATAGTGTGAATAGCATAGAAATTAGCTTTAGGAGTTTAGACGTTCATTGATCAGAATTGGTGTATCCTCCTTTGGAGTACCCAGCGACCTGTCAGCTCTAATCGACCTGTCTAGAGGGTCGACCCAACCTGCGCATCTGATTCATATTATGCTCTATACGAGTTGCCCCATTGATCGAGATAATCAGATACCTACACAACTTTCCAATGATATGCTCTTCATGTGCCCCTCGTACTGAGGTAAATACTATGAGGGCCTTAAATTGTTTGAAAACAACCAAATTCACCTTATAACTTCTCAAGATTGTGAAGTTCTCCGTAATGTCTAAACCTTATTGGACTCACAATACGTATATATCTTAGAAATTATAGGCTTTAATTGAGTGAAATCACTCGTTTTAATACCTCAATCATAAATAGTAGTACTGAAACATGTAGGACACTAAAGAGGACTCATGAGATGGTAGAGTTCGTGGGAGGATGCGTCCGACAGCTGGTCAACGATAAAATCTCGGATGGAGCCCGTACGTCAGAAATAACTTTTCCCCATGACGGATTGCCTCCAGTCTTTCTGGGCAGGCACCATCCGCAAGGCATAAGCAGTGACGTACCCAGAATGTCGATGAGGGGAAGGCCTACAGCGCAGGGTATAGAATACTCCCCAATAGGTGGACAAAATTTAGGTCTCTTGATATTGCAACAACAGATACCTACTGCCATATCTTGTTTCTCAATTATAGGCAAACAATTCTAATTGTATAGAGTACTACTGATAGAAGGATTACGAACAAAATTGCCTTAGAACCTAAAAAAAAATGATACTTCCCTTTAAAAGTTTCAAGTCGACAGGTCTATAGGGAGCAGTCGTATAACTTCAAAAACCCTGTTTTACGCCCTTACCTTGTTATTTAGTCGGGCAAGGCTACAGCCTCTCCACCTTCACCTATTGAAAACGTTTACCCATTATCTCAACCCAAAAACATTTCGGCTAATATCGTCGACTATGACGAGTCTACAGCCTGGGTTACAGGAACAATCGACTAGAAATTTTTAGGAACGAACCACTGAAATTTAGGCCACTTTGACGGGTCCACAGCCGATCAACTTGAAATTTGGTATAAGTAGATCTTCTTGGTGTGGATAATAGAAAAAGCCCTGCAAGTTTCAAGTAGGTAGGTTTAAAGGGAGCTGAGTTATATAACTTCATAAACCCTGTTTTACGCCCTTACCTTGTTCTACTTCTTATTCAGTCAGGCAAGGCCTCTCCTTTATTTATTTAATTAATAAATAATTTATACATTTATTAGATAATAAATAATTAATTTGCCTAATTTATTCTTGCATATTGCCTCAACAGGTCTCTTCAACTTCAGCAACAAAAAGATGTGATATCTCTCAAAAAGTGTTTTTTTTTGGGGGGGTTGAGATATGTGTATACTCCCTAAACATATGTAGTCAAGATGTCTTCCATCTGTAACGAACAGTGAATTTAATGTAATATTCATCCTGGCTTCGCGTTTGAAAATGGGGAATTCGATATATTTCCAGAATTATTACTTAGCAATATTGTTTATTCAACACCAATAAAAACTACACCTTTGCTCCCAGCATCACAGCTTATTAGTAGCAATCCCTGTAAAACAAATTTACAAAAACGTAAGAGACATTCTCTTCTAAGTGAATTTATCAGCACAATAAATCGGCGTGGAATGTTCTCTCTTCAATTGAAAATGTCGGTAGTATTCATATTATTGATTCAATACATCCACCATTAAGGTAGGTAGGTTTATATAGTATTGTAGATGCAGGTCTATGTAGATGTTGAGGAAAAACACAAGAAGAGTACCAATAGAAGGGTAACAATGCATATTTATATTAGCAATAACGTGTTTGTTCGTTTCGATTGTTACGTAAAAAAATCAACATTCACAATTGAAAACAGAATGAAGGATCGGTTGATGAAATTATAATTGGAATGATCCTAACAACATTTTTCAGGTAGGTCTACGAATAATTTTTGTGGGGCTGCTAAAGAAATAACGGCTTTCCTTATAGGAAGAGGCCCATCAATCGTCTAAACGGATAGTGGGATGATTAGGCTTTGGTAATACCAATAACGCCACAGGCTACACGGCCTCCAGCGTTGCCGGTGGTCTTGCTGAGCTCGTGGCCGCCTTTTCCCAGATCGTCGGGGTCGGCATGGACCTGAAACACAAAATATGTCATTGAGCCTTCTATAGAACCAAAGAGAGGGGAAGTTTGTTAATATGCTATACGGTATCCATGAAATTTCGATGGACGGCTAGATGACAACAAATTAATGTATTGCCTTAGCAACAATGCACGACTTCGGATATGCACTCATAATCTGAAGTTGTTCTTTGGCACACCCCATACCTTCCAGGCTTGTTCCTACGAACCCATAAGAGGGAGTAAACAAATCCCTGACACTCTTCCAAAAAAAGTTGATTTTTGATCTGGACAGACCCGAAAACGTCGAAAATTACTCAATTTCTTCCTTACTGGGAAAAGATCTGATCATGGACATGTCTGGTAGCTTTAGGAGCTCCTCAGCTGATCCTGGGCTTATTCTGCTCAAAGTGTGAGCCCTACATACCAAATTACAGCTTCATTGAGTGAATAGCATCGAAATTAGCTTTAAGAGACATTCAGCTGATCCAAAGCCTATTCTTCTCAAAGTGTAAGTCATAAGGAGGCTAAATACCAAATTACAGCTTCATAGTGTGAATAGCATAGAAATTAGCTTTAGGAGCATCTCAGCTGTATCACGAAAATTTTGGAATCACCCCCAGCCAAAAAGCATATCCATGTCAATAATAGTCGTCCATGAATACCATCAATTTTTTATGTAGAATCTATCTTCTCCTTAGTGAAACAGGGGATCTACTGTTTCCATTCAGGATTTTAGTTTTACTGATTGGTCAAGAAGTGGCAGCCATTGATAATAAAATTTAATAAATTTAATTTGAGGCTGGTATTCAAATACGATACAATCCAGTGATCTGCGTGACCTTGAAAACGCTTTAATAACTTAAGAACTACTGATAGTTGTGATTCTTACCACAATGGTCCTTCCAACGACGCTCATTTCACCACAGAGGGAGATATTCTTGTCCCTGATGTTGACTTTAGCAACACCATCGTCTCCAGCCACCACATTTCCCAAATCACCGGCATGTCGCACCCCGTCTTCAGGACCACCGTGCTCCTTTCCATGGGGATTGAAATGGGGTCCGGCGCTGATGCACCCTACAACAGTAACAAATATAAATATCATCCTGTTCATCCTTCTGCATTAAACAACTAAGTACCTATGTGGATCTCAGTCGAGTGTAGATATTGCACAAACCGTTAGTAGTGTCACCCAGCTCGTGGATATGGAATCCGTGAAGGCCCTTGGCCAATCCTCCAACTTCTCCGGTAAGCACAACTTCAGCTGATGGATCCTGCAAGCAATCGGAATCTCAAAATAGTGTTGTGGAGAATTGTACCGATAATAACACATGTAAATATGAGGCAGGGATTCGAAACACCTACTACAGCATCGTATAGTAGGTAGGTATAGGATGTTAGTTTTACTGATTGCTCAAGAAGTGTCAGCCATTGATGATAAATTTATATTATTGTGCAAATAATTACAATGTGTAGGTACCTACGAGGTTCTACTAAAATTCATGTACTTTCGTTACTTGCGAAATTATATCGGTTTATAATTCGTATCTGTTGAGTGAGTATCACTGTTACATAGGGATCTGATACTATTATCGACGGTCGTACATGAGGACCAATTACAGGCCACTTAAGTTGCCAGCATTAAAATCACTGATAATGTTCATTCTAAATCTGCTCGTGGTTCCAAAAGGGCCACATACATTAATGGATAGCAAATATGCGAGTTAATCAAATAGGGATCGTTCCCAATCAACAGGAACTGATAATAGTTATCTCAACGTAGGTGGTAGATATCTCCACTTTATATCTACGCACGACAAACACCACTCGTGCACAATCATCTGCACCTAGTGGAGATCTCCACTGGTATCTATACCAATAATAAGATGGGAATAATAACGAAAACACCTTTACCTAGTTACCAACAAAATATCAAGTTGCATTTGAAGCCAAAAGCCCTGTGACTACATTCTAGTGCATTTTGCACATTTTGTCCCATCCCTTCCATTCATTCCTTCCGCAAATCTATACATACCTCGTCGCCTAATCAATATTATTCGCTTATTACTCATCTTCCACCCATGTTATCGGGAATAAAAAATAACAATAATGGGTTATGGTAAGTATCCCATCTGCTGAGTACTACCTCCGGGATGTCCTATCTGTAACTACCACTTCTGTGAAAACACATTTTAGATGTTCACTTCTACCATCGTTAATGAACATTTCGGAATCTTCGACAATAATAATAATTATTATTATTCCGAAATAATTATTAATGTTATTATGTTCAGTGATCATAAATACAGCTGATGGAGTTTAATTAATAGTCCTGATGACTAAACTGTCTTTATTGAATACGATAGTGAAAGTAAATAGAACGATTAGATTCAATCAAGAATGAAGCATTACAACAGTGGTTTAAGAAATAATAATAATATAAATGCGATAGCAGGTTGATAAAACGAAGGCTGCTTTTCATTCATTAGTGCAAAAAAGGATCATCAATTTGTGAACTAAAGTTAAATTATGTAGAATGCGCCAGTGACGGTTCTCGCCGGGGCCAGCTCGAGGCACAAATAAATTACGTAACATGCGTCAAGATGATTGTGTGAAATCAGTTCGAAAGAACACAGTTCTACTTGATCAAGTAGGTATTTGGAGGAAGATGTTCCTTGTACCTAAATCTCAAACTTCAATTGATAGACGTTGTACCTTCAATTGATAAGGTAACCAAATAAATGAAGTAAACTCTTTACAACGAAGTAAAGAGATGAAATTCAAGGTGTGGTTCAGACGGATAAAAAAAAGTGACCGATAGACTTGTAAGAGAAGGAAGTATGAAATAATTTGAATGCTATGGCGTAGAGGGAACAATATCTCAATTAACGCTAAAGGTGAGTTATTCAACAGGCATCGAGATATCCTTGAGGGAATGATAAAGCACTTTACCACCATTCATACTCAGGGGTAAAGGAACCGGAAGGAACCCAGCTCAAATTCGGGTTCCCAACTTTCATGATCCTGTGTAGAAACCAATTTTAGCTTATTTGTACCGATGAGACTTGATAAAGACAAAAAATACTCACAGCTTGTTCGAGGTGAACTGTGCCGGAGACGGACTCGCCTTTGAGAACTACGACGGCTTTCAAAACCATGATTCGTCTGCGGATCAAAGGAATACGTATGACAAAAAGAACGTGGATAAAGAAGTCGCCTGAGATTTAAGATTAAAGACAATTAATTTACCAGTAGGATTTGATTGAAAGAAGTACGGAATCACTTGATATGAAGTCACCAGCGGCTATTTTGGAAATGAAACGGGGAATGGAAATGAAACAGTGGTGGTAAAGGGGAAGTATGATCCCAAGGTTGCCAGATCCAACTGGTTAATTGTCCGTAGGCAGGTTTCAAAAATTCCGTAGAATGTGAAGTTTTCGCAGAATCTGATATAACTCATCATAATTCTGTCGAAGGTCTTTTTCATCCCATGAGAGGAGGCTTCGTTGTGAAACCTTATAAAACAACTTCCCAATTATACGTACTTCATGACATGAAGTACATGAATTATGTATTCATCCCATTTAGATGGCTTGTACAAATAACTTCAAGGACAGACTGGCTGAGAAAACTTGAGGTAGGTACGTGAGTAGGTTGAGCCTACTGTCTTAAAATGAGATCCATTGGAGATTTTTTCATCTGACAGAAGGGCTAGACTAGAATCAACGACTAGAATCATGCTTCCCACCGAAAGTTCTTTGTTGACAATTGTTTAAAAAATCCGTAGAAACAAAACTCCGTAGATCTGGCAACCATGTGTACTAGGGATGGGTATCGATATATCGGAAATATCGATATCCGGGCCAGAAATATCGATATTTTCATATCGATATATTCCGTCCCCGATATCCTTGATATCGATATATTCTTCGCGATATGTGCTGAAAACATTCATTATTCATTCAATTTGTAGGAATAATCCCTTTAAGGTAAAAGTAGAAGAAAGGCTTTTTTGTGTCTGTTCCACTTCATTTCGTGTGTGTGAGAGCTCCTGCAGCTGGTCAGTCGACTTCTTCTAGTTCTAGCTCCACTGCCACTCCGACTTCAACATCGACAACTCAACCTACATGCAAAGGTGCAAAAATTGATATCGTACCGGGAAAGAGGGATGTTATTCATGGACATCATGTTCTTTAATGGAGATATTTTACATAAAACCAATTATTTCTTCCAAAATTCGCTCTTATAGCCATGCTGCATGACTGTTTTCAGTTCTATTACGTGTATTATATTTTCACTTCTTATTTAATAAAGACATTTTTGCTAAATATCGTTTTTTTTTGGCCGATATATCGATATTTCTTTGTCCGATATATCGATAGATCGATATGTTGTCGAGAGAGACCCGTCGATATTGGATATTGATATATCGGATATATCGATATACTCCGATACCCATCCCAATGTGTACCTTGGTGGTTATGAACGCCCGTCGATACGCTCCTGGAATTATAGTATCCATACAAAGCCTGTCATTGTTGTAGTTGCTGTGTTAAATCATTAGTAAGAAACACGATTAAACTAATAAATTTCAAATGTATTATTGATAATCAAATAGGTTATCAATTTTTAAACATTATAATAATTAAAATTCTACTTCTACTTGGATTGGCAACTTTAACTGATAAACGTTATCAAATACAGATGTTAGAAATCAAGTCACCATTTGGTTGCTCGCTTGATTTTCAGAACGTTCTAGAAGCTGTTGAGGTGAAACATCGCGTATTGTGTTTATTATTTTATTGTTTTGTTGAATTTTACCGCAGTCGTTCAACGGAATTAATTGGAAGTTGCGCCTTGAAATGGATGAAATTGGCGAAGAGGTAAGTTCATTTATGGTCAGCATGGAAATGAGAAGTGTGGTAGAGTATGTATGTAGGTTATGCCTCCGTTGTATCTAAATAAACATACTCCAAATAAACATACTTTTGTTTGGGCCGTAAGTTATCATTGTACTTGAGCCCTGCACTTGGTTATAATGTGATTGATGATTGGTTAATAATTCGACTAGGTTAATAATTCCTACTATAACTCACAGGCCATGTAAAATGTTCTTGATTCAAATCAGATCTTGTCAGCCCTTTTTTGATCAGAAATGTCTACTAATTTTAGTTGTGAAGTCTCCGATAAGCGGTAAAATGCCGTAAGAGCTGCTCACATCAAACAAAACCATTGACACTTCGGACATTCTGTTGTCACTGATGAGTACAAAATCGAACCTTTCTTTAGATGACTTCCATCTGAGCTTTATGAACCCAAGAAATACATCGATCAATCGGTCAAGTTTCATGCGTGATCGTTTGAGGACAAAAATCATAATTTTTCACAATCCAATTTTGTTGTGTTTATTCAACTAATCACGACTTTTTTTCTCTTTAGCCTCAATTCGTAGTTGATGAAGTGAGCAGTATAATTCAGGGTGCTATCGAGCAATCCATCGGCGGGAATACTTACGCTCAGAATAAAGTAAACCAGTGGACCACCAACGTCGTGGAAGCCTGCCTAGGGAACCTCACCAAGCTGCAGAAGGCCTTCAAATATATCGGTGAGGTGTTCATAATTTCTTTGCAATGAAATAGAAATAATCGTTCTGAGTTTCCTCATCATGTGGGCGTCTTGTTGTAGATATCAATACAAGGGCTCGAGTAGGTCATTTGATTGAAATAGGTACGCATTTGTTAGTGGATGATAAGGGGCAATTGAAGCATTTATTTCAACCCATCCCGAGTATTTCGGAAATTCACGATATTCTTTGAGTAACTGGGTATTCCTCAGTTCTCATGAGTCGGGCGTAAACATGAAAATCCAGCCCATATCCCACTTGTTTACCTCACTTAGCAATATAATTGCTTTTTGATCTATTCCAGGATCAAGTAAATTCGTTTTCCATCCTTACTACCGAAGATAGGGAAGCGTTGTAGTAGGTACTTCTTGACGAATGTATGAGTGGACTAAGGATCTTTTCGGTATATTTACGTCTGTCGTTGTGATATTTCCATCGACGTTCGGTTGGTAATTTTTCTTAGAGGTTACTCAATCAAAAGCTACAATTTTTTAGTAGAGCTGGCGTATCCCCGATTCGTCTTACTTATTCTTTTTACTGAGTGTAGTTGGAGATGTCGTAAAATGTGATCCGACCAAACGCCACGGACAGTTAGTTGCCTATCTCTTGTTTAGTGTAGATTTATTTGAACAAGAACTCGTCCAGCTCTTCACAACTACAACTGTTTTGGAAGCTTCTCCGGCTAAGGGACGAAGAGAATTTTATTTTTCAGAGTTGTCACCACTGGTAATGTTCAAAACGATTCATCTAACTCCTCAGTCCGTTACAAAATGTCGTCACAGCATCCTAACGCGTAAAACAGTTCGTCATCCAATTGCTCCACCTACCGCAGGTTTTGACTGCAGGCAATTTTTAGAACGGTATGAAAGCGACTCAATTGTGACTGGTGACGAAAAGCGGGTGTGTCACTATACACCTGAGTCAAAAGGCACCATCAACCAAAAAATTCGAATTCCAATTTTCAGAGAGGAAGAACGTGGCATCTGTCTTGTATGTTTTGGTTTATTATCTTCGATAATGAACCATTGGAATCGCCCAAAGAAAAAAAAATTTTAACCCCCCCTCAAAATTTGTTGGTTTACGTTTCAAGATACGTAGATTCAGAAAATCGAATAAAAAAAAACTCTGCAAATTCTTGACACAACGGTTCATTATCTTCTTTGTACAGATCACCCTTCTGTCTAGATCACTAGGTCTAAATGTCTAGATCCTAAATGTTAGATTAATTATTATTATCAATTATCACTCATTATTAACAATTTTATCAAGTACCTCGTGAAAATTATTATAATTTATTGTTAGGTATTAATGATTCGTATTTATTAATAATAATAATTATTATTAATTAATACGATATAACTCTGGGGTTTTTAATACTACGTCGGTAATAATTTTTCTATAAAAGAAGTACCTACCAACAAACATTCGAAATTACCTTCATTTCCGTAGCACGAAACGCACCTCAGAACAACAAACTCGACATCACTTAAGCCATATGATGTTCCAAAGAGCTTGTTAGTATGAAAATGGACCTGTATTTCAACAGTTTGATTCACGATCGTGTTGTGAGAAAAATTCTACGGAACAAACTCTATCTAAATATGAAATAAAAACTCTGCAAATTCTTGACACAACGGTTTATTATCTTCCTTGTGCAGATCACCCTTCTGTCTATACCAGACTGTATTGCAAATCGGCACCATACCATATTCTCACCGTACTCATACCTTACGAATTTCTTTCCTATCATACCATACTGTATTATACCAAATCATACATACAATAATATACCATACCATACTCATACCATGTCCTACAAACCGAGTGAATATTAAAATGTCTTCCATTTCTGACCTATATTTAAAATTTCAAGTATCTAGCTCATCATCAGAAAATCGAATTAAAAAAAATCCGTCCGTCACCCGTACGCCGTCCGCGCCACTTTGCCCAGTTAGCGTTGAGTTAAAATTACGAAATTCGGTTTCTGGGTTTGGACCAGCCCCACAATGGTCCTCGAAACTTTTCATAACCCTAGGTCAAGAGGAAGGGGTTCCAAACGAAATTTAAAATTTCGACAATGTCATATCTCAAAATATTTAACTGAAACGTGTAATTTTCAGTTCACTTTTGAATGACCTGAAAAATTACGAATCTTTTAAGACCAATTGGATTTTTGTGCGACCAGCCGTTCGTTCACAGTGAGCGCGCAAAGGTTTAGGAAAAACACTAATCTTTCGCGTCGAAAACGGCCGTTATGTGACCCAACCCTCAGACGCCCAGAATAAAACTACCTTTTGTCATCTTCCCGGTAAACTATAGTCTAGAAATTTTAACCGTGAGTCGGGGATAGACCACATTGCAATATTTACTCGGTTTCTCATCTGTAAAATTGTTTAAATAATACCTTTTTGTAATAATAAAAATTAAATTTTGATGATGAGCTATTGACTTGAAATTTTAAAAATAGGTCAGAACTGGATCACAGAACTGGATTCACTCGGTTTCTTGTCTGTAAAATTGTTTAAATAATACCTATTTGTTTAAACAAATTAAATTTTGATGATGAGCTAGATACTTGAAATTTTAAATATAGGTCAGAAATGGATGACATTTCAATATTCACTCGGTTTGTATGACATGGTATGAGTATGGTATGGTATATTATTGTATGTATGATTTGGTATAATACAGTATGGTATGATAGGAAAGAAATTCGTATGGTATGGTATGAGTACGGTGAGAATATGGTATGGTGCCGATTTGCAATACAGTCTGGTATAGACAGAAGGGTGATCTGCACAAGGAAGATAATAAACCGTTGTGTCAAGAATTT
This sequence comes from Stenodema calcarata, assembly GCA_963920205.1. NCBI lineage: Eukaryota > Metazoa > Arthropoda > Insecta > Hemiptera > Miridae > Stenodema > Stenodema calcarata. The sequence goes on from OY986054.1 coordinate 10,026,930, forward strand.
GCAGAGTTTTTTGGTACGGCCGTACGCCGTCCGCGCCACTTTGCCCAGTTAGCGTTGAGATAAAATTACGAAATTTTTTTTATGGGTTTCGACCAACCCCACAATGGTCCTCGAAACTTTTCATAACCCTAGGTGAAGGGGAAGGGGTTCAAAACGAATTTTGAAATTTTGAAAATTTCATATCTCGAAAAATTCATATAGAACGATGTTTTTTTATTTCATATTTAGATAGAGTTTGTTCCGTAGAATTTTTTAAGACCATCCGCAGCTCTGTACGACCAGCCGTTCGTTCACAATGAGGGCTCAAAGATTGTGCCTCACAACACGATCATGAATCAAACTGTTGAAATACAGGTCCATTTTCATACTAACAAGCTCTTTGGAACATCATATGGCTTAAGTGATGTCGAGTTTGTTGTTCTGAGGTGCGTTTCGTGCTACGGAAATGAAGGTAATTTCGAATGTTTGTTGGTAGGTACTTCTTTTATAGAAAAATTATTACCGACGTAGTATTAAAAACCCCAGAATTATATCGTATTAATTAATCATAATTAATAATAATTATTATTAATAGTAAATACGAATGATTAATACCTAACAATAAATTATAGTAATTTTCACTAGGTACTTGATAAAATTGTTAATAATTAGTGATAATTGATAATAATAATTAATCTAACATTTAGGATCTAGACATTTAGACCTAGTGATCTAGACAGAAGGGTGATCTGTACAAAGAAGATAATGAACCGTTGTGTCAAGAATTTGCAGAGTTTTTTTATTTGATTTTCTGAATCTACGTATCTTGAAACGTAAACCAACAAATTTTGAGGGGGGGTTAAAAAAATTTTTTCTTTGGGCGATTCCAATGGTTCATTATCGAAGATATGTATATATGAATATCTAACCTAATAACATACTAACAATAAAGACAACTACCTAAGTAATACAAGGAGCCTGTTAACAAAATACACGAACTTATATTAATGAAATTAATAAAACGATGAATGTAACGTAGCCTAGCTAATATTATATTATATGGAATGGTGAAAGATGTAAACGTATGGAAATTTAAACGCGTATTTATACATTTAAAAGATTTTTTTTTTGTAATATATAATAATTTGTATTATGGCAAATATGTATGCTAATAAGTGGCAATGTATTGTGATAAAGTGTATTTTGCATTTATGTAACTACGTCGTCTCGGCGGCATCCCCTGTAGCGCACCATAAGGGTGCTAAATACAGTATTTATTCATTCATTCATTCATTCATTCAGGTACTTCTTTTATAGAAAAATTATTACCGACGTAGTAATTAAAACCCCAGAATAATATCGTATTAATTAATCATAATTAATAATAATAATTATTAATCATAAATACAAATTATTAATACCTAACAATAAATTATAATAATTTTCACTAGGTACTTGATACAATTGATAATAATAATTAATCTAAAATTTAGGATCTAGACATTTAGACCTAGTGTTTCATCTTCCAGGTAAACTACAGTCTTGAAATTTTAACCGTCAGTCGGGGATAGACCACATTGCAATATTCACTCGGTTTCTCATCTGTAAAATTGTTTAAATAATACTTTTTTGTAATAATACAAATTAAATTTTGATGCTGAGCTATTGACTTGAAATTTTAAAAATAGGTCAGAACTGGATCACAATGCAATATTCACTCGGTTTCTTGTCTGTAAAATTGTTTAAATAATACCTATTTGTTTAAACAAATTAAATTTTGATGATGAGCTAGATACTTGAAATTTTAAATATAGGCCAGAAATGGATGACATTTCAATATTCACTCGGTTTTTTTCTCATTGCAAACCTGTTCATTGTGTACCCAAGATCCTTCCCTAAAAGATCTGGCAGCGGGAAATATTATTCAACATGGTTTGAAAAGGGAAAAACAAGTTTTGTAAAAAATCCCAATGCTCTAGGTAGTAGTCGATACCAGTGACCAACATTTTCTTCAGTAGTCGACATGGTTTTGCACTAGTAGTCGACCTACATGTGTTAGAAGTCGACAGTATCACTTGAGTCAGTAGTCGACAGGTTTCGTCATTCCATCGTTTTCGAATTTTACGACATCTAAATAAAATACATTCAACTGTGAATCGGAACTTGAAAATAGATTAATAAGATGTAATAAAGTAGTTATCAGACTTTTTATTTGCAAACAGCTCGTTATCAGTCTCAAATTGCAATAAGTACTTAAGTAAAAAGGTATGAAAACTATAGTCGAAAACTCATTGTCAGAAAAGCGACATTACAGTTGGGCTTAGGTACCTATTTACACATTTTTTGACATTTTCTTGTCTTTGCTTTGGCACATGAACTGAAACGGGAAAAATTAGTTCCCTTGATTCACCCTTTCCTTCAGATCACGTCAGAACACAAGCGACCGGCGGGCCATTACGTCAGAGCCTATGACGCACGAGCGTATTTTTTTTTTTTTTTTTTTAAATATAGCATTTATTTCATTTTATAGGCAAAAAATACAAACAATTTAAATTGACAAAAATGCATCAGTTCCCTTTAAGATAAATCTTGAGCTGGGAACTGGAGCGTGTCACGTGCCTCGATTTTATTATTAAAGTGTGGGTTAAAAAGTAATACAAATCAAATTAGTAGGTAATAAGTACAGAAATTTTTAAATAATTACAGGTAGGTAGGTATTAAATAATTAATTAGTAGGTAATAAGTACAGAAATTTTAAATAATTACAAACGACAGAAATAGCTACAATACTTCATAATAAGCCAAGAAAATAGTCCTTGATTAGTTTTTTAAATTTATTTATAGGTAATTTTTCTGTTTTGACGAGATCATATGGAAGTAGATTGTACAGTAGTACTCCTTTATGAAAATACAATCTTTGAGCTGCCGTGGTTTTCAATTTTAAAGCTTTCAATGTTACTTTGTCTGCACTCCGCGTTCCAACCTCAACCCTTTCCAATTTATCCTCCAAATATTTTTTATGGGTGAAAATCAAGGTAGTTTTCTAAATTAGGTTGAAAACGTCCATTACTTTTAACTCTCGGAACAACAAATTCAACAAGTTCTTTTCTTTTTTAATAAAATCTTAATTAGGGTTTTTTGTGTAATTGAAATTGGATGAATCTTAGTTTTATGACGTAGTATGACGTAAGACGGCTGGCAAGAGGCCAACTAGTACGGCAGAGCCTATGACGCACGAGCGTATGACATAAGACGGCTGGCAGGAGACCAACAAGTGCGTCAGAGCCTATGACGCACGAGCATATGACGTAAGACGGCTGGCAGGAGGCCAACAAGTGCGTCAGAGCCTATGACGCACAAGCGTATGACGTAAGACGGCTGGCAGGTGGCCAACAAGTACGTCAGAGCCTATGACGCACGAGCGTATGACGTAAGACGGCTGGCAGGAGACCAACAAGTACGTCAGAGCCTATGACGCACGAGCGTATGACGTAAGACGGCTGTCAGGAGACCAACAAGTGCGTCAGAGCCTATGACGCACGAGAGTATGACGTAAGACGGCTGGCAGGTGGCCAACAAGTACGTCAGAGCCTATGACGCACGAGCGTATGACGTAATACGGCTGTCAGGAGACCAACAAGTGCGTCAGAGCCTATGACGCACGAGAGTATGACGTAAGACGGCTGGCAGGTGGCCAACAAGTACGTCAGAGCCTATGACGCACGAGCGTATGACGTAAGACGGCTGGCAGGAGACCAACAAGTGCGTCAGAGCCTATGACGCACGAGCGTATGACGTAAGACGGCTGGCCGGAGACCAACAAGTACGTCAGAGCCTATGACGCACGAGCGTATGACGTAAGACGGCTGGCAGGTGGCCAACAAGTACGTCAGATCCTATGACGCACGAGCGTATGACGTAAGACGGCTGGCAGGAGACAAACAAGTGCGTCAGAGCCTATGACACACGAGCGTATGACGTAAGACGGCTGGCAGGAGGCCAACAAGTACGTCAGAGCGTATGACGCACGAGCCTATGACGAAAGACGGCTGGCAGGAGGCCAACAAGTACGTCAGAGCCTATGACGCACGAGCGTATGCCGTAATACGGCTGGCAGGAGGCCAACTAGTGCGTCATACGACGAGACCTTTTATGTCTCTGCGCCCACACCCACACCGCGTACCTCGTACTTCATTTTGGTTTATTATCTTCGATAATGAACCATTGGAATCGCCCAAAGAAAACATTTTTTTAACCCCCCCTCAAAATTTGTTGGTTTACGTTTCAAGATACGTAGATTCAGAAAATCGAATAAAAAAAAAATCCGTCCGTCCGCCGTACGCCGTCCGCGGCACTTTGCCCAGTTAGCGTTGAGGCAAAATTACGAAATTTTTTTTATGGGTTTCGACCAACCCCACAATGATCCTCGAAACTTTTCATAACCCTAGGTCGTGAATCAAACTGTTGAAATACAGGTCCATTTTCATACTAACAAGCTCTTTGGAACATCATATGGACATATGTGATGTCGAGTTTGTTGTTCTGAGGTGCGTTTCGTGCTACGGAAATGAAGGTAATTTCGAATGTTTGTTGGTAGGTACTTCTTTTATAGAAAAATTATTACCGACGTAGTATTAAAAACCCCAGAATTATATCGTATTAATTAATCATAGTTAATAATAATTATTATTAATAGTAAATACGAATTATTAATACCTAACAATAAATTATAATAATTTTCACTAGGTACTTGATAAAATTGTTAATAATTAGTGATAATTGATAATAATAATTAATCTAACATTTAGGATCTAGACATTTAGACCTAGTGATCTAGACAGAAGGGTGATCTGTACAAAGAAGATAATGAACCGTTGTGTCAAGAATTTGCAGAGTTTTTTATTTCATATTTAGATAGAGTTTATTTCTTAGAATTTTTTTTAAGACCATCCACAGCTTTGTACGACCAGCCATTCGTTTGACGGCTCAAAGTTGGAGCAGATCGAATTCATATTCATACTGACCCAGCTGATTCGGACAGCACATGGTTTCAGACGTCGAGTTAATTAATCATAATATTAATAATTGATTATAATAAATAGAAATCAATCTTCATTTTCACTACCAGTTAAAATTATTGATAATTCGTAATAATAATTAATACATCGTTTAGTGATCCAGACAGAAGGGTGATCTGCATAAAGAAGATAATAAACCGTTGTGTTGTTAATTCGATTTTCTGAATCTCCGTATCTTTAAACGTGAGCTCTCCAATTTTGATGATTGAACGGGGGGGGGGGGGGGGGGGGGTGTTAACTTTTGTCTTGGGCTATTCCAATGGTTCGTTATCGAAACTCTTTGAGATCGTCACATGTACGATACATTCAAGTTTTACATTTAAACTCTTTTTCTCAAATTTAATTTAAAATACTTCTAACGATTTTTAAAGTAAAATTGGAAAATCTTCAAGATTACGTTGGATTCGTAATGTTCTTGTAACTGCGGTAGGAGCAGCGAACAGGGAGGGGAGTCGTGAAGGCCTCGTTTTACCTCCCCCTCTACAACCACCCACATCCACCCGCTTTTCTCTTTCACGCCCACTTCCGCATTTACGTTCACCCACAATTTAAATTTAGCATTAGGGGGGGGGGAGAGAGCGTAATGATTAAGAGACAACTCCTGCCTCCCCTACACAATTTAAATTTAGCTGTAGCGGTGGGGGGGGGGGGGTGAGAGGGAGAGACCGTAATGATTAAGAGACAACTCCCACCTCCCCCTCATCAACCACCCAATCTGTCGGGTTTTCTCTCTCTCACCCACTTCCACATTCACCCACAATTTAAATTTAAGCAGTTGCGGGGCGGTGGGTGGAGACAACCCCCGCTCCCTGTCATCAACCTTCTCCACCGTCCCGCTCCACATTCCCGATCGACAGACGTTAATAATTATTATACACATTATCCCCCCCCCCCCGCCATCCACCCCATCCTTCTTATCACATGAACAATTTAGATTTATTTATCCATTGATAAATAATATTCAATAACAATTTTATCTGTAGATTAGGTAATAGTTTTCATTAACATCATTCACTAGTGGCTAGTGACAAGCCCACAAGGTGGTCCACGACGATCTCTTTTACAGCAGAGTATTTCGCAAAATAATGATTTCACTCATCATTTATTTAAATATTTTACAGCCGAGTATTTCGCAAAATAAGGATTTCACTTATCATTTATTTAAATATTTTACAGCCGAGTATTTCGCAAATAAGGATTTCAGTTATCATTTATTTAAATAATTTATAGACTGAGCTAGTTACGCCTATTTTAACCATATGTTGACCCAGTCTCCAATTCCGGATATTCTATGCAGATCAGTGACCTGTACAAAGAAGATGATAAACCGTTGTGTCAAGAATTTGCAGAGTTTTTCAATTTCTAACACATGTTTGGAACATTACTTTCTAGACGTATGAATGAGATGAAAAATGTGGTGTCCCAAAATTTCATTTCAAAATCCCATTAGCCCCAAAATTCAGATTGAATTTCTCTCAGAGCAATCATGAAGCGTCTTCAAATCAGGATGGAAACATTGAAATTAACGCCAGAAATTGAGAAACACCATAATGGGCAATTCCAGTCAATTTTTTTTATTTATTTATTTATTTTTTTTTTTTTCCAAAGTACCTTGTCTAATGTTAGCGAAAATCGGGTCCATTCGCCAAGAAAATGTTCACAAAAATTTAGGAAAATAAAAGAAAATTGGTAGTTTGAAAAAACCGCCGGACGAGTGACCGAGGTGTGACGTCAAAACGTCACCATTATGGATACTAGATTATGAAGCTATCCATGCATAAAGCATCCATGGATTCCTGTGGCGTGCGGAAGGTTCAATCCTTGTTACCAACCAATTTGTTATGGCGAACGGCGATAATCAAGGAGTCTATAATACCTGGAGGCACGGTTCCGCGCTCCCGGCCCGTCCGTTTCGACTACCAGCGGCGGAGGTGCGGAGGAGTTCCACCGGCCGCCACCGCGCGGCGCTGCGTTCGCTATGGCGATACTCCGGCACTGCGTAGCATGGGACTGGGTGGGATGCGGTCTGTTTACATCGCATTTATCTCGTCATATTTTAAAATTAATGGGTGTGAAGTCAATGCACGGGTTCCGAGAAAAACTGAAGTAGAAAGAGCAGAAATATTACAAAGAAACGGTACAGTAAAAAGCTTTGTACAATTAAAACATAGCATTTAAAAACAACAATGCAATCTACCTATGTTAAATGAGCTTCTTTTCTAAGTCCCCTCTGCTTTTTCTTAATATCTTTAGTCTTCTCATTCCATCTTTTACAGATGAAGTGCATTCGCATAATGAAAAAGAACTTTATGATGGCTTTTGTCAATTCTCGCTTATGTTCTTCACAGCCAACTAAAGGAATTCCTTTGGCCTCTTGGATATTTTCCACTGTTAAAAACAGTAAATTTTCTTCCAACTCGTTATTGTTTGCTGTATTCACTATTTGTTTCTCCAGGTATCGAAGAAGCTGCACAGTTTCAACAGAGGGGAATGTCAGGTAGCCCCTTGATTTTAACTTTATCAATAAATTGTCATCTGTTGCTTTTCCAGGGTCCAGCAACTTCAGTTGTTTCTCACATTCGGCACAGCTCTTTGTGAATTTTAGAGATTTTCGTGCTGTGTACCCTGCCACATACACTAAAGCAAACTCGTCAATAGACTCGTCAATATAATTGTGGTCTGAGGCTATTATATTAGCAATGTTAACTATTTCGTTATAGTCTTCTCCTGCAATTTGAAAATAAATTAATGCAAGACTTGTAAGTATATGAGTTCCAGGGATTGTTACTCATGATACTAATAAGTATTAAATAATTTTGGACTAGAAAACATACTTCAACCAGGGAAGTCGTGTCGTTTGGTGTCCTCAAATTACAAGATTTAATTTCACAGGAGATAAATACTCAACGTCCAACACAACAAAAAACACAGAGGAATTTTGCTGAGTAACCTACTCATTAAATACTTAAATATAAAACGCTACTTGAGCACTTGTTGCAGTAATATATATTCACAGTGCCTTTCAAAGACAGCAGATATTGTCTGTACAGATCTCCTGCTCGAGCTTCCATTCAAAATGAAACATAATGTGGAAGCACAAAGATATATGCCACGGAGACCTACCTCATCAGGTGCTTGAAAAAAGTGCAGCTTAGGCAGCTTATTGTACTCAAAATACTTCCTTTGCCCCAAGGATCCACCCTGACACTTAGGCACAAAGCAGTACGGCATATTGTGATGAATAAAACAATACAGCACTAACACAATACAATCAGGAGTGCTCTTTCCCTATGCTTGCCTATGGTGGCCTGCGCCGGCAATCGCCATAGCGAATGACGCGCCACCTGGCGGCCGCTCGGCAAAGCTCTACGCCCGGACGGGTTTGGTAGTCTCGGCGAGCGCGCGGCCGCGTCTCCAGGTATTATAGACTCCTTGGCGATAATCAAGCGATAATGCAGAATAAAGATCGAGAATGCTGGAGTGACGCAAAGATGGAGTGACGCGAATGCATGGATCATTTCTCTTGAAACATCGTGGATACTACAACGAACGATATTGTCTATCCATCCTCGTTTGAGGTGTCCGATGACGTCAATGTTTCAGCGCGCACAGTACGAACAAGTACTAGTTTTGATTGCATTTCCTACCAAACTTAACGAAAAAACTGATCAACTCATGCTATTTTCGTAATCTTCACACGTCCCTTGACCGAAAAATACTGTCCTATTGTAAATTTTCGGACCCAATGGAATTGCCCATTCAGCTTATCTCACCCATGTGAACACCTCTGCTACCAAACCGATTACCATATGACTTCTGCATGGTTACCGTTTCATGTGGGTCCCTCGTAAGTAGTAACCTACCTTGTTGTTCCAGTCACTTGCACGATCATGCAGAAGACGGGGGCTGGTCTCCACAGCGCGAGCTCCTGCTACTGGGATAGCAACACAGACGGCAGCTGCACCGTTCGCTGGGAAAACAAAACAATGTACTGCATCGTCTCTGTCTACGGACTCGCCATCTAACTCAATTTCTAATCTATCCAACGATTTCGCTCTCAGACAGGACTTCGACTCATTTCCCGTAGCATCTATTTCTATGGTTACAAACTTGTTTTTTTGGTCATTACATCTTTACAAAATTGACACACGTTTGTTTACAAAAGAACTGTGGAAAAGAGTAGTTCTCGCCTGTTAATTACGTTCGCGAATCTGTAACATATAAATAGATTATAATATAATCTATTTATATTATGCGGATTATCAAAACCATTTGAATGAACCCATGAGCGTTTTTTGGGGAGTAGCAGTTGTTTGCTGTTTTTTGATAGGAAGATCAACTGGTCCTAACCCATGTCTCATTGAAAGGCCCTATTGGCGCTTCGCATTACTTTAAAAAAAAACTTCCTAAGTTGTACTCACACGCACATAGTACACTGCATTATCAGGTCATGTACACTTAAGTTTCCCTTAGTCATATGGTCCATGGAACTTGTTAGGTTTGCCTTTGTATCCTTTATTTTTCCTTACTTTGTATAATTACCTGAGCAATTCCACGTAACAAATCTAATCACCTTCTAAATTGCACAAAACTAGAAAAGATCAGAGAATATTATTTTAGACAAACAATATTACCCTAATATTAGGGTAATACCCTAATATTAGGGTAATTACCCTAATATTACGGTAATATTGTATTTTTCATTAAAACATATTCATGGTAAGATTTTCAACATTACGGCGTTTTCTACGCCTTATTCTCAATAAATACTGGGTGCTGGTTTGTTCTGCCTCCTAAATCTTCAATAACAACCAAGATTCCTATAAATAGCTAATGTCTTCGTCCCTGATTTAGAGTACCTAATTGACCTTCATATTAGTTTATAAGGGTCTGGTCGCTGTTATACAATGATATGTAAATTCTAAAAACCCACAACAATTTAACATACAGCTTTTCCCAGTATCAATGGCCACTTTCACAGTTTAGCTTCCTTATATTCCAAAGTATCCATTAAAATTTAGTATTGTTTATTTAAACAACCAATGTTCGTATTTCACTCAAACTGGGTCAAAGCACAACACAGGCTCTAATTATTAAGTACCTAGTAATCTTTGTAACTGTAAAGTACCTACTAATCTTTGTAACTAAAGTACCTCAGTATGCGAATATTTTATTTTCTCGTTCACAGTGCAACTGCATCAGTGGTAGCTGTTTTGACGAAGTTTTGTTGACTAGGTATTTATTTTTTGTATTAAAACTGATGTGTGCTATTACAGTTGATGACTGAACTTTTTTTCTGAATTTTTTCTCCCACCCTTCCCATGGTTGCATATCAGTTCGTTTTGGTTCCGCTGCAAGTACAGTGGTAGAGTGTAGAGTAAAGTGTTGTTAGTCACCATTAGCTGCTAACGACGACGCCATTCAGTCTTGTTTTGCTCATACGCACCACTGAACCACCCATACGGTGGTTCATATTTAATTAGGGAATCCATCAATGTGGGCCACGAGCCAAGAACATGATAATTTATATAGTTTTTAGATTATCATTTGAATCTAAGAGTGCAATATTTAGCAGCCTTGAAGATGTGGATCCTTTGGCAACTTATGAGACATCTGTACAATATTAGAAGAAGATGTCATCTGAGGACAAACTCCATAACCAGAGGAGATTCCATCGGGATTGATAAGAGCGACGTTACGATTTTTTAACGCATGACAAATGGAATTGATTTTAGTGAAATGGCCTGGAATTCGAAATTCGATCTGCTGTCTCTGAGAGTTTGTCTTCAGAACGAGTGCGAATTCTGATGACAAATTTACAGAGACAGGAGATCCCATTTAATTACGAATTTCGAGGTCAACAAAAACGAAAATATAAGTAAAAACTATGCAAATTCTTGACACAACGGTTTATTATCTTCTCTGAGCAGATCACCCTAATCCAATTAACGAACTGTTAGATGAAACTCTAGCTCATCATCCAAATTAAATTTAAAATACCATACGAATTTCTTACATATCATACCATACTGTACTATACCAAATCATACATACAATAATATACCATGTCATACAAACCGAGTGAATATTGCATTGTCATCCAGTTCTGACCCCCTTTTAAAAATTTCAAGTCAACAGGTTATTATTACAAAAAGGTATTATTTAAACAATTTTACAGATGAGAAACCGAATGAATATTGCAATGTGGTCAATCCCCGACTCACGGTTAAAATTTCGAGTCTGTAGTTTACCGGGAAGATGAAAAAAGGTAGTTTCATTCTGGGGGTTGGGTCACATAACGGCCGTTTTCGACGCGAAAGTTTATTGTTTTTCCTAAACCTTTGCGCGCTCACTGTGAACGAACGGCTGGTTGCACAAAAATCCAATTGGTCTTAAAAAATTCGTAATTTTTCAGGTCATTCAAAAGTGAACTAAAAATTACACGGTTCAATCAAATATTTTGAGATATGACATTGTCGAAATTTTAAATTTTGTTTTGAACCCCTTCCCCTTGACCTAGGGTTATGAAAAGTTTCGAGGATCATTGTGGGGTTGGTCGGAACCCATAAAAAAAATTCGTAATTTTAACTCAACGCTAACTGGGCAAAGTGCCGCGTACGGCGGACGGACGGATTTTTTTTAATTCGATTTTCTGAATCTACGTATCTTGAAACGTAAACCAACAAGTTTTGAGGGGGGGTTAACAAATGTTTTTCTTTGGGCGATTCCAATGGTTCATTATCTAAGATAATAAACCAAAATAGGCAAAAAACTCTATTTTGGCAGTTTTTCAGTAGGGATTTGGAGGGTTTGGATCAATGTGAAAAATAAATTGGGGTCATATTTGATTCAGCATGAAATTTCCGACAAATCAAGCCCCATTATTATTTTGACCAGAAAAATACACCCTAAAGTTGTAGTAAAAGTCATAAAAACGTCGAAAAAATCGCCCAAACGGAAACAACGGATTCAGCACCCTCGAACACACCCATCCATGATAAAATGAGGCCGGCAACTTTCAGGTCACTTTTTTTGTAGACCAGTGATCATTAATAATTAATGATCATTTATAATGTTCCATTTAGTGATCTAGACAGAAGGGTGATCTGCACGGAGAAGAGAAGGTAGTTTTTTTTTTCGGTTCTTGCTCGTATACAAATGACTTATTGGTTGTGACGAGGCGAAAATCCTTCAATCGATCCAATCAAACGTCTTTGTTGTTACGAATAACTGACCCACATCAACCTGTGCAACGTCCGGGTGATGTTAGTGATTAGTTGTACGAGGATTTATGACCCGTGGGTACAAGTTCGGAGCCGTTCGGTGAGGATCGGCCAAGATCGGAGCGCTCGGGATTCTCATGGCGCTCTCCCGCTCGCAACTTCACTGAATTTCAGTCCTCTTGACAACTCAGTGGCGCGAGGGTTGTCAGTGCGATCATGCGTTTGTCCGCGTATTTGCCCGCCGCCTTCGCATTCCTACCGGGTAATGGAAATTATTTTCAATTGATCCGATGATCAAACCCACAATAGAATAACTATTTATGATTTGAAGGAATTGGATAGTTGGTTGTTTACTGTCAAACGGTGAACAAATCAAGGTTTTTTTTAGGTGACGTTACGGCTATTTAGTGTCGTTTCAATTTATTATTTTCAAGGGTAAACCATTGGAATCCGCAAAGAAAAATAAATGTTCAACTCCCCCTCAAATTCGTGGGTTGAAGTTTCATGATCGGTAGAATCTATGACTTTATTGAATTTATTCTATGAATTTATTGACAATAAATCGGATTTGAATTCGTATGAAATACATATCCACTTAGATAGGCACCGTTCTTTCGGCATAAGGGATTATGAAACCTAATTTTAATGTTTAATTGATTTTGGGTGAAACAGGTACCATCGTTTTCTACGGGTAAAAAATATTTAGAGAAATGAATTACGTAGTTATGATACTAAAAAAATCACATCAAGTTGTCTGGCTTTCCAGTCTGAGTTCGTCATAAGTTCAGGACCAGTTGTATAGAGCTGATGTCAGAAAAAATACAATTTTAAAATAAGTTTGATGTTCCATATTATATCAAGCACCGTATTTCGAAACAAAGATGCAAACAACTGGTCATCTCAAAATGTACATCACAGAGATATCCAATCGCAATAATCATGCGCTGGACGATGGAATAAAATACAAATTGAATTCAATCACTCCTAATCTAGGCGTATATTTCTCAACTACATACATTTTCCCGATCAATACCCAACATTTTGTGGTCGACTTGTTTGAGGGTTTTGTTGAAAGGGGGAGGGGGTCGATAACCGGCTCAAATTTCCAACTAAATTCCAGGCCGACCTGGTAAACTCAGGATTATTACTTGTACCAATATAAATCAGAAATAGTTTATAGTAAGAAGTAAATACTAACAAATTCAAGATGATATACAATATTATTGTGTATCTTGAAACGTAAACCAACAAGTTTGTGATTCAATGGTTAATTTACGAAAATAATTCTAAACTAAGTCACTATGATGCACGTTTATGCAGAATAATATTGGGGTAATATTGGCAGTGAAAGTAATTAATGTTTAAAATTTTGGTCAATATATTGCGCTTGAAGTTACTCTTATTCGGTTCTTGGGAGGGTGTTAGGGTGGGCGAGGGTCTAACCAAGACGCTGGGGAACTGAGAGTATAGAAAATTATTCACGAAAGTGCTTCAGTCCTGGTATTAAATACCAGGACTGAAGCACTTTCAGGTGAATAATTTTCTATACTCTCAGTTCCTTTTCTATTTTTTTCTATAATTTTCTATTCCCTCAGTTCAAATTTTGCTTCAAACCTGTCATTACTAGAGTAGAAAAGGTACCAAATAACCTTACATAATCCATAGTCTGGATAATAATATATGTATCCAGTAGATTGGATTATGTAGCTGTGCAAAATGAGTTGTAGTTTTTCCACAACAATTTCAACCCTATCTAATCATTTTCAAATTGTTCAATACATACCTACCTACTTTCATTCATTTAACGTACCACATACAACTATTGTAAGTTATTACTTTTTTCAAATCCCTTGGGACAATTTAGCAAACTTTTACGCTCATTAGGAAAACTCTTGAAATGAGTTTATGAGGTTATAATGGTTTAAACAACTACGCCATCGTTATTCACAACAATAAATAGTCGAAACGACGCTTGAAATATGCGTATACATGAACCTACTTTATAGTTCACTGATTCATCCCACTATAACAACACTTAAAAACCTGTACCGAATTGAATATTTAGATTCAAAATGGTTTTCAAAAATGTGGCTGCATGAAAATGATTGGACGTACGTAGCTTCCAACAACCTTTTTGCCAGCTGAAAGGTGAGTTAACATATTTCTGTTTAATTCCAAGACTTGGGCTCAACGAAGAGTATTACTACAAAATAAATCATGCAACCAACTGAAAACGCCACGGTCCAACAGCTCGAATAACGCATGCTTACATATTAATCGTATAATATACGGAAAAAATAATGAAATAGAGGTAACATCGAAAAATGTATCTACGGTTTTTTTGGTTTATTATCTTCGATAATGAACCATTGGAATCGCCCAAAGAAAAAATTTTTTTAACCCCCCCTCAAAATTTGTTGGTTTACGTTTCAAGACACGTAGATTCAGAAAATCGAATAAAAAAAAATCCGTCCGTCCGCCGTACGCCGTACGCCGTACGCCGTACACCGTACGCCGTACGCCGTACGCCGTCCCCCGTACGCCGTCCGCCGTCCGCCGTCCACGCCGTTTTGCCCAGTTAGCGTTGAGCTAAAATTACGAAATTTGGTTTCTGGGTTTGGACCAGCCCCACAATGATCCTCGAAACTTTTCATAACCCTAGGTCAAGGGGAAGGGGTTCAAAACGAAATTTAACATTTCGACAATGTCATATCTCCAAATATTTAACTGAACCGTGTAATGTTTAGTTCACTTTTGAATGACCTGAAAAATTACGAATCTTTTAAGACCAATTGGATTTTTGTGCGACCAGCTGTTCGTTCACAGTGAGCGCGCAAAGGTTTAGGAAAAACACTAAACATTCGCGCCGAAAACGGCCGTTATGTGACCCAACCACCAGACGCCCAGAATAAAACTATCTTTTTTCATCTTCCCGGTAAACTACAGTCTAGAAATTTTAACCGTGAGTCGGGGATAGACCACATTGCAATATTTACTCGGTTTCTCATCTGTAAAATTGTTTAAATAATACCTTTTTGTAATAATACAAATTTAATTTTGATGATGAGCTATTGACTTGAAATTTTAAAAATAGGTCAGAACTGGATCACAATGCAATATTCACTCGGTTTCTTGTCTGTAAAATTGTTTAAATAATACCTATTTGTTTAAACAAATTAAATGTTGATGATGAGCTAGATACTTGAAATTTTAAATATAGGTCTGAAATGGATGACATTTCATTATTCACTCGGTTTGTATGACATGGTATGAGTATGGTATGGTATATTATTGTATGTATGATTTGGTATAATACAGTATGGTATGATAGGAAAGAAATTCGTATGGTATGGTATGAGTACGGTGAGAATATGGTATGGTGCCGATTTGCAATACAGTCTGGTATAGACAGAAGGGTGATCTGCACAATGAAGATAATAAACCGTTGTGTCAAGAATTTGCAGAGTTTTTTACATGTTGTTTGGACCCCTACGGGTAGTGTGTACCTAAATTTGCAACCCTGAAAACCGAATTTCGTGGGGCTCGGAAAACCACGAAATTTTCGTACTAGTATTAGTTTTTGGCCGAAAAGCATTTACGCAGCCTCTTGGCGAAAACAATTATTCGATTTTTTTGAAAAGTACATGTACTTTTCAAAAAAATCGAATAAATAGAAAAATTGCCGTTACATAAAATTGGCAATTTTTGGATAAAATCGCCTTTTTTTCAGAGCTCTACCTCGGGTTCTACCTCATTGCCAATTTTATGTAAAGGAAATTTTTCTAGTCTCATAACGGCTAAACTATTGTCCTACAAAAAAGTCATGGGAGGAGAATTTGATGAAAATTGAATACTTTTCAATTTAAGATCAGAATAGTGCTTCTAGAACGAATGGTTTTCTCAAAAGTCAATAAAAACCGAAATGCGGTAAACCGGTATTCTGGACCCAACTGACTTGTGCAAGGCGTTATAAAGAGGTTTTATATCATAGTCTTATGCTTTACTTTCTTAAAGAGCGGTAAATTCTGCGTTGATGACACCATATAACGTTAAATTTGGTCTAGCAGTTCGGCCACCACACGCTTTCAAAGATTGGGTATCCTACCGTAACACTACTCTGCGAAAACACGTTTAAACGTGTTTTTGCGACAATTGTCGGTTTCTTTTGGCTTAAGCACCAAAACTACCTATTCGTCCGATCCAAAATTTATATTTTTCGTCTGAAAGCTATCTAATTTTCCTTTCACACCCCATATATGAAATGTTAATCAAGTCCTTTGAAATACCCATGCCAGCACGCTAAAAAACCCGTACTGTTGTCTAATCCAAGTTTTTTTAAACTCATTTTTCGATATAACTCCGGAATTATTTGTCCGATTCAAAATTTGTTTTAATAATCTTAAAGCTGGTTGAATTTCCTATCAGAGCCTATACATGAAATGTTGAATAAATCCCGGTAAGCACCCACGCCAGCTCGTTAAATGTGTATATTTTGGCAAAATATGACGATTTTGACATGTTTAGTGGGCTGGTGTGTGTGTTTTCCGGGATTGAAAATTTCATACATCAGAATCTGATGTATGAAATTTTCAATACATCTGATGTGGTAGTAAATTCAACCGGCTTCAAGATGAATAATGGGAATTTTGAATCGGACACATGTGCGTTTGCAAAGTTTGATGTCTTCATTGACTGGGCCATGTCGTCATAATATGATGAATTGTTGGTTTGTTCGGCGATGTTGAATCCCACTTATTTAGTTGAATTGGCCGAGAATATCTGGAAATGATTATAATCCAGAAGGAATTATAAACAGCTTGTAAAAGTGAAATGGAAATCGACTCCTGACCCGCAATAAATTTTAATCTTTGTTTGACAAACCGAAAGGCGGAGGGGACCCGGACTCAATAAATAATCGTTCCCCACTTGATCAGTGACACGGGAATTCTCTCTAAACCACGAGAACGAGAGAATATTACTTCTCAATGAAATGTGAGAATAAACACTTATGTGACACAAGAACATCGTGTTAACTCTCCACATCTGGTAACCTTTAAGCGTAAAACACGTCACAACACGTGAATGTTTTGTGAAAATAATTATTACTATCATAAGCTGACATTATTATGATATACTCGTATATAATAAGCTGGAGGGGAAAAATACCTACAGGCTGTGATCAGTTCGTTATAACACGACAACAATGTCTCTTGATTGTTGTTCTGTTTGTATTGCAAATTTCACAACCATAAACACTTGTGGTTCTGCATGTACGGACTTGCATGATGGGATCTTTCAGTTATGTTTTTATTATGTATTCAAGCTCGAATTACAACTCGAAATCTATTGATGTGCATACAGGGGCGGATCCAGGCTTTGGCTTCGCGAGGGGGGGGGGGAGTTTTTTTAGCGATTTATTTATTTATGTATTTTCTATTACACATAGAGCGTTTAGGTATCACTGACAATAACTGAATTTATACCTAACTCCTGCTTGTACATCAGTAACGTAGCCAGGAATTACGATGGAGTTGGGTCCAAAAGAGGGGGGTTCCGGGGGGGGGGGAATGTTTGACGAACAGGTTACGAAATGAAGGGTATTTTATTAACTTATTTTAAAGTTGCTGTGGCTGTTATAGTTAACTGCTATACTCAAATGTAATACAATTGCCGATTTTTGGGTATACGGAGGGGGGGGGGGGGGTGCAATGACCTTCCCCTTCCGCCACTGATATGGTTAATGTAGGTGAGCACGGCCCTTGCACACGTCCGATAAACAATGAAAAATTTCGAAAAAAGAGGATAATTTCAAATTGATCGCTTCTTGCTTCATAAATATAGCATGCCATGAAGACCACTGATTTTGATCGAAATAGTTTGATCAGGTTGCGGCGATATTCTTTGAATACTGTCAAGCCACTGGAGGGCGCAGCACCGTAAGATCAGCTTGGGACGAAATACTCGTATTACTGGAACCTGGTGGGATCCAGTTGAGCTCCGCGTTGTGATATCCATAGTTTCTCGTAGTGTCTGCAAAATTTCTTGGTAAAGAGAATAGTTCTTGTGTTAATGCTCGTAACAATGCCTGTGTTTTTCATTATTGTAATACGTTCACCAGGAAATTCCAGCTTCGTTCAAGCTGTTCTTATTGAGTACCTACCAGTATTTTTCTTCTTGTTCCATAGACATATGGATTGAATTTGACAGACAACATATGGGGGAGGGGAGGGGTTGTGTGTCATGACCCCACCTGTATCCGCCAGTGTACTTATCGTTATGGTCCTATCGCGTTGTCTATCACCCTGTATGCCTTAAATCTTAGCAGTACATGTGACGATGTTAGCCGTCGCCACTGATGCCAGTACAAAACATGCTCGTTCTACCTGAATTTATTTGGAGAAAAGTATAAGAGTCGAGACCTCCAACGTTCCAGAATCCCGATGACCTTTCAAACCTAGGTATTAGGTATAGGTATAGTACCTACCAGTTTCAGCATCATCAATACTTGCAGCATAGGAGAAGTTATATCAACTGTATGTTGTAACATAAAATTGATTCTAAACCATACAGGTTTTTACGACGATATACACGTACTTACCTACGTATTACAACAAATTGTAAATGGCAATCACCAATTTCAATTTGAAACTGGGAACGCATTAGGAATTCAAACAGTGCAATTATCGACAGAAGGTAGGGGATTCAACTAATATTGAAGCTATTTTCATGCCAAGAGGATAACGTGCTGTCGGATCTTGTCAATCCATTTGAGGGCTCCCTACGTGACAACACGTCTCCAGCGTGTACAGATATCCAACCCGGGACAACCTTTCTAAGTGATTAGTTTTCTAGTTACAGACATTTTAGCTCTTCAAGTTCAATCAATTAAAACGAGCCTTTCCCCCGAAAGGAGTGTCTACACCAGTAGATTCTGTTCCATGTTTCACATTATTCAATCGAGCGAATGATTGATTGCATTATTCCACTCTGTCCTCATCAACCAACCCATCGTTCGTGAATTCGTATTGATTTGATCCCCTATTAGCCCTCATAATTTATATGCAACCGATGAAAAACCTAACAAAGGCCTAAATGCGAAGAAAGGGGATTTTGATAGAATAATAGACTCAAGGCGTAGATTTATTAACCATTCTTTATCAACTTATTTAGACTAAAGAAGTTTTAAGAGATTGGAGATTGATGTTTCCCAATTTCATATGAAGACTTACCTCAATACTAGAAATGAATTGAATGGAAGCAATAGGTAATCAACGGAATCCTGTTTCAGTACCTACCAGAATCCCGAATGTATCGCTAAAGTAATGCTCTCGATTTCCATCATGACAGTTTCTTCTTGATTTCGTGTGGTTTGCTTAAACCTTTGTGCAATTTCCACTTGATTTTCTAAACACAAATACATCAACTTAAAATCTATTATCGTAATCATAACACATAGTTGAAACAATAAATTTGTACCCACCAAAATTTCAAAAAGCTGTCGAAATCTGATAATCCGAAGACGTGGGATAACATATTCTGGACTCTTATCTACATCTAATCCGAGAAATCGTGGTGCAGCTCAACGAATTGACAGGCCAGCAGCCTAGTCAACACCTGCTTGACACTGAGAGGATTAATAGTGAGCTTTCTAACGCAAGAAAACCACTTTGTCGGATTTGTGGCCAAAGTAAGATCGGAGATTAATTTGAACAGAAACTAATTATGTACAATATTATTATGACATGAGTAAGTTTGTTATGGATGAGTTTTGAGATAATATTTTACGTTACAATTAGAGCCGGAATGACTCGGTGAAATGACAGCCTATTTTATTCAAAACCAACTAAATCAACTAAACGTCATAACCCTAATGGACTCTCACTATGCAGGGCCATACTTAAATTATGAATTAGATGATTATAAACTATGTATGAACGCCTTTAAGGCCATTTCATTATAGTACGAGCGGCACATGTGGCAGTTTTACGATGTTGGGTGGCAACTGAAGAGCGTTAAGATGAGTTTGATGGGAGACAATAAACCACATCCTCATTAGGAGATATCGCCGCGGACATGAGGCATTTAGTATCCATGACGGCCCCGTTCAACCCCACTCTGTAAGTCTACAGTCGCAAATAAAGCCTTGCACCATTCAAAAAATAAATAAATGAATTAATATATAATAACCAGTTGAGAGAAATGAGAAATTCATTTGGGTCGTCCACTAGGTCATCAGTGTTTCGTGTTACAACCCTAATTGTGCAATGAGTCAATTGTGTGGAAGATATTGAACAACCAAGCTCAATAACAACTTACCTTGATGTTTTATAACTTCAATGGCCTAAATCTGAAGAAGTCGATTCATTTCCAAACCAAATAATTTATTTTCAAATCATTGATATTTAAATAAGAGTAGTTCGAATTAGAATAGACAAATTCTCATCCTTGCCTACCAATGAGGTCGCCAATATTACAATCAGACTTGAATCAGGACACTGGTGTTACCACATTCGTTGGCTATTTACCAAATATCCGTCAAAATACCAGTATAAGGGCCACTCTAAGCGGGTTTTGGAATTCTGTCTTCACCATCGAGTTCAGCGTTGTAAAATCTATAAACTGAGGTTTTACTCGCATAGAGTGCATAGAGTGATAGATGATTCAAAATTTGAATCCCGAAAAAGTAAACTGCACTGACAACATATTATTTGTATAGAAATGAGCTTTAAGAGCCACTCAGCTGATCCTGGCCCTATGCTGCTTAAAGTGTGAGTTCTAAGGAGACTACATACCAAACTACACCTTCATAGTGTGAATACTAGCAAGTTAATTTCACTGACTAGCATAGAAATTAACTTCAGGAGCCACTCAGAGCTGATCCAAAGCCTGGACAGCGTCAAGTTAATGTCCTAAGGAAGTTACACAGGTACCAAATTACAGATTCATAGACTGAATAACGAGGGAATCAGCTTTAGGAGCTCTCAGTTTCAGCTTTAGGAACATACCGAATTTCAAGACTACCGTCACGGGAACTGGCGTTGGGTGAGAGGGTGGCCGGACGGACGGACGGAGGGTTTCAGCCAGTTATGTGAAGGCAAAAAAGTTCCACGTTAAAATGCGTCATTATATTTCTAATTGATTATCATTGTGTGCTATAATTTTTTGGTACCACGTTAATTTTTTTTTCGTGTAACGAAATTTTTCATTCATTTAGGTACCTACTCAAATCGGGATGAATCAAGATGTTTGTTTTGTTGACCTCAACCGCATTTATTTTTGTAAAATCAGTTTATCAATGGGCTGCTCCTCCATTCAACTTGGTTAAAAGGGAAACGAGAAAAGTTTATGATCCAATCTTTGAAAAGATAACTCCCCGCTTTTCACAGTCATTTGCTGTTCCATTGAAAGACCCCGTCGGCAGCATTAGCGGCGGACATTGTGCGAAATCATGCAATCCGCGGTGAAATTGGATAATTAGGGTCAGAGGTGGGAATGGGAAGGGGAATCCCAATTTCCAAGAGCGCCAGAGACCATCCGGAGATACGGTTTTAGAGTGAATATGATTCGTAATGACAACACACATTGGTAGGTTTATATACGACGTATATGTGATATATGCATGCACACGTAGCCGCATACGCTTTTCAAATATCACGTCGACAAAACAAGGTGCATGGAGTGAACTGGGATTGATAGGATATCCCAAACCTGCTAGGTTTGATGTGAAATGGAATTATAACTGCAATTGTTGGGTTGGGAAAACGAATTTTCACCCATTATAGGTGGGAAATTAGGTCGTGTAAGGGCACTTGCGAAGGATGGGTGTGCCTTATGATGTTCCATTTCCATGTTTCCATTTTATCGCTTTCGGTACAGATCACCCTACGTATCACCTTCCTGCATACGTGTCTGACCTATATCCAATTGTACTACGTAAAATTTTTAGGAAATCTATATTAAGAAGCACCTATTAACAAACATTTAAAGCAACCTTCTTACCACAGACCCAAAAATCTCAGATCAAGACACTCGGTATGACAAAACCACGCGTTGTTACTTTCCTTATGCCACTTCCACATAACAATATTATGGTACATATTATGTACTGTTATGTACCTATTCGAAAACCTGTTCCATGTTTCCTTGGTTTGATCTTCGATCTATACTGTAATAATCCGGGGGTCTGGGGGTGTCCCCCAGATTTTTGTCATCAGTTTACCACCCCTTAGACGGTGCCATTCGCCCCTAGAGACAACACAACATATGGGGTGTACAACTTTTGAGACCTCAGATTGGGTTTTAGCCCCGTAAAATACGTAGAAGTATTTTTCTGGTCTCCGGAATTTGATAATGTTTTGTTTTCCTGAGTGGGGGCTGTGTAATCGATAAAAATTGGCTAGTAAAATAATCAATAACTGGTATCCCCTTCTTTATTGCACATTCTCTCCTATGAAAATAGAATGAAGTGAAATGGCAGGTTGTACGTGAATTCGCTCAATGTACGAATGTGGCAGCAGTAGCTCAAAGGGGTCACTTGACACAGTGGATGATCATCTGTAACGGCTATGAGGGGCTACTAAAACTGCCATAAAAACTAATCAATGACTCGATCGACATTTGCAATTCAAATTCCTGAGACCGACTCGCAAAGCGAAAATTAATGTTGGTTTATGACGGGTAGGGATATTACGGAGGTAGGAAGGGCAAATAGTGGGGCTGTCTAATTTACATGGGGAAACCGGGGAAGCGTGAAGGCCTCTGGAACCAGGATCTGGGAATCTGAGGCCGCTTTTGCTACAAACGTCGCGGTACCTACAATCCGCGTCGCGACGTACTCGTAGTTCAGCCCGGCGTTGTGTGTTCTGAGTAGTTCGGATGGTGTAGACTCGTCCTATTTCAAATAGCATCCAAACGAGAAATTTGAACCATGAGAGATGATTTCATTCATTCATAAAACAGCCGCACAGCAAAATTTAGCACATAGGACTGGAGTTGCCCTAAGTATCAGTACCTCAATTGCCCCACCGATAAAATGAACATGAAATTGAATCTGAAATCAAGCCGCATAGTGAAAGAGAACAAGCGGCAAATGGCAAATGTTGAACCCCAAATCAAAGCTGGATCTGGCGTTTTGCATGTCAGCAACCTCAGTAAACAAAATTACAAGGTTACAAAAAACAAGGCAGTACAGCTAATTTGTGGCGTCCCTTGGTTTGTAAGGAACGATGTGCCCCAAACCGTCTTTGGAGTTAGGACGGATTGCGCTTATTGCTGAACCAGCGCCTCATAGTGAGCGTAGGTTAAGAAGGACAGTCCTGAGGGGCAATACACCCACTCTGCTGGACTAGGACTTCATCCCTGGAAGAGCATGATCGCTGGTCGAAGGAACTTCGTGCCCCTTATAATTTATTATAATGTTTTAGAGAGGGGAAAAGGCTGGGGAGCTATACAAGCCTTTTGCCGAGTTCCGGCCGGACCCGGACCCACCCACCCTGACGGCACCCAGGACACATTGAGGTACACAATGCGGAATAAAGACACTAACACCACTCCCTCCCCAAATTAGCGTACCAGGTAATATTGTGAATAAATTGATTGATTGATTGAAATTGGCTTAGAGCTTCTGTTCACTTGGATTAATGGATGAGAGATTTTATGATTCACATAAACGGCGGGTTCACATGCTATGGCCTATGATAAATGTTATGTCGAAACTGAACCTTAAAAACAAGAGGTTATTATATAACACTTTGATCGAACGAGTTTGAACTTATGGTTGCGAAATTGTTGAACCCCAAATTGATTATTGATGATTTGGGGTTCAACATTGGCCAAAGCTGGTATACACGCCGCTTCATCTCCATCACTGTGCGGTTGACGTGGGCCCTCCAGATAAGTCGGCGGTCCAAAATCAGGCCCAGTTACCGAACCTCTGGCTTATGGGGGATGGTGTCTCCTGCCATCTTGACAATGCTGCAGCAACCTCGCCTAAGAGTGAAGGTCGGCAACGTTCATAGACTCTGGCTATGAAATGAAGGTCGTCAACGTTCATAGACTCAGGCTATGATTAATAGTAAGTCGAAACTGAACCTTAAAAACAAGAGGTTATTATATAAAACTTTGATCAAACCAGTTTGGACTTATGGTGGCGAAATTGTTGAACCCCAAATTGATTATTGATGATTTGAGGTACCGAACCTCTGGCTTATGGGGGATGGTGTCTCCTGCCATTTTGACAATGCTGCAGGAACCTCGCTTAAGAGTGGAGGTCGTCAACGTTCATTGACTCTGGCTATGAAATCAACCACCGGATTGAATTGTTGGGTTATGGAGTGCTGAGCACGAAACAATAATATAATTATTATTATTATTTTATTTTCTTTTGATGATTTTTCAAATATTTTCCCCAAGACCTGAAACATGCTAATAGGTCTGTATGACGCTGGGAGCTGCTACGGGTTTCCTGGTTTGCCTACTGCTGTACTATGGTTCAAACATGCCAACCAGTGGGACTTTGAGGTTGTTGATTATTTCTCTGCTGAGAGATCCCAATGGAAGCCTTGAACAGGTAGCTAAAGCTCTGTTTTCAAAATGTTGTGCGCCAGAGATCGAACGAGATGATAGTGAGAGAGGAAATCAAACGATGACGCATTAACATGAAAAGAGGGACGGGGTATATGGGAAAAAGTATCAGATTATTCAATAGAAGATTCTGCTCGATTGAATTACTGGCTCGAATGATCCAAAGCCCGACTTAGAGCGATTATGGCACGTGGCTCCATCGATAACCGGTTTTTTCGCTCTTTCCAGTCTGACAGGTAGCCGTTGACCGACATGTTTAGTCACAAAGTGCCTTTCCATCTTGAAGGATAACAAGAGGGACTGAAATTTAAAAAGTCGAGACGCAGAAACGATCGTTAATTAATCGTTCCTCTACAGGGACAAGGCCGCGAGAAAAGGAACGAGATTGGGATGATACAGATATTATTAGCGACATATTGCGCTTCCTTGAACAAAACCCACAAGCCGTCTGATCGATTTTGAATTCGATATCGAATACATCCGCATTTCGATATTGCCTGAAAAATATTTGTCGTGAGAAACACAGGGAAAGAAAACTGCGTAGGTACACCTCTGTTTAAAAGAAAAATGTGCATTGAATCCAAAATTTCGTTCGTGAATTTTCATCACATGGGAACATAATATTCCCAGGAACATCATATGGGTACCTCTAAGGGAACATCCCACAATACCCATATGGGAACATAATCATCATAATATTATTATGATGTAGCATTTTATTTAAAAAAAAACTTCCGTTTTGAAATGTTCAAATAATTCACGTACTTATACAATTTTTCTGGACAAAAACAGTGAAATCTACTCTGGTTGCCCAAGATACAAAATTTGTATTTAATACATAAGGGAGATACGAAGTTGCGTACCTTACGTTTTGTGACTTACCAAAGTAGCCGTTTGTAGGTAGAAATTGAGATACACACAATCTGTTAGATCCAAAACACCTTTCCACCTCCAAAGTCCTTCGGATACAAAAAGTTGTCAAAACAAAAGCGGGCAATCATTAATTCCTAGCGAGGCTGGCCGTAAAAAAAAGACGCTTGAGGCGAGCCCGGGTTAACTCCCGTCTTGCATAAATCTCAGTTGGAGGAGTTAAAAGTACGAGGGATTGCCGAGGAAACTTTTGTATCGGGACGCGCTTCAAATTTTAACCGTAGCCAACATCGACAAACTTGGAGGATTCTGTGGAAGTAAATTAGTTTTGTAGTTTTGTAGCTTGCCACCATGGTGAGACACTGTTGTGGCGGCCTGTACGCCGTCCGTGGCACTTTGCCCAGTTAGCGTTGAGCTAAAATTTCGAAATTTTTGTTACGGGTTCCGACCAACCCCCACAATGATCCTCAAAACTTTTCATAACCCTAGGTCAAGGGGAAGGGGTTCAAAACTAATTTTGAAATTTTGAAACTTTCAAAACTCGAAAAATTCAGATGAAACGGTATCTTTTGTTTATTCCATATTTAGATAGAATTAATTTGTTAGAATTTTTTAAAACCATCCTCAGCTTTGTACGACCAGCCGTTCGTTCACAATGACGGCTCAAAGTTGGAGCAAATCGAAAATCGTCAACATGAGAGTGAATCGAGAGTAAGCCTGTCGGGTCCATTTTCAAACTGGCCCAGCTGATTCAAACGGCACATGGTTTTCAAATATCGAGGTAATAAATAATATTTAATAATAATTATTAATAATGAAGCATAAAAATTATTAATAACCTACAATAAATTTAGACTACTTGATAATAATTAATAATAATTAATCTGGCATTCAGTAATCTAGACAGAAGGTTGGTCTGTACAAAGAAGATAATAAACCGTTGTGTTTATAATTTGCAGAGTTTTTACGTCCGAATTATTGCAATGACTTTTCACTGTATTACTGAATTACAGCTGCTATGTGGTATCAACATGAGTTTCCAACAGAATTATTATGTTGAAATTGTTCAAGGACGTAAAGAGTAGGTTTCAGTGTTCGTTCATCACACCTGCTGCCTGCAGTAGAGTTCAATATGGAGGAACGCCGACCTAATTTTGTCAGAGGTTGGTTGACATTAAAGCAATAACCCACCCCTGACGTCGCAGATCTAGAAAAAACATCCCCTCCGTCCCTCCTTCACGGGCCTTCATCATAGGAGGCACCTCTACCTATACCAAGCCGTTTGTTTATTTTCGCTCGTCCAAAAGAAAACAGTCGCCGCTCATGAAGTTTTTCTGCCTTGTGCGGATATTTTCCTGCTCGCACCCAATCCCGAGCGGTTATTTCAAAACGTTTGTTTGGTCGCGGCTCGAGCACTGCTTGGAATAACCCTCCTCCTCTGACGGGTTCCATTTGAATCTCCAAAAGGCCGCAAAACAGCTCAGTCGGTTCTTTTGACAAGCTTTCACAAATGTTTGAAACCATTTTCATTTGCGGGCTGGATTTAGAACGTTTAATCAAGCGAAACCAGTGAGGGAAGGAGCCCGCTTGAATGTAACGGACGGTTGTTCTCATTGTTCTCAAAAGAGGGGAGTCGATAAGTACTCGTGCAATTCATCTTAGTAGCAATCAAAATACCTACAAGGGTGTTGGTGGTCATTTCAGGTTTAATGACATCAGCCTCACAATTAGTACCAGCCGGCGTGTCTCGACGCCCTGGACCCACCAAGCTCCCGTTGTCATCTGGCGATTCCTGTGAAACGATTACTCCTGGGATTTTAGAAATTTATTTATTTATTTATTGGCATATGAAAAAAATATATAAGAAAAGAAATACAAACACTTGTAAAATAAACATACGCCTGCCAGAAATACTAATGATACAGGCGCAGTTCGAAATCCCCGTATAAATACAGTAAAGATACTTATGAACTGCCTGGGATTCCATATTGTGAAATAGCTAGCGATAAATCTTAGTTACTGGTTTACTTTCCTATATACCATGTTGCTTACAAAAGTTTGAGGACAACAACTCTTGGATACTTCAGATAGTCGAACGAAGAAGTTGTGAGGGGGGGGTGGGGGGGTGGATAGAGAAGTTCTAATGATTCGCCTTGAGTTCATAACCTTCGAAAACTTATCGGTTGTTCAAGCTTCGGAATCAGTCTATGTAGTGTAGGTGAGGTTTGTTCGGACCAACGCGTTGGTGATTTTCCAGATTTGTTGTATTGAACTTTGTCTACTAAACTTTGTAGCTGTATAGACATCCAGTATACGATTCCAGTACATCGTGAACTATTTAGATTGAAGTTTTACGAAGAAACCCCTTCGGTGCCAGGCCAAACCGAAACCAAACTCCAAGAGTGAGAAAAGAAAATTCGATGTAAAATTCAGTTTGCGTTCTGTCGTACGGAGTGAGGTGGAAGACGGAAAACACAGTAACTACTTTCTCTGGTGGAAATACTTTTTATGAGTTGAAGATTCTAAAAGTTTTACTGGGAACGAAAGCATTAACGATGTATCAGCTCACAAAGTATCGGCTCCTGTGAAAAAACTTGCCCTTTCCTCCTTCCGCCAGGCTTTTCCTCCGCCTGAGGGATTGTTATCGGCTTGTTTTCCCCATCAATTTGGAGCACGGGTACGAACAAATGGAGCATTACGTTTTCCGGATAGGAATGATTCAAAGCATTTTCGTCATAAAATCTTTATTTCATAATATTTTTACTCTAAATTTCGATCACCTGACCAAACACACCTCTGCAAACGACCCTTCCATTGTACAAAACCTTTTTTAAATTCACTTATTGGGATGTTCTTTAGACCTTCGATCGATTTTTTGTTGTAACCTCCTCCACAGTGAAAAAACGCTTTCCTTTCATGTCCCTTTCAAGTCTGAGGAACAAAAAGAAATCACAGGGTGAGAAGGGGGGGGGGAGGTTGAACAATTTACGTCATGCCGTCAAGCAGTCGTTGGTTCATTTTGCAATTCCCATGGTTCAACATAATATTATGAATTGGCCTCGATACCCTTGGCCTCGATACCCTTGGCCTCGATACCCTCGATACCCTTGGCCTGATCATTGAAAATAAAATTCCGGTTTTAACGTCGTGCCTTTATGTAGAGGCAGAACATGTTAAATGGACGGGTATTCTTTGAACCGATCTTCCACAAATATATTTGATTTGATTTGTTCGAGTAGTTTCAAATCGATAATTTGGACACATCTGAAGAGGTAATCGAGACCCGAGTTGGTCGTGGAGAAGTGGGGAGACGAGAGGCCTAATCTACTGTGAGAAGAAGTGAAAAGTCGATCACAATGGTGATTCTTCACGAGTGTGTAATAAAATGAAGTACCGAAGTAACAAAACAGAATTTTCAAAAATGATGGATGAGAATCCAAAATTCCATTCGTCTTGGAAAAATGTTCATCTGCGGCCATCTTCTGTAACATCCTTCCTAATGGTTTGGAATAATGGCCGAGCAAGACGGGAGTTTTATAGCTGGCAGGGCCCGGTTTACTGAAGCTACGACGATTGTCATCTTACTGCGTATATCTATGCAGTGGGTGGCGGGGTGTAAACTGCGGTAGAGGAGTAAAACAGAGGCCATCACTGTGGATTTATTGTATAGATGGGTTTTGCTCCGTGGGAAAGTCGTGATATTGGGGTGGGGTATGAATCCTACTGTTATCTCATTGGAATGGGGTGTGCGCTTGGTAATTTTTCATGTTCTCAATTATTGTGAGATTCCATTGAGAGGATTTCATAAAGGAGAGCAGGAATGAGATCTGGACTTACGCGTTGAATTCCCACCCGTTTCATATGACTGAACCGGTTGGAATAATTCCATAAAGCACCTTATAACCTGTTTGAATTGTACGCTATTATACGGTGATGAAGCCCAGCGGTATTCCACGAGGTCGGAATAGGAGCTGAGGTGTGGCGATGCGGCTTTGTCGGGAGGCGATGAGCATGTTTTGGCACTTTATAACTTGATTTTGTAACTACCAAATAAATTTGTGTTGACTTGATTGCCACTAACTACGATGAGGAGCAGGAAGATTTATCATTCAGTATTATCGCTGACCTGGCTTCATACAACGTCGTATAGGACGTCAGTGACGTAGCTACTAAAATCGATTATTTTCAACATCGATTATGTTCAACAGGATAACAACTGAGATTATGGTCTTGGTCTATGGTCCAGTTGAGTTGGAGCTTATTGACAGTCAAAAACTAATTCATTCCTTGATTCAAAGGGATCCAAAAATTGATTAAGAA
This sequence comes from Stenodema calcarata, assembly GCA_963920205.1. Classification (NCBI taxonomy): domain Eukaryota; kingdom Metazoa; phylum Arthropoda; class Insecta; order Hemiptera; family Miridae; genus Stenodema; species Stenodema calcarata. Next base: position 10,056,982 of record OY986054.1, read on the forward strand.
TTGCTACTACCAGGGGATAGCAAGGGGATGTAGGGACAGAGTTGGACTACCCCCACTCTGAATGGACCATCTGGTTGCAAAGGTCCCACATAGTTATGGGGCTTACATGGATATAGTATGTAAAACAATGATGTAGACGGAAGGTTGTATAACATTATGGTCTAAGTGTATTCGCCATTTCATCCAACTAATTGCACACGTTTTTTTTTTTTTTTTTTTGTAAATTAGTTATCAATCCAACAAAAAAGTTCTGGAGAACCATTAGCCCGAAGTTTCCATTATGATTGTACGAACTTCGCATTGCTGAACCATACCTCATAAATAACATATGAGCGTATTTGTAGAAACTAGCGTCAACTACGCTGCGGCAGCTAATATAGAAGGGAGAATGTACTTGACTCGTAGGAGTTATGAATTTGTGATCACTATAGTAAACGTAGCGGCCTCGTCCCTTAGCAGGAACCCTTCGCTGAATATTTTATGAAAATCGGTCCCAGGATTGTCGATGAATTGTGGATAAAGGAGCCAGAAGAGTAAATAGTAAGAGTGGGTTGGTGCCTAAAACCGCTCGTGGTGGGTTAAGTAAACCGATATCGTTTATTCCGGTAGCGCACACCGTAAGAATTGGTTCATCTTAAGAAAATACACTGAATTCTGGATTCTTTGTTTCAATATCAATCATTTCAATCATTTTCCGGATCAATTCAACCTGAACATTACAATTAATTGACGAAGCTCTACAAATTTCTAAAGTCCGAGTTGTGTTCGCTAACGATTCTTCGTTACATACAGGTCATTGACTCCACTTTGAAATTGAGGAAATTACTTGGGTTTGATTCCGAAAAGGTCTCACACTCATTTCATTTGAAGTGCGACCTCGCCCTAGCCCTAATAGCCGTAAATGACTACAAGATGTCTCTTGCTTCATTACATCAATAACGATTCGTACGATTCCGTTAGGGTTTGCTGCGGATTTGTTATAATTTTTCTAAACACTGATACGAAGTTTCCATCACAAGGACTACTCAGTTCCTACACCAACAATTTGTATATTCTGACCTAATGGCGATTCAAAGTCAATTAAAACATAATTACCCCAACAAACCGTCCCGTTTCCTTCTCACTTCGTCCTATTAAATGAAGCCATCTCCCGAACCAGAGTTGATCGCCCACTCGAGCTAACTTGGAGTAATCAACCTGTCCGTCAAGATTTGTGATCCTCCTCGCCCCAGCCCTAATAGCCGTTTCGCTCGTAATGCACGCTATAAGTCGATCCGGCAAATCGATCAGAATTCCGTATGGCTGTAAATGGTACTTGGCTCTTTCTGAGTTTCCTGTTTATAGCTGAAGTAGCTTATCGGACCACATGTTAGTCATTTACGGCTGTTTGTAACCACGTATTTGATTATATTTTGCACATCACTATTTCCACCTGTAGGGGTTCGTTGTGGGGAACCCCTAGTGACGAAATGGTCTCTTGTACCTATAACAACCTAGCGTAACCTACTTTAAAGTACTTCCAGTACCTATCTATTGAAACCTCACTGGTTGTATTATTGTATTATTTCTAACAGTGCGATAGTTCTTGTGTATGATTCAGGCAAGACACCGAGTCTTAGGTTAAACCTGTTGGTTTGAACCTGATTAAACCTGACAACTGCTTTGCATTTCATCCGATTTTGGTAGGTTTCAGGTTTTTACACTCGTTTTGGAACCTTCTCATTTCACACATAAGTCGTGCAGGGTTGACAGAAACAATAAAGAATGAAATAGTCCATTCGAGATCATCTCTGCGATAAAGTTTTCCAAGTTTTACCGAATTTTCGAATAAAAAGAAGCTATTGTTCTCTGTCCAAAATTTTTAAAACTCGAATTTCCGACACTTTTTCAACCCAAATCCGTTTCAAACCATCCCGAATTCACTGCCATAATACACCTAAAATCATATGTAGGTATGTATATTTTAAGAGGGGAAAAATTAATCATAGATTCCCAAAATGACAAGTGACACCTCATTTTGAAGTTTTCTTTACGTTGAACACGATGGTGAAATCAGAATTGCGATAACTTATTCCGTTCTCAAACTGCAGCACATTGAAGGTGAAGAAACGCGGTTGTTACTTGCGTTGTTCGTCTGCTCCAATCTGATAACGGGATGAGATATCGCCATCGTGTTCAGCGGTGAAAAATCTATAAATTGAGGTATTACTCGGCAAGAAATGGGGACCAAATTTAATATTAAACCAGTAAAATGGAGATATTTTTCATAAAACCATTCATTTCTTTGAAAATTCGCAATTTTAGCCATGCTGCATTACTCAGGATTTTATATACGGGGAGATGCTGTAAAACGTTGAAAGCGTTGAATATAGAATAAGATTATATTATAACCATCCTGCGTTGGTAACGATGATCAAAATATGGATGAATGAGGTATTGATCCACTTCACTGAACCACGAGAACCTTCTGCGAGAGCAATTAAGGGACGGGTGCAAATGCATCGAGTTTGATTGTGAACAGGATGTCACTCGTAAAACTGCAGTAATGCCCGTCTGTATTGGACTTGACGGGTGACAAACGCGTGAAGAACATTGGACGCAATTGGTTAAATTAAAATTGAATTGATCTCGTAGACGACGGCGAGGCGAGATATCCGGATAAGCACTGTTAATACTCTGCCAGTGTGCTTAATCCCCTAGATTCCTCTATTAATACACTGTGTTATTTCAATTTTACTTCACGATTTCAATTTATCAAATAGGTATTAAAATAATATTTGAATATTATGTACATCCCTTCCCACAATCACCCTCGAGGAAAGTTGTGAATATCATGATTAAATCATAACTTGATCTCGATGTTATTTCACATTGTACCTTAACTGTTTTGTGAGGCTGTTTTTAATGCCTCATTTGCACATTGAAACTGTCAAAACTTCGACGCAGACACGACTAACCCAGTTAAGGGTATTACCGTCGGCTCATGTTCCCACGGGTGAGAGGGAACACCGGGTCAAATCAATACGAAATGGATCTATTTCAAGAAAATGTGGGTGGTCCCCCGGAACGAGTCGGCCTTCGACATGTCAAAATATCAACCCTCAGGGATTCAAACTGACGGTCAACCAAAGTATGGGCACTTGAGCCAAACGGTGATCAGCGTTAGTAGCTGGCGGGCAGCGGTTTAGATAATAGACGCGGCAGTGTCTCAGAACGAAGAATTATTACACGTGAATAATGGTTGGGTTAGTTTAATATCTGTAATTTGACAATTAATAACCATGTGTTAAGAAGTGTTTTAGCCATCCCCGTTAGGTCTGTGGTTACTGGTCTATAGCATAACTAAGATGTCTTTGACCACACGACTGTGAGAAACAATTTGACAGCGGCATATTGATGAAAGGTGAATACGGAGCAGCTACCGAATGGAAGACGCAAAATATAGTGCTGGTTTTAGCGCTCGAATAAACCGTGCTTCCACTTCCCAGGTCACTTTGAGCGCCTCTTTTCACGAAACCACCTGACAGCACGTCACACATCAAAATGAAGTGTCAGCGCCATTGACGACGAGGATGGCAGTTTTAGTATCTTTGTTCTCCAACCACACTATTGCAAAATTCAATACTAGAAGAAAAAATTCTTCAATAATATAAAAACGCTGCAAATTCGTGAATAATATTTTTCATCATCTTCTGTACAGGACACTCTCCTGTCTAGATCACTGGTCTGTTTTATTTTATATAAATTATTTATATAAATGATAAATTAATCATTTATATTGATGTTAAAATCAATTACTATACCTGGTAACCACGTACCAACCTCAGTCGGTTATGGCGTCAGTAATGATGTCAGTGAAGAATACGGGTTGTGTATCGTTCATCGTGGTTTTTACCAAATTTTCGAAAAAAGGGATTGTTCTCGACCCAAAATTTTTAAAACTCAAATTTCCGAAACGGTTGCATGCGAAAATCCGTTGCAGACCATTCTGAATACACTGCTAAACACACCAACAATCATATGTATATTATTTATATGTTTATATTTATGTATGTGTCCTTCCAGACGAAAACTCTCGATAGGATTGAAATAAAAAGTTCAAATTTGCACAAAAAGTCCGTCCTGGTTATCGAAAGGCTAAGTTCGTAGATGGGCGGAATCGGGCCGCTCTAAGGGGCGTGGTGAAATCAGAATGGTAATTGCGAATCGATTTTTGAACTTGGTAACATTTGTAAAGAAGTTAATTACGGAGCCTCCGCGAGCGCCTATGAATAAATAATACGTTTTCGGTATCGTAATTTTGGTATCATTTCGAAGTAACGGACGTTCTACATTGGTCGCTTTGACAAGTTGCCCATAACGCGACTCCATCACTGGAATTGTTTTAGTTCATTGATTTTCTGTGAACCTTTGAATGAATTTAAGAATGAAGGATTTTCACGTTCGCTGTGTTTGTTTATTTTTGACAACGCCTTCTGACACTCAAAATTGTTTCTAAATAAATTAAGTAGAACCACCAAACTCTCACAACGTGCGATACCGAGAGCCATTTCACTCTGCTACTGACGGTAAGTATTTAAATGTTTTTCTTGTTTTGCGTCGGATAATAATCGTGTTCATCAGTGCTATGAATATTAATCCAGATTACGGGAGAACGTTGCGCATACAAAAAGCTTGATTTGCCAAGTTCGTTTCACTGAAATACGTGGGGTACGTAGTTGGGTTTGTTACAATTGAATAAATCCGGTATGATGTGGGGAGTGTTACGAGAAGTAATGAGCGAGTTTACAACAAGTTAGTTACAACATGTTCACAAGTACTTGTATATGACAAGTAGTCGTACGCCTATCAACACTATTAAAAACCCAAACTCACGAAAATATTTATCTCAAATCAGAAGCTTTCTCGTTAAACCGAAACAGTGTCCATCATCGTAAATCTCACGTGCTATTCATTCTGTATTTTGCAATTTTCTGAGACCTGCGGGTAAGTAGGCTATTTCCAACCCCTGAAAACGATACTGGAGCCCATCTCCAAACTTTCTTTCGGGACTTCAGCTTAGTTTTTCTATTAAGTTTCCCAAGGTTTCTGGTGAAATGAAACTTCTTAAGCTCTACCACCGCCAACATTGAGTCTGATAAGGGTCGGTCTTGAGATTGTTTGAAGTTACCAAGGTGTGCAGGGATACATGGATGATTTTGGGGTCCTCAATTAATGAGTAACCGTGGATGGTTAGGTACATAATAATTTACTGCTCCAATTATAGATTAGCTGTAATACTCGTAGTTCACAATTGTTGATTAAATACGTTGAACACATTAATATATCGTTATATATACACGTGAGATGACATTACATTGTATACCTCGTGTATACAGCCGTCATTATTAAATTATGTCAGTATTAAGTAGGTACCTTACTACAGTCATCGTCACAAGAAGAGCAATATTGCAAGGAGTTGTAATTGGAAAGCGCCATGGGTCCTGACATGTCACAATCATTCAAGTAGATCTGTGAGAGTTGTACCATTTTTGATGGATTTTTGAGATCCTTCGATCACATTAAAACACGGTACATGCCGATCAATAACCCATGCAACACAGTTGATCCTAAAACTATCATGTCAATAAGAAAAAACATTACCTATCATAGTTGGTAATGTGAGTAGTACATTATCGAATCCTCAGAGGAGTTGTTTAGTTATTATCACGTTCTATTAGTGTAGCTGTCGATTTATTATAATTTTATTTCCATGTTATGTTTTAATCGCACGGCTAGAATGGGAAAACACGTCTTTTCCCCCGTATAGATGTCGGCAACCAACCCACCGCAGCTGTTTTATAGACGCGGACCAACCTTTCAGCCGGTTGTTTACGTTCTGTGGTTAATTTTGGAGTCGATTCCTCCTCAATGATTTCATCCTTCCACGTGTTTATTCTAAATCAGTGTCGATCGGTTTCACTTCAGCAACTCTTCAATGGGTCTTTGATCTCTTTCATGGACGGAGTAGGTATAATATAGTCGTTCTTGACGACGTTGCATCGTTTTTATCGCCCGACCAATGTCGGATAACAAACGAGAAACTGAGTGACCACCAGGCACGACTGCTTTTCCGACATCTGTCAACTGAATTTTGTGAGTTACTGGAACTTGAAGGTGAAAGAAGTCTTGTTGTGAAAGAACTTTAATAAGAGATCTTCTTGCTGAAGTTACTGATTGCCCCAGTAACCTCACTGAACATTTAATAATAAATGCCGCCTGTAACCAAAGGAATTATATTATTAACGAATTTCCTGCTCATCTTAATACTAGTGTAATGTTCGGGTTGAATATTAAATAGGTTTGACCCAAAAAAGTACTAAGGGAGGTTTCTAAACATTTAAAGTTTAGGAGTTGACGTGCAAGGTCAAGTGGCGGGAGGTTGATTAGAATGATATTTAATTAAGAACGTTCAAAGCTTGAAATTAAACTGGCTTTATTCGGAGGTTGTAGGTGTTGAAGCCAAGCAACTGTTCCAAAGATTCCTGAGACGATGTCACAGAGCCAATAATAATTATTGGCCAAGTTATGAATAATAATAATTAGCCGTTACCCGTGCGTTGCACTGGTCGACATGCAATATCGCTCTCACAGCTGATGCGACTTCCACCCAATCACTCCTTTTGGCCTCAAGAAGCTGTGTACCAAATTTCAGCACCCTAGGGCGAACAGAAGAGAATTCAGCTGTATCGTTCACGAAGCTGATCTTACATCCTCCCAATCACTCCCCGTAGTATCATAAGGCTGTGTACCAAATTTCAGCGCCCTGTAGTGAACTGAATAGAAGTTAGAACCGACTTGATGTTTAGTACCGTGGCCAACTTTGCTTGACAGTGGTTCGCTCCGCTCTCTTGAGAAATTCTTGCAGATAGGTAGACGCATATTCATGACTATTACTATCTACATCACGACGGAATGCTTGACAACGCAGAGAAGTTATTTGTACCGTCACTAAGGAAAGCCTCGTTCACGATCGGAATCGGGTATGTGAAATCTAATATCGACAGAAACCATCCTTGTAACTAGCTGATCACAATGGAGCAATCCCTATGAAAATCGCTTCAGCGGTTTGGCAGTCTATAGAGCACAAACAAACAGTCAAACTTGGAGTTTATTATAATAGATTTGGATTATGATATGAATACCAGTTAACCACCAGTTAACTGAGAGTTATCCAGAAAGAAAATTTTAGGGAGCGTGGTCTATCAGACTTCTGAGCGTGATCTAATTTCTGTGAGAAACTTGAAAATGTCCAGAGAAAACCCTATGATACACATGTCAGTTTAGATCCTCCCACGGCACCACCGGCTTAATATGATTTAGCCCGTATGTGGGATGATTTGAAACATAACAAACGGGGGGAAAACGCCGCGAAATGGGGAAAATTCGACCCACGTTGTAGCCAATCTTTGATCGTGTGGAAATACGAGAATTCGTTGGGTGCTCGGGCAACCGAACTTTTCGCCTTGAGTTAATCATTTCCACCCCCAAGGTGACAGGGAAGTGAAACGGAATGGGTGGGAGCCTCCCGGTTTCCCCACTCCAAAACTGCCTCTTCTATATGTGTGTAAGTTCCGAGTGTATTTTCCACTCGCAAGAGTCAACGTCAGTTTCAAGCGGGGGGCGTAAAACATTCAAGTTACCTCCCACTCTTCCACGTTACACGGAATTAATATTTTCTCATCAACGCCTTGAAATATACGGGCCTTGAGGGAATGGGTCGACCCGCCATCAGTATACACTGTTCCAGGACACATTAGGTTTTATCATCCGAGGTTAGTAAAGATAATCTAGATATATGTACTAGGAATAGACACAAGAAGTAAGCATATTGTTACCCTGCATCAATTACACTTCCGTCCAACATAGATATCAAGATCCCAAATTACATTCGTTGCCGGTAGTACGCATATGTGAGATGTACTTATATCGTGATTCACCGAAGATAATTTCAATTTGAAAACAGAAACAACCAGAGATGTTCCTAAAACCTCCTTGATGGCCACATCTACCGTTTATCAAATATGAAGATGGTTCTACGACTTCATAATATACAAGTATGGCCCAAGTTACGATGAAGTTGAAAAATTATACCTCAAGATTTCTCTCGTTGGTTGTTTTTTCACTTTTGAATAAGGAACAGCATTGCAGTCGTTTGTAACGGTAGGTTACCTACAGAAAATGTACTGATCGTTTGATTTTGCATTACCCTGCTAAATTAAATTTTTTTACGAAATTGAAGTTGAGGGGACCCAGTATTTCAATTACAAATCGTATTACCTGAGCACGACGGCTTTGTGAATGTTCAATCCTTTTGGATGTTTTATTTTCTATATTCAAAAGGACAAGATCCTTTGGGGAAAAAAAGGTTTCTGTAATATGACAACCATAAAAAGTGTGAATTTTCTGCATTATGGATGACATGACTAATTCTTTGGTTGGTCCGTTTATTGGTCCATTTCGTTTGTGATCCTCCCTTCCTCCTTGACACTCGTACTCACGAGTACAAACTATATTGTGTTTTAAAAGATACCACGAGCCAAAGACACCTTCCTGGTAAATGTAGGTCATCCTTGTCCCCATTTAACAAACATTTTTTGCTCTCCCTCTTGTCCCTTTATTTCGAGGTTTGAATCACTTTTCGATGGAACGGTCCACTGCGGTCCCTGACATGAGACATAAAGTGGAAATGTGCGGAAGAACGCACAGGATATCGCGGTGGGTATTTTCTCGCCTTATATTTTCGCCACTCTCGCGTGGATCCCACGCGTGAAATATTGATATGGCCTGCGGTACCCTGTCAAATAAAAAGCCCTCCTGGTTTATTGAAGAACGAAGTCTCAAGAAATGAATCACTTCATACTGTCTATTAAATGGCTGTTCATTTAGCTTCGATGGGCTACAATGAGAAATTATTTTCAAGTTGGTAAACAATATTAAATATTGTTTAATAAATTGTTTATAAATATTGTGTATAAATTGTATGGTGTGAAATATTTAATTTTTCAACTTCTCCATTGGCCTGACGAATTAATGAAACACAATGAGCACAAAGCGCAATCTGGGACTGGCGTAAAGCGCTAAACTAGAAGTAGCATGAAGTGAAACATCCAACCCTGCCCTTCTATTCATATTGTAGAGAAGCCATCTATACAAGTTATGTAGGGTAAACTATACAGTAACGGGATACTTGAGACATTTCTCTATTTAGTCACACTGGTATTTCCTTTCAATTCACACTAGAGTTTTGAAGGAAGCATGTTGTTCCTCAGTTCCATAGATTCGATTGATGACCATTTTTTAATTTAACAACCGTCGAAAATGCTTGTCTCGGCCCATTTTCATGTCACTTAAGGTCGATTGAGTCGAAAATCATAGTACGAGTATAGCCAGTTCCTATCTCGTAACTGGCCGCCGAATTCTGTAACGAGACACTGATATTCAGCAATGAGACACCCGTTTGGATTCTGTCCTAAGGCACTTATGCTTTGATTTTGAGAGAATTACAATACTCACTGATCTACCACAATAAATGTATGTCGTCTAAAATTAATGATCCTCACATATTTTGGAACCGAAATTTCGGCTTAATAACACTATTTATAGTTGTGTGTGATTTGTTGACCGTCAGTAAGAATGATGTTGAGGGATGTCGAGGGTTCATTTGACCGACCCTCGACATCCCTCAACATCACTATTTATAGTGTTTTTAAGCCTGAAACTATTATAATAGTTTCCATAATATGAATATTATCGCAAATCTGAATAAGAACCAGAATCTTTATACGAAACCTCTGTTTACATCAAATTGATCAGATATTTAGGAACATCAACTTTTTTTATGGAAAACTTAGATAGATGGCATAAGTAGAGGTGGAGATCTTCGCTGTCTGGTATTTGGCTTCAGTCAGAGTTAGGAACGCACCTCTCATGAATTTGCAGGAGCTGCAGCACAGTTATATGTAAGCCTTCATAATTTTACCCATGCTTGTCTTCTCTTACATTTTCTTCATATATATATTTTTTTATATCTTCTCTCTTCAGGAGCCTTATCATTCTTACGTTGTTCTTTTTCTTGTTCATATTTTTGTTTCATCTTCTTACCAGGATTGCCTTATTTATTCCCGTGGTTGGCATCTCATCTGAGGAGCAATAATATTATTACAAGTATTAGTAAGATTAATACACGCAGACAATTATGGGGACACCCTCCAACATAGTAATGGGTCATCCGGGCCCAGAGCTATCCACACTCGTAGTAAGCAAGAATTTCTTATACAGGCATGTTTAGAATTTGATACACACTCCAGTTACTCTATTACGCCTCAAATTCATAGGTACGCAACGTTTTATCTGCTCTACTGCTTGAATTACGGTAAATGTATGATCAAGAGTGTTTATGGTCGCTTATGTATGATCAATGTGTGTGGATAAGATGAAAAAAATTCATATATCATACCATATATATATATAATTCGATAAAATGGCCGCATTCTACACTGGTCCTCTCAGTTTTAGTATTCTTTCTGTCGGCAACTCCTTCAACCAATCAAAGTCGGGCTTCAACATGAACACCTCTTTGAAACAAGGTCGAGCTCCTTTGTCCTTGAGGTACTTACTCGTGACCCCTCCTCACTATCTTCATTTGACAGTCCCTTGATCCACTGTACGTTAACACCTTTTTCATATACTCCCCTCTTCCTACCCCACCCTTCTTCTTACCATTACGGCCCGACCAATCAATTTTTTCGGAACAACCCGAGCCATTTTTCCACCCCCGAACAAAAAACCTGCCGTAAATCTCTTTTGTTCGTTTCCTCCCATTTCACGGCTCGTTACGTATCGTTATTTTCCATACCTCACAGGAAAAAAGTCTCTTCATATTTCTGCGGCTTATAAGACTAATGGTATGTGAAGTCTAAACATAAATAAAAGAGAATCATCCAAAACATAAGTGCACGAAAATGTGCTGTACTAGGAATGTAATGTACCACGCTTTTAAAATGAACTAAAAATGTAGAGACGATTTTCGTGTTCATTGGTTATTTTCGAAAAATTCACTACAGTTATTCGTTTCGCTTGAAATAGAGTCGAACCATGCCGATTTTGAATTTGGTGTCTGTCTGTCTGTTTATCTGTTTGTGTGTCTGTCTGTCCTTCAATCACGCAAAAACGGCTCAATGGATCGAACCCTCCTCCCGTATTTAAATGTTTCCGTAATCGGGGAAGGACATAGGGGGGTTCACTCCCGGATCCGATTCATCGGTGTGGGGGTATATAGGGAAGCCGAATGATAAACATTTTAAATTCTCGAAAACGGCTCAATGGATCAAATTTTTCTCCCGTATATAAATGTTTCTGTGACCGAAGAAGGACATAGGGTGGTTCACTCCCGGATCCGATGCATAGGGGTGGGGGTATATAGGGAAGCCGAAATATAAAAATCCTAAATTCTTCCTTCTCCACTACAAGTTCTGCCCTGTAAGCTGTTCGTTATGAGAGCAGAATGCGATGCAGATTCTGCAGTGAGAGATTCGTTTCGCATTGCCAACCCTCCAATTACTTGCAGGGTACCGACCTACATTTAGAAAAGTCTCTAGCTCATTAAGCAAATCTAATTTGTTTAAACTAACTTAAAGAGAGTTAATGTTAAATGCTCATCCAGTTCTGACTCGTGTTTAAAACGTGAAGTCTCTATCTCATCAGTCAAATTTAATTTGTCTAACATATAGTGTTTCAACAATTTATAGACAAGAAGCCAAGTGAATATTGCATTCTCATCCAGTTTTGACCTATGTTTGAAATTTCAGATCATCGTTTCGCATAGTGTTTAAAAAATTTTACAGACCAGAAGCTGAGTGAAAATTGAATTGTGATCCATCCTCGACCCATGTTTAAAATTTCAAGTCTCTAGCTCATCGGAAAGTTAGTTTAAATACGATTGCAAAATTCCACCTGGACAGACAGATACTAAGCAGAGCTAATAATATTAGCTAATATATCACTTTATAATATAGCTTTATAATATAAACGTGGTAATTAAAGTACGGGGCGTTTACGTTCGACTGCCCTGCCAGCGTTGCAAACGTAATCAGTTGTCTTTAACTGGGGATCATAATTTGGTCGGATCGTTTCGCTGATCTGGCTAAGTCCATTCTAGGATCATTATTAATTCGTTCCTAACTTTTGATACTCACTTGATTGATTTTCTATCTTCGATTGGTAACAAAAAGAAAGAAAACACCTCATCCGATTCGGTATACAACAGACTCCTCCTCGGGCAATAAAATTGTCCAAGTAATCCGTGCTAATCCATCTCGAAAACGATCTATCCACTTTGAGCCGAGTGTGGAGAGGGATGAAAATCTCTTTTTGCTCGGTAACTCGAACCCGCGTTATCCGACCGACGGTCCCATCTCACGGTAACCGAGTTCACGGTTTATCGGACCTCTTTTCTGGCTGTCAGGGCCCAGAGACGGATTGTAAGCTTTTCTGAAAACCTCTCGAAGGCTCTGGTGCTGGTGGGGGAGCAAATATCCTGCCGTTCTTGGTACTATTTTTCTTTCCAACTCCGCACGAAGTATTCGTGGAATTTCGAAGGGGTTTATACCAATTACATTTTCGTTTGGTAGGTAATACCTTACGTAAGACGAGGTTCGTTGAGCGAAAATATTGCTTGGTTCCATAAGCCCAGTCCCCCTGAACCTGACATATTTGGCTCGACCAGATTACTAAGGGATATAGACGTGTATTTGGGACGAGTTGGTGCGTAGTTCTGGGCATTTATGGTCCCAAATACATTTACCACAGTTTGATCGGTCAATTATTAAGGTTTATCCTAATTATCATTGGTTTAGATGTTGGGTTTTCGAAGAAGTACTTACTTAATTTTTGCATTTTTCGATAGGTAGTGTCTTGTATCCCAAATCTGGGGCATGTAGGTTGTGGGTTGTAAAATTGTGGAAAGATTGTATTGACCAAAATGACCAAAACAGCAATAATTTTGGGTCTGGAAAAACACAAACACTCTAGATATGATGTAAATGTACATGTTAATACAGTTACATACATGTGAAATGACTGGGAGTAGGTACGGAAGTCGTACAGTTTTGAAGTGATGATTGTATGTTGTGTTTGACTTTGACAAGATCCCACGTGGTATATGGCTCGATTGTATTTATACCGGCTGTCTCAAATGTGTCGGATGAATGAAGCAAATAAACAAGAAACGAACGGCGCCTCTGAATGGTATACGACGTCTTCTTTTCACAGAACAACAAACACGGTCGTTTATTTGGTTTACTTTCGGTTTACTGCACCTGTTCTTAGTGAGACGTACTCGTAAGTTAATAATACGAGTACAAGACTAGAAAAGATTCATTTCAATATAATATATATTTCATATTATGAAATGTTGATTATTCCAACATTTAAAGCAAACGATTTAAATTGAGAAAACGTTTAATAATTATACACGATTCCTTCAGGCTTCCTGAAAAATGTAATGACATGGTCTGCAAATGTTCATGCGCTGAACTTGAGGAACATACTTTGGATCAGGAGTTTTTTCAAACCTTTAATTTGTATCATTAAGATTCCGGGAATGGGTAGGGTTTTTTAAGAGACACATGAGCATTTTCAATACGTAGGTTTTTCTTTAATGGAGGTTTTATACAGCAGGGTTTTATTCCCTAAATCGAGCGGGTTGTTCCCGTTCCGGTTCTCCTGAACCAGTTCCAACTGTTACAACTGTTACATAATTAACTTGACTCATCCAACCAGACAATTAAGAATAAGGTAGGTACTGCAATCATTTTGACACAACGATTTTCGGAACTCAGCCAGGAAATTTGTCTCTATTGACTCTGGTCCTATATCTCTATTACGTATACATTTGACATACGCAAACGCGTGTGTTGTCACTTCTGTAGATTGCGAATATGGAGAACGAATTCAGGGCTCGGTTTTAATTTATCAGCTCCATCAATACGTTGAACACTCCAAAGTGTTGCTACTGTATACGATTTTTAATCCATCTAAATGTTAGTTCTGTGACCGATGTTTTCTATTTGGTAATTTCTTGCATTGTCAAATAAGTCGTTGTCTAAACCAAAATGTTGATAGATGACTAATATCAACAGCGTCTGTTCGTAGTAGGAGAGAGAATATCAGGAAGTGAATATTGCAGAGTGGTAGGTACACTTGGAAAATCGCTGTTCCGCTCGACGAGAGCAACTCAATCACGGGATGTGTTTGCCAACCGCAGCCCCCGATACCGCATTCCCTTTGAGGTCAGGCCGAGCTATATGCGCTGTGTGTGAAGTATGAAGGAGGATTGGTTCATAGTCTCTGAACAAGTGAGGAGGTCGTTCCATATCTCTTACTCGGTAGCACAAAGGAATTTTAAATCAGGAGTATTTATGCTCTATTCTATCCACCAAATTCACGAGGGGGGGGGGGTAAATTATAGATGAGGATTACACATTCAGCTGTTGGACAGTCAGTAATGGGTAGATGGATGTAAAATAATACACAAAGCTATCGAACCATCCACAAAAGAGCGTCGGAATCCGAATTAAGTAATAGGGACCAGACCTCACCCTCAAAATCCTGATTTCCGGAAATCCGGATTTTCGAAAAAAGGTTGTTTTTAGCGAATTTTCGAAGAAAAGGAAGCTGTTATTCTCGCTCAAATTTTTTAAAACTCGAATTTCCGCAACATTTTCATACCAGAATCCGTTCTTGACGATAACACTCGATAGAATTGAGAAAAAATGTAGAAATTTGCACAAATCTGTCCTTGCAATCGAAAAGCTAAGTTCATGGATGGGCAGAATAGGGCTACTCTAAAGGGGGGGGGGGAGGTTTGGGGAGTTCTAGAGGGGAAAAATTTCCCATAATTCCCAAAATGAAACAGTCTGGCAAGTGACACTTTATTTTAGAGGTTTTTGTGCGCTGAAAACGATGGTGAAGTCTGTGACGTGGAGGTCACTCACAGGACCTGATGAGTTAGTGCCCACTACCCCCCTTACCTACCCTCCCGCGGCCCCTCTCCTTAAGAGAGACTGGAGAGAGCAATCAGTTAGTTACGATCGACGTATCGAATAAGTTCACTCCCGTCCCCCTATTTGAAGTATTGCAATTATTCTAATTGTATAAATAAACCCAGTTTCCCCCCCTTACTTTTCGTCATCTTTGACTACACCCCATCATCCAGTACCTAAGGTACGTGAATCGTATTACCCAGATTTCCCATTATTTCATGGTAGCAGAGCAAAACGTTTGATTCACGCCTAACTTATGTTGCATGGGTCCCCCGGCCTTACCGCTGTTTAACCATTAACCCAGCGATATCTTATTCCGTTCTCAAACTGGATCTCAACCTCAACAGTGACCCAAAATCATGTAAACAACACAATCGTTATGACCCAACGACTTCCATAGCCCAGTATACCCGTATATATTCATAGGCTAAATAATATCATTTATGAAGAACTACATATTTTCTGTTCATTTTGTAGGCGGGAATTGAAGTCTCAATGGCATCCTAAAGGTGACAACAAAACTGAACCCTATCGCTAAGAGCCGACCACTAAGGAAATCACTTAAATGCGATACAACATCGCACTGTTACAATTACAGGGCACATCTCAAAAGTGGGTGGATTTCAGTTAGTTTTATAGGGGTAGCTAGAACACGTTGCTAGAACGGGAACTTTTCTTTCTGCATATTAGCCCGGTTGAGAGCGGGAGGGGTCCGTAGTCATAGTAAGTTAAATAAAGTTAAGTTAAGGAAGTCATAGTAAGTTAAGTAAGGAGGTCATTGTGTCTCCACACCCCTTCCAAACATGATATTGTCATATTATCATGATAATACATATATTGTAATAATATATTATATTATATTTGAGCGGCGGACTTATTTTGGGGGGAAGTTTACTAAGGACAGCCTACTCGTGTATTTCCTTGTTTCCTTTTTCTGTATTTTTGATTAGAAAATGAACGATTCCTGCATTTATGAATTTTTATAGTTTAGAAAACAACAAAGAAAAACAAACCAGGCTGAAATTATGTTGACTTTTACGGATAAAGTAGACGATTAATGAGAGTAGAGGATTTGGAGGCTCTATTTTGTGAGAAGATGACGGACGTTGGTAAATCTGAATCTAAAGCCAGTTTAATTTTCAATCTACCATGCTAATGACAGACCACACATGGTAATCAGACGATTATCGTTTCAGAAATTCAAGTTCCTGGACGAATTATCTACTGTAATTCTGGTCGCTAGTGAAAGTTGAATGCTTGTTTATTTCACCACAAAAACGTGAGTTATTAAATTCCCTAAAAAGAAGAAGAAGACGCGTCAGTGTATAGCGAGCGAGAGTAGTCAATCGTCCGATTGGAGGGCGTGGATCGTGATTGTTTGAAGATGAGGCGATAAAAGGCTGTACAGGGTTGGTTCGTAATCGTGAGTGGCTCCAATGGATATATCACCCAAGAACGACACTCAGGCTACTTGAAGGTTCCAGAGCAGATTTTCGCAGGAGGTTTTTACGTGATTTATTCACAATAATTGTCAAGTCATATACAACTCTCCTATTATCTTGTCCCTATCAGATAGGGACAAGATAATATGATAAGGCCTATCTCGCCGGACCTCCTTTGAGGAGGCACTTGAGGATTTCAGTATCCGTCATATGTACAGTAAGGTTTCGCCCTTATACCAAAAATATCAGAACATGATCCGAACTCAAGAACAACAATAGGTATACTTCACACATTTTGACCCCGGTTCTTACTAGTTATATACCCATATAATGGATAAAGTTATACATGTATAATGCACATAATTTTGAGTGTCAACAGAATCATTTATACGTATGCATATCGATGGCGTCACATGATAACCTCGTATCTTGATTTTTGACTATTTTTAGTTTTTTGCATGTATGGGAAGAAAACCTCGTATCTCATCGGCCTGTGGTTCAAATTTGAGCGGAAAATGAATTTTCTGCCCTCTAGAGGACTATATGAGATTGTAACTCCTAATGCCACTTTATGCCATTGCTATCAGTTTTTTGCCTCTCCTGTAAAATTTGTTTTTTTGAGATACGAGGTTATCATGTGACGCCATCGATATATGAATAGGATAGTAGATATTCACAGTGCTTAGAAAATTGTAATACTTGGAAGTTCGTTCAATTATAGAGCTAGCAGTAAATGTTTAGTTTTCCTCCTCTTTCAGAGCACCAAGCTATGAATACATTTCAGAAACCTGCAACACAGAATAGAGATACTTGGGTAGAAACCTTCCTCGTGGTGTGCCCTCGGGCAAAGTTTGCAAATGAACTCCTCAGCTGCCAACCTCTACCTGGCTTGCAGTGGCCTCTTGTTCTAGGGCTGAGTTACTCTTCTTCGACTAAGCTTCAAAATCGTTACCGTTTAAATTGCTAACTTCTTACAGTAGCCGTCCAGGTTACCAAGTAGGCAGCGGTTTAAACAGTAGTAGGGCAATAGAATTGTGCCGTTTCATGCATCCAATGAATCATTAAATCATTAAATTGTCATTTCATCATATCTCAACGAAGATATGCAATTGAAACCTTCTTATTGATTTTCACTCATTTCCAGAATAATTTTTTTCCTTATCCAGTGTTTTCCCACTATTGATTGAATGAATACTGATCTAATTGATGATCGGGATTACCAAGCTTTCGATTATTTGAATACTAACTTCCATTTTAGCGTTGAGCCGTTAATTTCCATAACAGCTGTTGAAGAGCGATTCCGCTACTGGCTCTGTTCAAACCTTCGCTCTTTCGGAGGGATTGTACCTTTTGCTTTGCGGTCGTTTAGATAGACAATGATAGCCAATGTAATGTAATACAAGATGTTCAACATTTAAAACGTTGACTACACCTGCTGGTTATGTTGCATTCCGAATCTTTAACATTTTGAATCAGATTCAAAGGGACCTGTTAATTGAGTCCTAAATATCATCATGATTCGAAAATATCATCAGACTCACAAAGCTTTTCACCTGCTTCAAAGGCATTAACTGCAACAACCCACCTGGATCGCGGGTATTTTTCCTTTCGCGTTTGGGCTTTGAAATATCGAACCATCCATTCCTATTTAGCGCCCCTGTCAGGCGCCCCCTCCCTTCCCTACATAAAGCCAACGGATAATCTGAATGTTCCATATTTCATCATCATTCCCCCTTTCAAAAAGTTCGCTGGTTCAAACGAAGGCGTTGGTTGGCGCACAACGCATTATTAGGACTGTTAGTTACGGCCAAATGAGCATTCGTGGTGTCCGAACTGATTGTACATGGCAATTAGGCTGCTAGCAAAATTTCAGGATTGTGATCCGTGCACTACATTTAATGTAGTGCACGGATCACAATCCTGAAATTTAATACATTATTTTTGGTTTTCTTATTTTTCTTCTGTATCTAGGAACGCGTTCTGCATCGCCAAGCTAATAAGTTGAGAAAAACGAACAGAACCATGTGTATGTTTACCTGATGTCACGAAACGCGTTTTTCAGGGATCCATATCTCGGCTCCTTTTTGAGGATCAACTTGAAATTTGGTGTGGATCTTTTTGGTGTGGATAATAAAAAGCCCTGAAAGTTTAAAGTCGCTAGGTTATATGACTTCAAAAACCCGGTTCTTCAACCTTACCATGTTCTTCTTCTTATTCAGTTAGTCAAGGCTGCAGCCTCTCAACCTTCACCGATCGACTTGAAATTTGGTACAGACCTTCTTTATGACATGACCGAGAGCCATTTGAAAGATTTAACCATTATCCCAACCCAATAAAAAATTAAGAACAAAAAATTGAAATTTAGGCTAATTTCGCCACTTCAAGGGTCTTGTGAGACATTTTTGTTGGGGAAAAGCGGGAAGTAGTGTAGTTCTGTGAGCCGGCCAGGGAGGTGCATGAGTGAAGGCGTTCAAGCTGGAAATGCACGCAGATACTTACCTTACTAAATGCCGCTGTAGGCTGTAGGCGCTATTTGATGTTACTGTCTTCACACAGGGAACTGAATAAACACTAGTGATTTTTCTTACATATTGCCTTTACAGGTCTTTTCAACTTCATCAACAAAAAAATGTGATATTCCCCCAAAAATAATCCGTGTAAAAATCATCGCAAATCACTAGCAAATATCATTCTACAGCAGTCGGAAAACGTTATGATTATATCATAACTTTTTTATCCACTTTCCCCGGAAAAAGTGGTAAAAGTCCACTTTTCCCTCCCGCCTTAAGGTCTTTTTCCGGCGGCTGTAAGATGATATTACGAGGCGGGGTTATGGGGGGGGGGGGTCCCTTGGTGGCTTCGTAGTGTTTCCAGAGGGAAGAATATAGTACCTAGTAAGAATATAACGTGTTCTAGGGAACTATACTGATCAGTATAGTTCCCTAGAACACGTTATATTCTTACTACTATATTCTTCCCTAATAATATTCTTACTACTATGTTCTAATAATATTAAAACATAATATTATTATGTTTTTGCAGATGAAGATGATTTTGCAGATGATTTTAATTACAATGGAGGGTAGTTTAAATATCATCGTTGTATTTATAAGAGAATTTTTAATTTCCATTTAAATCTTCGGAAAACACTCGAACTTGACACCCATTCAAACCATTGCTTAGTAAGCAAATGTAGGGCAATGAATCCCCTCCTAAGAAAAACGCAACTGCAGTCCCAGAACTGGTTAATCCACGAGGAAGTTTTTCTTTCACTTGTTGACAGAACGCCAATTCTGTATTACATCCAACTTCGAGAGTCAAGTTGGGATTTTGATGGTCCCATCCGTATACCACAATAGACCTTAAGAATGAGAAGAGGATGGTGAATGTAGACTCAAGAACAAGCCCTTTGCAAATCCCCATAGTCATGAAGTTTCGCACTCGTCTTCCCGCTCTTTTTTGTTCAACCACCGGCGCCTGACGGTGAAGCCACGGAGAAGGAACGCACGAAACGAAAACCTTTTGAAAGTCCCACGTGACAGAATTACCGCTTCCAGTTTGGATATTCAATGCCCTCTAAGGGCTAAAGGGAGCGTAGTTGGATGTTTTGTACTGCTCGCGTGTCTGGTTACTGATTTAGGAATTGAGGGGGCAGGTAAGTTGGAACAAGTTGAAGCCGACGTTGGATAAATTCAGTTTCGAGTCGGAATAAATAACAACGGAGAGGAACAAACGGATCGAACTCGAAGCCGTCAAACGATCAGATGCTCTTAGCTTTTTTTTGTTGGACTCCTTGGAGTCCACGGAAGTTTACTTGAAGTAGTTGAAGAAATAAAAGTAGTGGTTGGACCGATCATCCAATACTATGTACCTAGACGAAGGGACAAGTATTTCACTATAACTATATTTCAACTCGAATAATTTTGAAACGTCGATGAATTTACTCCGTATATCAAAATCAATCACGTATTTTCCCTCTAACTGAATTACTATTGAACCTCTTGCAATTCGTGAGGCACAATAAACGATGCGATTAAACGCATGCTTTTGTAATAGTAGGTAAGTCACAGGTGGTCCTTCTCGGGTCTCACTGTCAGCGAATACTGACGGCGAATTAAGGTAACTTGTCAAATCCAATAATCCGAGCGATTATTACCTGTTGAATGTTAGGTTGTTTTTCAAAGCGTCGAAACAGGTTGTTATTTTTACGGATGACAGTCCTTTTTATAGACGTCCAGCGGTCCAGAGGTTATTCAAAATAATGACGAAAATTCTATAATAGTCTATAATAGTTCAAAATGTGAGCCTCAAAGAAAAGATATTGAATTCATATTGAATGTTTTCGGGCCAGTACTCAATTCCTCGGGAAATTCTATTGAAGTATTTTAGAATCACAGTTATGAGCGGAGAAAGGCTCTCACGATTGCGCTTGTGTGAGATGAAATTCATACACGAGACTATCTCTAAATGCCAACCTGGATCTCCGTATTCCATTAAACTGGTATACATTCGTTCAGAACGGTGTAAAATCCTCAACGCAAGAGGAGTGGAACGAAGATTACAGTTGTGGAGTTCCTAATGACCACAATAATGCACTAACACGGTCAAATGCAAAATTGTGGATTATTTCACAGTAGTTCGAACATTTTTGTATTAGGCCATGCTGCACCACTGGAACATCCCGTATAAGAACTTATCATAAAATGAGAAAAGGTGTACAACTCAGACCAGGAAATACCAGGAAGTACCTATATAGCTTTACCTAACTCATTGCATTAGTAATACGTCTCATGCATCCGATATGAAATGAAAGCAAGGTCTTCTAATAGGATAGTTGGTCTTCATCAACGGAGATGACCCCGCTAATGTTTGCGAGGTTATTGTTGAATTAATTCCTGTTGACATTGTATACTGGCATGGCTGAACGTCGCGTCTACATAGGTTACAACGTGTCGAGTTAGTGAGTGCACTCTTGTGTACTCTTGTAGCAAATGGGAAAATCTCTGTTTTGAGAATTTTGACTCCTTGCATTTAGTATTTTGAACGTTGATGAGCACTGGCAATTTAATTTACGAGTCTGACAACCAACAGTGACAACGTCGTTTTAGTGACACACTATCAACGTGAAAAAGCTATCATTTTGATACACGAACTATTAGCGAATTTTCGATGAAAAGGAAGAACTATTGTTCTCGATCCTAAATGTTTATAACTCAAATTTCCAAAAAATGTTTAAACCAAACTCCGTATCAGACCATCCTGAATTCATTGCCAAAAGACTCAAAAAATCATAATATTATCATACATATTATGTATTAAATTTTTAAATTAAATAAATTTTATTATGTATTTACACAGAAAATCTGTCTTGGCAGTCGAAAGGCTAAGTACCTGGATGGCAAGGGGGGGGGGGGGGGGGATTGCCCATAAATTGCAAAAACTAAACAATCTGACAAGTGACATAATTTTAAAGGTTTTTTTTAAACGCTGAACACGATGGTCAAGTCAGAATTGAGATACCTTATTCCGCCCTCGAACTGGAGGACATTGAAGATGAGGAAACATGGTTGTCACTTGAGAAGTTCTTCACGTTTCATCTGCTCTGATCTGATAACGGGATGAAATATCGTAATCAGCGTAGAAAGCAAAAATGGAGACAAAATTTGGTATACAACCAGTAAAATGGAGACATTTTACATAAAAACAGGTACATCTTCAAAAATTCGTTCTTATAGCCATGTTGCATGACTGTGGATTATATTTTATTGGTTCGACAACCAGACATAAAAGTACTCATATAACGGTAAAATGATCAAATTAATATCTTTCCGAACCGTCCTCTCTTATGATACTGATAGACTACATTTATATAATAACCCTGTCAATTGGAAATTAGGTGGCTCTGAATACTACTCAGTGCTACCCCTAAAATTCAGAAGAATTCGAGGTTTTTCGTACAATGCATTGGAAATTTCAAGCATACGTCCGTAATTCAACTAAACACAAGTAAAACAACTTTTGATGGTTTCTAATCGATTAATAGTTAATATTAGAGCAGCGATCATAGTATATTTTTTAAAGGCGTAGAATCAAGATTGATGGGTCCTTGAAGCCACATAGTTGTTGTTTCTGCATCGAGATAAGATATTGGCACTTGTTATCTATGTTGACACTGTTTTGATGGCAAGTACCTGCAAACCCGAGTTTGTAGCTCGCTGGCAATACACGGTATTGAAGTTTTGAACTCTCGAGAAGACGGGACATCGAGAAATTCCGAAGTTTCTACTTTTTAATTTACCAAGATAATTCGGAAAGCTAAGGATAAGAACACGTATTTGTTTAGATCTAGCTTTCCTACGCTGAAAACATTAAAACTTCGCGAAAACCAAGGAAAAATGAAATTATAGTCATATAATGGGGCCAATGAGGGGTAATACGCGATATTCCGTATTACTTCTTTTGGACGCCGGGTGTCCCCGATACCTTTGTGTTTATTAGAATACTTTCTCATAAATTAGACATGGTTGAAATCGTAATGAAAATTACTTTGTTTGTGAAAGTTGTTTAATAATATGTTGAGAGCTCTTGATTTTCAAACCTCAAGCCAATAAATATGATCTATGACAACATTAATTTATCGCACAGCTTACATTCATATTGATTTACTAACGAACCTTATGTTATAGACATAAATGATCTCAGTAAAATGGCTTTAACCAGCTGCTAGTAACGCTCATCAATCATACTAAGTTTATCTTGCCATTCAAACTCGGGGAACAGGTCGGAAGGTATTCACTTGCAAACCTATTCCTTAGGAGGGAGATGTTATGCACGAAACACCGTACGACGCAGAGATATCGCGTGGTTGGACAATCACATTAATTACTTTCCCTCCATCCCACAACATCGGGAAGCAGTATTAGTTCGTGATCAGTTCCTTCATTATGGTTCATCAGCTCTCGCAGCTGTGCGTCCATTAACACGCCCACGATAAGGCGCCTTTTCAAAAAGTTGAGTTTCATTTTAAATTCCTTCGATCTCACCAAAATAACTTAATAATGCATCAATAGCCGTATGCATAGTACGCTTCTGGTAAGTTATTACATCCACATAAATAAGAGCGTGATGGGCTTATAAACTCTATGTTTAGATATGAGACGATACCCAGATGTCCCTTTCATTCGAAAAGTTATGAAACTTGAATTCTTGAATTGTTTTAGTAACATCGTTCATCAAAACCTAGAAATGTTGGTCAAAAAATGAAGTAGGTTAGAATTCTTTTTACTCAGTGGCAATATAGTCAACTCTCGATATGACCGATTTCAAGGGGAATATAAACTATATAAATATTCTTCGTTTTATGTGCAATTTATTCTCAAAGAGTGGGTTAAATGCTTTTAAGTAGCAGGAAAAGTATGGAATGAATTTAGAGCAGGACCTAGATCTCCATTGAATTCACACCGTGGAACGGGGAATGTGTAAAATACGGCCGTTCTCTTTGAGCCTAAGTGTGGAGAGAAAAGCCCTTTCTCGTAATTTGTATTCATTTATTTTTGCGCCCTTTTTAAAGGGCTAGAAAATGAAAAGGCGGTAACCGAGCCCGGTAACCGAACGATACTCCGTTGTAGCCCCGCGCTATCGCCCTCTAGACAACAAAAAGGTTCGAATAATAGAGGGAAGGCTTATAATGAAACAGTAGGCAGAAAATTAATATCAGCGGCTCGGTGTAGGGGAACCCGGGAAAACCGAAAAATAACTCACACCTTGAAAATTATTTGCCGGTCTTAACAAATATCAAGTATTTACTGTTTGGAGTTCGGTAGGTATAGGATGAGGTAGGAATATGATAGAGCACCCAATGATTTAAAAGAATAATTCAAAAATGAAAATAATAGGAGAATCTAAAAAATCATAAAACATTGGTGAAAATTGTGGAATTCTCCTAAATAATGAAAATAATATAAAATAGGGGGGAAAAAATTACCCATAAATTCCCAAAATGAAACAGTCACATGTGACACCACATTTTAAAGGTTTGTTTACGCTGAACACGATGGTGAAGTCAAAATTGCGATATCTTATTCCGTTCTCAAACTGGAGGACATTGAAGATGAGTGTGTGTGATTTTTTTGACCGTCAGTAAGAATGATGTCGAGGGTCAGTCAAATGAAAATTGATTTATGTGCCAACGTTTCGAAGAACATATTTCTTCATCTTCAGGGCAGTGTACAAGATGGAGTTGGGCTCCAACAGGGAAGTTCTTGCCTCCAGATCACAGAGTTGTTACTTCTCGACCCTCGACATCCCTCAACATCATTGAAGATGAGGAAACGTGGTTATTAATTGGGAATCTCAATTAACATCTGATGTTCTTCACGGTTCATCTGCTCTAATCTGATAACGGAGTGTACTAGTACCTACTGCTTTGAGAATTCGTTCATACGATCATGTTTGGTTTTGATTTGAAGGAATTGAAAGATAGATTCAATCAGAAGAATCTGCTTTCGAAATTGATTCCACTATCATCTGGATCTCATAATATGAAAACCGCCAAGATATCATTCCTTCGTGTTTCATTGTTTGGATTGTGAGGAGTTTCTAATTGTAAATAGCTTTTTTTATTTTGGATTTCAGCTTTGGTACTTACACGCGATGAAGTTAATATGAAGTTGACAAATCACTAATTAGTAACTATCACATGTATACGAAATGTACGAAGAAGGCGGAGTAGGCCGATTGTAATACATTTTACCCTTCCGGGCGGGTGAGAGAAATTTCAAATAAACCAATGCGGGCTATATTATCTTAGAGACTTCACTGAAACAAGAAGAAAATGCCCAATATCATGTTAGTTTATATGATTATATATTCTGCCATATTTTTGAATTTCATCAACTCATCTACAATGATACTTCTCGCCGCTGATTTAATAGTTTATTTCGGCTTCCAGGCGAATCGATGTTGCGTGACGCGAATCAGAAATATTAAAGGATTCCTCAATTCATAATTTGGCGAATGATGCTATGTGAATAATATCGATTTGTTGCTCGAAACAACTACAATAAATCATCGAGCTAAGTTGAAATACATCCTAATATTCAGCAAGGCAGGAGGGTGGTGAAGATGTTATGCATAGCTAGATCCAAGATTTATCCATTCGAGAACCTATAATCAGTTAACTTGATTATGATTGGTTGACACCGCTTGAAGTCTTTAAAAATGCCTACTGATTACAGCATTATAAACAGTATTTACTCGATTCCAACAAGAAGAAAAAGAAAGCGGGACCTCCGAACTTTTAACCTCGAACAAGAGAGTACGCTTACGCGAGGAAAAACCTGAACTTCATCGCCCAGATAAGACCTAACTCACCACCAATGACACCATCTTGAAAGACGCAGCAACGCTAG
This sequence comes from Stenodema calcarata, assembly GCA_963920205.1. NCBI lineage: Eukaryota > Metazoa > Arthropoda > Insecta > Hemiptera > Miridae > Stenodema > Stenodema calcarata. Next base: position 10,082,917 of record OY986054.1, read on the forward strand.
AGCGAAAGATACTACAGCTCAGCTTGAGTGCAGCCTCTACACAGCACAAATACCTTTCAATCCTGCAGGGACAAGTTATTCGAAGGCAATCCCTGAACATTGTACCGTAGAGGAAACACTCGACGATTGACCCCGATTTTCCATCTTGTAAGTTTCTATTCATTTTACGCTACAAGAACGTATTTGTGGGCGAAACACGCCACCATCAAAGAGATTTTCACGCCACAGCGTCGTAAGTACTCCATCACAGTCCCGAAATTCGACCTTATAGTGCATGAGCAATGCGTTATAATGAGAAAAACTCTGCAAATTCTTGACACAACGGTTCATTATCTTCTTTGTACACATCACCCTTCTGTCTAGATCACTAAGTGTAAATGTCTAGATTGTTAGATTAATTATTACTATGAATTATCACTAATTATTAATAATTTTATCAAGTACCTAGCGAAAATTATAATAATTTATTGTTAGGTATTAATAATTTGTATTTATTATTGATAATAATTATTAGCTGTACCCACTTTATGGTTGCTTTGAGTCACGAATCCAATGGCTGTGGCTGGCATGTCTGAAGCCAAATCATCTAAGACAAGTGGATGGTAAGAACACCTCACTGGATATGACATACGTGGATCGGCAGGGGGTGGATGACGTCAGACAAGTGGCTGATAAGAGCACCTCACAGGATATGACGTACGTGGACCGGCAGGGGGTGGATGACGTCAGACCAGTGGCCGGCAAGAACACCTCACAGGATATGATGACGTACGTGGACCGGCAGGGGGTGGTTGACGTCAGACCAGTGGCCGGCAAGAACACCTCACAGGATATGATGACGTACGTGGACCGGCAGGGGGTGGATGACGTCAGAGAAGTGGCCGGCAAGAACACCTCACAGGATATGACGTACGTGGACCGGCAGGAATGGATGCCGTACGTGGACCGGCAGGAATGGATGACGTCAGAGGGGTCAAGGGGAGCCAAATATTTTAAACCTCCATTTCTTCCTTACTAATATTTATAAGCATTATGGATCGTAATCTTGAATCTACTTGTACTCTCAACAGTTCCATTATATAAAATATCAAATTACCGTTGAGTTAAGTATTTTTTAACAATTCCTATTTCCATCATAAAAAATTGTTTCTTCATACAAAAGTTGCTTAACTCAACACTTCCTTCGTTAAATACATACAGTACGGTGTACGGCGTACGGCGGACGGACGGATTTTTTTATTCGATTTTCTGAATCTACGTATCTTGAAACGTAAACCAACAAATTTTGAGGGGGGCTTAAATTTTTTTTTCTTTGGGCGATTCCAATGGTTCATTATCGAAGATAATAAACCAAAATTGATGAATTCTCGTATTTATAAATACCTCTTACCACCCTCTGCTTTAAACAATAACTTTTAAACAAAGCATTTTACAAATTCATCAAAATTTGAAATTTAATCTGCTCTAACTTCGGGCCTAAATCTGTATGTTCGGAAATTCTGCTAAATTTTACCTACTAACGATAATTTTCCTACATATTTAAATTGTCAGTTATTCGTTAACTTCATAAAACCAGTGCCAAGATGGATCAAAAAAGATACAACAGCACCTTTGAAAGTCACAAATATGGTGCCAAGAAATCGGACTAAAGATAAAGATGAACAAGAAGAATGGACTTGAGGACCAGTGGGCGTTGTATCCCACGTGAATGAAAATCGTAGGCGCCTCCCTAAACAGTTGTAACAAAACTTTACTGTCCCATCGAAAATAGACTCGCCACCTTCCCCGTTTATAGAGGATCGTTCAAAATAGCATTATGAAAGGCTATTTTGGGCCCGAATGAATAAAACCGGTGAGGAACACCGGAGAAATATGAACACTATTAATTTGAAGATTTATTCGTACCAAAGTGAATAAGAGAAGGAAAACGGTCCACAGCTATGCCAAGAATTCGCGTAAATTGTCCCCTTGAACAAATCAGAACGTTGTTAAAGCAAAATACGCTGCCTCTTAAATATTTTCTGGTTTTTCTTGTTTTCTCCTTCTTTTCATTTGGATCAACACGTTAGTTTTGTTCATTAAAATCGTGTAGGTCAGGTAACCCTGTAACCAACTGTACACCTCGCAGTTTCAACACCTCCAAAATTTTAATTTCTCTTTACACACGTGCTTTGCATTTCACATTGCATCGCGATGCTTGCACGTAATGTACGAAATGAAATAACACACTTCTTCAAGTAACTGTCACCTGAGATTCACGTGAGAGTGATATAGGATGAATATCACACACTATTTCAGAGATTCAAAAATTCGTCAAAAATATTCGTCAAAATTCAAAAATACAGACGGAATGACCCACAGACAGAGACAAGAAACAAAAATTGTTCATGAAAGGCAAAATGCGTCAACAAATTATTGACGATTCCCTTGCCAAGAAAATTAAAGGAGTCTATAATTACATTAAGTATCTAAAAATCGGCCACCATTTTTGAATACATAACTGGCTTAACGAGGGCACATAATAAACAAACGAGCTGAGGGCCTGATTAATGAACCGGGAGATACCCTGGAAAGGAAAATTAATGAGTTCCGAGTTCTTCATCGCAATTTCTTCTGTCTTTATGCACCGCGATCTTTCCTCTACGTTTTGTTTGAGGGTAGTGAAGAATAATTTTGAGTTCATTACAACTTTTGGTCGCATTTTTTATGATAAACTAGCCTTTCATTCGCTGTACAAAGCGAATTCAACCGTATTAATAAGTGTGCTATTCACCAAGTCATTAAGTTTGGCCTGAATGTTTCATGTTCTGCGATTGCTCTCGTTAACGTTTTCGTATTGCGTTGCAAATGGAACCAACTGTGGAGCCAATCATAATTAATGAGAAGGTGAAACTGAGTGGAACGAATTCTGACGGAAAGAAGATAGTGAATTACTGTTTCGGAACTCAAAGCGGCTTGAATATTATTAAAAGTATTGGGGATCGGGGCCTCACAAGGCGGAATCCCAACTGCGTCTGAGAAGAATCCGATGATTGATCGTTGGTTTCGGTGCGAACGGTTCCGAAACGGTATGTTTATTTCAACTTGTATCTATCATCACTTTTAGGGAGAGAACGACTGGTGTAATAACTTGCCTCGAGCATCGGCTAAGCCCTGTATCATCTCCCCAATCATTTCGATAGCTTCTCCACGACCACACCAGCAGTTGGCCATTTCTCTCAACCGTTCACTGTGGGAAGTAACCACCGGACTGCTACACGAATCACTAACCTATTGCCGATTCAAGAAACCGAGAATGGCTGACACGTGTTTTATGATTCACAGATATCACCGAATTTCATCCCGTGGGAATTGGGCCTAAACAGACAGCGTTGACGGAAATCAGTGAATTGTGTGAGAACTTTTCTTTTTTTTTTAAATTATTTTTTTTTAGTTCAATTATTTATTCTACACTGTTTACCTCTAGGGCGGGTTGTGGGGATCAAGGGGGAGTATAGTAAAGCTGTAATTTTCATGAGGCGCTTCGGCTTATTCAGGGTACTTGGGGGGTGTAACGAAGTTCCTTCTACCAGCGATCATGCTCCTCCAGGGATGAATTCTTAGTCCAACAGAGTGGGTGTGTGGTCCCTCAGGACTCTTCTGTTTAATCTTTATGCTTAATATTACTCACCATAAGGTGCTAGCCCAGCAATGAGCGCAATTTCTGGGTATATCTGGTCAGTGGCTCTTGTCCGCAGGACTCCATAGCGCCTCCTGATCCTCTCCTGCACCGTCCCAAATCCCTAGTCGTTGTACAGCACATCGTTCCTTACTAACCTAGAGGAATTTTGTTTACTGAGGTGGCACATGCCGAACCCCAGAGTTCACATCCATACGCCCAAACCGGTTCGATAAGCAACGTGTATAGCAGCTTCTTGTTTGCCACATCTACCTTTGATTTGGAGTTCAACATTGTCCACAGCTGGTATACACGCCGCTTCATCTCATTCACTACTGATGTGTGGCCTCCAGTTAAGTCAGCGGTCTAAAGTCAGTCCCAGATACCGCGATTCTGGCTTATGGGGTAAAACATGGTAGAACTAATTTCCAACCATGTTTTTCATATGGTGCTCTCAAAACTTCCCTTTTCCGGCTTATTGATTACACTTGTTTTCATCACTACTCGTTTGGTGTTTTCCACTTTTAAACCATAAAACCGGCCAATCTATTTTATGAGAACCGTGAAACAAAGGAAACCAATATATTTTATTAGAACTGTGAACCAAAGGAATTCAATGTGATTAATAACTGGTAAATCCCATTGTTTTCTCTACCGACCTTTAAATTCGGCAAACAGCCTTACTATCTTGACCACCGTTCCACTTGTACAATATTATTCGAACGTAATTTTAATGTTTCCGTTAGTGCCAGAAAGCATCTAGTTTCCCTTCATACTCATCACAAAAATGCTGCACCTATATGTTCAAATAGAGGATTTGCCTCTTGGGAAAAGTCATAAATATTATGAAGAGCGAGAAGTTGGTAACACGACTGAGAATCGTATGGTTGCACATCTTTTTTGTAGCTATTTACGCAATGCGGTTCTTTCATGCCTTATTTGTCCGGAGGAATATTGTGATCTCTTTAAAGATGTAGGGAATTGTAATTTTTTTTTATTACATATTTCAGATAAGTGCAACCCTCAACGTGTCCTGTTGGATGTCCAACGTGAGGACTAATGGTGCGATTCATCGCAATGGTACGAAACTGCACAATGTAAAAATATTACAACTATACAGGGTTAATTATTCCCTTATTTATATCAGGTATTCATCTGAAGAAAAAGTAATTTTTCATTCACTATGTACGGAAGGTAATGATCATACGGTAGGTATCACTCTGGTGCGTATAAGCGTTGATACATAGTGTACACGGGAGATGGAGGCTGGTATGAATTGCGGACAATGTGAGGTCTGTGGAGGACATTAATCTACCCGTGGTGGGTGACAAGCTCACGGAAGGTAATACTGCTAATGACACTAAACCCGAAACAATGTCCATTTCCCGTTGTGCATCACACGGCTTCGCCGCAATTCCATTTGCATTTATTCTCAGGAACCAGTAAAGTAGGTATAATTTTAGGTTTTTCGACTATTTTTTCATTAAATCTTTTAATAACTGAAACGATGGGTCAATGATACGAATTTGGAGGAAATATATACATATTGAGGGTAGCCCAACTTGAAATCTGCGGGAATCAGGACTTCACACTTTTGGTTAGCTCTACATCTCTTTAGTCATTGTCTGTTCCAGAGTGACCATTTCGTAACTCTTCAGTGAAGAGTCTTCCAAAACAATTTTTTTGTCGAGCGGTCTCAATTATAAAAACGCATCAGATTCATTTGTTGTGACAGGTTTGTTCGCGTAGAGTAATTTGGTTACTCTACGCGAACAAACCTGTCACAATATTTAATATAGACCTCTCCTAGACGTGGGTAGTCGGAAGTCGGTAACTAGCTCAGCGATGGTCTCGAAATCGAGCCGACTCCATATTTCATAGATTAATATTGGACCCATCAACATCATCAATTCTTACGAATATCCGAAATTACCCCAAAAAAACTTCAGAGGGTTGAAAATATAAAAACTCTGCAAATTCTTGACACAACGGTTTATTACCTATTTCCTTTGTACAGCTCTAGACTGTCTCACTCTTCCTCAGCCCAATAGCCACATCATTGATGACGATGAGGTGCGTATTGAATTAATGAAATTTGTCAAAAACATAGAGTTAAGATGGATGGACTGGTTCAAACGTAAAAACAAGGTATGGTTGTAGAAGGATTTTCTCATCCCAAAAATGGTAGACCAGACAAATCTTCACGTGGAATGGTCGGCCGATCAAGGAAATTGTTCAAAAACTGCGACCAGAGAGCAAAATTATTATCATGGTTTAGCCGCTGCGAACGTTTTTGTACAACAATAAGTTGGTATACCATGCCTCCTACCATACACAACATTTTAATTCACGGAGGAGATGCAATTCGACGTACATCAATACCTATTGTGCAACATAGTGAGGAGGCTCTTGAGTCCCTGAACCGTGAGTTCAAATTCATATAGGCTGTTCAGAACTCGAAAAGACTCAAGGTTACACACGAACGCAGACTTGTTCAACTACCTTCTCCCGTTTTCCGATCCCACCATCAGCCATTTGAATAGGAAATATTCTCCTTCAAAAAAACAACTGCCCCCTGAGATTCTCGAACTATTGACGGAGCAGCAACAACCTATTGACGGGCAGAAAGCATCCACGACCTATAAAGTTCTAGCTCTAGCGATGATGATGTAACATTGTTACACTCAACTATTGATCTTTTTGGAAATACTTTCAATAATATTGAATAAACTTGTATACATTCAATACAATCCTGGTTGTATTTGATTAATGGAAACCATGAGAAATGATTCGAAACACAACATATCTAATAAAATTTGTTTTCCTTCCATTTTGACATAAATTTGATTAGTTCTCAAAAATGTGAGGTTTTAGCGGCTCAGAAATAGTTGCATTCTACTTAGCGATAAAGAATGTAAGTATGATCTGATTCAGAACATGTTTTGAATTGTATCCCACTAAAATTTAATGTCCATTCTAGCCCACTGTGCGACATGATGTTTAGAACCTTGGCCAACTTTGCTTGACAGTGGTTCGCTCCGATCGCGTGAGAGACTCATGTAGATAGGTAGACGCATATTCATCTAGGGACGCGGGAGCGTCCCGCCCGCCAAGAAAACCGAAGCCCTGAAAACCGAAGCGACTGAGACACTGATTACGCGACGGAACTAGTTGGGGTTTTCACCCTACCATAGCTCGGTCCCCTGAGTGTCTCGAGAGTTGATTTTTTGTACACCAACTCTCCAGGGGCACGTGAGGACGTAAACCAAAATTCAGCTCTCGGGAACATCAGGTGTCGGGGGTATAACAATTTTAAAACCACTATTTTTCACGTTTTTCGTGTTCTTCTTCTTCTCGTTGTTGTTGTTGTTGTTGTTCATTGACGGGGCTACAGCCCAGCAGACAAATCGGATCGAGCTGAAATTTTGCACACACGTTTGTTATGCTCCAAGGGAGTGCCTTTTGACCATTTTTTCTCTCTCCCCCCATTTCACCCCAAATTAGGGGGGAAATAGTGTTTTTTAGGAATTTCAAATGGTCATAACTCCTTCAAAATTGAAGCTTTTTCAGATTTTCTTTTTTAGTTGTGTTCAGCTTTTCAAACTGTTTAATTTGAGATCAAAAAATGCTTCCTAAAAGGAAAAATAAAGGAGTTATGGTGATTTTTCTATTTTCAACAACAACTGCCGCAAATATTGATGAAAATTGGTGCGGTTGGTCTTAAAATGTCCGCTAGGTTGTCTAGAATATGCTCAATAATTTTGAACTAAATCTCAATCGATTTGACTAATCCACAGCCAAAAATACGTGAATAAATTCCACATCTACTGATTTGGCTAATTTCCGAAAACATCAAAGTTGAACGGTGGTCAGAAAAATTGTCGTAGAGTGGCGCCTGTTTAAGGATTGATAGGAAATTTAATGGGCTTTCGAATGAGGGTAGCGCACTTTGGCACTTTTCCCAACGGTTCTCGAGTTATTCGCGATTTTTGGTATAAAAACGTGCGTTTTACCAGTTGCAAACTTTCTCTTTCCTCTTTCTCTTCGACACCAATAATTACAATTATTGTAATGATTCTCAACAACAAAAATTTGCACAATCCCCAAGAAAAAATGCAACCAATTTTCAAAAAATTTCTAATTCAAATTTATTCAAATTTCTAATTCTTTCTATTTTTTTAAATTTAATAATAAGAATAATTGTATTAAATTTTAATAATTGTTTTTAAATTGTTGATTGTTTTAATTAATCGAAAATTTTAAAACTAATATTTAACCAATTCGCAAAAATTTTAAAACTACTTATTTTTCAAACACATTTCAGATAACAAACAATAATTTCCAAAAAATAATCATTCTTGTCACAAAAACAAGAAACAAAAAGGCAAATTAGTAGGCGTACTAATTTTAACATGAATAATGTTTTTGCGGTGGCCTACCAGAGTTGAAAAGCGTAACGAAGTTTAAGTCACGAAATTATGTCACGAAGATTTTTAATGATTTTCACGTACAACCGAGCCGTTTCTAGGGAAATGAAACTTCTTTAGTTTTCAACGGACAAAAATCGTTCTCCATTCGTTGGAAAGCCTTTAATTTATGCATAAATTATATACTGCCAAAACCACTGTAAATATCGAAGAAGCTGAGATACAGCCCTGAGTAAATAAAAAAACTAATAAATTTTCCGCACATCTCTTAATATTTTCCATACAGACAAAGAAAAGGGATAAGGAAAAGGGGAAACGGGACGCAAAAACATTATTCATGTTTTGCATAGCAAATACCTCGTTCTATACAAAGTATAGAAGAGAAAAATCAGGGGGGTCCAGGGGAGCTTGCCCCCCTGGCGAGGCGCGAAGCGCCGAGTTTTACTAAATTTTGACTAGGATAACACTTCATTTAGGAAAACATTTACTAGTTACCTCGTAGGTACTTTTGTATTGTATAAGTTGTTGAACCGTATTGTATAAGTACCACTCGAAAACTAGCCATGCAAAAAGATGTGATATCCCCCCAAAAACAACTCCGTTGTAAAAACTGGCCCGCCAAAAAACCTCAGCCGCAAAAAGGAATGATATCCATTTTGCCCGCCAGCCACATATATAGGATGCTCAGTGCTTCGCACCTCGCTGTTGAGTGTGCATATAGAAACCTGATCCTCCTACCCCTAACCTCCACCGTCAATGTTTTCCTGTTCCCTGTCACCTTCCCACAACCCCCTCTCACCCTTAGTCACCCTCGGTTTCACCTAATATGTTTCCTCTGTTACACCAGCAGGGAGCTTTACGCTTCTTTCAATGCTGTTGGCGGGAGCTTTTTGCCAGATGAACAAGCCTGAATTGAAGCATTACTTCATTACAGTTGTACCACCGCTGATTACTCGTGACCACCAGTAATACTTATGTTAGCTTGTTCATCTGGCAAAAAGCTCCCGCCAACAGCATTGAAAGAAGCGTAAAGCTCCCTGCTGGTGTAACAGAGGAAACATATTAGGTGAAACCGAGGGTGACTAAGGGTGAGAGGGGGTTGTGGGAAGGTGACAGGGAACAGGAAAACATTGACGGTGGAGGTTAGGGGTAGGAGGATCAGGTTTCTATATGCACACTCAACAGCGAGGTGCGAAGCACTGAGCATCCTATATATGTGGCTGGCGGGCAAAATGGATATCATTCCTTTTTGCGGCTGAGGTTTTTTGGCGGGCCAGTTTTTACAACGGAGTTGTTTTTGGGGGGTAATTATTACTAGGTACCTTTCGTCGGAATGCGGGACAACGGAGAGAAGTTGTATCGTCACTAAAGAGAAAAAATTATTGTCTACAAAATAAATTTCTGGGGAGCGCCACCCTTATCACCTGGGAGTATCAAAAGTACTCGTAGCTTAACGAAATATTTACAGACCTACCAAATATACACACAAAATTTCATAAAAATCGGTGAAGCCGTTCGGAGGAGTTCAATTCTACAAATCATATGATTTTAGGTGTCTTTTGCCAGTAATTCAGGATGGTCTAAAACGGAGTGTAGTATGAAAATCTTTCGGAAATTCGAGTTTTACAAAATTTGTTCCGTCAACGATAGCTTCCTTTTCTTCGAAAATTCGCTAAAAGACGACATCTGGCATTTTCCGGCAGAATTCGAGTATTTGATCACACTGCACGTCGCATCAAACCCCCGAAATATGCTCCCACATATCAAAATGTTTTTGTTACCTCATGTTAGGCTGACGTTTCATTTACCAACTGATTGAAGAGGCTCAGATGAAAAACAAACTATTTCCGTTTTTAATTCCTTCACATCAGTTTCTCAGGCTCCGCGAGTCTATTTCTGGACGATGTAGACATTCGTCGTGTTCCAACCGCAAAAGTAGTAGTAGCCGGCCATTTGAGATCGTCCAACATTCAAACTTGTTATTTCACGTCTAAATTCATTCCCCTTAATTCATTACCAAGTTATTAGTAACGTCTTATTAATTATCTATTTTCTACCAAGATCAACCTCTTTTTTTACATTTATTAGCGAATTTCTGAAGAAAAGGAAGCTATCGTTCTCGCTCCAAAATTTTTAAAACTCTCATATCCGTAAAATTTTCATACCAAAATCCGTTCCATCATACATATGATTTTTGGTGTCTTTTGGCAGTGAATTCATGATGGTCTGGAACGGATTTTGGTATGAAAATGATTCGGGAATTCGAGTTTTAAACATTTTGGACCGAGATACATCTATATGTGTATCTATATTAAATATAGATTTAATATTAAATATAAATTTTATGAATGACGATAATTCCAGATGATAAATCTCGATAGAATTGAGATAAAAAGTTCAAATCTGCACTAAAAATCAGTCCCGGCAATTGAAAAGCTAAGTTCGTAGATGAAGTGAATCGGACCACTAAGGGTCTTTTTGACGTTTTGACGTCTTTGACGTTTGACGTCTTGACGTCTTTTTGACGTTTTCAACGGACAAAAATCGTTCTCCATTCGTTGGAAAGCCTTTAATTTATGCATAAATTATATACTGCCAAAACCGCTGTAAATATCGAAGAAGCTGAGATACAGCCCTGAGTAAATAAAACTGTAAACAACATTCGGACGCAAAAACATTATTCATGTTTTGCATAGCAAATACCTCGTTCTATACAAAGTATAGAAGAGAAAAGATCCGGGGGGTCCAGGGGGGCTTGCCCCCCTGGCGAGGCGCGAAGCGCCGAGTTTTTCCTTACATATTGTCAGACATTGGAATAATTCTCAAACAATTGACGTAAGTTGACGTAAGTACTGTAGTAGTTGATGAAGTCTATCATGTATCTAAATCAGCTTGGGACGAATTAGGGAGCATAATATGCTCCCATAATCATCACATATTATGTGATCGAACTTACCGTATAATATAATATATTATACTATATTATGCTTACAGTATAATATATTACAAGTTTTTATTATTATTAATACTGAAAATCAATGTGTGACTCTTTTGCTAACCGAAGAGAATTAAGAGTCCATTTCAAACCCTGATATAGAGGATCTTTCTGAAATTATTTATACAACTTTTTGTCATTTCGTATCTGTTTTCTTATAATTTCGACTGTTTGTAATGTCGTCGATTGACCCGGGTTCCGCTGACTACGGGACTAAGTTAACAACCCCCTTCCCCCATCAGCCAGCGTTTCCATTAGGCGTTCGGTCACGCTCATCAATTAACCCTTTACAATGTCAGTCACAGTTGGAGGCCAGCGAACCGAGTTTAGGCTAAGTTTAAGTCAGTGTATCAATCAATAAGTTGTAACGTTGAATAATTATTGACTCATCATTTCATTATTATGTAAAAATTCGCCAAAATGAGTGCAACGGGGGAATTACACTCGGCCCAAAATTGTATGAGTAATACTGAAAATCGAATTTTAATTTTCGTGAAGTAATTTTTGGGGCCATTAAAACGCAAATTTGAGGTCGCTAGACGTTATTTTAAAATGTGAAAAGGTGGACTCAATTCGGTTCGATGACTGATGAAAACATACATGACATGACATTGTGGTATTGAATGTTGGATGATGAACTGAAGCTGGAATGAGTATAACGACATCCAATTTGTTTCAACTTGGCAACCTGTGTTAACGAATCAAATTACAGGAGCATTTCCATGAATAAGAGATACAGTGCATCTGACCAAAAGGGTTGTACAAGTATCATCGTAAAACCCCACGAGCACAATGGGCGGACAACGGTCCTCGCTGTGTTATCCGCGCATCTCTGATTTTATTGAACCATTGTTGCGCTCAGCTCAGTACTTTGGGGCCTCTCCCGCTCTCGCAGAGTTTTCCCTGTTGTTCCCAGTCTCGACAAGTCGATCGGAAATTCGAGTCCTCGGCTGCTCCCCGTGTGCTAATCAACCAACTTTTTTCACCGAACACTTGTTGTTAAGTCTGCCAGGTGCGGTAAATCCGGTTGTCGAGTTCACGTGTGAACCGTTCGATCGTGTATTCATTCATTTTTCCATGTTCCTGAAAAAAAGAAGAAAAAATTGCTCAAAGAACGTTGATGAAAATATGAAACGATTGAAACGTACATTCCATTTTCGCAGTAGGTAATCCAAGTTACAGGTAAAACCCAAAATGGTAACGATAATTCTAGTAAGCTGAGATTAATTACTGTAAAGCTGAGATTAATTCATTCAACATGACTTCCAATTATACACAAGTTTTTAAACTGGCGTTTGAATGAAAAACGTAGCATATCGAGGGTGAAGTAGCAACAAGGCCTAGCGCAAATGGGACTGAACAACATGGCCCACTTGAGATAGGGCTGGTCAACATGGCCTACCTCAAGTAGTGCAGAATAACATGGCCTAACTGATATTTTTGGGCATGTTGACTTTTTGTATCCAGCGGCATTCAAATGAAAATTAATTAAAATTACTCATCATCACTTAAGTTGTCTGTATAGTATATTGGCACCCGGTAGTGTCTATAGTTGCAAACATTCACTCTCTTGATTGGCTGAATAGGTCGGGAAGCAGAGTACGATACTGTTCTAGAATGTAAGTTTGTAGATTTGCTACCTCGCCAACCTGCCAACTTGCATGAAACGATAAATTCGCCCTCCATTTTCTAGTTGAAATAATGCCGAGAGAAGGTCACGTCTTGCATGAATCGGTGGAACCGAAGGTAAAGACGCGAAAACCACCATCATCTCGATTTGGCCGAATGTGGCGAAAAGGACCCATTTTGCATGAGGCCATTAAAGTACTTCAGTAAGGATACGAGGGACTTTTCGTAAAAACCAATATAAGTCCAAAAATTTCGACTTTTTTGGCTCCCTCAAAGATTCCCTAGAGATTTTGAAGCTGCAAACTTGGTGTATATCAAACATGTCATACCAACATACCAAAAAATCAGCTAGTCCTGAGAATGACTAAATAACCAAAAAACGGCTGTCACTTTTGAATGATGAAACAAGTAGAATATTCATTTTTGGTGAGAATATTCAATTCCAGGGTTAAGGGTCGATTTCGTATTGTACATAATTTAGAATATAAATTTTAATTCCAAATCCTCTAGCGCTATCTACTCGTAAATATTTCTACTAATCGAAAAGTACTTCTTCTTTTCCTTTTCAAGATTTTCAGGAGAAGAAGAGAGGAGAGAGATGGCATCTTTTAAAATGCAATCTAATTTTCCACTAGAAGTCTATCACAACCTTGACAAACTGTCAAGGCAAGACGACTTCTCCAAGCTTGGAGTAAAAATAAGCTTTTTGCCTCCACTTACTTAATTCAAGGGGAAAAAATTCCTCATTCACCAGCATTTCTTGAGTGAGGTGCGGATAGGGAGGTCAAATAAAGAGTTCGAATTGCGAGGGGGTTTGAATTGTACGACGGAAACGATGTGTCAACAGGGAATTGACTTCGAATGAAAATGCTTCAATGCATTTTAGAGGATTTCGGCGAATTCGGGTTCTATCGAGTTCCTCGAAGGAGAGGGCCAAGAATTCATGTAATCTACTAATATAAACGCAATGTCTTCAAGCTGTGATGAGTCTCTAACAAACCTGACCTGGTCCTTCTACTGGTCCCCCAACGAGACATTGATGGATATAACACAGAGTTTTGATTGTCAACATGGTTCGAGGATTGAGGGCAATATCACGCGACAACGTAGAATGGTAGCGAATACAAATATTTATGTCAGTACATATGTATATGTATTCGTTATATTGGACATTGGACATTGGACATTGAACAATCTGTCACTACAACAGCATACATCATGCGATACATCAGCGATACAGTTTGTAGCCATGAAATGGGTTGGCTTATTGTAGATTTATGTACATCAGGGAACCCTAGTTTTGTCACTCCACTCCTGTCAGGGTAAGCTGCTTACCACATCTACTCGTACTATATCACTAAAATGTAATGGCTTACGCCGGAATTCTTTCCACCTGACAGGAAACGGGGAAGGTGGTAGGTGGAAGCCTCCAATATGGTTTCTATCGCCGTTAAGCGATTATAGTTGAGGAGGTTGGAGTACGTAACCGCCTCCCTACTCGATGTTATCGGTGGAATTAGTTGACCCCTATATCCTAGAAAACCGATTACCATCTGGGAGTAATGACTTGCAGCGAGAAGGAATTTGAAGTTCAAACAAAAGCCATGAGAAAATAAAAAAAAACTTTAATTGAAACACGAGGCGATACCGGTGGGCGACGGACTGACAGGTTTGAAGGCTGTGGGCTTATGGTATATGGAGTTTTGTGAGTCTGCAGGAAGGCATGGCGACGGTGTTCTAAATAGTTGATAGGTACGTTGAAAATTGGTCACTTCGAGTCACATGAATGAGATTTGATCAAATTAGGCCGGTCGTCAAATGCTATCTATAGCATAACATATCATATATATTACATATGATTGGTATACTGCTAAATCCACTGTATTACACTGTATAACACTAATAGTGGCTCTAAACAGTGAGGAGTAAGACTAAGATTCGGATCGAAGCCGATGCAGACTGTGATCTTGAGAGTTCTCGCCAAACAAGTCTAGTTTGTGGAAAATGAGACGCTTTTATGAAGCCATAAAAGTCTGCAATGGAGGAAATCGTCCGATCAGCACACTGTTCTAGGCTGGGAGTACAATCTGCATTTCAAATGTGCAATCAAATTGAGGATGGTTATAGCATGATGGGTAGTTATAATGAAGGATTAATTGATTTTCCGATCAGCAGCTACCATCACAATCATCGAAAGAATTGAACCGCTCCACGAGGTTGAGAACCATGGAGTGCAAAAAACGCAATCTCGCAGTTTTCTGTCGCCTGACAGCTACTGTTCCACTCTGGTTTCTCCAATTGAGGAGAACAACAATCCCTCGAGTGCAGAGAAGGGCAGAAAAAAAACTCTCCGAATGAATGGATAAAATCAACCAATTCTCAACTAGAAACATCAGTGGCGCGTTTTTTATTCGGTTCCTAGAAGCTGGAAGATTTCTATGTGACAACGAAGAGACCGGCATAACAACGTTTATCCATTAGGTGCTGTTTTCCAGACGATATCGATCCCGCGGCGGAGGGAGCCCATTTGCATGTTTGATTTATTGCACAGCGAAAAAAGTCCATCTCGGATTTTTATACGGGAGAACTAGCGAAATACACAACTACCCTTCATGCGAAGAGGTTGAGTGCCAATGCCTATAATAGCTTAGGCTAAAAATCGCCTCAGGAAGATTCATGAGGGTACCGTACGTGAGAATCCGATTGGTAGCTAAGGAACGTACTGGGTTCTGTTAGGTGATAACTCAATGTCGTTTGGTTTATTATCTTCAATGATGAACCTTTGGAATCGCTCAAGAAGAAAAAATACCCCCTCAAAATTTGCTTATTTACGTTTCAAGATACGTAGATTCAGAATTAAAAAAATCCATGAAATTCTTGACACACCTGTTTATTATCTTCTTTGTGCAGATCACCCTTCAGTCTAGATCACTAAATGATAGATTAATTATTATTATGAATTATCATTAAACAATTACCTATAATTATTATCAAGTAGTGTAAAGTATTATTAATGATGTATTATTAATTTCCAAGAAACTTCATGCCAAAATCTATTTAAATATACAATATATTATGATTTCTGGTTTCCTTTGGCAGTGGATTCAGGATGGCCTAGTACGGATATTGGTATAAACATTTTTCGGAATTTCGAGTTATCCACTAAAAAGGTGAATATACGACGCAATTAGGTTAGGAACTCTATAATAAGTTACAATCAACCTACAATGGTTACCCACGTCAACTTCGTGGAAGCAACGTAATTCGACCGGAAGTTCTATTCAGCACTTTTTTATTCTCTCGTTTTCCAACTGGACAAGGAAAGTTAGATGTTTGACCATCCTGTATTAAATCCACGTTGTAAAGTTGATAAAGAACAGGTTAAGAAACAGGTAGTTATCCTAATTTCAAGTGAATAAATGCGTACAGTGTAACAGAAATTTCAATCGCGGTTGCATGTGGGTGTGATCGTCGGTGACACAAACTTGTGTGATCAAAAATCCGCGTTGGAATGAAGCACAGATCTACAAGAGACGATTAACAGAGAATGAAGGGTCAGTTGTTTTGACCCAAGATGGTTACATGTGTGATTTACAATGTACATACCATGTTACGATATAAAACCTGAATACATTGAATAAATATTCTCTAGCTCTTGAGCGACCAACTGGTATCGATACATAGAAAGTAAATCTCCAAAAATGGGTAGTACTTACGTTATCAACAGTAGAGGTAAAAGGCAATTCAGGCAATTTCCTCTTATCTGGGGATACCAGTGAAGTCAACAGGAGACGTAGGATCAGCTTCCCTACATGGGACAGCCTGGGAATTCGATTAAGTCTCAAGGAGTAAAGGTTCTATCTCTAACAACACGGTTGACTGAAACACATGCCACATACATTCCACTGTGTATACCTCACAACACCAAGTTCTCGCGGGCAAAACGAGGAATGAAGCTTATTCGGCTTGAACTCGTTCACCGTGGAGGCCTAATCAAGTTACAACCTGTTACCTCATAAATCAACTTGAATACGCATCAGAGACGGTGTCATAACTCAAAACTCGAGAGGACTATGACGTACTACGACTTCGGGAACTCTTGACGGCAGCGTTCATTTCCGACATATCCGTCATTCCTCCCTGATAATTCACACCACAATTACCATGTTCGCCACTCTGCGATGGACATAATTCATGCTGCTGTTTAAATCTAAAATGCCATTTGGAATGATTTTTTGACAAAAAACTCGGCGCTCGGCGTCAATAATAAAATGATGGAACATGTTTCAACCAAAATTAGTTCACGTAGGTGATCAAATATCAGCTTTCTAGGTTGACTAGGACAGAAGATTGCCTCTGATCGCACACAACTGATCAGTTGCAATGTCTTCAGATGTCAGATGCCCCATAGAACCATTCAAATATCAGCTTCCTAGGTTGACTAGGACAGAAGATTGCCTCTGATCGCACACAACTTATCAGTTGCAATGTCCTCAGATGTTAGATGCCCCATAGAACCATTCAAATATCAGCTTTGTAGGTTCACTTGGACTGAAGATAGGGGGGGGGGGGTTGCTATTTTCATACCGCAATTTCGTGACCATTTTGGCAAGTTAGCTCACGGCTAAAACATGTTCCATGTTAAAAAAAAAGAGTAGACTAGCTCTTTCTTGACTACTATAATATAGTAGTCAAGAAAGACTACTACGAGTATATTATGATTGCACGAATTTAAGTGTATGCAATTTTATCATGACATAATTGCATATGCATATTTTACCTTCCGGCAGTGGTTAGTATAAATGGTGCTATGAAGTTAATAAGAGGTCGTCTATAATTATCATCCAAAGGTCATCTATTATAGAGCCCAACCATATCCACCCTGTGAGCTTGTTTAGATGAGACTTCTATTGTGTTATGACGCAAAAGCATAAAGCAAACGCAAGCTGAAGCAGGAAATGGGTATACGATTATCGATAATACATTATGCAGTAACCTATAAACCGCATATTTGGTCTGCTATGTGATCACTCTGCGGTGAACCATGTTTCATCAACTGAATGGGGAAAAGGGGGATATGGATGGTAAAGCAAGCCGTTCTGAGAACGTTGAACGATACCAAATATGTGAGTTTGGCGAGATGCGACTTTTCCGAAGTAATGTTGACTGATAAAACTGAAATGGACGAGCAACCCCGAACGGAGAGTGTATTTTCCATTTCCAATAGTCCCTAAGGCGAAGCCACACGTACACGTCTGTATCTGTACCACAACTAACACACATACACGTACAAGGTTGTCAGAAATGGCTTTCAGAAAAAAACTTTGTCGTTCAGTCACTTAGCTGAGGGTCTCACGTGAGCCGCTCATTCGGTGTAGTGTGGAAGAAAGTGAAGGAAAAAATTGCGTAGACGCACCCTGTCCTATTCACGTAGGTATTCCATTAGCGGATTTTTCCGAACGTCCCAGAGAAAAGGGATAGAACTCTTCACGATACCTTCTATGTGCTCATATGCGACGTGAATCCACTCAAACAATAACAGTCAAAAATTAAACTAAAAGAAAATCCACAGTCATGCAGTATGGCTCTAAGAGCGAATTTACGATTAAATTACTGGTTTTATGTAAAATGTCTCTATTTTACGGAATTACGGAATGAGATATCGCAATTCTGACTTCACTATCGTGTCCATCGTTGAAAAATCTATAAACCGAGGTGTTACTCGGCAAAAATGGAAACAAAATTTGTTTTAAAAAACCAATAAAATAGAGACATATAATATAAGAGCGAATATAGCCATGCTGCATGACTGTGGATGATCGATTATGACTTATGAATGATTAGGTATTTTTGAAACAACTGCGAGTATTGTACGACTTCGTTAACTAAGGGCTCGAAGGTTGAACCGACGAAACATCATGAGCCTCAATCAAACGGTAAAGCTGCAGGCCATTTTCATACTGACGAACAGGCGACTCAAACAGCACAAGGTTCTGTGAAATCGAGTTTATGACCTGAGAGACTTTTTCTGTATACGGAAACATATCGATTTACCGATATTAATCACAGTAGGTATGTAGAAGTGAATGCCCATGAGGCAATTTCTGATATTTTTGGTTGATAATTCTTGATATAAATCATTGATGTCGTATGTTAGTTATGTATGGAATTTACAAGGATACTTTCAACTGATCAGTGCTTTCAGTAAATAGAAGAGCGCTCAATGTACAGAACGTAATAGGGTTTTGGTACTGCACTCACTTTTTGTAAAAAAACAAAAGAACTACCTCCTCCTTTACTTTGTGATATCTACGCGCTATCATAGAGGAACTTGATAGAGCTTGATAGTTCCATAATGGAACTTGAATGTAAAATCTATTCAGAATGTTATTACCAGCATTAAAGCCTAGAAAACCAAAATTTGATTTTTTCCTAGCCCTATGTTTTCCTACCTTCAAATGGCCAAAATAACCCAAATATACAGTCACTTTGACAATTTTGCAATTTAGCAACAATTTAGATGGGTGTAGGCATTACAGAAACTTCGGGTCAAACTACCTCACAACTCTTAGAATTTTAACTGAATTCATGGTTTGAACATTCCTCGGGAATTTTTATTCACCAAAATATTTTTATTCCATCAATAGGTTCATATAAACAAGTAATAAAAGCAAAATTTGATACAAACTGTATTTAATACAAACAGAAATTAATGTTCAAAATGTATTGTGGAACTCGTACCAACATTGCACGTGGAATCCCACTTGTCATGTTTCACACGTTTGCCTCGTGTATTTCTTGCATTCCCTGCATCTTTGCTGCGAACTGGGCACCGGTATGTGCTGTGCTGATTCTCGTGGTCGTGTAGTCGTAACATCCAAAGTGGTATTGAAATACTACAATGATCATTGAAGTATTTGTATATAACTTTGGTACCAACACATGGCTTTCATGTATATTGGTTACTTCCATCGTGCAACAGGTGTAAAGGATCATTTTTTGAATTGCGAAGCCCATCATTCAAGTTGGGCAGAGGAATGTTATGTAGATTCTAAGGCTGAGGCATCTAGCGCCCATTATATAAAGATCGGTTTTCGAATGTCCTGTTGTCATAACGTTAGACTCTACCCTGAAAAATCCAGAAACCTTGATTGACTAGGTACTTGTAAAATGTGTATAACTGAAAACAAGGTTCTTTGACATTTGACATTTGACATCACCCCTCCAGATGGGCCTTTCGGCAGGTCGCGGTGACAACTAGTCAACTCTCAAAATGAAAGGAATTCATGATGTAAAAGTCTTCTGAGCCTTTCATCGCAATTTGTCTACCTCCGCCCAGTAGCCCTTTTTCCCTGAATTATTCATTCAAACTGACACTCGTCGCGGCCCCTTCGCCCGTCAGGGGCGCATCTATTTCAATTAGAACACTTGTTTTTAGAAGTATGACGGCGCTTTCATTTTTGAATTATTCGTCTCCCTGTCACTTTATATCTTTCATTCACGTTTCTGATGAAGTCATCATCTAATTTCAAAATTCAAAAGTACCTACTTAATCATCATTTTTACATGCCATAACTTGCGCTTGCATACGACCCCCCTCCCCTTTCTTCCATAAGCCAATTATACACCAAAACAGCGTTAATGTTTTACCATAAGCACCCTCGAACATTTTTATATCTACGACGTCCGTTCTTCCACACAAGCGTTAATCCCGTATTGAAATGCACCTCGCGGCATATTTATTGCAGCGTGCCCTTTGTATTGAGGATTCTGCCTGCTTCTAAGTTAAATTGCCATTCTCTGAGTCGCTCTAAGTTTACGAAAGCTGTATTCTCTTGCCTAATAGGCAAAGGCGCACAGGAGTGTGTAAAACTGTTCTCAAGTGTTTATTAAGTTGATATAACTAGAATTTGTCGTCGCCTTATAATGAGAACCTCTCATCTCCACTTGGACCTCAGAAGAATAACTTCCCAACTTTCAATTTCTCAAAATTCTGAATTTTTGTATAATATATTATTCGTCTCCTCCAACTTCTGTTTCATCCCCTAGCGTCAAAAACATTGTCATTCTTCAAGTCATATCTTGTCATATTGTTCATATCTTGGTGGCCAGCGGCAAAATTTGGCACAGAGGCGTCAAGTCGCTAGGTTTAAATGGAGGCTAGTTCAGAAATCAAGTCAAAATCAACTTCATAAACCACGTTTCTAGCCCTTAACATTTTCTAATTCTTATTCAGTAAGGCACGGCTACAGCCTTTCCACCTTCACCAATTGACTTGAAATATGGCACAGGGCTTTGCATCAACTTTTAAAAGATTCAAGCCGCTAGGTTTAACGGTAGCCGCATGATATACCTTCAAAAACCCATGTTTTTCTTAAAAATTCAGTCGGTAAAGACTACAGCCTCTCCACCTTCACCGATTGAGTTGAAATTTGGCACAGAGCTACGTTTCAACATTAGCAAGTGCCTTTCAAAGGATTCAAGTCACTAGCTTTAAAGGGAGCGGTGTTATATAACTTCAAAAACCCTTTACCATGTTTCAACATTCAGAGGGTCAAGGCTACCGCCTCTCCACGTTCACCGATAGATTTGAAAATCGGCACATTTTTCTGTATTGACCTAGAGAATGAGAACCTCTCAAGTTACAATTTCTCACTTTTTGTAACATGAAAAACTCACAAACGACGAGGTTAAGGCCAATTTCGGTAGGATCTAACGCGTAATGTACCTGATAAATGTACGGACGGAATAACTTGCACGTAAACTAGGAATGAAGCAGCTGCGCAATTTTTTCCTTCTCCTGGAAAGTTAGGCAGTATGGAGATGGGAGGTTATCATTCTGGGGTCCAAGCGGAGATGAGATGTTCTCATTATAAGGCGACGTTGTGTATTTATTTGCTTCTTTTCTTTGATTACTACTCTTAACTTACTTTCATGTAATTTGTATCTCTGACTCGCACAGCGCACAGTACCTTGTGGTGGGGGATTTCCGGTAACTTCCTTTCTGTTCTTTTGTCGGTTATTTCATGTCATACTATGTGTCGTAACATGTCATAAGGGAAATAAATTCTTTTTTCATTTGATTGTTCCATTAACCCCCCCCCCCCCGTACTCTCCTTAATTTTACCATTGAGGTACTCTTAATTCAATTGCGTTAATTGTGCTTGGATTACGAAAATGATTGGAGTTTTTCATGATTATTTCACAGAATTATTGCAATTTTGAACTACTTGGCGAATCGTAGTTTGGGAGACATTGCCTTCCTAGTTTGATAATCCCTCAATTACCCTAACAACCCGTCCAACCTTGTACGAGAAGTTTTGACTGAGAAAAGTGATTTCTGTTTGATAGAAGCAGATTTGTGTCTGGCCCTGGCACATTCAACATCAGGTTTTGTCGGCAGAGTTGGAGAATAATATCCCGAACAAAAGCGAGATTCTGGGACGCTAGGAAGCAAATGAAATCCGATCTAATCGCGTTCGCGCACTGAGATCCTCGTATTTCGTCCCTTGTCTCCCGAGGGAAATGATATTGTGGATGGGTGAGGCTTTCATGAGGAGTTCCGTTGTTTCCAAGGGAAAGTGGTTTTCGTATGTTTTCTCATCAATCGTACATTGAACAAGATGGTTCAAAAGTGGTTGAACGTAATTTAGCGTTTAGCCCTATCAAATTTAAATTAGTAAAAACCACATTGAGTTCACCTGACGCATTAATGAAACAATTAGTGAACTAGTTTCTTAATCTACTCAACATTTGATGCCATTGTACCGATATCTACCTGCTCCACGAAATTTGATCTGACTTCCATATAAATATACAAAACATTATAATGAACGCTAAGGGCCATATCAGGACGGACCCCTCACAGTCATATAGTCAAAGGCTATAATATAGTACGATGATTGAAATGTTATGTATTATGTACGATATTGAAAATATATACGATATTGCTACATATTATGTACGATGATTGAAAATCAGAATATTTTTAAGGTAATTTAGTAGTCGGTGGTTGGGTGCGATATCAACTAAATTTTATTGTCGTTAACCACTGTTTATAAATTATTGTGGGGACTCAACCAAAGACAAATAAATACTACTTGAAGAAAATCATCAATTGAAAATAACCCCACAGACTGCATACTCGAGACTGTATACTCGTCAACGATCTAATATGAAATCGTGGGATTTCAGTTAAGAGTTGTTAAGAATTTAGGTAAACATTGTAACAGCTTGTTAAAAATATGCAATACTGATTCTACTCTATTTCATGAAATTTAAATGTTAAATTTACTCCCTTAGTAATTATGTTTAACAATCGGGAAAAGTGGAGCATGTAATCAGTCCTTAATATTATTGTTAGCGGTGCTGCAGAACAAATTTCCGATTCGATTTCGAAAATCAGGGTTGATCAAAAGCTAGAAAAGTGGAACGGTGTTAGACTGACACTGGGAAGTGGAAAGTAAAGATATTATTTTTCCTTTTCCTCTCTCAGCTCTGATATCGGGTCGGAATAAATCATGGATTTCTTCGCGATCGCATTAATCTTGGAATGAATATTCACTGCTGTACAGTGAAAAAAACCCGCAGGCAAATCCCTGAAGTTATCGAACTTTCTTCGTGTTTTAATTTACTGTTGGTATCAAATTCATTGTTTGTGAGTAAATCTCTCTACCACGGACTATTATATATAAATAATATATATAATCCAAGAGTTGAACGGAGTATAACATATTATATTATAATAGGCTTAACTCCATAATTACTCCACAGTAATTTCAGAAAGCTCTGCAGTTTACAGAACTAAAGGGTAGACAGACACATAGAACTATGAATTGCAATGCGCTGTAGGAATAGCTGTACCATTGAGCCGATTTCCGTGAAATTTCGCAGTTGTTACGATGAATGGGTTCCAAGTGGTCCCCTGTGGAGTAGTATAAACGCATGCGCACGCTCGAAATCCTAAAGGTAAATATTGACATATTCCGTACAGCTGCATGAATTAACTATGCAAACCGTCGGAATTCAAAAATAGGAATCACTTTGAAAGTGATCGAAGAGATGTCGAGCAGCCGACTAAGAATGAATAAATAAAAATGTCTTCTTGGTCGATTCCACCAACGGATCCTTATTGAAAGTAATAAACTAGAACTGACACGTCTACAGGAACTATCCATACCCTTCAACCCTATTGACTATCATCAAAATACTAGTTTAGGTAGGAGTTATCAATCATGAAAACCGAAATGGTTTCTACACCAAAGCGTTTTTCGCCGTAGAGTTATTCAAAGTGAAAGTGATAATAAGCGTGAAATACCGGTTTAGCATCACTATTGAAATATTGAAGGCCTCTGTAGACTTCCAATGTGGATACTGTTGCCAAACAAGTTCCTCGCTTTCTTCTGATGAGGGATGAAGGGAAAACCGCAGGAAAACTTTTCAACCAAGTTGAGACAAACAAGGGGTCATGGGTTGTTTAGCTCTTGAACTGAAATATTTATGCTTTAGGGACGGTTGTATCACTAAAGATGAACTCGAAAGAAAAAGGTTTTGCTATATGTAAGTGATTTTCCTCGAGAGAACTCTTTGAAAGCGGTCTCTTGTTGCCCTTTAATTTTCTTCGTGGAAAATTAAGTTGTGAAACACTCCGTGGGATGTGCCTTAAGTTTTAACGACATCGAAGGACCGAAGATTATTCGCATGGAAACCTTGAACGGGCGGTTTTGGGGAAGCTGACAACTCGCTACTTGGAACTCAAGTCTCTATCTGTATAGATACCAATAATACATTATTTCGACGAATAACTCAACTGACGGGTAAACTCTCGGGATTGACAGAATTCAAATTGTGAAGTTCTATGACACAAACTGTTTTAATCAAAACTACAACCCATAAACTACCATAATCATTAAGGTAAAAGCACCGGTAGTCTACATCGTCAGGCAAATTCATTCACGTCTCTCTCCATGTATTAGCATTTTTGGTAGAAATCCCATACATTTTCTAGCTGACGCTCCAATGTCCAAAAAAGCCAAAGACCGTCCAACCATCGGAAAATAGTCTTTTCTGAAAAACCCCCACTCCAAAAATTTGTGAAGGGGATGTGTTGCATCTATGGGACAGGTAGATTATAGACCATACACTTTTTTTCTATACGAAAAACAGCGCAATCTATCCTAAAAACTAATAATTAAGACCTTCCAGCAGGCATCGGAAACATTTTAAGCAACAATGCAAAAAATGCAACAGTGTACAAAATTTCAAGTACACATGCTCCATGATTGTAAAGTAAATCAGTAAACTGATTTTGAGTATCTATACTACATGGAAATACATGGATATGTCTCATTTTATCTTTTTAAAATATGTGTTTTGTGTCCCAAGTAAAAAAGATTTTTCCGGCTACTTTTTCATGACATTGCTTTGCGATAGTTTTCTCATCTCACGGCTGAAGATTATTAGAGTTGAAAGCAAAATTGGATGCTTTGGGCGGTCCTCAAAGTTCTCACAACCGCATCTTGAATACGAATGGCCGGAAATCATGTGGCGCCTTAAAGTTGAAACTGCTTTTTTTAAAAAATCCTCTTAATAACTGAATGGCCATGAGCGTTGCCTATAGTTATAACTACCGAGTCAACCTGGATAGTTCGGTGGTCCCTACAAGTCACGAAGCTTTTTCCGTAAAATAGGACGATGAGTGATCTGTCTGACTCAGTGGGTCGTTTCGGTCGTCAATATGAAGGCAAGGTCACCCTTTAATAAGCTGTTCCCCATTATATGTTTCTACGGAAGACAAAAAACAACGACCAATCTCTTAAGCAGTAGTCATCGCTGTATTATTCTACGAAAAATGACTTCATCAGAGTGAGGCACGACATATCCTCGACCCGAGGGCATCATCTAAGGAGTGGTAGGGCATCACCTAAATCTATGAAAGGAATGAAGGTATTACGAAAAGTTGGTTTTCTAACTAAGACTCGAATGGCGAAGAATTGCTTTTGATTAGACTTGAAATTATAATTATTACATAGTTATTGTACGAGTATAATAATTATTATTATATGATTGTTACATAGAGCGTTATGATTGATCGTGTGGTGAAATTCCTTGAAGCATGTAGCACAGGTTAGTTAAAAGACACCTTAGTCAATGGACATCTCTAGAAGCCAAAGTGTGTCATTGGACAACAGCGAGCTTGTACAACTTCGAACTTTGGTATAGTCCATTATTTTCTCAATTTTACTCAATAAATTTGTACATGCTCTTATTGACACCGCCCATATAAAATTACACACCATAATTATACAACCCTATGATCTCAACTTTTCCGAACCATTGTGAGTAGGTTTGACTCAGACTAACAGAAGGATCTGCAGCCAGTTGTAATATAAAGTACGATATCCCAGTAAAGTAGAGGGGTCGGTCCAAGCGGTCTAAGGGTACATTTTCATTTACTGATGGATTTTTGCTTTACTTCACCCCTTACAGCGTGGATCGATAGCGATTCGTGATTTAACTCAAAGCACATAACAAGTTTTTTTTTTGTTTTTGTTTTTCTCTCGCTCTTTTCATAGGAGTTCACCCCCAAAACGTTTGGCGACATCACGGCACCTCATCCCCCATCGGATGGAGCCAGCATACAAACGTATAACAGTCTCCCCCATAAACTTGTTTCACATCCCAACAAAAATAGGGATAACTTCCGTTCGCATTCGCCCTCCGGCTATCAACGCCGCCATAACATTAAATGACAGTCTGTCAGTCATCCTTGAGAAACCTTTACACGGTGCCTTTACCCGCGAACGGACAAGTGATTCATGTCTCTTCGGGACAGACGGGAGTAAATGTATTGGAATGTCGGAAGCTGCTCGTTCCGCCATGAAATATCAAGATCATAGTGCTCCGGATAATGATTACAGAGGAACCTCTCGAACCTCACACCTCTATAACGAGTATTACTCTATAAAGGCCCATGAGTGGTTTTTTAAGCAGTATAAATAAGTGACCGTATTCAGTTGAATTTAAAGCATCAAATTTTGAAACCAGCGTTTTGTGAGCATATTCAGGTGTAACAAAACATTTAATGTTAGCCTCGTTTAGCCACAATTCAAGTGCCTCCCTGAATGAGAGCTCGAATGGCTTCAATTCCGCACCCCATCGCCTCCAGCCAGTGGGAAATT
Organism: Stenodema calcarata; assembly: GCA_963920205.1. NCBI lineage: Eukaryota > Metazoa > Arthropoda > Insecta > Hemiptera > Miridae > Stenodema > Stenodema calcarata. The sequence continues at coordinate 10,109,806 of OY986054.1, forward strand.
ATTATATCACCGGCCCCCTGTTAAGTAAATATTGACTCAATATAAATATTGCTGTTCTTGTTAAGAAGCTCTCGCAGTATTTCCATACAAATTTCATTACCTGGTGAATTCGTGTGAATGTCGTGTTTGATTATGTTGTGTACAAAGCGATTAGGGTGTCGAGTCATTGTTACGCACGTTTCAATTCAAATTGAGTACCTATTTTTTATTCGATCATATTTTTGCATTTAATACCTTGAAATCAGGTTAAGAATCGCTCAAAACACTCAGCAGCCTATTTTGGTCGGATAGTCCTTGGAAGTCGTTTTTACATGGAACATGTTTTAGCCTTCACAAAATTGCCAAAAACCGAGCGTCCGTCCGTTACGCTAATCTATCTCTGATTTTATAATGATTTCCGCTCTCAACAAAACCGTTGGTAGGGACATTGATCTTCCCCATTTTTGATCGTACAAAATCTCTCGATTTAACGAACATTTTCTTGTTTACCATACCTCTGCGACTGTACGAATAGCTGAGCTATGGTCATAACAGTTTTCATACTTTGTTTAAAAAATATGAAACTGTAAATTGGTACCCCCTTGGTCTCAAGAAGCTGTGCACCAAATTTCAGCGCTCAAGAGTCAACAGAGAGAATTCAACTGTATCGCTCACGAAGCTGATCTTACATCCTCCCAATAACTCCTAGTGGTCTCATGAGGCTGTGTACCAAGGACCGGGTGAGAAGTGATCTGTATCGTCACTAAGGAAACCCTGTAAATTCCAGCAAAACCAACTTTACGATCACTCACCCAACGCACTCAATTGCACAAGCACAACTGAACGTGTGGACTGCAACCACTTGTTCACTTCAGTTTGCACAATCTGAACTGAACAAAGCAGTTTGCACAAATTATTAGTGCGTGTGGATCCACCCTTATGAAAAGTTTCAGGAATCCCAGATGCCGAATTTAAAATTTTTATGGCAATTCTAGGTAGAGAAAGTGGCGCAGAAGGCGTATGAACACGCTAGTAATGAAGCACAAGTAACTCAATTCGGTTGAAATTACGAATATGACGAAGTCGCGTTCCGAGGGCACACTTGTTTAAACGGCGTAGTTGGTTGACCACACAGTCAATACTCGACTGCACGTAGGGACGACTCGTAAATTGAAATTTTAAGGTTTTAAGGTTTGATACGATTGAGCTATCGCCGGGGCCCAGACCTCGAGGTCGCCAATGCGCATGGGGAGTGACATTTGCGAAAAGTGAACTCCAGGGGGTCAGTTCTGCGTTTTCTTTAGTTGGCCATAAAGAATACAGCAATACGATATACACTGAATGGAGCGGTGGTTTGTTTGACATTTAAAACCATTGACCCTGCTCATTCTGCATGAAAGACACCACTTTATTCAAGGAAAGGGCTAAGATGGAAATTTCTCACTAGGCGATGATATTCCGAGAAAGGAGCAGACGGTGCTATATCAAATCAATGCCGCTTCGTTTGACGCCGTGATAAATTGAATTTCCTGTCCTAATTTGATGTAAAATCGCCAACCAGTAAAATTATTGTTTCGAAGTCTGAAACAATTACATCAGGCAGAAGAGATTATTCGATCCAATATTACAACTGTAGCCGTTACACGTGCGTTGCACGGGTCCACGTGCACGATCCTCTCTCAGTTGATGCGACTTCCTATCAATCACTCCGCAATGGTTTCAAGAGCCTGTGTACCCAATTTCAGCGCCCTAGAGTGAACAGGAGAGAATTCAGCTGTGACGCTCACGAAGGTGATCTTACATCCTCCCAATCACTCCCTTATGGTCTTATGCGGCTGTGTACCAAATTTCTGCGCTCTAAGATGAACAGGATGGAAGTTAGAACCGACGTGTACTTATAAAACCTTGGCCAACTTTGCTTGGCAGTGGTTCGCTTGCGTGAGAGATTCCTGGACATTGGTAGACGCATAGGTATTCATAATAATTACAGCTCGTTGAGATGCTTGACAGCGGAGAGAAGTTATATGTACCGTGACTAAGGAAAGCCTCGTTCACGACGTAGGAAGCGGGTGTGTGAAATCTAATATTGACAGAAACCATCCCTGCAAGTTGCTGACCACAATGGAGTAACCCCTATCAAAATCGGTTCAGCGGTTTGGCCGTCTATAGAAAACAAACCGACAAACTTAAAGTTTTATAATACACAGCAATACGATAAACACTGAATTGAGCGGTAGTTTTACCGACATTTAAAAACAATGACTCTGCTTATTCTGCATGACAGACACCATTTTATTCTATGGAAGAACTGTAGGATTACATGATTAGACAACAGTTATCTAGAAAATGAGATTTGATCAAAAAGGGAAATTCTTACTAGATGGTATTCCGAGAAAGGAACAGACGGTGCTATATCAAATCAATGCCGCTTCGTTTGACGTCGTGATAAATTGAATTTCTCGTCCTAATTTGATGTAAATTCGCCAACCCGTAAAATTATTGTTTCGAAGTCTGAAACAATTATATCAGGCAGAAGAGCAATTATTCGATACAATATTACAATATTACAACATTATGTAGGTCCTGTGTTTGCGTTGCCCACGAAACCGTTTCGGCAGCTGAATGGCATCTAAATATCGTGATACTGGCGACGGTTGTTCGAGGGACAGAATCATCTGCATGATAGCGAACCGCTTGGTGGAATCTTCGCCATTTAGTTGCTCCACAAACTCCCATCACAAGTGTCCCGCAATCTCTCACCGCTGCTATCGTCCCACATTCCCCCAGCTCCCGGAACTTGGCATGTCCGGGTTGAAGAGCCTGGTTCCGTTCCACCGCGCTTGGTTTATCACGCGATTTTAATCTGAGCTCAATCAGCATAACAATCACTCACTTGGAGGCTCTATGCGATACGACCGGCCTGCACTTGGCATAATCGTGTGGTAACGCGGTAACAACTGACCAATTATGAGAAAATCGTGAGGCAGCTCCCAGATTCTGCGATTCTAATCACAATAATAATCACAGTAATAATGACCATAATATTGGTAATTTAGGTGATTAACGCCCCTAAAAACGATTAATGAACACACAGACGCTACATCCAACCGGCCCTTTTGACCTTCCTCACTCCTAGAACCTTTGATGCATCAAATTACACAAACAAACAGCGGTATTTAATCATTTCTTCAGACACTCTGTTTCACATGAGTTCTTAACACTGGATAATGAAAAGGGAGCGGAAAAGCGGCAGTAAGAAGCAGCTGAAACCATCAGTGTACCCTGAATTAGGTACTAAAAACTCCTCTCTGGTTTTAGCTTGGTTCGTTTTTGTTCAATTTGCCTTTCTTAATTTTCGAAAAAAATACAGTAGACTAACATAAGGCTTTTTGATGCTTATCTGAATAGGCAATCAATTCTCTATGTGCTAAAAATTCTGTCAAAGCGGTTTATTATTTTCTCTTTAGTCTAGAGCACTAAAAACACCCTTCTGTCTAGAGCACTAAAAACAACTTACCTATTCTCTCTAAAATATGATAACCTACCTACATTGCCAGACCGGTCTAACAGTGAACACATATTTTAGTGGAAATAGATGATTTTTTCAACTACCTACTCTTGTTTTGGAATCGTACGAGAAAACCAAAAATCCCCCCACCCCCAATCACCTCAAAATTTGAGGGTTTACGTTTCAAGATGCGTTGATTCATCCGTCCGTCCACCGTACGTTGTCTGCGCCACTTTGATTTTGACCACACTGTGGGAGCAGATCGAAAGTCGGGCAGGCTGTAGGGTCAATTCATACTGGCCCAGCTGTTTTAAACAGCACGATGCAATTATACGAAGAAATCATTATATAATCAAATATCCACGTGGTTTAATTGCAATTATTTCATTTTATCGACGAACTTGAACTCACCTTAATTAATCACCCTTGTTAGTTTTGAAGCGATTTGTTACTCAAGTGCCTCAACATCGCTGACGGATTTTAAATTCGTTATTATCAACGTATTGACATGAGAGGTTGAACATCAACGCAAAGCTTAATCAGAGGGCAGTTTAGAATTTTCGAAAACCTTGTTGAATTCGTTGTTAATGAAATATGTAACAGGTCTTGTTACCTTGTAGCTGACGTGATTAGTCGAACGAAAAATACGGTGGGAAAAATTCTGAATCGAAAAAAAACTAAGTGTACGTACTTACTCAAACATAGCATCTCACGCGGCTGAGATACCCAAGATCATGGAAATGAGGAGGTTCTTGGAGGTTACGGCGAAGGGTATACAGGAATTCTTTGAAAATCATCGTATTCACATTCATCGTGTTCATTGATAATGTTGAATGGCGATCGGCTTGCTAAGTCATCATCGCTGAGTTATGATTGGGATTTTAGGTGACTTGATGGTGCAGAAGGTCACGTAGAATATGTATAGTCATGCTAAAGCGGTGGTTTGGACCATGAATATAACCGATCACTGGAGTGTACATAATTACTAGTCGAGTTGAAAAGTAAGCGAGCTCCATAGCAGAATCTGATATAACGGGCTGGAGGTCTAAAGAGGTCAAGTAGTTTTAGCACCTCGGGCGTCATTACTAATGTGATTATTTAGATACACGCGTTGAATCAAGAGCTGCTGATATACCCTATTTAGAGAGATGAGTGTAAAACTTTGTATTGCTTATTCACACAGCCATTAACAAAACCACCTGTATCTACAACACACCAGAATGGAGTTCTAGAATTTATATTGCGAACAGATTTATTGAGAACTAGCTTTCCGCATATAACTGGATATATATATTGTATAATATAATTTATTAATAATTTACGAGTAAAAACGATAATGTTTTAGGTTCTGCAAATTTATTCAGCTACTTGCCTGTGAGCGGACATTGGGAGAACATTTTTCTGTAATATCTTATATGAATTCTATTTACTTCAAGTGTAATATCGAACGTTCCAAATTATTGGACTTGATCACCTAATTGTAGTGTTGGGACTTGAGTAACGGACTTCTATGTCTCACAACCCCGTTATCCGCGACGACCCTTGAATGAAAGCAATAGACCTCAAAATGTTTCCTTATCAAATTGCTCAAAAAAAAGTTAACATGTAGGTTAAATTCGGTGTTTCAGGCGGTGATTCACCTGGAACCGCATTGATGTTTAAATTACACAATTCAACAAAGTCAAATAGCAGTAATGGCAAGTACTTCGTGAGAAAGTATCTGAATGATTTTACGTGAGTAACGGTTCCAGGTGGATATAATGGTAAAATTCAACCCGCAGCGTTTCCTGCAATATAATAAAGAAAACTCTGATGGCAACTTCGCGTGAAGACAACAGACGTTTCAGACGTCCGAGGAAAAAAAATTGGGATCATTTGGCTGAACTGTTCTAGAGCTTATCTTAAACTTCGATCGCTTCAAACGCCGTTGGTAAGTAGGTAGATGGTTTTGCACGAGACTGGGTATTTTGTTCTTTTGAGTTGGGCTTATGAAGTCTAAGAAAAAAAACGTATGATTTGAAAGTGGCTGCAGTTAGTTGAATGCGGCCTTGAATTATCACATAATGCTCCCACTTCAAATGAAGCTAGGAAACCATGGAAGAAACTTGGGGCGAAAAAAACTGGTATTGGGCGAAAATCTAAAATGTCTCGATAACACCAAATCTGTAACTATTTGCTCAGTATCATCCCCAGTGCATTGCAGTGCCATTGAGACAACCAAAAATCCACAGTCATGCTGCAAGGCTATAAGAGCGAATCTTCGAAAATAACTGGTTTTACGTAAAATGTCTCCACTTTACTGATTTTATAACAAATTTGGTCTCCTTTTTCTGCCGAGTAACACCTCAGTTTATAGAATTTTCAACGGCTGAACAGTGAAGTCAGAATTGCGATATCTCATTCAATGTCACAAGTAACAACCACGTTTCTTCATCTTCAAAGTGCTCCAGTTTGAGAACTGAATGAGATATTGCAATTCTGACTTAACCATCGTGTTCAGCGTAAATCATTAAATAGCATACATAATATGTATCCAACTGGTATCATATTATGGCCCGACGTTCTTTTGTACTTTTATCGCCAAATCAGTGTCCCCTCAATATCAAGCAGAATATCAACTCAGATTTAAAAGGTTTCTAATAGGTTATATGATGGGCACAACGCCATAATTATTACAATGGTTAAACCATATTCGGCCTCGGGATGGTATAACGTAGTGGGACGTTTCTCAAGATCCCCACCAGAGATGGTGAATGCCTCCCCGGGTGACTCCAATTACCGGCAGGCTAGTAGATTAGATGCATACCAACTACAAATCACGGGCCGGTCGACTAACATTTGTACGCGTTGTTTGAAGAGATAGCAACTAGCAACCCTGAGTGGCCCGCGGGAGTTGTCCGGCTCGGAGGACCAAACCAAGGGCGCAACTGTTGTTATTCCCACGTCCTCAGATACCCCTTTGAGATGGCCGCACTTCAATATTTTCGACACTTTCAATAATTGACAATTCAGTTTTCGACAATTCAACAATATTAGTAATTATTACTAATATTGTTCTTCTACGGTTGATCGTAACTTTTGGTTTATTAGGTATCTTTGGTTTATAATGAACCATTGAAATCAACCAAAGAAAACAAATTTTTTAACATCCCCTCGAAATTTAAGTTTCAAGATACAGAAAATCGAAAAAAAATCCGTCCGCGGCACTTTCCCAGTTAGCGTGGTGCTAAAATTATGAAATTTGGTTTACAGGTTTGGACCAACCAGAATGATCCGTGATTAAGGGAAGGGGTTCAAGGGTCCTAGGTTAAGGGGAAGGGGTTCAAAACCAATTTGGAGATTTTGAAAAATTCATATCTCCGAAAATTCAGATGAAATCGGTATAGGTTTTAGTTCACATTTAGATAGAGTTTATTTCTTTATAATTTTTTAAGACCATCAGCAGCTTTGAACGACCAGCCGTTCGTTCACAATGAGGGTTCAAAGTTGGAGCAGATTGAAAGTCGTCAACATGATGATGACCTGTCGGCTCAATGTTCATACAGGCCCAGCTGATTCGAACAGCACGGGGGTTTCAGATATCGAGATAATTGATCATTATAATTAATAATTTTGAGTAATAATTAATAATAACAAACAATAATTACTAATCATTCACAATAATTAATAGTAATTTACACTACTTGATAAATAAATAATAATAATTAATCATCATTTAGTGATCTAGACAGAGGGGTGATCTGCTCAAAGAAGATAATAAGCCGTCGCAACTCTGCAAATTTTTGCAAAATAAAAACTCTGCAAATTCTTGACACAACGCGTTGTGTCAATAGTTTGCAGAGTTTTTGTCGTTACACTTTACTGAAATGAATGGAAATGTCACGTCTATCAAATATTTGGAGGGTTTAATTCGATGGGGGGTTTAACTCTTGTAGTAGACACTTAACATAAGAGAAAATTATTTATTGAACTCATTCATCGTCAGGTATACATCGACAATGCAACGAATGATTGCAGATGTGGTAATATTTCGTAGTCAGTTTGATCAAGTAACGAGGACAGATCCTCCATCGCATTTCGCTTTTAATGTTTCATGACTTGTCCGCTTGTTACTGTCACCGTCTAAATACCAACAGTAATCGTCCGTTTAACTGACTCCCTCCCTATTAGATATTCTCCATTTATGCTCAAACCATTGTTTCTCCCTTATCCCGAACCTCCAGTAAAATCTTTACTCCAGCTAGATATTTATAGTTGGTCCCTAAGCGACCCGCGGTCTACTTTGATTCATCTCCGTCGCAATAATTTCTGTTCTTCGGATTCTCTCCTCCCACTCCGACCCCTCCCTGAGGATTTGAGGGAGACGGTATCTCCGGGATATATTATGAATTCCTTGTTGGGGATTACCGGATGAAAAACGGCTGGAAAAGAATGTGGCTGAGCTTCATTACTATTAAAGATGATGAATTCAGTAGAGACATTTATGCAGGACCGGATTTAAGCATAGGCGACACAGGCGCGCTCCTAGAGGCCCGCACCACAACTTAAATTACCAAATAATGTCACTGGTCATGTTTTATTATTGTTTTCAGGCCGGGAAATACAAAATATTTAGCGCAAATTCCCTTTAAAAAACACCATTTTGCACGTAATTTTTGAAATTTTCTCGGGGTGAGGGCCTCCGAAACCCCCAAACCACGAGCCCAGGACCTGTTGTCATTGAGGGCTCAGAAGAAGGAGTAGGTACTTAATAAGGATTTTCAACGATTTTTAAAATTTAAAAATCGTTGAAAATCCTTATTAATCCTTATATTTAATATGAGTGGTGCTAGTCAACTTTTCGGGCAACTCGTTTGTAAACAAAACTCTTTCAATGTTCGACCTCGTGGGTCTTAATTATTACATTTGATGAATAAAGTTGGATTCAAATGTAACACGGAGATCAAACATAGTAAATATGTTACATTTGAAAGATTATTGGCTTTAGAGAGGTATGATAGAATCTGATCTCTATCTTGATAGAAATGGTCGTGGCAACAGACGGGATATCGAGTTAAATGAGAAACAGTTGTGTCATAATCACAAAGGCCCCGGCGAAAAATTGTTCCTGAACAAGGGAAAAATAACGTCAGTCATTAAAACCAGAGTTTCCAAGAGCCAGGGGGAGGAAAGAAAGAAGAGTTAGTAGGAAGTAGTTTTAACAACTTCTGCATTTTATGTGCCAGTAAAAGAAAAACTGGTCGTCCGTGGTCCCGTCATGACGTTGAAAGCTGCAGTAACAGTAAAATCTCTTGAATCCACCCAATGTCGCTCTGCATGGGGGGATTGAAACTTAATCTTGGCTTAATCCGACCGACGGGTTTCAGATTACTATTGCAATCCAAGCGGAATTAAATACGGGAGCTGGAATTGAAATCAAACAACAGGGCGAAGGAACAACGTTCATCTTGTCGGCTCAGCGAAATATTTAAGTTGACGACCACTTGAGCAAATTATCGTCTGGTAACAAATAGTTGGAACAGGATACCGGCTCAAAATCAAAAGTATACTTTGTTCCAATTATTTCTCATCTACCATTAGGTATATCATTATCTACTACTACCCAAAAAGTGACCAAAAAAATTTGGTTTATTGTTTAATATTATTATACGTAGAATTCGAAAATCGAATTTTAAAACCGAAAATTCCGTCCGTCAGCCATCCGCGGCACTTTGCATTTTTTTAAATTAAATACGTATAAAAATTTAACAAAAATAAACACGCATTTTACACAAAATTAACAAAATGAGAGAGGATGGTATTCATACAATAAACAATTATTAGAACAAAAAAAATCCAGTCATGCAGCATGGCCATAAGAGCGAATTTTCGAAGAACTAACTGGTTTTATGTAAAATTTCTTCATTTTACTGGTTTTATAACAAATTTTGTCTCATTTTCTGCTAAGTAACACCTCAGTTTATAGATTTTTTGCGCTGAACACGATGGTCATAAGTGCAATATCTCATTCCGTTATCAGATTAGAGCAGATGAACTACGAAGAACATCTCAAATAACAACCACGTTTATTCACCTTCAAAGTAGATACTCCTGTTTGAGAACGGAATATGATTGTTGGAGCCTTTTGGCAGTTAATTCAGGATGGTGTGGAACGGATTTTGGTATGAAAATCTTTTGGACATTCGAGTTTTAAAAATTCACATAAGAACACGTCGACAATTGTTCATGATAAAATGAAGGGTTTTATGGTTCAAGAATAGTGTAATATAAATCACTATTATTGTAAGGGTAGTTTGATTGCTTTAATTCGTCAATTTTCCTCATCAGGTCATCATCCGTGTGACCGGTCCCTACTTTTATAACGTTGTGTCAACCACCTCTGCCGAAACCTCATAAATGGACTCGGGCACATGATTCATCATCGTAAAAGTTTTGAATTAGCTATTCCTCTAATTGGCAGTCGTATAGGTTCACCTGGGGTATTAATAATGAAGGCGCGGCAGGGAAATATCCATATTATGGGCTATTTTCGAAACCTACTCGAATAAAGAGAAAACAACGAGGTCGAGTTGTTGGCAACCAAATAAACAGGATGGGAATAAAAGAGGCAGCACTAATTTGAGAAAGCGTGAGCTCTTCCGCGGGGAGCATCTATATAAAAAATCATTTCTGTTATAAAAGTTTACCATTAAGAAACTCCACCAGATGAATTATAACTAGTAAACTCATTACAAAATGAGCCAAGTACTAAGACGACTTAGAGACGACCGAAAGGCTTCACAACCATGAGACGTACTTGACGTTGATACCTTTCCGTAAAGGATGAAGAAGAAACTGATGTTGAGTAACTACAGTACATGCAGATACATCGGTACATGGACATGTCTCATTTTCTCCCTGTAACATCCTAAGGAGGATACCTACATGCTACATACCAAATTACAGCTTCATAGAGTGATTAACGTCGAAATTAGCTTGAGAAATTAGCTCAGCTGATCCTGGGCCTATTCTGCTCAAAGTGTATGTCCTAAGCAGGATACATACCAAAGAACAGCTTCATAGAGTGAATACCATAGACAATTGACCTTTGCTGTTTATTGGCATCGCTTACAATGACCCCAGCGGTTACACATATCCATTGTAGATATTTGTACTGAATTGCAAAACCTCAAATTCGGCACATTTTCGTCATCCTCATTGCTGATCTTCAAACTCATCTCACATTCAAGCAAAATATGGTCTCATTTCGAATCGGAGATGTCTTTGACAAGACATCTTGAAAATACTCGTTACTAGCACTCTCAATCAAGTTTCCGAGAAGTTACGCGGTTATATGGGTCCCGTACTTGGCGGACTTATTGGTAATCTGAACCCCATTAAATATACTGTCGGGACACAGCCTACGCCCTTATTCGTACTAATGGCTTCTAGAACATTAGAGTAATAAATTGCCAACAAACGATTGGTGCCTGATACTCGTACATAGCATTGGATTGGATTGTAGGTTCAACTTGAACTTCTCAAGTTACCGGAATAATAGCGCAACTCGGCTACTATTGAATTTAGTATATATCGTCGGTTAAGCAACAACACGCTACAACTCAATCTCCCAAACTTTTCAGGGGAGACTAGAAACTGCTCAATATCTAAACAACAACCTCTGTGGCAAGAGTTTCAAAGTTATCACCAATAGATGAACTCTTTGGTCCAAGTTCAACGGGCTTCAATTAGAATTTTCAGCTTTTAGAAAATTAGGAATTCGATGGGAAAATTAAATTAAATTTTGAACGAATCCTGAGATGTTGGTAGGTAACAATTTCAATAGGTAACAGAAAATGTGTTCTTTTGTTGGGCACGAAATTGGATTACAGAAACCTGTAACACATTTTGTCAAATTGTTGTAATTACAACTATGGTTACATTGATGGACACGTCAAAACTCATGGCATAGAGGTTGCAGCACAGAACTTAAGGAGTTGTTGGTCACTGCTAAAACGTCCTGGGAAGATCAAGGTGAAAACAAAGGTGGGTTGATTGAGTATTGCTGTTAAGCCGACGAAATATTATTGGTAAACTCGACTTATCAAATTAAATTATTCACTTCTTACTTGAAATATCGATTGTTCAATCCTTCAATAGGCATCAACTTCTAACACGGGACGTCAATTTTTAAGGTTCCGTAAATTGACGATAAAATGTGAATCTGACTTGCAAAGTTTGTCCTTCATTTGAATCGCAAATATCACATTATTAACACCGGCTTCACTCAATATTTGCTGCTCCCTTCCCACTGGGGATCTGAAGATAAACCTCAACTCTCGTGTTTTTACTATATTCCCATCTAATACTCGTAATCAATGCAGAGTTTCACCGACGCTCGGTTATATGTTTTACAAGATTGGATTAATAACTAACTTTTCGCCCATTTATAATATATTGTATCCATTCACCCGTCACAAAATTAATTACAAATATGATCACTGTGTTAACGAGCCCTTGTGGAGCAATATTAACGGCATTCAACCATTAAGTAGCAAAGGGTACCTACTATTACAGCCGTCCCCTAAAATCCAGGAGCCTTAAAAGTGTAAAAATTGGAAGGAGGATTCAATTACATTTTTCTGGTATGATTTTTGTTCTCACTGAAAGCGTAGATACTATTGTACATGGTTTGAGGAATTATTACATTTATTTATATTATTGAGGAATTTAACAAGTTTATTTCAATCAAATGATGAAATACAAGGAATGAAATAGACATGAACTATTTCATAGCAATAATCTTAATTTAGTCCAAAAAAAGTATGTAGGTACTGAATGTATAGTGTAGGTAAGGAATAGAGAAGTTAGAAGAGTTCTTTCTATTCACTTTCTAATGAGGCTATAGCTTCATACATTCTGAAACTTCAAATTTACTGATATCGAAAGCTTCCTCCGCCTCAAGTTTTCTCTCGTCGCCACTTTTTATCACTGTTTCTTCTATGTTTGTTCTCTCATTTGTCAGCAAATGCATTCTGCCTGAAATCCCTAACCATAACCTTGGTAACAGTGACATTTTTAATATGGCCGCCAATCGATTCAATATGGTCGTAAACAGACCTTTGAGTTACCTATATGTGAGATTTTGTCTTATTTCCGACTAACAAATGTTTATTCATAGAAAAACTTCTTTCTACTTCTGGAAGTGGTCAAGTACATTTCAAGTGCTGTACTTGATTCAAATATCCAAATACCTGCAGACACTCTGTAGAGTTGTAACTGTTGAACTCAATGTGGATAAGGTTGAAGGGTAGGTAGTGTTTTTGTTGGCTACTTCATGTTGAAAGAGGAAGCTAATTATTCAGTTCCCTCCTCTTTCTACTTATGATGTCATAATAAATTAATCTCTCCTTTTTGGAATCGTGAGGAGTCCTGTCTCTTTTCCGTGTTCCTCGCTTGCCTAAGAGCCCTGAGTAGGGCAGTGAATCTTCAATGTTAGACGTACGCAGTTAGAGCAAGCCAATTTAACCCGTTAAGGTCTCCAGTAATTTAGCTTAAAAGGGTGGAAAAGGGCAAAAGGGCGAGGGCAATGTCTGTTTATTTGATGGGTCCAAGAGTTAGGGTTAAGAAACCCTTAACCCCGGACTTACGTACCTATTTATACGAGGGTATATTACTTTGGTAGACTCATCCACAAATATTTTCTCCCATCACGAAGTTACCCAAGAAACCCAAGTTGAACCTGTGTAACATAATGAATGTAAATTTACTTAATATAACATACACTTTAAACCGCCTGCCTTGTTTGTTTAGGTGTGTAAATACCATGTAGTCATATCATATTCATTGATTAAGGCGTCATTCGACTCTTCCCTCAATCGTAGCCGCCTTATATTTTTTGAATCACTGTAAATCATCGTCTTCATTATGCTGAACGGACCCTACGTGTAAATTAAGTCTTATTTATCTAACTCCAACCCACAATAGGTAGATTGGTAAGGGCTAGTCTAGACGTCTTTAGGGGGGCTAACGTAATGCCGATCATAAATTCCGGCCCTTTCATCGCGACTCGCCCCCCGTGATGAAACTAGAGGAGCTGATTATAACCTACGAAGGTATTATTTACCGAAGGTTAACAGTTTTTTCACTCCTTCCTTCACCTAGAACTGGAATCAACAGGTATAGAAGAGCACAGCGTACAAAACGTTTTTCAGATAGGTACATAAATTTCAGACAGGTACAATAAAACCTGACATGTCACAAAGAATCTTAATTTATTGGCCTGTGTATTGCCCAGTTTTCAATTCAATAATAATTATCATACAGCAAATCGCCACATGGGCCAAATCATGGGCCACAAGGGCTAACTCACTTTTCCCTACTTTACAGGAGAGACAAAAAACGTGTGCCCAGTCTTGCTATAAACTTTTCTGCAATAATTGCAGAACTAAACTAAATTATTTAGTTTACAGTTCATCTCATTACACACCCGTATGGAGACCCAAAAATAGTAGAACAAATTTGCAGAAATGTCTATAGCAAGACTGGGCACACGTTTTTTGTCTCTCCTGTAAAATTGGGAAAAGTGAGTTAGCCCATGTGGGATCTTAAGAGACGAAATGCTGATTAATTATTTATGAACGCGTGTTTATGATGCAAGAAAGCACACAACGTTTTACGAATGGGGATGTCAGTAACCCATTGAAGAACACGCCGACTTTTAAAACAACCTTTCTAACGAAAAGGATAGTATTTGTACTACAGGAATCATTTTATTACCTGTAACAGTAATTTGCTGTATGATTTGAAATCCATGATTAGTTAGTTTTCATGCTGTTAAATGAAGGTGGTTGTGCAGCAGACAGATTTAAATGAATCTGCAGTTGCTAAATAAAGTAATGTTATTTCCAGTTTCGTGGCTGCTGGGATTGCCATTCTCATTACCGTGTCCTTTTTTCAGAATTCCATATTCCAAACCGTGATTGGCCGCTCAATAATAAAAACATTTTTATTATGCCAAAAAATGATTTAGACACTGAAAAAAGTCTCATTTTAATCAAAGAACTGTAGTTTTTTTTGCTTTCTCAACACTCACCATCTAACCTGACAAGTTTTGCTGTTTCAGTTGTGCTGAGCCTGCAGGAGTGCTACGTCTGTTTGTATCAGCGAGCCATCTCTGCCGGATCGTCATCCGAATTGGAACACCAATTCCCCGAAGAGCAGCTGCCGATGTGTCAACGGGGGACGCTGCCGCCCCCTAAACAGTGTCCCCCGCGGTATAAAGGCTGCCTCACTCAATACAGCGGTAAGTGCTCCACTCCCAAGAGGATATCTGGGCTTCCTATTCTTCAGATGATAGTTGACCTAAATGTTGAAAATACTTTTTAGAACTGCCTATTTACTTATACTTACCTACTGCAAGGGCTTTCTCCTGAAGACATTTTCACACCAGTCCAGTCGTGCTTTTACTGAAAACCCCACTTATTTTTCTAATGCACACATGTGTAGTACTAAAAACGTCTCGCCATGGCACCAATGGGGATCTCTTTAGTTGGAAGGAAAAGGGCGGGTGGGGAAAGTGGATAGCATAACTTTTTCCTGCTGCTGTAGAATGATATTTGCGAGGCAGAGTAATTTTTGCACGGAGTATTTTTGGAGGGATCTAAAGTTTACTTAAGGCAACTGAAGTTTACTGAAAGTAGGTAACCTAATTTAAAAAAAAAAATGTATAGGTACCTACTAAAATCTTGAGATTGAAATGAGCCACTTTTCAATTAGGTAGGTACTTACCTCTTACCTACCAACACCAGCATAGCACATGTTAAGGTAAAATTATGACAGCGTGGCCTATGTACGCTCCTTTTTATCCTAATTAATCTACGAAAAAATTTCATGAGATATACGTTGAAACGGCTTCATAACAGCTCCAAACAGAAATAACGACAAACACGATTGGTTAACGTACAAAACAGTTTTTTGCCTCACCTCAAAATTCTGGAAATGTCGGATGTGTGATAGATGAATATCATTTATCGGTATATATTATTATCGTGGTTTACGTAACTATGAACTTTAGTATCCATATGGGACGTCCGTTGTAACAACCAGTGTATAGTACGAGTCCATGAATACACATTACTCTCAGTCGACGTACTCGTACCATCCTCAAAACTGAACATGCACCAGGTTTCATTGAATATCAACATCTCAACCATTATGCAATTGGTAGGTCCACGAATGAACACATTTTGTGTTCTCAGCGAGTTGGTCATCACAAAAAACCAATCTACATTAAAATCTAGTTGATATCTCCGTAGGTACCTGTATAGAATCTGTGGTTCATTGTACCTAATGATCCAGATAAAATTGCACTGTTCGATTACCTTTCAATTGTAGTTTTACATGATAGTCTGTAATTTCAGCTTTTGAGCATAATATGGTATTATATGATAATACGAATGGTTTTATGGAGGCAAATATTACCAAAATAATAATAAAACGAGTTGACCTCGTTTGGCTTTGATATAACCCCTCTACAAAGCCAGATAAGATTGCTGTAAGACATTTTTCCATGGGTTTTTACCATCGTTGGGAGCTAATGAAGGAGATTTTCCTCTTTTAATATGTCTCTCTGGTACAGTAGAGGGCATTCTTAATCATAATTTAGCCCCCCCCCCCCCCATTCACCTTCTCATCACACGCCGCTGCCGGCTCTTTACCATAAAAACGCCCATGTAACCCCGACGATGAGCTCCAAAAGCGTTCTACCTACCATTTTGTCCGAGGGATAAGAATTACGCGATGAAAAACTGGGCAGCCATCTGAAGCGGAAAAGCATGGTGGGAATTTCTACCGTTTTCAACTATTCAGCGAGTCGAGTGATTGCGATTTTATCGCGGGGCGTTCAGGAGCTTTAAAAGTTGCGGGGAAAACGTCGGTGACCCGGAAAATGGATCGGGGTTCTCGGAAAAATGTTTTCAGCAAGTTCCGACGGTTGCATGGGAATAGTTCAAGAGAAAGTTGCTCTTCTTTCAGGCAATTTTTCGATTGAAAGGGCGCGAATACTGACTCTTCAGTTGTGTATAATCGATAAACTTGCTTAGGTCCGAAATTATTGCTTTGGTTGTTAGTTTCCTCTGATTTGAGTGATATAAGGTCGTTGGAAAGAATATTAACTAGGTTTGATGAGAAGACAACCAATGTGGGATTATTGGACTCGACTCAGTGTCAGATGGTCTTGGGCTGGCCTGCTGCATTGTGCGGTGGCTGGCCATTCAGCGGAAGGACCATAACCTGTTCCGGAATGTATCACTGATTTCTCTATAATTATGGAATGGCTACTACTGTGATGATCAGGTGCGGATCCAGACTGTGATCTAACACAGTGCACATGGTCAAATCACTGTTTCATAGCTTTTTTGCGTTTTATGTTTTTTAATAACAAACTTTTCGCACGCCAAAGACGTCCATGTTCGAACTCAGCCTTAGTATGGACCTATTGAGTAACTCCTCGAAATTTAGGAGGTGTCATTATCTTGAAAATCGATTAATCCAGCTTAATACTGCCGTCCTAAGTTAAAACGTCCTATCTACAGTAAAATTTTACTGTAGATAGGACGTTTTAACTTAGGACGGCAGAATAGTTTGTGGTCATTGGGTAATAAGGGAATAACTACTGTAATATAGCGATTTTTGGCTCTTGGGAGGGGGGGGGATGATGTTAACATAAATGTAATAAACTAATTCTGACTAATTCATAACTTCAATTCATTCTGACAACCCAATTTCGGCCGTAAAAAAACCATATCATTTTGAACATTCTCCAGTTTTATTTCAACCAAATTTGTAAATATATAATGAATTTCGCCGCGAATTTTATAATAAACCATGTATGGTGTATACACGGATACACCCCGCAGATACCAAACCTACCGTAATGAAAATATACACTCACGCCCACGGAACAGCCTCGTGGGTTGATTCTCTTTGTGTATTACTGAGACCCCGGTAATGAATCTCTGTTAAATTTCTTCAAATAACCGCGAACGATAGCACCTCTGGCGGAGTCTTGTATTTTATAATGCTAATATGTACGCTCTGTATATTTCGTAGAATTGTTAAGCTGCGGTAAATGATGGGAATATCGTATTATACTAGATGATGATAATGATATTATTATAATAATAAACTTGCATAAAGATTTAATAACACTTCTTCGTGTGTACTAAGAAGTAACAATTTAACGAGGTCATAAAATAAATAAGTTGTGAGAATTATCAGTAATCACACATGTATGGACCTCCATGAATCAGACTGTGTCTCCCGGAGTAGCGCTATTTTCGAATTGTTGACGCAGTATTCTAAGGCCAGCTTCAATGGCATCAGCTGTTTCCTGGTGTGACGTAGACGTGTTCATGTGGCGTTTCCTTACAGCAGGCGTGTGGTAGTCGAAGGCCATGGGAGGAGGGATAGCAGCACCTCTGGAGTAATCGGGTTCGGGGACTTTTTCTACTGGCTCTTCCTGGTCATCCAATTCAGCCTTGGCCGCGTTGCGTTTCTTCAAAAAGTTTTTCGTCCTGCTGAAAAATGGGTTGGTTTCTTCGGGCAGAGGAATATCCAAAGGATCTGACAGAGGAACTGGAAGAGGAGTCTGAATAAGACCTTTCTTCTTCTTTTTCTTCTTCTTCTTTTTGGTGCTGGCTGAAGATACCGTGGGATTTAGATCCACAGCATCAACGTCACCGCTCAACATTGGTGCTGTCGGACCGACACTCGGGTAAGCAGGAGCAAATTCATCGACACGCTCTTCCCGCTTTTTCTCCACCCATTCTTCTTGTGTCATCACTGCAAAAATCCCATTAGTTGAATCACAAGGCAATTACACGTAATTAATAAAAAGGTGTATTCAATAACAATAACATGAGTGTGGTAACTGACAACCATCACGCAATAAGCTGTCCAGTATAAAATGTATACTTAAGGCCATTTTTTCACCTGGTTGCTGTGCACCATCTTTTCCAACATCCCATGGCCGCACGTGAGCTGCTTTCTTCAGTCTGATTTCCAGATCTTCCTTTATCTCCTCAGCAGGCTCGTCGGGTTCCTTAGCTTCTTCAGTCTGGTTGAGAATCTCTGCAAACCAGTTAACATACTATAATAGGATTGATCTTTTAGATCCGAGATTGGAACATTTCATTCAATTCTGCTCCCTCAGAACTGTGGTCTTCTTTCGAAATTATGGATGTCACCAATCGAGATCGGTAAGATCCTGACTTTTCCAAAAGCAGTTCAATTTATTTCTACGAGCAATTCATCTTAATTGAGATCAATTAAACCCCATAACCCCCACCCCCTCTCACCCCCTCAAAAAGCACACAGACACCATAACAACGCTTTACATCATGGCCCTTATTTGAAAGTAACTGGCAATCATAAATTACTGGATCTATAAATGAAACCCTGATGTATAATACACCTACAGAACCTGCTCATGTCATAAACCATAGTAACTATACCTTTAGGATCTAATGGCGGAAGACCAAGTCTCGCTCTTTGCCTCTGCCTGGCCGCTATGAGCCTAGCTTGCCTCTGCTGCTCCCGTCGTTCCCTCAACGCTTTGGCTTCCTTCTGCCTTTGCTCCGTCTCTGTTCGTACCTTCCGTAGCATCTCCTGCTGCTCCAGCCTCTTGGCCTCGTCCGTCGAGAACCTCCAGTACCCCACGCCATGACTTCTTGCCTCTGCAAACGAAATAAGAATGAATATACACATTGAAATAAAAACTAACAAGTTATTAACCCATTAGTGCCCAGTGATGCCGTTCGGCATCGCTGGAGGAGGGGTTGCTCAGGTGAGTTTTCTGACTGCACTTTGGACTTTTCTTTGATGTTCCGACTTGTTTACTTCTCTTGGAGGTTTGATCCGTTCATTTTTCTCCTCAGTGATCAATATAACCTCGTGCAGTACACTTATGACACATTAGAAGATGGATCAAATTTTCGAACTCGACCACCTGAGAGATTCTTTGGCGTAAGTACACTTTATTATTATTTCGGCCAAGTATGAATACTTTTCAATAATCTTGAGATGTTTTCTGAGTACAGTATGAAGTTTCCGAATCGAATAAACAAGATATCCAGCTGTGGTGACCGTGTTCATATGTGCGATGCCAAACGGCATCGTTGGGCAGTTACCGACAGTTTTGGGAATTCGTTATTCTCCACTACGCTTTTTGGTACTTATGGCGTGCATTCGTATCTTGTGGTTTTACGGAGGTAATTACATTATATTTTTCTTCTAATTTCAGACCAGGATTTTTCCCTTCAAGTTGCCCTTGACATGCTCATTGACATGAATAATGACACAGTCACCCCAGTTGATATTTTCATCGAACCTCCCAATCCAGATGAATTGTCAGATGAAGTGAATTGTCAGATGACGACGTCAAAGTGGCTAGTAACAACAAAATGAGGAATTTCCCTTCTATCAACTATTCACAGTTCACTGGGTCACCTGTTGAAGTTTTTGAGCCATTTTTTTTTTATGAATAAGTATGGGACATGCTGCAAAAATAAACGGAAAATTACATGCGTCCAAAAAATTCCACTGACGAGCCAATTACCACCGAAGAGTTGAAATGCTTTTTTGGAATACTGATTTTGAGTGGTTACGTTGAGCTACCTAGAAATCGTACTTATTGGGAGCTGATAGATCAGAAAAAAACAACTACCGGTTTTGTATAAGAATGAAGAAGTGGTGGTGGTCTCCATTCACCTGGTCCATTGACGCTGTAATCCAAAATGCCTGGATTCTGAATAAAAAAACAAGAAACATATCGCAACTTGAATTCAGAAGAGGCATTGCGGAAACATACTTGACGAGGTACGCCGTTGCTAGAAGACGTCCTGGCCCATCAGGCAAATTTATTTCATCAGCTAGGGTTTTGGAGGATATCCGTTTTGATCGTGAATATCATTATGTAACTCATACGCCGGAAAAGAAACAGGAAACGCTGTGCAGGGACCTCTTGTACATCCCAAACCCGTACAATGTGTTCA